>OZ018329.1:85401059-86113893 GCA_963969495.1 Ceratothoa steindachneri
GTTCAGGAAACATGGGAGAGATCCCGAAGTGAAATTTATTTAGTTAATTGCTATAAAACGCTGTTAGACGGAGATTTGATTCAAAGTATTTATCTATACGCTGTTTGAAAGTATCTACGGTGTTGCAGTCTATTACTTTACGAGGAAGCCCATTCCATAAATTGACGTTTCGGTTAAAAAAGAAATTCTTAGATTCGTGAGAATTAAAATGATTATCTATAATTTTACAACAGTTTCCTCTCGTGTAATTTGACTGGTCGGTAGTGAAATATTTATTGCGATCCATATTGGCTATGCCTTTGATAATTTTAAAAACCTGAATTAAGTCCCCTCTTAATCTACGGTGATTTAACGGAAAGAGATTCAGTTCTCTAAGTCGCTCTTCGTAGGTTTTGTTCCTCGAGACTTGGTATCATTTTAGTGAGCCTTCTTTGGACTCGTTCTAATTTTACTATATCTTTCTGATAGTACGGGCACCAGGCTTGGACGCAGTATTCCATAATGGGACGTACCAAGGAATTATAGAGAGTGAGAATTGTATTTTTGGACTTACACTCGAACGCTCTACCAATGAATCCAAATATTTTATTCGCTTTTTAATGACGTCTGGGCTTTAGATCGCTCGATATTGTTACTCCTAGGTCTGTCTCTCTGTCTACGCTTAAAAGTTGAATACCATTTAATGAGTAATTTGCTTTGACATTTCGGTATCCGAAAGGAGCACTTTACATTTGTCGGTGTTATAAGGCATTTGCCACGTTTGCGCCCAGTTCGATAATTTATTGAGGTTGTTCTGCATTTCATTAATCTGTGCATTAGTGAGTACTGAATTCGCGATTTTGGTGTCGTCAGCAAACTTCGATATTATGCGTAAAATGCCATCGTCTAAGTCGTTAATGTATACTAAGAAAAGAACTGGTCCTAGAACAGACCCCTGAGGTACCCCGCTAGTGACGTCTGTCCAGCTAGATGATTTTCCATTTATAACTACGCGTTGCCTACGATTACTTGCCAGCTTTCTATCCACCTTGCTATCGCGCCTTCAATTCCGTGCGATTTTAATTTAGTTAGTAAACGTTTGTGGGGAACTTTATCGAAGGCCTTTTGAAAGTCTAATTAAAATATGTCGACTGCTTTACTTTCGTCGCATTCATTAAAAATGTCATTGAAGAAGTCTAATAGATTCGTGGGGTAAGAGCGTTTATTTCGAAAGCCCTGTTGGGTGTCTCTAAGTAGCTCCTTTTCTTCCAAGTGGTTAACGAGTTCGTCGCGTATAGGTCTCTAATATTTTGCAAACAACCAAAGTTAAACTAATTGGGCGATAATTACTAGGTAGAGACCAACTGCCTTTTTTAAATATTAGTGTTACCTTAGCGAGCTTCCACTCATCGGGTATAGTCCCTGTTTCCAACGAATAATTAAACAATAACGACAGCGGTTTGGCTAGTTCACTTTTGGCTTCTAATATTCGCGTGAAGAACATATCCGGGCCGGGTGACTTATTTACCTTAAGCTTTTCAATGCATCTCAGTACGTCTCTTTCTGTAACGGTGATACTACTTAACGCCTCGTCGTAACCTATTTGGATAGCTGTCGGTGTTGGAATTTCGCTAATATCTTCTGTAGTAAAGACTAATGTAATAAATATTTTAAAATACAGCTCATTTGTTCATCGTTCGTGGTAAAGTTTCCCTCTCGTCAGTTAGCGGTCCGATAGATGTAGATGTTTCTCTCTTTTGTCGTATGTAACTATAGAACTCTTTCGGGTTGGTTTTACTTTGATTTGCCACATGTGATTCCAAGAACTTTTTACTCGCGTTCTGTCTCGTAGTTAGAAGTTTTCGATCTAATATGGGCATTCCTCTTGTCTCATAGAGAGTTAGCTATCTCGCTACTCCACCATTTAGGTTTGTTTTTGTGTGGAAAACGACAATTTTTTAAAGGAATACATTCTTTCACCGCCTCGAAATACGAGCTAGTAAAAAAAAATGTCCATTTATCGTTTATATCGTTTATGTCACGCCAGTTGGTCCAATCTTTTTGCTTAAGTTTTTTTTCTGAGCTTTGTAAAATTCTCTTTTCTAAAGTCTGGGACTCTTTCGTTGCTACTAATTTTATAGTTACGATTGAAATTTATACTAAATGTGATCGCACGGTGGTCGCTATTACTAAATTCCTCTCTGACATTAATATTCTCTATCAAATCTTCTTTTGTTGCAAAAATTAGGTCCGCGAGTAGGGCATAGTACAAATTGAGTTAGTGAACTTTCTTGTAAGTTAGTATAAAGTTCGTTACCATAATGAGCGGATAGTGGTTCGCGCCACTTTGGTACTGGTAAATTAAAATCACCAAAAATTACAGTATCGTGCGCATTCCTTATTTCGCTGATTTGTTCAAAGAAATCGCTGTCGGTTTGCGTTGGCTGAGCTGGGGGTCTGTATATTAGAGCTGGCACTATTTTTGTCCCTTAGTTGCTTTTAAGAGGAATGTACGATGTGTCTATGTTTGCGATTTGTGGCTTTGTTAATTGGATCAGGTTGAGATTTTCTTTGATGTAGAATAGAACACCACCTCCTTTTTTTGTTAATTCGATAAATCTGAAATTTGTTACGAATGCTACGAGCGTCGACATAAAAAACCTTCAGGTTGTGACGGATGGATGTCCTCGTGTTGTTCCCAGTTCTTAATCGAACACATTTTATTGTACTTGGCCCTGTGGTACGTGAGCAGCCCCGTTTTTTGCTCTGTAGTCCTTAACTGCGTCGTTGAGTAGCCTACCAAGGTGGGCAGTGCCTATTTGATTTAGGTGGACACCGTCTTCTGAAAACAAGGATTTTTCATAGTAAAACCTGTTCCAGGTGTCGAGAAAACCGATATTCTCTTCACTACAGATGTTGGCTAGTCGGCGGTTGACAATAGTTGCGATGTTATAGAATCGGTCGTCAGCCTGCCTGTCTACGGGGAATGATACCTGAAAGAATAATTTTGCTAGTTTTCTTTAAACAGTCTTATCATTCGACGGTACTTCGCCAAGAGGTCCTCGAATCTGGTTCTATCTATAACATTAGTTCCTACGTGTATGATGTACGTCGTGTTAGTGAAGGCCAGGTTTGCTACTTCGTCTACAGTGGCAATTACGTCGTCTATACAACCACCAGAATGCAGAAACGCTTCCTAGTCCTAGGTGCCCTACCACAGAACTCCGTGAGTTGCCCTTTCCCGATGGAGTCACCCACATGCCTGACCTCATCTTCGTTCTCCTCTTCATTTTCGTGTGAAAGAATCTCGAAACGGTTATGACAAGTGGTAGTGGGTATGAACCTCTTCGCACTGGCTCTGGGACACACGTTATTCCTAATTACCTGGAAATCCTCCTGTGGAGGAAAAGGATTAGTGGAGGGTTCGGAGATAGTTGGGACAGGGAGTATGACGGCAGGTGAATCAGGGGTCTGCGGCACTCTGATATTGAGAGTAACGAATTCCTGCAACGATTCCAGCTTCTCTGACAAAGCATCAATCTTGCGTAGTGCCGTATTCAGCTCATCCGTCAACACTCTGCTTGTTTGGCAGAATCTGCAAATGAAGATCGTCGGGCCGAACGTTCCAGAACAGCACGCACACGTCAGCTGTGGTGCCATGGGGATGGTTGACCTGTATTTACGGGAAAGGGAAGTAAAAATATTGAATCACCTGTAAATAAAAGAAAACTTTGGTACCCTTAAAAGGTCAGAGAATTAATTTTCTGTAAAAAAAAGTTATTTATGGACAGACGAACACTATATAAATTGCCTGTAAGAAAAAAAAATATTATACCTGAAAGAGGTCAGAATATTAATTTACTGGAACGAAGAAGTATTGATTATTTATTGGAAGGGAAATGTGAGGTAAATAAATCGCCTGTTAGAAATTAAAAATAAGAAAAAAAACAACAATACAAAACGAGATGGCCTCCACTTACATATATAGTCTAGAAGGGAAATAAAGGTATTTAAATCACCTGTAAGAAAACAGAAAATTTTAATATGCCTGAAAGGGGTGAAAATATTATTTACTGCAATGGAGAAATATTAATTATTTATTGGAAGGGAAATATAGGTATTAATTCGCTTTTTAGAAATCAGAAACAAGAAAACACAATGCTAAACAAGAAAGCTCCCGCTGATATGATAAGGAGATAACAGAAATTTCAAGAAAGGAATTATTATGGGCTAAATCTTGTAAACAAGAAAAACCTTGTCAGATCAAATAGTAATTGTGACACTCAAAGAAATATTATAAAAAAAAGTAAGTGAGGGCAGGACGAGAAATCACAACTAAAAATTTGAACTGAAGCGTTACAACCGTGATCTGTGTGGTAAATTTTTCACATACAGCATCTGCGGTAGCTGAAACGTACTTCCAGTACTTCCAAGACAAAGTCTTGAAAAGTGGCCGTTTGGGCACTTAAGTCGTTGTGCAGAACTGTACCTGCTCAACTGTTAGCCCAAAGGTACCCTCTTTGAATGGACCGCAAGGTCTCTTAGGGTACTTTTTGTCCTTGTAGCTCTCTCTCTCTCTCGAGAAAGTAGAGGGAGAGGTGACGCCCCTTTGTCGCGGGAAGAGAGCTTGTATGTACCTTTGACTTTTTGAGCTATATCGGCGGGGGGTACCTCTCTTCTGGGTACCCCTGGTAGAGCTTCCCTTGTCGATTTGGTCGGAAACGAGGTTACAGACTAAGTGCGTCCTTCCTTTTTCTAATCAATCATTCTCTTTTTTCACTTTTATCCTCTCTCTCATACACTTATTATATATACCAAAATAAAAAAACCTACTCCTATCATGTCACTCTTACCCTTTTTTGTCTCTATCTACATATAAGGACCTGGTAGCTACCTAATGCGTCAGAAGAGAGGCTTTGAAACCTCTATAAACAACGCCAATCGACGCTCAGTGGTTGCGAGAGACTAGAACTAGAGGTTTCCTAGGCGTTAGGGCACGATGAGGGTAGTGCCCCGTTAAACCCTTCCCTGGCGCGTAATTATTGACCGTTCCCAGTGACCGTTGATGGGTGCCTATGGTAGCATCGGTCCGAGGTGACGGCCCTTTGTTCCCAGGTTGGTTGCCAGGCCAATAAAAAGCCTTGGATCGAGTCTCTTGGTGTGGCGGGATATCCATTGAACGCTACTCCGAGATCCTGGCCGTCGTGAAGGAAACTAGTATGAGTTTAGTATGGGGCATGCTCCGTTGTTCACATGGTGAGAAATCAATGAACCCTTCAGGAACCGTCAGTGCTGCTTGGTTAGGAGCTACGGCATGCCGAGGTTTGACGACTCGGCCGGACTAACAGCAGCACATGGAACGTGTTTTCTGAAAGACTTCAAAACGTCTCCGATAGATAGGCGGGCCGACTCACGTGGGGAGAAGTCACATCCCCTTTTTTACTATTGATTGGTCAGAAAGTTGTGATAGAGAGAAAGTATTCAAAATGACTTGTCCTATTGCGATATTCCAGAAGGACAAGTGGTGCGTGGACTTCCCGGAAGGCTGTCTTTTGAAATGCCACCCGGAAAGTATATGCACCGACTGCATCCTTAAAGGAGAGGTCCGAGTGGCAGTGGCATAATGCAATTAACTCAAAGATCTCTTCTGAACCTCTGAGGAAAAGTCTAGAGCACTGGAAACTAAATTACAGACCCTAGAAACTGAGCTCGCGCTTTAGATTCGAGACGAAACTGCCACTTACTTGGGTGGTTCCGCCGATGAGACTCGAACTCAAGGAGCTGAAATGCATGGCAGTGCCACTTCAGCCAAGCGGAGAAATTAAGAAGAGAAAGAAAAAGAAGAAAAACAACGACCTTAATGCAGCTCACCCTAGTGTAGAGGATTCCAGCGTTACTGGTGGGCAAGGGAGAGTAAAAAGAGAAGAAGAGAAAAGAGAAACAGAAGAAACGACAAATGAAGATCGAAACAAAGGAAAGAAGAAGAAGAAAAAGAAGAAAAACAAGGGAAATGCGGAGACGAAAGAGAAAAGAGATAAGTCTCTGGCGAAAGTAAAAAGTGCAGACAAATGTGTGAGGGTCAACATTATTGTGGACTCTCAAGCACGGGCCCTGCAACCCCTGCTAGCAGCACGCCTTCGCACGAGTGTGAAGGTAAGTTGCCTACCAAGAAGGGTAAACCAGCAGATTAGAGTAGAGGCGGAGAAATCTCAGATTTCTGAGAACTCAGTCGTTGCCCTAATGGTAAGTGGCAACGACCTCTACATCAGAGGAGGAAGGATAGGCGCCAAAGAAAGGATTCTCAACACAGTTATGGATGCTGTGGACGACTGTGGGCTAAAAACACGCAGACGTGTAGTGGTCGGGATGCTCCCGAGAAGAGGTCCAACCCGGACCGCTCACTCGAGGAACGTCTCCCTTAATCGACGCCTGGGAGATTTGTGTACGGTGGAGGGTTTTTTTGTGGACCCTTACCGCACCTTCTATGGTAGAAACGATCTCTACCAAAGGGATGGGGTACATGTTTTCTATAAAGGAAGGGCTGTACTCTGTAACATGATACAGGATGTCATGGAACGGACCCTAAGGAGTGTCAGGCCCAGAGTGAAGATAGACGTACGCCAGTACGCTCGTGTCACTCCTGGAACGACCTTCTTGGAGGTCGCAAAGAGGGGAGCCACCAAACCAATAAATAAGCCGGGAAAGGAAAGAGAGTAGGTAGTCCTACATTCGAGGACTTCCTGAAAGTTCGTCTGTTAAATGCGAGCTCAATAAGAAACAAGTTTCTTGAACTTCGTCGCCTCATTAAGACGGAAGAACCTGAAATGGTGGCCATAACAGAGTCGTGGGGAAAAACCTAAAATCGATATTTTGAAGGTGAATTCACGATTCTCGGTTATCAACTCTTCCAGAAAGATAGGCCAGACAGAGAGGGTGGCGGTGTGATGTTGTATGTCAAGGATAGGCTAAAATCGACAAACTGCAACATTGTATCCGACCACGAGCTACTAGGTGTTGACCTAGACATAGGGGTTGCCAAATACAGGACCCTGCTGCTTTAAAAAAACCCTACCCAACTCGTTGAAAAAGACAGGGATTTGTACTGGCTGCTGGGGAAACTTGTCCAAGACAGAGTGTGTATCGCCATGGGTGATTTCAACACCCAATTCGACTGGAAAACCAGAGAAACACGTGGCGAGAACGCACTACTCCTGGAGTTCGCGAACAACGAGTTTCTGACTCAATGGCTGAGAGAGCCGACGAGAGGCAATAATACCGTCGACTTTGTTTTCATTTCTGAGGATGACATCGTTAAGGATCTCTCTGTAAGCGAAGAGCTCGGTGGCAGTGATCACCGACTAGTTAGATTGATAGTCAAGGTCCCAAAGGTAGAGTCTGCGACTAGTTAATCGAGGAAACTTGATTTAAGGAGAGCAGACTTTGCAGGTATCCATGTTGGATTAACTGATGCGAGGCTAGAAGAGTGCGAGGGTGTTGAAGATTAGTAGAATAGATTCAAAACTACGTTCATTAGTCTTCAATCACGATTCATCCCTTTGAAAACCCTCCGTCTGTCTTCTGTTCAAACAAAGTGATTTAATCGAAAAATTGGTCAACTGCTGAGGGAGAAAAGAACGGTGTACCGGCAGTCAAAAATTTCTGGATACTTTGACGAGTAACATAGGCAGTCTAGGAGAGTGAAGTCCAGCATTAGGGCGGCGAAGCGTGCCGAGGAGCTCCGAGTGGCGATAATTTGCAAGGAGAATCCTAAGGAGATCTTTGGTTCTGTAAACAGCCGTAAGCCAATCCATCGCACGATTGGCCCTTTAATGAATGAGGATGGGGCATTGAAGCACTCAGTTGCATAAAATGCTAACCTCCTGAACAACTACTTCTCTTCAGTGTTTACTGAAGAGAGTGGTCCCATCCCCCAGCCCACAGATTTCTACTTAGGTGAAAAGCTGGAGAAATGGACTTCACTTAAGGAGAAATAGAAAAAAAGATCACTGATCTAAAGACGAATAAGTCCCCTGGCCCGGATGGGTTTCTACCTAAAGTGTTGAAAGAAGTGCGCGATGAAGTGTCCCGACATTTGAGCATAATATTCATGTCAATCAAGACCGGATGCATTCTTAGAGACTGGCGTGAAGCGAAGGTAATTCCTATCTTCAAAAAGGGAGACCTCAATAGTCGGTAAAATCATGGAAAGTATCTTGGTGGACAAAATGACGTCATATTTAGAGTCCAACTTGCGATTGAGGAGTTCCCAGCATGGGTTCCGAAGGCACCGGTCATGCCTAAAGAATCTTGTGGAAATCTTCCACTTCGTTTTTAGTGAGCACGACCGGGATAAGGCGGTGGATGTTATCTACTTAGACTTTGAAAAAGTCTTCGATAAGGTACCACACCGCCACCTCCTCCAGAAAGTGCGTGCGCTGGGCGTAGACGAAAATGTAGCAAGTTGGATAAAGAACTGGCTAAGTGGCAGACTGCAACGGGTGGTGGTGAATGGACAGGCTTCTGAGTGGGTGCCCGTTACTAGCGGGGTGCCTCAAGGTTCTGTCCTGGGACCACTAATATTCATCATCTACGTCAATGACATGGACGGTGACATGGTTGCGAAGATTTCTAAAATTGCCGATGATACCAAGCTTAGTATGAACGTCACAAAGGAAGGAAATATTGCCCGCCTTTAAGTTGATCTTCGGAAGATTGTGGAGTGGTCGGACCCATGGCAAATGCCTTTTAACGTGAACAAATGTAAAGTGATGCCTATTGGCCACCGAAACCCCCAATCTCAGTATGTCCTTAAGGACACTGTTCTTGAATTCACTGTTATTGAGAAGGACTTGGTTGTAACTATAACTAGTGATCTCAATTCTAGAGGCAGTATATTGAGGTGGAGAAGAAAGCCCAAAGGATGCTAGGTTATATAAAGCGACAGTTTGGATATCGAAACAAGGAGATATTACTGTGTTTGTATAACTCCCTTGTCCGACGGCACCTGGAGTATGCCGTACAATTTTTGTGTCCTTCGTTTCGAAAGGATATCGCAAGATTAGAACGTGTGCAAGCCAGGGCAACCAAACTGATTCCCTCTATCAGACACAAGAGTTATGAAGATAGATTACGGGAATTAGACTTGTTCTCGCTGGAGACCAGGAGACTGCGTGGTCAGCTTATCGAAATGTTCAAAATACTTTGAGGCTTTAACATTGTAGACTACAGGGATATTTTTCAGCTTAACCAGAGCAGAACAAGTAATCACGGCTACAAACTTGAACTGAAGCTTTACCAACGTAATCTGTGTGGTTAATCTTTCACATATTGCATCTGCGGCTATTGGAACGCACTTCCAGTGGAAGTTGTCAACAGCAACTCTGTTGAACAGTTCAAGTCGAGACTAGACAAAGTCTTGAAAAATAGCCGCTTGGAGACTTGAAGCGTGGCGTGTGTGCTCTTTTAGAGCGTCAATCTTACCCTTTAGAGGACTGCGCCTGCTCATGTGTTCACTTGAATGTACCCTCTTTGAATGGATCGTAAGCTCTACTAGGGTACCTCATTTCCTTTCCTTGTTACTCTCTCTCTCTCTCGGAAAAAAATAACAAGTCAATTTACTTCCACGGATTTGCAAAAATTTGGAAAACAATATCCAATTAGATGCAAACTATAATATATCTTTCCTATTTACTGAGAGGCCCTTATGCGACAATACCGGTGGATCTCCCTAGGTGTTCAGAAAACCACAGTGAGCTCGCCCAAGGCCTCTTTGATAACCACCCCTTATGCGTCTCGCGCTTGTTAAATCCGGCTGGCTTCCCCAGAGGGAAGGAAAGGGGTGGGGGGTTATGAAAGAATAGCTACAATAAATAATTTACTAGCACAATTATCCTACAACTTTACATAGCAAGTTTTGTATACATGAAATTTAAACACGGCCTAGTCAAAGAGGGGAGGGGGAACGAACCAAACTGATCACCGCTCTGATCACGTTAACCATACAACATCGTTTTAGGTACCAGGAGACATCTGGCCCTGACATTAGTCTGAGTTCAGAAATGCCTCAAAGCCCGGTTAGGAAAATTCCTCTAGGTAAGGACTCGGGAAGACAAGAGAGTTGGAGGGTCTCCGTGGGAGATTCTTGGCCAAGTGATTTTACCCCTTCAGTTAATTAGAAAAGAACCTTTGCATTGTCCTCTTTCGCTCTTGCCCCCTCCTTAACACCGCCCAGTGGCATGTTAGCTGCTACCAAACTTCATGGGGAGGGGGGGGGGGAGAGATTAAAGAGAGGTATTAAGCGAAAGACAGACGTGCAAATGAACAGCGCATACAGCGAGAGAATTTCCGCCAGAATTTTTTTTTAGGATAGGACCATAAGGATATAGCTCAAGCAGACTTAGCGGGAGACTATTTGAGACACTGAAGAGGACTTGCAACTCTCCAAAATCTGACCAAGTTTCACAATTGAGACTTTGTGGTTTGGAGCGCCGAGGCGGGTGGGGAGGGGGGGGGGGGCACATAATCCTCCAGATATTAGCTACTGCATGGTTGCCCAAATTACCAAGCTACCTAAATTACCAGGCTACCCATTTTCGGAGTCACAATTTCTTTGATAATGACACTTTAGATGATTCTATAAATTTATTGATCAATTTAGGGGAAAAGACAACTCATAAATGCATAATGTCCCGTGTGGTGATTTCGACGCCTTCTTGGAAATATTAAATAAAATATCACAACTACAAAATTTAGGCTTCAATGGATATAGAGATTATCTTTAAGTTAATTAAACTAAATTTAGACAATTATACCTTATAATCTTTCGTATTGTCTAACTTTCTGACTATCCTTGTCTGGGAGTCAGATGCCTTAATGGGTAATTTTGCCTATTTTTTTTTAATCACACAGGATCAGCTGATGCCAGACATTATCTTGGAAATTTTGATTTAGTTAAAAAGAATAACCAACTTCTGAATGGAGTAAGGCTAGAAACCACACTATCTACCTCACAAACGTCGGGAAAGCCAACGACCTTAACAGAAGTTGCACAACTGATGACGGCGACCAAAATGGAAGAAACAGATGAGGCTCACCCATCGCCCGTTCCATTGCCACCGGTTGGTAAAATTTAATAAAGGGAGGGTAGATTATTTATTCAATTGCCACTGCTTTGTAACATTTAATCGTGTTTTTAGATTATTCATTTAAATGCCACTGGTTGCTCAAATCTGAAAAAGTGATTTTAGATCATTTATTTGCGGTTTGGGGTAACTCGAGGTAAGATTGCGAGTGGTGTTGTGATAACTCGAGGTAGGACGCTGTGTGGTGCTGAGGTAACTATATAATATAGTTATTGTTCTTGAGGTAACTTGAGGTGAGACAACTCAAATGCAAGGGGGTGATTCGAGAGAACGTGAGGGTGGATTTTCTATATTTCAGGTTCAAATTTGTGAATCTGATATTTTGGTTGAAGGGACTCGCGATCCAAAGGGTGGAATGTCTCTTCGTTCTACGTTAGTCCCTGGCCCCTCCTAACTTAAAGCTAAATTCCTCAGATATGTCAACATTCACACCGTCAGATACATATAATGCAAGTCACGCAGGACATCGCCTCGTGTCCTGGTTTCTTACTCACCATAGACGAAATTTATCTCTCGGAGCTTTTCAAATTTATCCACACATAAAGGGTCACTAACCCCCTTTTACATGTTTCTTCTTCTTCTAACACCTACCCCGCTCAATTACCCTTGCTATCACCGAAAATTACACATACACACACACACTCTTCTCTCTCTTTCTCCTCAATCCCCCCTCTCTTTCTCACTCCTCCAATATCCCTCTTCCTCTTCCTCTCTCATTCAATTTCTTTCTCTCTATCTTTTTTAAACTCCCTCAATCTCATTTAATATCTCTCAATCTTCATCAATCTCTCTCGTTTCTTTCACTCTCTTACTCTCATTCTTCCTCTCATTTTCCCTATCTCATTCTTTCTCATTTTCACTCGAATTCTCTCTCCCACCCTACCCCCTTCTCTCTCTGCTCTCTCTATATCTCTTCTGTATATATCTCTCACTCTCTATTTTTCTCCTTTTAATCTCTCTCACTCTCTATTTCTCTCCTTTTAATCTCTCTCTCTCACACACACACACAAACAAGTACAACACAATCATTATGTTATAATTAACGCTACGAAAGAGGTTGTGTTTCATTAACCGAGGGCACTTGTATGACATCTAAGTATATGATGATCCGCACTATTATACATGACGATCCCTTATTATAATCCGTGTGCGTATCGTATTTGAGGTCAAATATATTTCTACCATACCCAGCTGTTTTGTCATGCAAAATGTTCACATAAATTTGAGTAGCTTCATAACAGTTTAATTTAATACAATACTCTAAAAGAAAAATCATAACGAAAGTACTCCTATCACCACATCTTCCATAACTTCTAAAATTGGCGCACGATAACCATTACGTCTAAACTACTTATTCAAATTTGAATGAAGATAACGAAAGTTTTCCTTAGATAAGCAATTAATTTGAAAATAAGTCTCCCAAATGATCTGAACGGCAGCGGAAACAAATTTATCCTGGAATATAACGATTCAATTAATAGTAGAAAACATCTGTACTAGATAACTGATGTTTTTTCCTGCATGGAAATTAGAGGTTGGCCTTCGGTAGCACACACACGAGGAAAGACATGCTGTCGCAGCAATTCCTTGTATACTTGTGCATTCATTATTACTTTTACTAGCAAATATCCTCCCTACGGGTGTTTTTTGCTAGGCCTGCAGCGCTTGTTTGCTTCGCTCACAAAATAAAGAAAGTGTGCGAGAGAAAAACGGTATTTATTTCACAACACATTCAAAATTGGTGTGCAAAATAATCCCGTTTTCACAGACGGACACACAGGCAGACATACAGACATAGAGGATGACTGTGGGGGAAATTCCACGTGGAATTTCTTTTCCAGCACGGAACTTCCATGTGCTGGAGGAGATACTGTTAGGCTTAAATTGGTAAGGCTAACCCCCCACCCCCCTTCCACAAGCGGTAGCCTCGAACCGCGTCCACCACGATTAACCTTTACACGGGCTAGAATACCTTCGGCAAGAAGATTCGAGGCCATTCGAGAGTAGAGCTGTTTCCCACTAAACCCCCCCTCGGGGAGAGCTTCAGACATATATATTGCTCGTTTCCCATGAAACCGACACAGAGTTGAGAAGCCTCTCCCGGACCCCAAGAAAATTTTCCTAGTTTAAAGTCAGGTGTTAACAACAAAGCAAAGTGACAGCTGAACTATTTTTGTGTATTGGAATTAGCCCCAGTCAGTGAGGTAATTCCATTTAACGATCGCTACCGAGTGATTTTTCCAACTTCTCTCGTCAATTCATTCCTGTCGAAGCCCTCCTCGTTCGCCCCTCGTTTTTCGGTGGCCGAAATACTCTCTCCTGGACTGGACGTTACCACTCCCCCTTTTTTGGAGAACCGTCATCACTTTAACATCCCGCTCAGAAGCTTCGAGCGGCCTCGCCTCACGTGCAGAAGACATCCGTGAAACCTTACCCTGACGTCTCACCCGGAATCTTCCGTAAGCCAACCCCTCTTCCCCTTCAGTAACCCATTTGCGTTAATTCCTCCCATTTGAATAGCCCCCTCCCTTAACACATTAATTTTAACTTCATAGTCTGATTCATAACTACTATCACCCCCCTCGTTCATCCGATGTAATTTTGCCTGTCAATTATCTCATTATTTTTATGTAAATAAAATTATATTTTTGTACATGCCTCTTTAAATAACCTTGAGCTTTGCCATTGCTCATAATTTACCTGACCTCGTTGCACTCTTTCTCGCTATTCAGCCCGTCTAAACTAGTGGTGTTCCATCCCTTTTCGGTTCACCTTTAAGATATTGGTCCCTCCCCCATAGATATAATATGGTATTGATGTAATATAATGTCATACCACGACATATATATTTATTAATATACATATTATATAAATTTGCTGTCAAGTGTGTTTGGGGTTTTTATGAATCCGTGTCATTTTAATTTAGACATTAGAAGTTCACTTGTTATTCACGTATATCCCTTTTATTTAATTTTTGTATTGTACTGGCAGAAGGCAAGTTCAAGTTAATTGAAGAGCAGTGGAACGTTAATCTATTTAGATTTTGTGTTAGACCCCAGGTAATTAATTTTTGGGGGGCTGTGTTTGAATTTTGGAGACTCTCCTGGTCATTAATCCAAAAGAGTTAAGGTCTTTGGTGTCCTAATTCCGGTAGGACCATTTTTTTCTGCTTAGAAACAGCAGAGGTAGGTAGCTGTATTATTTTTTTTTGTGAACAAGGCCTCCACGAATATTCTAGTATTCGTTTCGCGTGGGTAGTGTCCTAGATTGTTCGCGTGTCAGTGTTCCCTCAGTTAACTGCGTAAAAATGTCATCCTTCGAAAAATTCAAGAGTCAGGGTGAAATGTTAGGTCTTTCGGGAAAAGACCTGCTAAATTACGTACAGGAAGAAGAGAGGAACGAACTGGCAGAGCAAAGGGAAATGGAGATGGGGAAGAACAAGATGGAGATGGGGGAGATGGAGAAGAACAAAATGGAGATGGAAGAACGCAAAAAAATTAGGCAGCATGAGCTGGAAATGAGCCGAAATCAAATTGATTCTCAGTCCATCGGTTCCCGGGCTGAAATTCCCTAAACTCCTTCAGTCCACCTTCCCGCTTTTAATGATAGAGAGGACTTTTGGTCATTTTGACCCATTTTGAGAGAATCTTTCAGATCAATAGATGGGATCTCGAAAATGATGGCGACGCTCGCTTACTTCCCCTCCTAAATGCCAAGTTAAGGTATATCTTCGTATCCCTTCCCCCCGAAGCAACTTTGGACTATTCCACGTTAAAGTCCGAATTGCTAGCCGCTGTTCATATAAATAGCGAATTCTACCGTTCCCGATTCCGCCAGGAAAGGATCCGCCCTGGCCAAACATTTCGACAACACGGGTTCATCCTCCAAAGACACCTTCAGTGTTGGCTGGATGCGTGCAAGATTCCCCAGGTCTACGAGTCCCTTCTGGACTTCTTCCTTAGGGATCAGCTTTTAGATGCCGTGGCTCCCGAAATTCGCGCCTTCATTAAGGATAAACGTTGCGCCACTTTCGAGGAGTGCTTGGAAGAGACCGATGTATACGCGGGTAGTCACGATTTATACCCTAAGGATGTTAAAAAGGCTCCCCAAACGCCCCCCAAAACTAAATTTTATTTCCCTAGGCTCCCCCTAAATTGGTTTGAAGATTTACCAAAGTTCCTAGTCCCTCGAAGCCAATAAACTTCCTTCCCTGAACACCGAGACGTTAAGCCCCTAGTTTCTTCTCTCTCGGTTGTGCCATACCAAAAGAACCCGATCGTCTGCTACACCTGCGGAGTTCCCGGCCATTACCGCACGAACTGTCCTCAAAACTCCCGATTCGCAAACTCTCAGTCCCACCAAGTGCACCAAATCTGGGCCGCCCCTGATCCTCCTCCGTCGCCTCAGGAGACTCCCGATCCTCCCTCGCCCGCCAAAGACCGATTCCATCAGGTAAACTTTCTCTTTAATGAGAACAACCCTGGTGGATTGAAGTTTGAGAACGGAACTGTGAACGGTCGCCGAGTATCCACCCTCGTCCGTGACACCGGGTGCACCTGCATTATAGTGTCTGAGGACCTACTGCCCCCTGTTGGGCCCAACCACAACAAATTTGCGGTGGTCCACGACTACCATGGCCGGGACAGTTGTTTCCCAGTAATTCGTTGTCACATCGAGTGTGACTATATGTCCGGTTGGGCCGAATTGGTAGCGGCCCCAATGCATTTCTGCTCCGTTTTGTTCGGTCAGAACCCCGTAATTCACGACTATCCCGTGGCCCAGCCCGTGATTACCCGTACACAGGCAGCACTGGAATCCCGTGCACCTGTTCCCCTGGAAACCCCTATCGATCCAGAGTTCCAAGCCCTCCGGAGCGACAAATTTTCCCGCGTCCAGAAGGAGTGCGCAACTCCCCTTCCCCCTTTGGGAGAAAACTAAAGCCCTCAATCGTGAGTCCACCCGAGGTAACAAACGAGTGTCGTATCTCGTGAAGAAGGACTTATTGAGAGGTATAAGACCTACTTTGACCCTAAGTCACGAGAACAAAAATTCAAGCCTGGCGCGGAGGTGCTGGTGCTACTTCCCACGGGAAGTAACAAAATCCTTAGCCAGTGAAAGGGACCCTACCCCGTCCTCGAGGCTAGAGGACCCGTGGATTACCTCATCCATACTCCGGCGGGAGCAAAGGTTTTCCACGTGAATTGTATATATATATATATATATATATATATATATATATATATATATATATATATATATATATATATATATATATATATATATATTATCTCATTAATGTTCCTAATTATGATTATTTTCTTTTTGGTCCACTAAATTGTTTAGTCTTTAGTCCCATATTTATGCCTCCATTTAATTGGGGTTTTGTTTTTTTTGGTACCACTGAAATGTCGCCAATGTTCTCCTGTGATTTTTTTTTTTAAACTGTACTAGTTAAATTCTCTAGAATTGACCTGTTTAAGGCTTATGTCCGTAAATTCCCCGCTGAGCTCAGATTCACCTTTTTTTGTGTGTGTACACCTGCCGTAGCAGGTCAGAATTTCCCTAGACCCTTGATAATTCTAGTTTGACGGGTGGGATGGTCCTTTACTACGCAACTGCTCTGTAAAGCATCCTCTTTCGGGTGGGAAATGTGTGGGGGAAATTGCACGTGGAATTTCTTTTCTAACACCGAAGTTCCATGTGCTGGAGAAGATTCTGTTAGGCTTAAATTGATAAGCCCCCCGTCCCCCTCCTTCCACAAGCGGTAGCCTCGAACCGCGTCCACCACGATTAACCTTTACACGGGCTAGAATAGCCACAGCCAGAAGATTCAAGGCCATTCAAGAGTAGAGCTGTTTCCCACTACCCCCCCCCCCCCGTGGGGAGAACCTCAGACATATATATTGCTCGTTTCCCATGAAACTGACACAGAGTTGAGAAGCCTCGCCTGTACCCCAAGAAAATTTCCCTAGTTCCAAGTCAGGTGCTAACAACAAAGCAAAGTAACAGCTGAACTATTTTTGCGTATTAGAAATAGCCCCAGTCAGTGAGGTAATTCCATTTAACGATCGCTACCGAGTGATTTTTCCGACTTCTCTCGTCAATTCCTTCCTGTCGAAGCCCTCCACGTTCGCCCCTCGTTTTCCGGTGGACGAAATACTCTCTCCTGGACCGGACGTTACCGCCCCCCCCTTTTTTTGGAGAACCTATCATCACTTTAACATCCCGCTCAGAAGCTTCGAGCGGCCTCGCCTCACGTGCCGAAGACATCCGTGAAACCTTACCATGACATTTCACCCGAAATCCTCCGTAACCTAACCCCTCTCCCCCTTCAGTAACCCATTTGCGTTAATTCCTCCCATTTGAATAGCCTCCTCCCGTAACACATTAATTTTAACTTCATAGTCTGATTTATAACTACTATCACCCCCCTCGTTCATCCGATGTAATTTTGCCTGTCAATTATCTCATTATTTTTATGTAAATAAAATTATATTTTTGTACATGCCTCTTTAAATAACCTTGAGCTTTGCCATTGCTCATAATTTACCTGACCTCGTTGCACTCTTTCTCGCTATTCAGCCCGTCTAAACTAGTGGTGTTCCATCCCTTTTCGGTTCACCTTTAAGATATTGGTCCCTCCCCCATAGATATAATATGGTATTGATGTAATATAATGTCATACCACGACACATACACGCACGCTAGGATCATTATAATAAAATTAACACAAATGAACAAGTGCGTTCCATCGAAATCACACCTCGACCATCACGTTTCCTCCGCCAAACTTCACCATATTTTTAGGGCAATTGATAGACAATCTTTCCCCTCTTCTGCGACTAATAAATCTCTTTCCAACGGATCCGAACAAATCTAACTTTGATACGTCACTGAAGCGGACTTGGCTCCATTAGTCATTCGTTCATGCGTAGTTTTCCTCTTCATCGAAACGATCAATGGCTTGACGGCAGGGGTGCGAGAGCGAATATCGTCTTCCTCCAGCCTAGAGACATTGATAGCCAAAATCTCACTAAACCATCAATGAACTGCTGCAGCCATCCTGAAACGGTTCTTTTTCTCAATTTGGGCAATGGCTTGGTCTTCCGTTTATGAAACCTTGCTAGGCCTACCAATTGATTTACTAGCTTTACACAAACCTGTTTCGTCATACATTGACAGAATATTATGGACTACACTTTAGGAACGATTGGCAGTCTCTGTAATGGCTCCAATTGAAAGACTATCTTGTTGGCGCAGCTTTACGATCAGCTCACAGATAGACAGAGGTGTGACAGTTTACTTAGGCATTTTACCTAATAGATTGAACGAAAGTTAGTTGCTATGAAAACAATGCCTGTTTTCTCTACATGAATCGCAAGGATTCAGATAATTTTGGACACCTTAATTTTTTTAGTAAATTTCTTATCTGCTGTTACTTTCGTTTTACTCATCCAAATTTGCATAACCTTTACCCATGCGTCGTTTATACATGTAGGATATCATACACTAATATTGGACCCTGGACTTTCCTTAGCAAAAGTTATGGAAGATGTTGTGATATAACTTTTTCAAGCACCTCATGTAGTCAGCAGCATTAACTCAAAGGTCTTGTGAAAAGAAGTGGGGAGTTATGAGATGTCTCTCACCACTCACAACCCCAAGTGCTATCACAATTTATGAAAATTGCTGTGTATAATCGTTTGGACATCGGAAGAGTCTGATGATAGACACATGTCATTTTTACTCTTCAGCTTTTTGTCCTGATCAAAATTATTTTCAGCAAAGTAAAAATAAAGTATTCCAATGTACTTCTGGGTTTTTAACTTGTTATTCAAGCGATTTGCTTATATCAGGCGATTCTGCTGCGTTCTATCAAATATGAATCGCTCTCTCCGCATCATATACGAATAGTAGCGGATGTCTAATTGAACCAGAGCTCTCAGTGTCTCCTCTGACACCTGCAGATCTTTAGCAATCGCCCTCATTGATTTTATGGAGTTCTCATGGATGGTGTCAGATAGCTGAGAATGTTTTGTTTGGTTAGCTACTAACAAAACATTCCTGTTGGTTGCTTCCAGCTCCTGTCGAAGTTTGTGAAATATAGATCTGGCGACTTTTAGGAATTTTTCTATCTCTAAGTCGCTGTGTTATGTTTTTATGGGAGTGGTTATAGCGTGCATTTTTATTTGTTCTCAAATAATTCTCTCTCCTTATGCACCTGAAACAGTAATTAATATAAGATTGAAAGTACATAACTCGAAAAAGATATATCCTAAAATAGTATAATACTCAGTATAATACTCGCCTCTTTTAATTCGTTAGATAGAATCTAATATTGATGGCTCGAAAGGAACAGAAAATAAGTGTTCGCTTTGATATAATAAATTACAAATTTCTATATAATTTTTGCTTTGTGTCAAAAAAATATATGATGTCTTCCGAAAGTAAAGTTTGAAATTCCTATACTCCTTCCTAACTCAAAACAAATATTTTGCCGTTGAATACAACCCAAATGATCCTAAGATCAATTGAAATTTTCTTGACCGATCCCATATTCCCTCATGGTGTGACAGTATCTTCCCCCCAGAGCTACGAGATAACCTTGGAAGTGACCGATATGTTGGACAACGAGCACTTCCGAGTGAATGAGAAGGAGAGTGAGGGAAAAGCACGACACACTCTCAAGGCTGTTAGACTCAATGTCACCTGCATCTTCAACACTCGCACTTCTGAAGGATACCTTGTGGAGGGTGAGTCTCAAAAAGCAATTGCGCATTGCGATAGTATATATTAGCAGCTCTTTGTGCCATAAAATATTCAAAGATCAAAAGAATAATAATTATGTTTTGCGCATTGGGCGTTCCAGTTTTTCAGAAGGAGGTTTTGGCATTCAAGTTGCATTTTTTCAGTATTATTTTAGAGAAGAAAGAAAAGAGGCCTTTAGCTTGTATTCCATTTTATTCGATATTGAAGAATAGTTTGAATCAAGATTTTAATATAATATTCTTCTGTATATATATATATATATATATATATATATATATATATATATATATATATATATATATATATATATATATATATATATATATATATATATATATATATATATATATATATATATATATGCAGGAAAGAAACCCGAGTGAAAGGGTCAATTTATTCGCGAAACCCGGTTTCGCAATAAATCCCTCAAAACAGTGGTCTCTCCGCATTATATCTCTCATGAGCGCGAGAGAATGATGAAATAAATCAAACTTCACCGCAGAAAAGAGACAATCGAATAATTTTTCTTCGGAAATAGTTATTTCTTACTTCGACAAAAATCCGAGCTAGGGTGGGATAAAGGTTAGTCTATCTGATTAATTCATTCTAATTTGTTTTCGGGTTTTTTTATTTTTTTTATAATTTAATATAATTGGTTACTTTATTGTTTACTCCAGTTACCTTTAATATTTGATATTCAAGTCAGTTTATGTTATAACTTCACTTCTTTCTATTATTTTTTAAAATTACACTGGTTAGTATCAATTAATGCTATATATTGTTATTTGTGTTTTTACTTTAATCTCAATAATTGTCAATTTTATTATTTTAACTTGACTTCATCCGTTTTTTTTGCTATTATATAATGCATTCTTTTAACTGTTATCGTTAATATACCTTCCCCTTCTCATTAGGCGATAGAGTCTCTGAAGATGGTCCTAGTAAAGGTCCGAAACGTCCGGCCAATAAATAATGAGTGTAATCACCTGGGTCTTCATATTCCTACAACATATCAGATTTCCAAGGAACAAATCAATTACAAGTATTATATATATATATATATATATATATATATATATATATATATATATATATATATATATATATATATATATATATATATATATATATATATATATATATATATATATATATATATATATATATATATATATATATATATATATATATATATATATATATATATATATATATATATACAAAGAAGTACTATAACGTACATGTAACTGTTCTGAATTAAATTGTCTTCGGAGAATGTGGTTTAATTCCTCATCTTTTCTTGCGATATTGCATTAATTTTCATCATATATATATATATATATATATATATATATATATATATATATATATATATATATATATATATATATATATATATATATATATATATATATATATATATTTATCACAATAAACCACAATATTTGAATCAAGATTTTATTTATAACTATCGGACTAGTTTTGGCAAGATGCAGTTTTTAACTAATAATGAAGAAACTAGGCAAGGAGCACAGTATATATAAGGTAAGACACATCCTAAACAAAACAAAATGAAATGGATCCAGAAACAATCTGGAGAATTGCTAATCTCTGACACGCATTGCGTCCGGGGGCTTATAGATACGATTGGCGACTCTATTCGTTATATATTTGTTAAATTTGTATTGCCCTTCAGATAAATTGAATTTTTTCAACTTTGTTGATGATAATGGATTCCGCAATTCTTCTCTCAATTTAATTGTTTGATTTATAAATGAAGTCCGATGAGTTGATAATATGTGAATAAAATCTCTCACTCACATACTCGTATTATCTACTCATCGGACCTTATTTTCAAAATTAAAAATCTTGACCTCAGTGGTAAAAAACTGTTAAGCTTTGATGTAAATAGTTTGTTTACAAAAGTCCTGGACCATGAAGCGCTTGACGTGTTACGAAATTTCTTCCCAATTTAGATATTAACTGTCGTAGAATTGCTCATAGTTCGGTCCAATAATTATTCTAGTCCTTGATCTGAGCACACCGCTTTTGTTTAATTCGATGGTATTGAGACCCTATGACTCAATCTAGGATCATTATATATATATATATATATATATATATATATATATATATATATATATATATATATATATAGGCTTAATTCCTACTGAACGTGCGAAGGCTGGTTAGAGGCGGGTTGTGCCACGGCCAGGATTCTCACTATAAAAGTCCCACTTGTTACTGGGGGGAGGTTTGTGATTGTTAAATTCTAAGAGTGCATAATACAGGTTGAATAAATTAGCCGAAGGGATTCTTAATTAAAGCCTTGCCAAGGGTACGTAAAAAAGGAGGAGCCACCAAATAAACACACGTACAAAAATAAACTTTACTTTACAACAAAATAATAATTAGTAGCAATAGTTAAACGGGCATTTCGGTAAATAAGAATTAAATATTAAGCACGGAATCTGGGTTGACAGCAATTATCAATAATAATATCAGGTAATGACTCACTTGAATCCCCTTAATAAAGAGAGGATAACAATGACGTTAAGCGCCTAGATTTATAATGACTCAATGGGAGTATCAATCACTGTTAATTAAATAGGTAATTTAACAATAGAAGGACACTGGGTTTACAGATTACAATTAATTGTGATGGATTGGAGAGACGACTACTCAGGTCCAGACGGGGTGGTTCGGGTGGCGTTAACATGAGTTTTCGGGGAGAGGGGGGATAAGACGACGGGTTCGGGGCTGCTGACTGCAGTTCCGGTTAGTTCACTCCTAACTGGATGTGACACTAACAAATAGTTACTTCCAGTAACTATTTGGATGTTACTTTTACTTTCTCAACTTACGTTGAGCAACAGAGCGTATTCTTCTAGTCACAGACTCTGCGGGGCGAGATTTGCCTCAGGAACTCTTTGAGACAGCGACCAGGTTGACTCAGCGGGCGCGCGTTGGCAGTCGATACGTTACGGCAACGACTCTCGCTCAACGTGAGGATTACGCGAGTAGGTCCGGAACACTTCTCCTGAGGGATGAACGGTGTTGCCATTTATACGACGGACTGTGTGAAATCGAGAGAGAGATTCCCTATACGACAATTCGCTTATCGCGGCGCCTTCTGGACAATTTCCTTGGTATCATAAAGAAGGCAAATAGAATTTAGGCTTCTCTGTGAGATAGGCCTTCTTCCGTCAGACTTCCTGTCACCTGTCGGGGAAGGCAGAGGATAGCGGTAGAATGTCGGGGGAGGGGGTGGGAGGAGACGAAGGTCAACTCAGACGACAAATCTCTTTCGTTCCCACGATCGCCTGGCGGCACGTGAGTGTGTACGTTTCATACTCTCACATTAACCTACCTTTACTGATTCCTAAAATTATTGAATTAGTGAGCTTATGTGTAACGAATAATGTATTTTCAACTGTAGATAAGTTTTTCCGCCCAAAATATGGCCTAAGTATGGGTAACCCCCTTTCCCCCATCCTATTCAATTTATTTATGGAAAACTATGAAATGAGCCTCCTTCCTATGATCCATTCACAACCTCTTATCTGGTTCCGATATGTAGACGACATCCTGTCGGCATGGCCCATAAACAACAACAATTTCAATGAATTATTAAACAACCTGAATTCGTTACGTCCATCGATAAAATTGAAATAGAATGGGAACAGAATAATTCTCTACCGTTTCTAACGTAAATATTCACCGTTTAAATAATTATATTCAGTGCTCAGTCTATCGAAAGCCTACAAATTCGAATGCCTACATACATTTTTTCTCATAACATGACAAATCCGTTATGATATCTGTTATTTCTCCCCTCTTTCTCCGAGCCTATAGAGCGTGCGACCCAATTTTCCTTCAGTATGAAATTAACCACCTTATCTGCAATTTCATTGAACTAAAATATCCAATTCATCTCATAAATAGATGCCATTCCAAAGCACGAAAAAAATTCTATGCCACCTCTACACCACGAAGGGACGATTTTTAAAAATGTATTAGTTTCCCATATGCTCCAGCCTTGGCTCCTCTAAAATCATATGCGAACGGAAATAACATAAATATTTCATTTAAATATTCTAAAACCATTCGAAAATCATTGGCTAGACTGCGCCCAATCAATTTCGATGCAGGAGTTTACAGTATACCATGCAATAATTTCAAATTAACATACATCGGAGAATCAGGCCACTTTGATAAGAGGATAAAAGAACATTTAGCTGATATCAGAAGGTATAAGAACTCTTCAAGTCTCTTTACGCACATGCAAAAGCATGACCATAGAATTGATTTTAACCATACATAAGTCATTTATAAATCAAACACTTATATTGAGAGGAGAATTGGGGAATCCATCATCATCAACAAAGTTGATAATTTCAATTTATCCGAAGATCAATACAAATTTAACAAATATATAACGAATAGAGTCGCTAATCATATCTATAAGCCCCCGAACGCAATGCGTGTTGGGGATTAGCAACTCTCCAGATTATTTCCGGTTCCATTTCATTTTATTTAGCTTGTCATTCACGCCAGATTCACTAGAGTTTTTTTCCAGATTGTTTCCTGCTGTTTCATTTTGTTTAGGATGTGTCTTAGCTTATATATACTGGGCTCCTTGTCTAGTTTCTTCATTATTAGTTGAAAATGGCATCTTGTCGAAACTAGTCCGATAGTTATAAATAAAATCTTGATTAAAATATTGTAGTTTACCATATCCTTCACACACACACATACACACACACACACACACACACACATATATATATATATATATATATATATATATATATATATATATATATATATATATATATATATATATATATATATATATATATATATATATATATATATATATATATATATATATATATATATATATATATATATATATATATATATATATATATATATATATATATATATATATATATATTGGTAAATATTTCTAAAAATGAGATTGTAGAATAATGTATAAATATGTAAGTTTATAAAAAAAATAGAACGGTGATTGTGTGTGTGTGTGTGTGTGTGTGTGTGTTTGTGTGTTAAAATATCCTAGAAAATTCCGAATATGCTTGCTAAGCTGTCCAAGGGACGCAATTGAGCATCCGCTGTGTCACACACCACCTGTCTGAGTTTCCTCTAATTTTTAGGCGTCTAGACGTTAAATTAAGAAGCCTGAGTATTGACCGGCCTTGTGCTTTTCGTAGGCGTCAAATGCGAGCGCTCCACTGGGCTGCCTCAGAAGTGTTTCTACACCTCGAAATTCCGACGCCCCTATGTCGCTGTCGCATCTCTCCTTCAGTTCCTCCGAACCAACAAAACCAAAGTTACCAAGGTCAGTAAGATTTCTGGCATTTAGTCCAGTGCAAATCAAACCGAAGCTTTCTCTGGCATGTTTAATAAGCATGTACCTAAAAGTGTTTGTCCTATTCCGTTCTCACTTTCCTGTCAATTCCTGCCTTGTTCACCGCCAGTAGAAAATCACCGGCGGTCGGAAGATCCTCATCATTCTTTTTTGCATTATCAATGACTAAACGATATCAAGGATTTTTTATGAGCATTTATATATAGGATGGAAAACGAAGTGTTTGTCTGTTTATTATAAAAATTTTAAATATGATGAAATACTGTTAATTAATTATTCTCCTGCTGGTCCTTTGAATCACTCGACTACCCCACTGTGAGGGTGTATTTTTTAAATCTATAAAACGGTTTAAAGTGATAGGTAGTTTTCTTCCAAAGGGAAGAACCATCCCGCCCCGGTAAGCTAAAACCCCAACCTTCATCAAGAGCACGATGAAGAAGATTAGACGAAATCCAAAGAGCATTACCAGACAACGTGC
Organism: Ceratothoa steindachneri; assembly: GCA_963969495.1. Lineage (NCBI taxonomy): Eukaryota > Metazoa > Arthropoda > Malacostraca > Isopoda > Cymothoidae > Ceratothoa > Ceratothoa steindachneri. The sequence continues at coordinate 85,426,822 of OZ018329.1, forward strand.
TTTGGGAGCCAAATGAGCCGCGTGACTATGCAAAAAGTCCTGAAAGACGATTCGAAACTTCGTCCATACAAAATGGCTAAAGGTGTGGCTGCGCATAACAACAACGGTTAAAAAAGATCAATCAACATGTTTATATGAAGATTTTGAAGGAGAAAGTTATCCATTTGGTGGATGCCGCCATAGGAAATACCGGTGTAACCCTTCAACAAGATCACGCAACTTAGCACAGAAAAAATTCAAAACTGGTGCCAGGCAAATTTTAAATGGTTTTGATCAAAGGTATTTTGGCATCTCGCTTCTCCATATTTGAACCCAATAGATTTTAGGAGTGTGGTCGCTGCTTGAGTAGAAGGCATGTACCATATCCCACGAAAGTCGAAGTACTGAAATGCAAATAAAAAAATGCTTGGAGAATCTATCTTCTGAAAACCTGCGTGCCATTTGCACTAGGGATTATACCTAGACTTCGTCGTGTCATCGAAGCAAAAGACGATCCAAATGAATATTTGTTACATATAATTACCTATATTTTTCTTTCGTTTTAATATAAGCATTATCTATAGTATTGCATTGCATTCTAAAAATAATTTATAAATATCAGTCTACACTTTGTGTTACCAAACTGAGTGTGTATCTTTATTTTGAAACCTAACATTAGAGTAAATAATAAATTTCTGTATACTCGTGACTCATCAAGATAAGTAAATAACAATAACTCAAGGAAGATCATCTTATTCTCCACTTCCTGTCTTTAAGTCGCATAACCTCACCATACCTAATCTGAATATATGCTGGATTTAGTATATGTGTGGTATAAGGATGTTAATCCATCCTATTATTTTGTCTCTACCTGGCGTGTTTTCGGTCGTTGTTTTTTCTTTTTTATTCTTCTTCTTCTCTTTGATATATGTGAACGGGAATTTGGATGCATGAGTTATTAAAGCACAAACAACAGGAAACTTAGAAGTTATGGCGTTGGCATAGAGGCAAATAAAATATACTTTTGCTTCTCGTGTGTTTATAAACCGCCATTGCAAACAAGAAAACGACGAGCACTTACTTAAGTTTTTGACTGATCGTACTAAAAATTGGTTACGGAGTAAACGTAAACCCACGCAGTGGGTTTACGTTTACTCCGTTTTCTAATGGAGCCTACACGCGAATAGAGTATATTAGACCTGTTCATAACTACGGATGAGAACTTTGTAGAGTCATTTTTGTATGGAAGCGTATTGAGCTATGTGATCATAGCACAATTCGCTTTAAATTGCTAGTATCTAGTGATATGAAAACTAAACAAGGTCTGCTGCCTAAAAGTCGCGTGCCCTCACTAATTCTGATTTATGACCTTCAAAACTTTCTATAATTCCCAGACTAAACTTGGGAGGACATTGGAAATTTCGTTAGAATCGGCCGAATAGTTATGATCTTATTGCCAAATAATTCCCCGGCTAACCTTAGAAGAACTTTGGCAATTATATCATTCGAAATACAATGTAAAACAACATAAGGGTTTCAAATTTCGTTAGAATCAGCCGAATAGTAATGATATCTTAGCCCCCAAAATAACCCTGGGCTAAACTTGGGACGACCTTGACAATTATGCCATTCCAAACAAAATGTAAAACAACATAAGAGTTTCAAATTTTGTTAGAATTGGCCGAATAGTTACGATGTTATTACCAAAAAAAAACAGCAAAACGGGAAACGACTGACCGACCGATTGACAAATGTGAGAAGTAGATTCGCCCGCGACTAAAAACCTAGTTCATTTTGGTGTAGTTGAATCAGTGCTTGAAAGTTGCGTATTGATTTCTGTGTTTTATAGTATCTGGGAAGGTTTTTCACTTTCATTTAAAAAAGTTAAAGTCTTGCTGGTTTCAGTCCTCCTATCAAGCTATGTTGCTTCTCAAGGGGCCGTCAGCCAAGGTAAGCCCCAAGTCACGGTGGTAACCTCCCTAGTAAATAGAGTCAGCTTAAAAAGAATCCGTACGGGGATTCGAACTGCCCACACAGCGATTGCCGACAAGCGCGCTAACGACTATACTAGACGAGGGGGGGGGGGGTAGTAGTTCAATAGTGTTTGCATGATGCGTATTATGGTTTGTGCTTTATAGTCTATAGGAAGGCTTGAAGTTTAATTTTGCTAAATAACACTAATGAGCTGAAAAAATCACCAATTAACTATACGCATTAACTTTGGTAACTAGCAAGGTGAGTGTTTATCATAAAAAAACTGCACAATATCGCGACAAAATAACAGCAAACACGCTTTTATATTCCCAAAAAGGAAAATTTAGTAAACACAAATGCATTATTCGCACATATATAAAAATCTACATTGCCAAATCAAACCAGCACATTACAATTATGATGATTATCAAATTTTATAGAGAGCTTCTTAGATGCATCTTTCAAGGAGGAAGCAACCTAGATAAAAAACGAATCTAGCGGAGATAAAATAAGACATATTAAATAGCTTTGGTCTGAAATCTCAGAAATAAACCCTTGAAAGCTCAGTCGTGCATAATTTTTCCTTCAATATATATATATATATATATATATATATATATATATATATATATATATATATATATATATATATATATATATATATATATATATGTGTGTGGGGGGCAATCCATTTACAGAAACGTACACACACTCTCGTACACCGTCTTTTCCCAGGCTCAAATATTCCGACCGACCATTGAATTTACCTTTGGTCACATATCTTCGTTCTCATCACAATAATCTCGGTTCACACAAAACTATCATTTAACCATTTCATTAACGCCAATCTACTAGACTGAAATTCTAGAAAATATTTTCCCAAACTTTCCCAACATTTATCTTTATTCCCATAAATTATTTTGATTAAGAATTTTTGCTCTGCTCTCCCCCTCTCTCTCTCTCTCTCCAAAACACATCCACGAACATTCACTTCAGACAAAACATAAATACCCCATAAATACCCACTTTATAACATAGTGAAACAGTCACATCACTTCGGAAAGCACAAGTTTCTTCATTGGTCTTCACATTGTGCTCCATCCACCGAGGAAGGACTTTTAGCTCACCTCAAGCAGTGCTCGTTGGATAGGATTCACGAGTCTTTCCATCCGCATTCCTATTTACTCCTTCCACCGAAAAAGAGATTTAAACGCACCGACTCCAGTCCTTCATCCTGATAAACGTCAAGTTCAAAATAAAGTTAATTTTATGAAGTTGTTTATATATCCAAACACGAATCTATTTGGTGAACACTTTCATGAACGAAATCGAATCCCGAACTTGGATTCATATAGCAGAGAAGAAATATTTTGTTCCAACTTGGAACTGGTGATCCCCGCCGCTATCCACCATATTTTCCCCTTCTATCACTACATATTTATTAGATCACTTGAGTACATGAGTGGAAAAGAGCGAATATAGTGACCTTTTTCAAGAAAGGAATTATAAAGGATACAAATAATTTTAGGCCAAACAGCACTCGTATTCATACCAAGGCGATTCCTGTCCTGGTGGTTTATTTTATGTAATTCAAGGATGAAAACATTGCTTCACATCAATTAGTCGAGCCAAACATTGTCAGTCTTGCTAAGGCCAGTTTTTTCATTGATGCAAAAGAGTTAAGCAAGGAATTCCATTCTGCAAGAATGAGGTTCTCAGTCGTGCTTTCTAAGGAATCGTGTTCACTTGATTCATGGTCTGATTGTTTTAATTTCATTCTGTTGCAATTTCGAGGTCAATACATTTTCTCTTCCAAACTACACTTTCTGGGAAATCTATTAATTCCATTTCCAAGTTACTAAGATCAAGCAAGTGAAACTTATTTAGTTTAAGATCCTGGAACTGAATTACGAGTATATGAGGGATTTGGATGAACTGTACGGTATAATCCAGTTCTCGAAATTAAGAAAACCTCTGAAAGTAAATTTGGGCATTCTTTATTATGAACAAATACTTTCCAAGTATAGTTTCTTTTCCTCTTGCGTTCTCAATTGCAAAAGGGGAAGTTAAGTGCTTTTCTAATAATGAGAAATATTTTAGCTTGTATACCTCCAGATCTTTGTAAAATATATCTAGCTTTCTTCCCAAAGCTTTATTACGCCCCCAAAGTGATGGAACAACACATCCACTACCTTGTAATTTCTTATTTAAGTTATTGTGTTGGAGTGTGAAATCAGCAAAAAAATATGTCATTCGACCACTTATTATCAGTCAGCTCTGGAAATTCATGTCCTTGTTCGGTTAAGAAAAGTCCTATTTCCTCCAATAACTCACAAATTGTTTCAGCCCTGACCTCAGCTTAACCATCTGACATTGTTGAACAAAAGTAACCTGAAAACCTGATGATCAACTTCATCGAGTAGATTGGTGAATTTGCGTTTGTTAAGTGCATGAGCAGATATATAATTCACAATTTTTGTTACAATCGTCATGACATTTTCTAATGATTTTAAAGTGTTTTTTGCCCACAGAGACTTTTTATGCAAAATGCAGTGGAATTCAATTAAATTGTGGGTTAATTCCTGATCCAGGAATTGCATAAATCCACTTTTTTTCAACCATGCTTGGAGCTCCATCAGTTTTCACAGATACAATTTTTCTGATTTCAATGCACATTTCACTAAATTCCTTTCTTGATTCATCCATAATATCTTGACCTCTAGTTCTTTCGAAAGTGTCATTATTTTTCTTGAAAGGGAATTTTACAATAACTGCGAAAAGAGCAGGCGATGTGATTGTCTGTACTTTTATCCAAACAAATTCAAAACACGCCAGCGTTATTTAAATCTTAAATAAGGTGATCAGTTCCATCTTTTTCCATAGACACTATTCTCTCTTTCCCTATATTTCTAACAACTGGTAAATTCATTAATTCTATTCAGGATTTCGTCTTTATTTTAAAAGTCTTGAACATATGATCTGAGCACTTTAAAAGGGCATTTTTTATATAATTACTATAAAAAAGTGGCTTACCATGCTTAACAATAGTAAACGATAACTGAAAACTTACTACTGAAATATTGTTATATTTTTCGGGGGTTTAAACGGTCTTTTGAAATTATTACATTGTTGTTCCTGTTGATATACTTCTCTCCGAATAATTTCTTGCTTTTCTTCATCTTTCACTGAACATAGATTCTGATGATTACTTTCAAAATGCCGTTAATATTATATGAGCGCGAAGTAATTGACTCTGCAAATACAACAAAGTGCTTTTTTGTTATGCTCAATACCACCGTAATTTTCATTCCATTATTCATGAAAAGGCCTTCAATTTCCATTACATTCTAAGCTAATTTTCCTTTGTAGCCATTCTAATAGCTTATAATTTACACATGCACAAAAATGATCACAAACTAAATTAGCATGATCACAAAGAAACGAAGCGACATTACCACGAAACATTGACAACTGATAAACCCAAAGAGAAAAAGAACCAGATAACATACGAGGGGCGGTCAATAAGTTTTGCGAATCGGTAGGGCAAAACAAAGGAAGGGGATGGCTGTTCGTGGGGGTGTTAGGACAAGTTATGACAAGTCAGGAACTGCAGCCGCACGCTCCTGCCTCGTCTATTTAAGAAGCAGTAGCTGATCGCAGGTCGTCAGTCACAAATTTTTCAACAATTGAGAAGGTTGAGTACCGCTCAGTGATCAGATTTTTGACCAAGGATAGCAAGAATGCCAAAGAGATCCATGAACGCATGGTTGCAGTGTACACCGACACCGCCCCTTCCTATGCAACCATTGCTCGCTAGAATAGGAAGTTCCACCATGGTCGTGAGTCCCTTGAAGATGACCCCCGTCCAAGACGCCCGTCAGACGTGACCAACGAGGTCAATGTCGCCCGTATGGAGAGGATAATCACCGAAAATCGACGGGTGAAGGTCGAAGAAATCGAGCGAGAACTTGGAATATCACATGAAAGTGTTATGAACATCATCCACGACAATTTGGCCATCACCAAGGTCTCTGCCCGTTGGGTCCATAGAAACCTCACGCCCCATGATCGACTTCAACGTCGTCAAGGTCCACAAGGCCAGAGTTGCATAAGCTGCCGTGCGCGAGTGCGGATTCAAGGAGCTTTACCATCCCCCTACAGTCCAGATCTGGCCTCTAGCGACTACTTTTTATTCCACTGCGTGGACGCCGGTTTGGGGACGATGAAGATGTCCAGCTCGCCGTCCAGGATTGGATTGAACAGCAGTCGGGAGATTTCTGGTTGTCGGGAATTCGAAGCCTCAGGGACAAGTGGCGCAAGTGCATTGCAGTCGAGGGTAGTTATATTGAAAAATAATAAAACACTTTTCCTTATTTCTCGTTTCCTTATATCCGAATTGTAAAACTTATTGACCGCCCCTCGTACATAAGTGTATAAATTATTTCAGAAATGTTTCGTTATTATTATATTTTAATTATTTTTTACAAGTTCATCGCCGCAATTGAACAAAACATTGTGAGACTAGCCGGGGAACGGACGGAAGAGTTGGAAACATCGTCATACGTTTGGCAGTGTTGCATAATTTTTGAGAAATATCTTATTTTAAAAAAAATAATTTTACTGAGATTCCTCCTCGTGGGTCACTGAAAAGTTGGTGGTAGGTCAGTTCGTGACCCGGGGGTTAGTGGTTCGCCATCATTGACCTAGAGGATCAGTTCTAGGCCCATTATCATTATTATTAATCTTGGAGAGGAGGTCAATAGTAAAGTGTCTATTTTTGCTGATGAGACCTAATTGATAGCCGAAGTTAAAGAAGTTGTGGGAAACTTTAAAGTGCAGAATGATTTGAATGAATTACTACCTTGGGTACGAAATGGATGGGCATTGGTTGAGCTCAGTACAGGATAAGAATCACAGGCACACATAAACTACTATATGCAGGCATGGTCCCCACATTTTAGGCATGATATCACCCTGTTGGAATCGGATCGAAGAAAGGTAACAAAGATTATACCTTCCTTCAGGCACCTTAAATATGTAGATGTCTAGAATGACGATCCTGAATATGTTCTTCTTTGAAACAAGGAGTCCGATATAGGATATGATTGAACTTTTTTTAAATATCAGGGATAGATAAATTGGATGTTGGCAAGTTGTTTGATTTAAAGGGTAATAATAGGACTAGGGCTCACCCTTTTAAATTAAAAAAAACCCTGTAAGTTGGACTTGAGAAAATATTTTTTCACCGAGAGTGGTGGATTCCTGGAATAAATTACCGCAGGACGTTGGGGGTAGTCTAAGTTTTAATGGGTTCAAAGGCAAGTAAGATGGGAAGAAAGATTATGAGATTTTGGCATTTTGTGTTGGGGACAAAACTACATAATTTCATATCGATGTTTATATTGTAGTAGCATGCTTTTGGTTTTTAAAAGCCTTGATTGGTGATGTTCTAAAAGCAGTATTCTGGTTTCAATCCTGTGGATGCAATTTATTGAGATGATGAGTGCTTCTTGCAGGGTCCCTTTCATTGACAGAAGTGACTGACCTCTGCTAGGCATCTCTGGCTTTTACCAAGCATTTAATTATGTTGAATTATGTTATTTGAATCAGTGATTGAATGTTTCGTATAGTTCTTGTGGTTTATAGTGTCTAGGAAATCTTTTATGTTTCATTTTGCAGTAGTAGAATAAATCTTGAAAGTTGCATATTGGGTTTCGCTCCTTATCGTGTACATGAAGGCTTGCCAACTTCATTTTGCTGAAAGTGAATCGGTACTTAAACATTTTGTATTGGGTTTTGGGTTTTGAAACGTAGAAGATAGCTTACTAATTTATTTTATTTAGGGTTGAATCAGTGTTTTAATATTGCGTATAAGGTTTAGGGTTTATAGTGTCTATGTAGCCTTCCCAGTTTCATTTTTGCAGTAGTTGACTGTCGTAGAATAGCGTCGAGCTCAACCCTTCCTGCATTTCTCAGCCGAGAGAGTTGATGGCTGTGTGCGTGGGAGACTTATAATACAGACAAAGTAAAAATTAACCGAATTTTAGGTTGGCCAAATAGTAAGCTATCTTGGAATGCGCTGGGATAATAGAAAAACGATTACGAAAATAACTTTACTAATATGCAAATTAATATTCTTTTTACAAAGGTTAAAAGAGGTTTTGAAACAAGCTATATAACACATTAGACGTACACAAGTCTCAGCGTCTAAATGGGGGGGGAGACTTGGAAAGGGACGGTTGCCGTACACACGAACGAACAATACTGACCGAATGACCTTGAGCGTACACGAAGCCGACGATGGAGACTTACACTGGGAGAGGGGGGGGGGTAGAGAGGGCACTTGCATAGGAGAGTTGTGCGTTGCTGTTAACTCGAATATTTGGTCCGAGGGAGTAATCCTTGCCTTGGCGCAAAATTCAAATAATAGTCTCTTGATAATTACTAATAAAGCGATGAACTTAGATCTTGCCTTCAAGTTTAGAACACCGAATCGAGACTGGGCGCGTTGCGTTCGAGGAGCGGGTAACAATAAGTACGGGGTAGACTGACGCAAATTAAACCAGAATACACGGAGCTCGAGGGGTTTTGCGAGGAATTGTGCAGAGTCCAACGGGACGCGAATAGCGGGTACAAACGGGAAAGTTTAGACGGCAGGTGCTGACGGGGCGGGTAGGCGGCAGATACTACTGTGGTGGTCGAACCTAGTAAACATTCGTTTAAAAATTTTAAACGGTTCACACATTCAACCTCATAAATGGGAAGACAAACTTCCCGCTTTGTAGTATTTCTCTTTCGTAAATAGGAAGGTAAACTTACCGCTCTTTAGTATCTCTCTTTCGTAAAGCAGTTGATCACTTAACCCAGTCTACACAACTACAAGAGAGAATACCTTACATAGACCCTATAACTGGTAACCCCTCTTCGTCACACGAATAACGTGATTATACAACAAAATGGATTCGCTATGGGACGCATCAAAACATCAACAAGCTACTCATTTTCTTCCACACCAAGTGGAGCTCACGAATGCGATCTCAATTAGACCTCCTGTTTTTAATGAAGCAGCAGTCTCAGGATGGTTCCAAATTGTGGAGGCGCAATTTCACATCTCAAGAATACAACGAGAAGAAACGAAATTTTTCCATATTCTGGCTCCATTACCTCCCGAGACAGTCGATTTACTTCAAGCTGTAGTCCTTTCATCGGAGGACTACTCTCTCCTTCGGACAGAAGTGCAAAGTGTGTAAAAATTAATAATACCATAATATTGTAAATATCTCAGTGTAAATAAGTTTAATAGTGTATATATATATTCAGTGCCTATTTAGTTTTAGTAATGAAAAGTATATATAGTGAAAAATCAAAAGTCCAGTAATGAGAATAATATAGTAATTTTGGGTGTAAAAAAAAATATTCGTGTAGACATCAATATAAAGTAATTCTGTTTAATTAAGGAAAGTGGTGTGGTGCCTACACACAAAGTAACGTACATAAAAGAGGTTTAGTTTGCGACTAGAAACTGCAGCTACTTTATGTGGAACGCTTTAATCAATATTGTTAAATCGCTTGGCATAACATAGGTTATACAAAATATCTCAGAATAAGAAATGAAATACGCAAGTATATAATGTTGTGGGCGCGTGCACAAAGCTGTAGGTATGCTTAGAAATATAATTAACTTATACTGCAGCCAATGATAAAAGTAAAGGAACGGCATAATAAAGTTGTGGCACGCACACACGCACGCAAACATAATTTTGTTCGCATTTAAGTGCTGCAGTTCCTGCATCCGAACGCTCTAAAGTACTTAAGAATTTATTTAAAGTACCTCTATGTTTATTCATAAAATGTATTAAAGAAACTCCACGTCCTCGCAGCCAACTCCTGTGGTGCTTGAATCACATTAAAGAATCGAATATGACTCAAAAGTACCTTAGAGATGAGCATTTTGAAGTCTTAAGAAATTCTATAATTGGTTCACAGTAAACCATAGCATATTAAAGTATATTTGTATATATATATATATATATATATATATATATATATATATATATATATATATATATATATATATATATATATATATATGTTTATAATTGTAAGGCGTAGATATCAATTATTAATTAAATACTCCGTTTTCTCTGGCCGTAGTATGTGGTGGTCGAACCTAGTAAGCATTCATTTGAAAATTTTAAACGGTTCACACATTGAACCTTATAAATGGGAAGACAAACTTCCCGCTTTGTAGTATATCTCTTTCGTAAATAGGAAGATAAACTTCCCGCTTTGTAGTATTTCTCTTTCGTAAATAGGAAGATAAACTTCCCCCTTTTTAGTATATCTCTTCGTAAATAGGAAGATAAACTTCCCGCTTTTAGTATTTCTCTTTCGTAAATAGCAAGTTAAACTCCCCAGTATGCAGTGCTATATCATAGGAGGGCTATACGTGGCTCCGTACAAAATAGATCTTGTTCTTGAAGTCCCCGTGGGGAAAAGGTAAAAATCGATGGCGTTTTCTCGATGTGACTTCCTCGCCTTTTCCTCCTTTGCCGGCTGTGAACTTTTCGGTGAGCTTAATTTTCTTGTAGATTTCTTCCAAGTCTAAAAATAAGGGAAATGGATTTCAGCCGTGTTTATGTGCAAATAGATCTTAGTAACCTTTTAAATCTATCATGGCGCTGATTTGACAATTACTACAATTATTAAATGTCTAAAAGCCGATTGGTCAAGTTGTCAACGCTAAGGCTGTTATTCCAAAAATGAATGTAAGAATGACTATTAAATGTATATCAATCCTGATTGGTTGAATTGTTGTAGTGTTATGTGTAGATGAAATTACTATTTATATATAGTTTGATCTACAAATGGGAGTACGACTCTGAGGTAGACCCTGGAACAGTGGAAGAGGCCCTGCTCGCACAGAATGTTATCCTTCATCATAACACATGCAAGCAAATCTCTAAACGCTGAGTTCAGAAAGAAGAAGAATGGGAGGAAGAAGAACGTCACCCAGAAACACTAGGTGACAGAAAATGGAGAGAGTAAGCAACAGAATGAGGATTCTGACACTCAATGTGAATGGATGGGAGGAGAAGGCCACGGCATATGGTAACATATTCCGTGTGCTTGACCCCGACATCATTCTCATCACAGAGCACGGTATCGACACTACAGCTGGTCGCATTAAAATACCGGGCTACAGAGTGGTCATGAAGAACCATTCCCAGGAAAGGTTTGATGGTGCTGCAATAGCTGTCAAGAGGAACATCTCCTTTAAACAACTACCGGAACTCGATGAGTCATTTGTGGCAATCGAAGTACACACCCTGGTAGGAGACCTCGTGATAGCTGCAGCATATCAACCCCCTCGACGAGCATATCTCCCGTTATGCAACTTTTACACACTGTTCGGGCACTGCAGAATGGCATTTTTAGGGGGAGACCTCAATGCCAGATGCCGTGCGGCGGGCTATGGTAGTACCAACGATAGAGGCTGGAACTTGGAACTGATTATGGGAAGAAAGAACATTCAAAGGATAGGGCCGGATTTTCCAACCTATATCACTTCCAGATCAGCAACCAAGCCTGACATAATCTTAACAAGTGAAGGCTTTCCTTTCAACTACCCTAGTGAGCCAGGCCCAACAATCCCTAGTGATCACATAGCGATTCTCACAACAGTATCTCTCGCACCAATCCAGCTCCCAGCCAATCTCCGAAAAAATTACGCCCTGGCCAACTGGGATCGTTACAAGCAACGACTCAGTGACTATGCGCCAGCTGACCTCAGCACGGCGTCGTTAGAGGAGATTGACAGGGAGTTGGAGAGGATAACAACGTCCATACTAACGGCGGACCGCGAGAGCATACCCGTAACAGGGTATAAAACACCTCTTCAGCCCAGATGGACAGAGGAGATGAGAGATATCGCTTGCGTTCACAGGGAAGTGTACGAAGAAGTACGACGGGAGGGTCCCAGCCGGGAAAGGAGCTTGCTGCTTCGACGCCTAAGCTCAGAGCTTAGAGAGGCCATCAACCTCCAACAGGAGGAAATATGGAACAACTTGATAGCCAAAGTCGACAGCGAACTTAGCCCGGCTAAGTTCTGGCGCCAAGTCAGGAACTTAAAGGGACTTACACCAAGACCCAAGGCTCGGATAAAGGAGAACGGAGACTACATAGAGAACCCGGTGGTTCTCGAAGATATGTTCAGGAACTTCTGGAAAAACGTTTTCAGGATTACCCCCGAGGAAAACGTTGAGTTCGACCAGGAATTCGAAGGCCAACTGATTGAACAACTAAATCAGGAAATGCATCACACGCACCCACTACAGCAAGTCAACCAAGGCAGGGAGATGGCGGGCCATGGACGTCCCATAACATCAGAGGACATCATGGCCACTGTAAAAGCCTTTCGACAAAAGGCACCAGGCTGGACGGGTATCACCAGAAATAACTTGGTTAACGCCCCACAGCAGATCATTCAGGGAATCGTTAACATCTACAACGCTTCCCTGAACACGGGCTACTTCCCGGAAGGTTTCAAGATTGCGAAGGTGATCTTCATACCCAAGGGAGGTAAACCCCCTGATCAACTGGTAAACTACAGGCCAATCGCCCTGCTGGAGTTCGTTGCAAAAGTCTACGAGAGACTCCTAGCTGACAGGCTTCAAGAACAACTTGCCGAGCTGGGAGCCCACAACCCTCAGCAGCACGGGTTCCGCAAGGGACGAGGAACGGAAACAGCCCTCGCCCTCCTTGCGGAGAAACTCGCTTGCAGTGAAGCTGAGAGGCGGTATGTAGACGTGGTGCTGCGTGATGTAAAGAAGGCCTTCGATAAGGTTTGGCTGAGAGGATTACAGTACAAGATCCTCAACCTCCAGCTTAACCCACTCCTGGAAAGGATCCTTTGCAACTACATCTCCGATAGGAGAACCCGAATTTCAATCGAGGGCTGCAAAGGACCCGAATTCAAACTCGAGACGGGAGTTCCACAAGGCAGCTGTCTCAGCCCTCTGCTGTACCTCGTGTACACTATTGACCTGCCTGCTCCAGTGAGGTACGATTCGATGTATCTGCAATACGCAGACGACATCACCCAAATCGTCTTGAGTCCATTCAGGAACTCTGGAAGTCAGGCGAGGGCGACAGCTGTCGAAATAGAGAATATCAATAGATATGAGAAGAAGTGGAAAATTAAGACCAACCGCCAGAAGTTCACTATCATTCCTATGAACCGCCGGGAAGTAGAAGACGTCGTCGTCAATAACGAGATTTATCCGTACTCCAACGAGGGTAAAGTCCTGGGCTTACGACTCTTCAAAACTGGATACAAGACGCACATAAATACCAGAGTCTCCCTAGCCAAAAGAGAGCTGAGGAAACTTTACCGTTTCCGAGGCCTCAGCGTGCCTAACATCAAAAAGCTGTACATGGCCCTGGTACGCTCAGTCCTGGTGTACCCGGCCGTGATCACGCAGATGGCGAGCTGTACCTCTCTCAGAATGATGCAGAGAGTACAGAATAAAGCCACGCTGCTGATCACTGGCACGCGAAGGATCGACCGTACTCGGCAATCGATTCTTGCCCCAAGGCTCGGCCTAAAGCCGATCAACACGGAGATCCAAAGGCTAGGGAGAAAGACTTGGGACAAGGTAGACCAAGAAATACTCCCAAACATGAATCTAAACATCAACATTCGTGCAAACCGTAGGCGCGCTATAGGTAGAACTGCTCTGTTCCCTAGCAGTAGAACCTGCGCGAGAGAAGTGGTACTACCTATGTTTACGTAGTAATAGTCCACTTCTCTAAAGCACTCTGATCGTAAAACTTAAAAATTGACAACTAGCTCAACCAAATAGACAACTATAAATAAGAGTTGAAAAAAGAGGCGAAGTGCCCACATTAAAGTCCCCCCCCCCTCCCTCCCCCCCTAATATAAACAAAGTAGAAATTAAAAAATTAAAACAAAATTTAAATATAAAAGAGGCGAAGTGCCCAATCAAAAAACATCAAAATCAACAAAATTTCTGAATTAAAAGAGGCGAAGTGCCCAATTCCCAATACCCAATATTCACCGAAAACTCAACAACTTGAGAGATCCATTCAGCATTTAAGTATCCTTGAAAGGCTTGAATGCTTCGAAGGATCAACCTAATCCATATATATATATATATATATATATATATATATATATATATATATATATATATATATATATATATATATATATATATATATATATATATATATATATTATAACGGAGGAAACTGGCTGTCAAAGACAGTCAGCTACTTTTTGACGGAGGAATTTTATATTTTTAAAAATAATTAAGAAGAATGCTAGTGATGCCCTAACACCAGGGCAAACTAGAAAACATATTCACACCTTTATATACCTACCACACAATTTCACCACTTTAACCTAAATTGTAATTTAAAACATAGTCAGACTGCGTAGAACTCCTGGTTTTTCTTCATCCAGCAACTACCTCAAAATGGGCAAAGGAGGGAAAGTTTTGAGGAATTTCCCAAATACGCCTCCGAAATTTACGAAAGAGAGATACTCATTTTTAACCATTCCCTATCACTACTTATTACATCCTTCTTTTTAATTGGCCACACTTAAGCCGATGGCTGCTTAAGTCCCCGGCCCCGCGCCCCTGCGTGAACTGCAATCGGATGTGAGAGGGGATTTCCATTCATGTTTCGTCCCAACTATGCCGGGCAATAGCACGGTCATAATTGGGGGCATTGGAGGAACCTGGTTTGAGGAGTAGCCCACAGCCGATAACAATGTCGGAAACAATTCCGGATAAGGGACGGACTGCTACCTTGGCTGATCATCACAGCGGGGGCCCCTTCCAGGACCATAGAGGGACATACAACCGTCTCTATGGTATGTTAGGATATGGTCGCGATTAAAACACCCACGAGGGGGAGGCGTTGTCAATAAGTCCGCCATACAATCACACCCCTGAGAGGATCTCACCCGGATTCATATCATCCATTATCATCATTCACCCAAAGGCAAATCCCCTTTTCATCCAGGCGGCGGTTTATCGAGAGGGGGCCTTCTTCTCCCAAAAGGCAGCTCCCCAAAATATTTTTTTCAAAATAAATAGCAGAAATTTATATATACTAGTGAGTCCCTAATAGCAGAAAAAGGCAAAAATCAGTAAAGAGTGCCGCTAGGGTCCCACTAAGGTTTCTAAGCGGCAAGGAGAAACCGGACAATGGCAAAGTCTACGAGATCCTGCTCAGCAAGCTTAGTGTGGCAGTCCTAAAGCTAATAGACACGCCTGCAGGATACGTCGCAATATGCGAAAACGAGAAAGACGTAGAAGCGCTCACAAAGAAGGAAGAGATTAAAAACCCCAAGAATATAAACCTCCAACCAACCACGCTTCCTCAAATCCAAGCACACAAGAGTGTGGTGTGCATGGATCGGAACAGCACACCAAAGAAGAAATCAAGGAGGAGATGGAGAAGAATCAGAAATGGGTGAGGGTGGCTGAGGTTATCAAGTTTAAGAAAAACGAGATAACAAAGATTATCACCATGTCTTCAATATAATATTTACAGACACAGAAATGGCGACAAAGGCGAAGAAGAGAGGGCTACTTCTTTTCAACGCGAAGATAAGTGGTGAGCAGATTGAGCGGGAAGAGTTCACCCCTGTGCAGATTTGCTTTAGATGCTATCGCCTGAAGCACCACACCACGAAGGACTGCAAAGAGCAGGAATCAACCTGTTCTAGATGCAGCAAAAAAGGCCATGGTCAGCACGAATGCCCAGCCAAAGAAGAGAAGATCTTAAATTGCGGACAGAGACATGGGGCAATGTTGATGTCCTGCCCCAGAAAAAAAAGAAATCTTAAAAAGAAAGGCGGAAGAGAAGAAGGCAGAAGGAGTTAGGAGGGCAAACACCTCCTACGCCCAAGCGGCAAAAGCCACCCCCTCAGGAAATGAACAGAACATCCCTGCGCAAGGGACATATATAAAAGTAGGCAAGGATAAAAACTCAACAAAAATCCTCACTTGTATTCTATATGCCCATGCGTGCAAATTAACAAACCCCGGCTGCTTCTCTAAAGAAGTAAACAACATGCTCAAAAACAATGGCTTGGAAGAGATGTGGTTCACGGAGAACCCACCATCAGGGAAAGTCCTCCAGATGCAATTTGGCCCAGAGGAAGAAGCACTAGCGACCGCTTTCCCAAGAGACGTAGAAGGAAGTGAGGAAAATAGTAGGAACCCGAAATCAAACCCAGCCCCTCAAAGGTCCCCAAACAGAGACCCAGGAATTGAGGCGAGGAAGAAAAGGGAAGAAAGTGCAAAAAGATCAGCCAGAAAAATCAAGCAAGCTAAGGGGAACATCTTAAGCTCAGCTTCTTCATCTGAGGATGAACAAGACAGCTCCCAGCCAATTAAAAAAAAAAAAAAAAAAAAAAAACCCATTCCCATTCACAAACACATTATTACAAAGGGAGGAAGAGGGTATTGAGAAAAAGGTGGGAGAATGGCCCTTCACACACACACTCACATTCGCTCCACCACAACGACATCATTGAGGACCCAGAGTCTCAAGAGAGAAAATTCAGAGCTAACTGGCAAGAGATTTTCGCTATATCACCTGAGGAGAACGACGACTTAGACCAGGACTTCGAAGACTACTTGCTCGATGACCTCAACACAGTGACACATAGAACCCACTCACACCCGCAAGTATCTCAGGAAAGAGTGATGGTTAACCACGGATGCCCAATAAGTGTCGAAGAGACCTTGAACACCATAAGGTCTTTCAAGCAGAGGGCTCCAGGCTTGTCTGGGATTACGAAGAATAACCTCGTAAATGCCCCAAGGCAAATTATTCAGGGTTTGGCGAACACAATGAACGCTGCCCTGGATACAGGCTACTTCCCTGACGGGTACAAGATAGCAAAAATCCTCTTCATCCCGAAAGGACCAAGCCCCCAGAATAGGTGGCTAACTATCGCCCGATCTCTCTTCTTGATATACAGGTAAAATCTTCAAAAAGATTTTAGCAGATAAACTACAAGCTCAACTGAGCGAGTTAGGAGCGCATAATCCCCAGCAGCATGGGTTCCGCAGAAAAAGGGGCACTGATACTGCCCTGGCACTCCTAACAGAGAAAGTAGCATACACCCAAGCAAAAAGGTTCTATGTAGACATTGTGTTGAGGGACGTGCAAAAGGCCTTCGATAAAGTCTCACAGGAAGGATTTCAATACAAGATCCTGAACCTCCAGCTAGACCCAATCCTGGAAAGGATCCTCTGTGACTTCGTCATGGACAGAAGGGCTTGTCTCATGATAGAAGGGTACAGAGGCCCTGAATTCAAACTAAAGGCGGGCGTTCCTCAGGGAAGCTGCCTGAGTCTTCTGCTTTACATAGTCTTCACGATCGACCTCCCAACCCCGGTGCACAGGGACACGATGTATCTGCAATTCGCAGATGACATCACTCAAATTGTCCCATGCCCGGAGAGGAAAATAAGGGGCAGGCGGTTCGCACTATAGCGGAAATCAACAACATCAGCCGGTACGAGAGACGATGGAAGATCAGGGCCAACAGGGACAAATTCAAGATCGTCCCGCTGAGCCGAGAGTTGACATGGCCCATCTCATAGATGGGAGGAGATACGGCTACTCCGCCGAAGGCACCGTCCTGGGCCTTAAAATCACCGACCATAGATACTCGAGACACCACACGGAGAGACAGAACCTGGCAAGAAGAGAAATCTCCAAGCTATACAGGTTTTGAGATCTTAGCTCGGCCAACATCAGGAAAATATATCTGATGTATTTCCAGGCTAAGCTCATCTACCCCGTAGTGGTTTCTCAAGCAGCCAGTAAAACCTCGATGAAAAGGCTACAACGTGTCCAGAACATTGCTTCTCTGCTTATAAACAAAGTCAGAAGGCGGGATCAACTTAGGTAGAGAGATCTGCACAGGAGCAAACGTTTGGAGCCTATCTATGTCGTCACCCCAACACTTGGAAAAAAGGTCTGTTCCTCTCTAACAAATGGTATCATTCCTGAGCTACAGGGAACAGGTGGAAGGCTAGATATACCTGGAAGGCTACGGGCGAAAGCCTCACGCCAACGTCCGTTTCCGAGCACAAAATTATGATCACAAGAAGTCATTACACCAATTTATACATAGACAAAACACAATACAATATAAAAGAACATTGTATCAATATGTACATAAACGAAAACAGTGAACAATACAATTACTCTAACAGAAGAAACACGAGGTAAATTGTCGGCAACTAGAGCTAACAAAGGCTTGAAAGTTGAAGGTTTGCAACAAGAATAAGTACAACTAATCAATAGAGAACAAACAATAAGAAGAACACTAAAGCTCATAAAATTACACAAACATAGGACAAAAAGATCTAACAAACAACACAAGTAAAGGTAAAAATAAATAAAAAAATAAAGCGATGCCTTCCCTACTAAGGCAACCCCCCCTTTTCCACCTTCCCGCTTTAATTTTCACCTACTATATCTTCCACTATCCCAACTTCTACTAAAAACTGAGTATATCTTCGAAAGATAGTCCGAAAAAGATTCAAAAAGTTATTATTATTCAAGATGAAAAGTTATATTTCCTGTTCGCCATTTCGAAGCTTATTCCAGCTATATACCCAGGAATAAAGAATCCATATATACGAGGGGCGGTCAATAAGTTTTGTAATTCGGATATAAGGAAACGAGATATGAGGAAAAGTGTTTTATTATCTTTCAATATAACTACCTTCAACTTCAATACACTTGCGCCACTTGTCCCTGAGGCTTCGAATTTCCGACAACCAGAAATCTCCCGACTGCTGTTTAATCCACTCCTGGGTGGTGAGCTGAACATCTTCATCGTCCGCAAACCGGCGTCCACGCAGTGAAGCCTTGAGCTGTCGGAATAAAAAGTACTCGTTAGGGGCCAGATCTGGACTGTAGGGGGGGAATGGTTCAGCTCATCGAATCCGCACTCGCGCAGGGCAGCTTGTGCAACTCTGGCCTTGTGGACTTTGACGACGTTGAAGTAGACCACGGGGCGTAAGGTTTGTAATGACCCAACGGGCAGAGACCTTAGTCATGGCCAAATTGTCGTGGATGATGTTCATAAGACTTCCATGTGATATTCCAAGTTCTCGCTCGATTTCTTAGACCTTCCCCCGTCGATTTTCGATGATGATCTTCTCCACACGGGCCACATTGTCCTCGTTGGTCACGTCTGACGGGCGTCTTGGACGGGGGTCATCTTCAAGGGACTCACGACCATGGCAGAACTCCCTATTCCAGCGAGCAATGGTTGCATAGGAAGGGGCGGTGTCGGTGTACATTGCAACCATGCGTTCATGGATGTCTTTTGCATTCTTGCCTACCTTGGTCAAAAATTTGATCACTGCGCGGGGCTCAACCTTTTCAATTTTTGTAAAATATGTGACTGACGATTTGCGATCAGCCACTGCTTCTTAAATAGACCCCCACAAACAGCCATCCCCCTTCCTCTGTTTTGCCCTACCGA
Source organism: Ceratothoa steindachneri (assembly GCA_963969495.1). NCBI lineage: Eukaryota > Metazoa > Arthropoda > Malacostraca > Isopoda > Cymothoidae > Ceratothoa > Ceratothoa steindachneri. Next base: position 85,446,329 of record OZ018329.1, read on the forward strand.
TTCACAAAACTTATTGACAGCCCCTCGTATATATATATATATATATATATATATATATATATATATATATATATATATATATATATATAAATATATATTATATTATATATATATATATATATATATATATATATATATATATATATATATATATATATATATATATATATATATATATATATATATATATATATTCCTTCATCCCATAAGGAAGCGGTTGATCACCTAACCCAGCCTACAAAACTACAAGAGAGAGAATACCTTACTCAGACCCTATACTACCTTCCAACCTGGCGCCAGAGGATTTATAGTGGTGTCGAATGGGGTTTTGCCCCCTCCGCCTGAAAGGGAGTGTTCCAGGGTCCGACGCTTCGTCAGGCGAGGGTAGTCTCGCCGTATTAGCACGATGGCGGGAAAGTTCCTAAGCCAGCGAGGCGAAACTTTGTCCGACTCCCAATGGGACCTTCGATCTTCTCACAGCTTTCCGTGATTACTGTCTTTTAGGCCACCACGGCCTCTCGTGATTTCGCGCCTCCATTAGCGCAGACAAAAAGGGTCGACCAGGTGTCTCTCTTTTCTCTCTCTCTATCTCTCATTGAAGGGCGCGGCCGCGCGCATCTTTTTTTTCTCTCTCTCTCTTTCTTATCCCTGACATTGAATAGCTGTTAGATATATCCTATTGAGCTTGTTTTGTTGAATTGGTGCATAAATGTTGCGTATTAGGTATAAACAAATGTCGATGTTTTTTTGATGTAGTTGAATCAGTCCTTGAATGTATCTTATTTGGTTTTAGAGTTTATACACTACTGAGTAAAATAAGAGAACGATTTTCCTTTATTAAAATATTTTCATAATATGATGAGTAGGTAAATGAAATTTCCATAGTACATAAAGGCATGCATTTAATATATTTCATAAAGATTTCATATAATATAATCGAATATTCAAGAAATTATACTAAATATACTAACAAAATAAAATATTGACACCTACAAAATAAGAAAACGATCATTCACAGAATTGCTTAGCAAGCAAATACACGAGAAACAAAGCAAGAGTTTACAAAGATGAAACTTAAACACTTAATATGAAGTGTTGAAGCCTTTGGTTTCGATTACTTCGGTGCAACGACGATCAACAGACCTCAACAGTTTCTTACAAAGTTTTGGTGTATTTTTTTCCATTTTTCTCTGAATTTTCTCCATAAATCCATTGCAGTTGAAGGCTGCTGTTCTTGAACTTTGACTCCAATAATCTTCCAGAAGTTCTCACTTCTGTTCAGGTCTTGGTTACGAGCACAGCCACTTCATTACCTTGATATCTTCTTGATCGAAATAGTATTTTACTCGCTTTTCACTATGACATGGCGCTTTATCCTGCTCAGTGTGAAGTTATAACAAGTTGCTATAACAGTTTTAGGTACACATTCGCATTTACTGTTACAATTATTCGCACTAGCGGAACAAATCCTTCGTACGAAAAAAAACCCTTACCATGGCGCTACCTCCTCTATCCTGGGCAGACTTTTTAACACATTTAGGTTTAAGTCTGTCACCTGCATCGCATCTAACAAAGCGTCTGTCATCAGATCCAATTAATTTAAATTTACTTTTGCCGCTGAAATGAATTCTCTCCGAATCTTCACCCCTTCAAACACACATGCTTCTGGTTATTCAGAACGAGCTTTTGAACCAGATGAATTGAAGCGACGGTGCACTGTGAAACAGTTATTTATTGCGACTACTGGTCTTAAATTTTTGAGAAATTCCTGCTGTAGTCTCGAAAGAATCTTTCATAGAAAAGCACCTACTAGTTGTGTCTTCTCGTACGGTGGTTATGTGAGGTCGAGCGAGTTTTGCAGGAGATTTATAGGTTTTGTTTTCATTGTATAACTTCAGAATCCGCGAAACCACACTCTTGGACCTTCCTACCTCTCTTGAAATCGCAGAACGAGAGCTGCCTGAAGTCTCAAGTAAACAATTATCTGACAGAGCTCAGGATTCACTTTCACATGTTGTGGCATCGAAGTATAGGTAGTACGACAACAATGACGTTGTATAGTTCTTACCTACTGAGCAAAATGTTGCTGGATGATTTCAAGAAACTTCTCGAATGTTCCTGAAAAAATTGCATGTGTCATTATTTAATTTGGTTAGTTTATTTAGCATAATTTCTTGAATATACGATTGTATCATGTGAAATCTTCATAAAATATATTAAATGCATGTCATTATGTACCTTGGAAATTTCATTTACCTATCATCATATTTTTGAAAATAATTTAATAAAGGAAAATTGTTCTCTTAATTTGCTCGGTAGCATAGTGTCTAGGAATGCTTACCAGTGTCTTTTTTTGGCTGATATGTGTTAAATGTTTTATTTTTTTGGACTTGTGACTTAAAGTGTATAAAAAATTCTGGCATTTTAATTTTACTATAAGCTAATCATTGCCTGAATGTTTCCTATTAGGTTTTGTGATTTATAGTGTTTACGAATGCTTGGCAGTTTCAGTTTGCTCAATTAGGACCAGTGCTTGAATGTTAAGTATAGGGTTTTGTGGTATATACATATTTAGTGTCTAGGGAAGTTTCTTGAAAGTTGCATATTGACTTTGCTTATAATATATAGGGTCTAGGAATACTTCCCTCTGTTTCTTTGCCCTGGTTGAATAGCGTTTGAAAGTAGTGTATTGGTTTGGGGGTTTATATTGTATAGAATGTCTTGTCGGTCTTTTTTTGTGGTCGAATCAGTGGTTGAATATTTTGTAGGGATTTTGTGTTAAACGGCATCGATGAAGCAATATCAGTTTAATTTTGATGTAATTAATCACTGTTTGCATGTTGCGTATTAGTTTTTATAGCTTATTAGTATTTATGAAGACTTGCCAGTTTCATTTTGCAGGAAATGAATCTGTGCTTGAAAGTTTTGTATGGATTTTGTGATTGACGGTATCGAGGAAGGCATGGCAGTTTCATTTTGCTGCAACTAATCAGTGCGTGCATGTTACACATTAGGTTTTGTGGCTTATAGTATCTTTGAAGGCTTGCCAGTTTCATTGTGCCGTAAGTTAATCTCGTTTTAGATTTGAGGGTTAAGAGTTTCTATGAGAGCATGATAGTTTCCTTTTGCTGTAGGTGGATTCAGTGCTTGAATTTTTCTTTTTAGGTTTTGTCTGTAGATTGTCTATGGCAGCTTGAGAGTTTCATTTTGCATATTGGGATTTGTGGCATTAGCGTCTAGGAAGGCATGCTAGTTTCAGTTTGCTTTAGGTACATCAGTGCTTGAATGGTTTGGTTTCATGTTAATCTAGTGCAAGTTATGCTTGAATGTATCATTTTAGGTTTTGTCTTTAAGATTGTCTATGGCGGCTTGCAAGTTTCATTTTAATATAGCTGGCTTTTGTGGTTTATATTGTTTAGGAAGACATCCCAGTTTCAATTTGTTGTAGTTGAATCAACGCTTAAAAGGTGCGTATTGTCTCTTATGATTTACAGTCTCTATGAAGGTTTGTGTGTTTGAAAGTTGCCTATTGGGTTTTGTGTTTATTAGTCTAGGAATGCTTGTCTGTGTCTTTTTCTTCTATTGCTTTGCTGTGAGTGAATCAGTGATTAAATGTTGGGTATTGTGTTTTCGAGTTTGTACTATATAGAGAGTCTTAGTAATGTCTTATAGTTTGGGGTGAAACAGTGTTTGAATGTTCTTAATGTCTTTTGTATTATATTGTTTAGGAATGCTTGCCGATGACGTTTTCTGTGGGTGAATTTGTGTTTGAATATATCGTATTACGTTTTGTGGTTTATATTGTCTAAGAAAACTTTCCAATTTCACTTTGCAGGTGTTAAATTAGTAATTGGATGTTTTTAATTGCGTTTTAGGAATTATTGTATTAAAGGAATACTTGCGTCATTTTGCTCTTGTTGAATCAGTGTTCGAATATTGCCTATTGGGTTTTGTGGTTTATAGCATTTCGAAAGGGTTGCCTGTGTCTTAATGCTGTTTTTGATTATTTTTTGAATGTTTTCTTTGGAGTTTTTTGATGTATAATGTGTAAATATGCTTGCCAGACCACTGTTTGCTAGCGGCGAATCGGCCGCCATACTGAGTCTCAAAAGAGACTCATTCAGGCAAAGCTTTTAGACCGCGCATTTGTCCTTCTTGGTACTCTACATAGCCCCGTTCTATAAGGGAGGGTATTTTGAAGAAACATAACCCACGAATGCTGCTTGCAAACGTTATCTAAGGGCTAACGATTCCCCTTCCAGGTCCATTAAGTTTATTACCACAAAACCCGAGCAGGGCTATCAAGTAGGTGGCGCTTAGATGAGAGGCGCTCGACCCCGATTGATTTGGAAAGATAATTTTCCTCTCCAGAGATTATCCGAAACGATTTTTAGTTCCTAATATTCTCACTAGATGGAATTTAGTTAAGGGTTCGAAATAGATAAAAACGTACGTTTGAAACTGAAGGTTTGAAGTTCAGAATGAATTTAGGAGAGTTTGAGGGTATATATGAGTCTGAGAGTTTGATATGAATTCGAGGGAACACGCAGAGCCAATTAGAAAAAAGGCACAAACTTACCTTAGACAGAAGGTAACGGACGAGAAATTGACGCTAAAGATGGAGTTGGCCCTAAGTGTGGTAGGAAAGCTCAGCTTTGATTTCTTTCCTCTTCCAGCTTCAGAAATGTTTTTTTGTGACCGAGTCCATGAGTTTGATGAGAGTTTAGAGAGGTGAGCTTGAAAGTTCTTTCTTATTCAAACTTTGGAACTGTTCTGCGTGGCCGAGTCGATGAGTTTGAGGAGAGTTTAGAGAGATGAGCTTGAGAGGTCTTTCTTCTTCAAATTTTGAATTTTTCTGTGAGGGAGTCCCTCCTGCAAAGGGGTCTTCAAAGAACCGTGGATGAGTTGTGGGATGATAAGGTGGGAGGAGAATGGGGGCGGAAGGCATCCTGAATTACGCAAAGATGCGGAAACACCCTCTCCCCCCTCATATAACTATAAATCGTTCCGGTCCGTATTCGATAGCCAAAGAATAGCGCGGCCAAAGGGAGGTGGGGGGGGGAGTGAGGGCCCCCAAGAAGGAAGGAACCCAATCCATGCTATCGTCCTTCGACGGACATGCGTTCACGCTCACACGGACACATGTGTAAGACAGTGCAAGAAGCTGCAATCTTAACAAATCTTGACACCATTGTAGATAGGGGTGTAAGAAAAGGGGTGAAGAAAAAATAATGACTGAAAATAGCACAGGCGAGTTCCGAATAGCTTTATGAGTCGCTGGATCACTATTAGCGAGCGGCAAATCCACTGCGGCAAACTCATTTGCCCGGCGATACAGGAAGCTGTTCGCAACTTACTCCGCTATTTTCGTTATTTTTTCTTCTCCCCTTTTTCCTACACCTTGCTTTCTACTCTTGCATATTACCTTTTGCTCTGGTTGAATTACTTCTTCAATTTTGAGTATTAAGTTTTATGGTTTATAGTTTCTAGGAAGGCTTGGTCACTTAGCTCTAATTCAATCAGTGCTTGAATATTTCGTGTTAAGTTTTTTATTTTAATTGGTCTACAAGGTTTGTCTATTTCATTTTACTAAAAAAGATTGCAAGTTTTATTTTGCTGTAGTTGAAACGGTGCTTAAATGTTGCGTATTACATTTTCTGATTAATAGTGTCTAGGAATGCATTCCAGTTTCAATTTCCTGTAGTTGAACCAGTGCTTGAAAGTAGCTTATGGGGTTTTGTGGTTTAAACTCCATACGATGGTATACCTTTTAATTGTCTGAAGTTGAATCAGTGTTTGAACCTTACGTATAGAGTTTTATCTTTTATATTTTATAGGAAGGCTTGCTAGTATCGATTTGTGGTAGTTAAATCAGGGCTTTAATAGTCCGTATTGTTTTATGGTGTATAGTATTAAGGAAGTCTTACCAGATTAATTTTACTATATTTGAATGAGTGTTTGTATGGTTTACCTAAAACCCATATGTACAGTAATTCACTTAGACCGATTATTTCCAGTGTAAAAAGTATCACAATGGTTACTGAATATTTTTTTATTTAGTTGGCAGTCTATGATTCTTCCCTAATTCTTTCTGACAAATTTGTTACTAAAATTAAAGATGTTGATTTATAGATAAGATGTCTGTTGCCGTTAGAAGGTGACGCGACCACTGTCAGAGAAGAGGTTTTATCCTTCAATCTGGATGCCAACAGTTCGACAGAGAACTTTGACAAGCTCAGCTTGCAAATTAGATTATTTAATTCCTTTGGGGAAAAAGTATGTGGAGCATCATCGCCAAAAAACACTTTTTCACATTTTCTTAAACACTGGTGGAATCTTGGTCACTAATGTCAGGAAGTTCTTCAAAGGGTTGTAGTGAGATTTCATCACACTGAGCTACAGGACGCGACGTGCTGATTGAAGATCAGGATACTTGAGGCTGTTCCGGTTAATTTGTCGATCCAACTCAAATCAATAGCTCAGAAGTAGCAGTTAGTACCATGGTTTGTCGGCTCACTCCCAACCATGAGAATTCCAAACTTCAGATAACTCTTCTTGCCATTGATCCAACGACGCAGAGACTCGGTGCATGTCTTGCATACCAAGCTTTATCCTGGTCACCAAGTTTCATAGCAAAATAAGCATGATAAGCACGCTTAATGAAACTTTTAAATGGATTCATGTTAGGAACAACCATGTATTCGCCGTAGATGTATCAGAATACATCGGACTTATCTTCTGGCAGAATCCATTTCATTCACCTGCAAAAAAGAAATACCAGTTAGTCAAAAATTCCTGAATGTAACTATTCAGAATTTTTCTAGTGAATTGCTTATTTGCTTTCGTTTTACGCATCCAAATTTACATACCCTTTACCCATACGTCGTTTATACATGTAGGTTATTATACACCAATTTTGGAACCCTGAACTTTACTTGGCAAAAGTTATGGAAGAACATGTGATAGAAATGCTGGTGTTCTGAGCTTTTTAGATATTACTGTATATATTTCAAAAAAGAGAAATGTATTGGTTGTAAATGAGCGCGCGAAACTGGAAACCAGATCATGGGTGAGATATTGATGTGGATTCTGAAACACAATCACTTCTTTAACATTATGAGAAAACTATTTTCTGACATTTAGTTGAGGCATAGGCTCTAAGAATGTTTTATAGTTTTCACTAGAGTTTGTTCTTAATTTACCCTATGTATACTAATTTGTATTCACTAAGTGGGGCGCCTTTGCGTCAATTGGTTGTCAAACCCCTCTACCATTACTACACCCCCCCCCCCCCCATGAATTTTTTATAGTTTCTATGGTGAGACCAATATAATTTGGGTACTTGAATATTCGTCACTCTTTTCCCTCTTTCCCTATGAAATTGGATGAGAAAATGCTCGGATGAACGTATATACATAATGTTCTAAATTTCAGAAAAGTTATGGAGAAGACATTGAATTATGGTCATGGCATGTTTCTTTGCCGGAGATGACTATTGAAGCTATTTATTCTACCCCGAAGCAGCCGGTTTCAATTAATGTAGGATCGATTCGCTCACCGTATGATCAATTGGCACCAATCTTCTTCAGCGTCTCAGGAAGCGGTAATATAAAATAAAACTAAACCTTGACATAACTGATCATTTTAAAATGGATCTTAGGCTTACCTACATTGCGCATTGGCAAGGCTTACCTTTCTTTATCTAGTTGGGGACCATCATAGCATTGCGACTTATTTTCTGCATAAAGAGCAAACAATTGCCTGGTTTACTACATATTGTTAAATGTTTTGCACAAAATTAGACAAACCTACAGTGTAACTTAGTATACCAATCTGTCACGCTTATGCAACCAGCTACAATATAGATGGTAACTCTTTGTTACATGAATTAAATTAGGTGGGGCATAAATAGCCAAGCCGATTAACATGACGTCTCTGGAGCCATGCATTTATGGCAACAGATCAAGCTTGTCCATTAAGATTGACAGATTCATTTCCCGATTTCCACTTAAACATTTAACTTCAGTTTAACTTTATTCAATGAATTAATTACTCTATTTTATTGATCACTTAGTTGTTTCAAACAGGTGGGATTTTCAAACTGCCTGTTGGGGAGATTTCATTAAAATATCGAGTTACGGGATGGTCCGTAGAGACGAATTCTTCACATGATATCGTAACAACTCCACCGGGGGTGTTTTGCCCAGCCCACGAAAGGAAGTTTCTTCCAAAAGTCGCCAATCAATTTTCTTTAACAATGGAGACGATAATAAAGGTTAGTTACCTACGTACTAATGTTAGTTATATTTCAGGGGTCTGTTTTATATATTCTCTAGTGAATAGCACCATTTAGACCCCAGAATTTATTTCAAGTACAGAACCAATTTCGAACTTTCTCGCCTAATTGTCATAACACGTTACGAATTTGGCTAATTATGGTTACTTGCTTAAATTTTCCTCGTCCAAAGACACTCCGTCAGGCCGGTAGTCTCGACGAACTCCGCCAACTTGACATGTTTCTTCCAGAAATCGAGCACCGTGTATTTTTTTATTAATTGTAATCATGTGCATGTTTTAAATATGTGTTGAAGTATGTGTTTTTTTGTGGCAATGGGGTCAGATGTGTATATTGAGTCATTAGTTATGGGTGGGGACTGTACTTGAGCCTTGCCAGAGCAACCAGTGGAGGACGTGTTAGGGAGGCTTATTATGGGTCTATATCTGGCCAAATGGATTTGTAGAGGTGTTATGGACACAGGGATTAGATGCTGTAGAGAAATTAAAACGTAACCCTACTCATAGTGCCAAGCTGACATATATATTAAAATCCCTCTTCGGAGAGAGCAAGATAAAAACAACAAGAAATTGAGGTGCGTGAGAACGGTAGGCGTTTTACTAACAGTCAAGCTGCCAAATGGCTCTGATCTCCCCGCCCAGGGGGTAGTCGACTCGAGCTGCCCGTCCCAAGGAAGCCGCAAAAGGCCATTAAGCAGCTCTAATAAGAAACTGGCCACAGCGAAATTGAGGAATAAATCTATCTAACTGATGGTTTGAACAACTTGCTAAGAAAAACACCCAGTTAATCCCTGAACTCAAAAGATCCGTTTACCTACGAGGTCAAGAAGCCGGCAGCTAGAGCGCCAAAGAGCGGCGTAAGAACAAAAGACCACCGAGGAGAAATAGTGGGACGGTTGTCGGTGCCTCTCCTTGAGAAGCAGACCTGGGCTCCGTGGTGTCACCCCCCCCTCTCCCCTCGCGCTCCCCTCAGTGGCATTACCCCGTCCCCCTTAGTTAGGGCCGTCTCCGGGCTATAAATAAGCTCCATATGGAAGGAAAGAGATTATTCTGTTAGAGACGATAGAGGACTAGATTTTTGTGACTCGACTTCTAAGATTTAGAAGTTCGTCTAGTTTTCTTATCGGTGCCATACCGATTCATCCATCGCAGACTTATCAAGAGGTCTGGCTGGATCAAAATTACTAAGTGCCAAACAGGAATTTTGGAGCAAGATAAACGAAGTTATCAGCTCATCCTCGAGGGACTCTCCAGTCGAAATATTATTAATTTTAAAGAAGAAGAATTGTTCCCAAGTAAGTTCCCTTTAATTACTTTCGGGATCACCCCATATACCAAAACCCAGTTTGGTAATTCTGCGAAGTAGACGGGGATACAAGAAGAACTCGAGAGCTACAAGGAAGAGTACTCCTTGAGCCAGAGAGCACAACCCCTCTCTCCAACGAATGCCTTGCCGTTCATTGAGATAAAGTAATCGCCGCAAGTGCTTATAAGCTGAGAAGTTTAAGGTAGTCTTTTAGATTTATAACTGGGTCGATAAAATCATAAGAAGAGATCGACATGGGTTTCTACTGTCACCGTGACAACCTCCTCTTTCCCCCCTTCAACATTATAACGGGACACCTGAATCTTCCCTTCATCGTGAAGTCTGGAGTCTCCCGAAGACTCGCTGAAAAATCCAGTATAGCGACATCCGTCAACCCCTGTTCCGATCAAGGTTATGTAAGTCCGAATGACTATATATATTCTTTTAGGTAATTAGGATTTTTAAAACTGTCCCAAGCTAACTAAAGGAGATAGAGTATTTCGTGACTTCTGTAAAATTTTAGTTAGATTAGGGAGAGTAAATGGTGGTATAACTCTGTAACTTAGAGGCCTCTAGAAATTAGCTATCTGGCAATTGTTTGTTTACGTGAAGCCTACTATGTTTTGATCATAGCTCTCGTCAGGAGTAGGCCAATATTCGAATCGTGCGAACCATGTCAAAATGAGAGAATTTCGTGTAAATATAAATATTTGAGTTAATTGATAAATTAAAAGATATATATTTTTTGGTTAATTCTTGGTGTTTTACTGGATCCTTACGTGCTGACCAGCTCTTTCCTTAAAACTGGTAAACTCTGTGGTACTCTCATAATTGAGTATTTAGACTCCTTTAGACGAATCCAGAGTCCACTCACCTAATAGAGGAATTATTTCCCTTCCTAAGTGGTGTCAGACTGGCTAGTTAAAAGTCAGTAAGTAAATAAATACTTTGACAAAAAGGTATTGTACCGGAGTAAATATTAAATGGCCAACAGCGGAAGAATAATTCTCTGACAAAAGTGGGGAGACAATTCCTCGACAGATGCATCTGTGCAAGGTGCATCATAGGTTTCATGTATAATGAAGATATTGTGTTTCACGGAGATCGAGATAGTGTTTCATGGGAAAGATCTTTGTTTCTGAGTGTAAGTGGTTTATTAGGGGTGCTGCAGGTAATTCCGTATGGAAGCAGAGTGCTTTGACCTGTCGTCTATGTTGCGTTGATGTACATATGGTTCGTTCGTGATAGGTTTCCGTGGTGTATTACTTTAGTTGGTAGAACTGTGAGGAAGCTGGTAAGCCATTTTTCTCAGTTGGACTCAAGTTTAGTGTGTAGTGTTTTGTTGGTGATGAACTTTTCTAAGAAGTGAGTTGAAGGTTTGCTAAATGACTCTTGTTTTCCTTCATCTCTTGTGGCGTTAGTTGAGTTGGTTGAAGTCTTCTTGTATGGCATGGGTGATGTTGGTGAGTGCAGTTTTTGTTGAGTGAATTGCGCGAAATTCGTGTTAGGAGTCATGTAGTTGAATGAATTGGTTTAGTACTATATGTTCCATAATTTGCAGGTAGGGCAGCGTAGGATTTAAGTAGCTATGATAGAGGTTCAATGGATAATTTGTTTGACCGGGGGATATGTAGTATGTGGGCGGATTTTCAGATATTTGCATCCGAGTTATTGAAGATATAGTAACTGAAGATTTGTGAGGAGGCGTTGATGCCTGTTGAACCTTGGTGCTTTAGGTGAATATTTGCTATCTTCTAAGGGCCAGAAGAGAGGGGAGCATTTGTTTTTCTGTGTTGTGAAATATCTTAACCTGTAAGTTAGTAAAAACGATAAGCAAAAGTTTAATACGACAATAGATCGGCATCATCGCTTTTTGAGTAATAAGAGCATAAAATAAGAATATAAGAAAAGAAGGAGTCTGAAACAGCACAGGCAAAAGCTTATACTGGCAGTTCCTGTTCCCATCACCAAGTTTAGTCACACCCAGCATCCTTATCCATAAATCTATCCAATCAATTCTTAAAACTCCGGAAAGACGACACTTCTATCACATTTCTAGTGAACCTATTCGATTGCATCTTCCACTCGATTTGTAAACTAATTTCTACTAATCTCTTTCCTAAACCCAAACTTGTCCAGCATAAACCCATTGCTACGTATCCTATCCTGTACAGTAAAAGTAAGAACCTTACCTATGTCTTTCCTATTATAACCTTTTACACACTTGAAGACCTCTATCAAAGCTACTCGAACTCTTCTCCTTTCTAACGTTCTAGTATGTAGATTTAGTCTCCTCAGCCTTTCACAATAAGGTACGCTCCTCAACTCATAAATCATCTTTGTCATCCTTTTTTGCACACACTCAAGCAAAACAATATCTATCTTATAATATGGTGACCAAGGTTGCACCGCATAGATAAGATGAGGCATAACAAAGGCTAGGTACAGTTTGCAAATTTCTCACGCTCCTCCCAATTAACCCTAAAACACTATTAGCTCTATTCGTAGCACTTAAACAATGCTTTCTATGCTGCAGGTCAGAACCTACAACGACACCTAAGTATCTCTTACATTTTAATCTTTCAAAAACTATCCCTTTGAATTTATAATTATTCATTAGATTACAAATACCTATAATCAGTACACTACACTAGCTTATGTTAAATTCCATTTGCCATTTCTCTGCCCATTGGGAAAGTTGGGTCAAGTCAGTTTGTAATACTTCAGCATTGATGTCAAACCTTATAATCCTAACTTTTATCATCCGCTAATTTGTTCAAGTAACTACTTATATCTATGTCGAGATCAATAATATAAATCAAGAACAGCAACGGTCCAAACACCGACCCCTAAGGAGACCTCACTAATAACATTCCCCACCTCAGATTTAATCCCATATATACTAAGTCTATGCTGTCTGTTACAGCCGCTTTAAATTTATTCAAAAGACTTAAGTTTGGCACCTTTTTCGACCTTTCTAAAATCCAAATGAACAACATTGCATTCTCATCTCTAGAAAAAAGATAGTAAATTAGTCGAACACGATTTGCCCCTTAGTAAAGCCGTGTTGATATTATTTAATCCAGGATTTTCCCAACTTTTTTTGTTGTGACCCTTAACACAAATTGATTTTGGCTCGGCGACCCTCAGGGATAAATTATTATTTCAGTATTATTTTAGTTTTATCCAATTCAATAAAGTTTACTGATTTTTACTATAAATTACTAATTAATGAATATAATATAATATTGATTAAGGATAATTAGATGCAAACGTTCCTATTCAAGCAAAGATAAACAAACCTTTGACTGCAAACTATAATACTGTTTCATGAATGAGTCCTTCTAACTATTCAACAACTATTGACTGCTGATAAATATAATAATTTCTTCAGTATTTCTACATTTAGTTTTAGCCAATATATTTTAAGGACATTTACTGTTATTAAATAAACAATATATTTTTATGTTGACTGAAGGATATTAAAGGCACATTTTCATATTAAAGTAATCTATTGAAACCAAAAGCAAGCAATTTCTTATTGCTTTTCAAGTAACCTTGATCGAAAAATTGAAAAGAAGTATGGTAATGACGACCGTAATGTTCCTTCATATTATGGACAAGTTTCCCAGAGTTGGCTTGATGTGGATGGAGAGAGAACAGTGCAGATCATGTTGGGGATCCAGACGGTTCCTTGCTTTATTCTTGATCGTTACAAGAACTAAAAATCCTTGTTCACAGAGGTATTATGGGAAAATAGAATAATAACTTTTTCAGCAACATGAATCAGAAGAGGCTTATCCTTCAGTTGAGCCCAGAATTCAGAGTACGAGAAACTTTCAAAACGTTGCTTCTGCACCTGATTTTCCTGGAGATCTAAAAGTTGTTCTCTAAATCCTCGGATATCTTCTCCAACATCACTGACGTTCACACCGAATACATTTCTGACCAAACTTTGTTAAATGAAATCCATCAACATTTTCTGGCAAATATTTGTCCATTTCCTCCTGAAGCTTCTGCAAATTATCTTGGAAAAACAATTTAATATCAGCGAGCTCATCTTCCAGCACTAGACTAAGCTCTGGAAAAGCATCTGTTTATACGGTACCTAATTTTCCTCTGCAAAGTGCAAGCTTCTTCTTGAATAATAATTTTTTTTAGTGATGTCTGCTATAGTTTGATTTCGCCCTTGCTTGTATGAGCTCTATTCATTCAAGTGCCTAAATATGTCACCTAAATATGCCGGCTTTGCCTTCTAAGTAACATCTTTAAAAAGTCGGCCAGCTTAAGCTTCATCTCTTGGAGAAAAACTTTATTTCAGTTTTAAGTTCAATAACTCGCCCAAGGATGCGGCTTCGAGACAGCCAACGGACATCAAAGTGGAAAAGTAAGTCCTGGTGATGTAATCTCATCTCTTCACAAATTTTACGGAAAATGCATGTGATAGAACGGTTTGAGGCCGCATAATTTCAACCGTTATCACATGTTGTTTAGAAACACGATGCTACCCACGTGCATCTTCGCCTTGAAGCCGGGCGTGATTATCGCGCCACCTGAGTCAATATTTAACCTAGGAGGTTTATTCCTCCCACGTTCGCCCCATGCGATGATCACGCCAGATTGAGTTAGGCTTATGGGCAGATAAGGTATTGTTCTCAGGCGCGGCTGAGCATTCCCTCGTAGCCCCCACTCCATTGACCCTTACGCCAAGGGGATGTCTCGAATATTTATACGGAAACTTTACCACTAAGAAGAGATTCGAGATCCAGATTTTCTTCGTGAGACATCACTACGATCCAGTCTCACCTTGTGCACCAAGGGCCTTCTATCTCGAGATCCACCATCATTGTCCAGAAGAGGACAATATCCCTTGAGTGCCACGGTTCGAGCCTTCAAGACGCCAAGTCCACAAGGCTTCTGCTGTTGTTCAGAAAGAGAACAACGTTAGAACAGCCATTGTTCTTTAAGCCCGTTGACAAGAAACGGTTCTCACCCTTCCCCCCTGTTGTTCATAAAGAGAACAACATTAGAACAGCCATTGTTCTTTGAGCGCCTTGACAAGAAACGGTTCTCACCCTTCCCCCCTGTTGTTCAGAAAGAGAAAAACATTAGAACAGCCATTGTTCTTTGAGCCCGTAGACAAAAGACGGTTCTCACCCCCCCTGTTGTTCAGAAGAGAACAACGTAGAACAGCCATTGTTCTTCAAGCCCGTTCGCTAAGAAACGGTTCTCATCCCCAAGACGCCACGTCAAGATCATTTAATTCCCTCCCACCCCCCTTTGGCTGGAACTCGCCAGCGGACCGAAGATTCCTTCATGTCGGCTTCCTCTGCACAACACGTATAACTACGTAAGCTGAACGTTACCTTTGAGTATTTAACCCTTTTGTCAACCCTATCCTGTGCTTTAAATGGTTTAGCGAACCATCCCATCCCTTTAATTTTTATTTGTTTTACCTTTTTAAATCTCTTCCAAATCTTAATCCTCGGATTAGCTAGATTTCCCTCGACCCTTTCCATTCTCTGTTTATGTCAATATTTTCCGTTTTGTGTGTTGTTGATAGTTTTTATTAATAAAGCTCTATTTTATTAATGATAGCCATATTATCATCCTTGAGCTCAGTTCCACTTCTTAAGCATATTGAAGATAAATAATATCGGTCAACCCAGACACCACGCACTCTAAATATAAATGAATAATTCCCTCAACGAATAGTCATATATGGTATATCGTCGAGATTTCATTCTACGACATATATATATATATATATATATATATATATATATATATATATATATATATATATATATATATATATATATATATAATTTAAATTTGGTATCAAGTGTGTAAGCTTTAACGCTATATCTTTGCAAACACTGGTCTCAGTCGAGTAAAGCATAGTGTTATTCGTTATAAGAATAGAGTATAGTAGTTCCCTTTTGTTTTAACGATTGCTATCCCCTTTTTTGAAACTTAAGAAGCTGGAGTAGCTCAAGGAACTGTTATAATAATTTGTTTGTGTTTTTTTGTGTGATTTTAGTCATTGGTTATTTAGATCGAGAAACCAATTACGAATAGGTCAGCGCCCATATTTAGGTAGGTTAACTCTCTAGAAGGCATAATTCTTATTGCGAGGAATTTTAGTTGGTTGACTATTGCGCCTCCAAGTGCAAAGATGACTCAGTTCGAAATCTTTAAAGCGCAAGAAGAATCCTTGGGACTTTCCGGAAGAGAATTAATTGAATACGTTCAAGAGGAGCAAAGAAATGAACGAGAAGAAAAAGAAAGAGAAAGAGAAATCCAACCAGAAGAAAGAGAAAGAGAAATCCAACAAGAAGAAAGAGAAAGAGAATTCCAACGAGAAGAAAAACAAAGAGAAAGAGAGCAACGTATAAGACAAGCTAAGTTTCACCATCAGATTGAAATAGCTCGTGTAGAAGCAGAAATACAATCCGCCAGTTCACGTTCAGAAGCCCCGCCCAATCTCCCACTTAAGCTCCCCTTTTTCAAGGATGGAGAGGATTTCGGAGCATTTTTAGCCCACTTCGAAAAGATCCTCGAGATCAATAACTTGGATCTGGAGGCTGAAGATGTAGCAAGATTACTTCCCTTGTTAAATTGTAAATTGCGCGAAATTTTCATATCTTTACCATCTGAATGTACAATTAACTACAGTACCTTAAAAGCTGAGTTATTGGCCACTCATAATATGACTCCCGATTTCTACCGACAAGAATTTCGAAGAGGTCGTATTAAACCCGGACAGACGTTCCGTCAATTCGGATACATTCTTCAGAGGAATTTTAAATTTTGGTTAGAATCCTCAAAGGTTGATCCTGACTACGTGTCCTTAACAGACTTCGTGTTGCGGGATCAATTTTTGGCGTCTCTCCCGACGGAGATCCGCGCGTTCGTCAAGGATCGTTGGTGCCAGACCTTTAAATAGTGTACCGAAGAAGTGGATGTCTATGCCGCAAGCCATAATTTATACCCAAAGGAGAATCGAACTTCTCACCAACCCTCCAACCAGGAAAGAAGGAAGGATTCGCGCCCCTTCCCAGGAAAGCTGACGAAGTGCCTGGGCCCCGTAAAACCCCAAAACATCTTTCCCCAAAACCAACAACGGGGCTCCAAACCTCCCGTTAAGATTTCTCCTCCATCACTCTTCCCGAAGCGACCAATCATATGCTTCACCTGCGGTGTAGAAAACCACATAAGCTGGAATTGCCCCCAAAATTCTAGGCTTAAAGGCGGACCAGCCCACCAAGTTCACCAGATTAATGCCACCCCGGCTTCCCCGGTGGTGAAGACCCAAGCAGCAACTTTTCCCCTTCCGTCAGGCCACCAGGTAAATTTTATTTTTGACAAAAGTTCACCGGGAACTTTGAAATTTGAGGAGGGCAGCGTGAACGGCTGCCGAGTATCGACTCTCGTCAGGGACACAGGGTGTTCGTGTTTCATCGTGTCCGACGAGATCCTCCCCCCAGTGAACCCTAACCATGAAAAATTTTCGGTGGTACATGACTACCTTGGGCGGGCGAACCGATTCCCCGTCGTTAGATGTTACCTGCAGTGTCAATATTATGATGGCTGGCTGAAGTCATTTCAGTATCCATAAAATTCTGTTCCGTACTTATAGGACAGAGCCCCCAAGTAAGTTCCGACCCTGTGTCCCAGGCCGCCCTTACTCGAGGTCAAGCTAAGAAGGAAGCCCAGGAGTCCGTCCCCCTCAGAACCCCGATACCGTCCGAATTCTCGGAGATCCTTAACCAGGACTTTAGGACAGCACAAAAGGAGTGTGAAACACTAACACCCTTATGGGATAAGGCCCAAAACTCGGACACGGAGACTGTCCGTGGACCCAAAGTCATCAGGTACCTGGAGCAAGGTGGCTTACTTTATCGATCCGCTGAGGACAGTAATAACGCTGTTACTACTGTCCTATGCCTTCCACGATCCCATGTCCCTATAGTGCTCAAAGTAGCTCATGACAGCATTTTTTCCGGTCACTTTAGTCACACTAAAATGGGCCAGCGCATTTTTAAATATTTTTATTGGCCGGGTGCTGCAGCTGACATCTTAAAGCATTGTCGATCGTGCGATGTGTGTCAGAAGACGTCCGCTAAGGGGCGGGTCAAACCTGCTCCCTTACAAAGGGGACCACTCATTACTGAACCCTTCTCCAGAGTGGACATCGACCTGGTTGGCCCTATCCACCCCCTTCGAGCGAAGGGCACAGCTACATTTTCACCTTAGTAGACTTTGCTACCCGTTTTCCCGAGGCTGTCCCCCTTCGCCGAATCGACAGTATTTCTTGCGCCGAGGCTCTCAATTCCATCTTTTCAAGGGTAGGCGTCCCCTGGGAAATACTCTCCGATAGAGGCCGACAAATCACCTCTGAGTTGATGGAGTACGTAGGGAAGCTGCTCATGGTAAAGCCACTTTTTACCACCCCCATCCGGCCACAGACAAACGGGATGTGCGAGAAATTAAATGGAAATTTAAAATCCATTATTAAGAAGATCTGTGCCGAGCAGCCCCGCGAATGGCACCGATATCTCCCGGTCGCCCTATTCGCCTATCGGGAAATTCCCCACCGTACATTAGGCTTCGCCCCGTTCGAGCTCCTTTATGGACGCAATGTATGCGGGCCACTCAGTATTTTAAAGGGGTTGTTAATCAAGCCCCAACTGGATCAAGAACTCCAGTCATCTTACGCCTATGTCTTGGACCTACGCCAGAGGCTCGACAAATGCGCAAACATCGCCTATGAAAATGCCGATGTCAATTTGGAGAAATACAAAACCTATTTTGATGTCAGGTCCGAAGATCGTAAATTTAAGCCCGGTGATGAAGTACTCATGCTCCTTCCCACAGCCAGTAATAAATTACTGAGCCAATGGAAAGGTCCGTACTCGGTCCGCGAGGTACGAGGACCGGTAGATTACCTCATTGGTACCCCAGCAGGCGATAAGCTCTATCACGTCAACGTTCGTAGCACAGGACGAAACATTGGTGCTTTAAGAGGATTACCCCGCGGAGTCCCTTAATGTAATACAGACAGTGTGCATCCAACCTGATGCCGATTACCCTCTTCCTTCCCTACCAGGCGAGCCTTTTGAACCCTCTGACCTGGATATTGACGCGCAGCTGACACCACATCAAAAGATTTAGCTACAAGAACTATTATGTCAGTTCGACGACGTTATTTCAGAGAAGCCTGAATGCGCTACTAGTTTCGAGCATGATATTAAATTAACAACCTTAGAACCCGTCCGTTCAAAACCCTATCCCATGCCGATTCATTTACGCCAAGCCTTTAACGCCGAAGTTGATAATTTAATTAGTTTAGATATAATAGAACCTTCAACCTCTAGTTATTGTTCCCCAATCGTCATGGAGAAGAAACCTGAAGGCTCGTATCGGATGTGCATCGACTTCCGGAAGTTAAATTCGGTAACTGTGTTCGACGCCGAGCCCATCCCGTTGGTAGACCAAAACCTCCACTTTTTTGAAAACGCCAAGTTCATCTCAGAACTCGATTTGTGCAAGGCGTATTATCAAATCCCCCTCTGGCCCGAGGTGAAAGCATATACTGCCTTTGCAACGGAGAAAGGCCTTATGCAATTCAAGCGCCTTCCTTTTGGCCTCGTCACTGCTTGTAGCAACTATAACCGTCTCATGAGAAGGTTGTTAGATGGACTTCCGAATGTATCCTTTTACTTCGATAATGTCTACGTCGCTACTCGCGAATGGAGTCACCATTTAACCACCCTATTAGCTCTCTTCGAGTGACTGCGCGAAAATGGCCTTACCATTGGCCCCAGCAAATGCCATTTTGCCCACGAAACCATAAAATACTTGGATTTCAAAATAGGACAACGCCAGTTAGGTCCCCAAGAGGACAAGATTAAGGCAATCGCCGACATGCCCCTCCCGATTACAAAGAAGCAATTAAGATCGTTCCTAGGATCAGCTTCTTACTATCGGCGATTTGTCCCGAATTTCGCTGCAATTTCGGCGCACCTCAGCTCCCTTTTAAAAAAAGAATTACCCGATCGTCTACGTTGGAATGATGTCGCTGTTTCCCATTTTAATCAGCTCAAGAAGTAAGCTCATTTCTGCCCCCATTTTAAAGTTGCCCAACCCGGAAAAATCCTTTGGGATTAAGACCAACGCGAGCAACGAGGGCATTGGAGGTGTACTCCTTCAATATGAGGATAACGGAACGAGTCATCCAGTTGCATATGCTAGTCGCCAATTATTACCACGCAAAAAGAGATATGCCACTATAGAGGAGGAAGCTCTATCAATTATCTGGGGTATAGACAAATTCAAAATGTACTTGATAGGAAAAGAATTTCAGATAGGAACCGACTACCGCCCGTTAGCCTATATTCGGGATGTACGACACTCCAACGGCCGAATTATGCGCTGGAGTTTACTCTTGCAAGAGTATCAATTTAAAATAAATTATATAAAAGGTTCCGATAACCAGGTCGCTGACGCACTCAGTAGACATGCGTTACCAAATAGCGTAGATTAATTGTATTCGTAGGATTAGGATCTCCATGTATGTATATACCGTCATGTACGACTTAAATTAGATTCTCTTGTAATAGAACTAGTTAATGTATATGTCTGAATTTTGTAACGCTCAATGTCTTTTTTTTTGTATGTATATATATTTGTACCCATTAAATTACGTATAAATTATTTTGTCCTATATGTACCAATTTTATATCATTTCATTGCTCCATGCCCCTTTTATTGATTAAGCTTGTATTAAAGGTTAGTTTCCCCTATAAACAAAAAAATCAAAATAATCAAATGTATTGAGGTAATACTAGTTAGGTGCATGAAGGTACGGTCGGTACAAGAAAACGAGTTACCCACAACGGAGCACTATCGTTGTCCCTTCTCTCTCTTTTTTTTCGAAGTGACAACTTCCCCCGGAATGGAGGGGTGTGATAGAACGGTTTGAGGCCGCTTAATTTCAACCATTATCACATGTTGTTTAGAAACACGATGCTACCCACGTGCATCTTCGCCTTGAAGCCGGGCGCGATTATCGCGCCAACTGAGTCAATCTTTAACCAAGGAGGTTTATTCCTCCCCCGTTTGCCCCATGCACCGATCACGCCAGATTGAGTTAGGCTAATGGGCAGATAAGATATTGTTCTCAGGCGCGGCTGTGCATTCACTCGAAGCCCCCACTCCATTGTCCCCTACGCCAAGGGGATGTCTCGACTATTTATACGGAAACTTTACCACTAAGAAGAGATTCGAGATCCAGATTTTCTTCGTGAGACATCACTACGATCCAGTCTCACCTTGTGCACCAAGGGCCTTCTATCTCGAGATCCACCATCATTGTCCAGAAGAGGACAATATCCCTTGAGTGCCAAGGTTTGAGCCTTCAAGACGCCAAGTCCACAAGGCTTCCCCTGTTGTTCAGAAAGAGAACAACGTTAGAACAGCCATTGTTCTTTAAGCCCGTTGACAAAAAACGGTTCTCACCCTTCCCCCTTGTTGTTCAGAAAGAGAACAACATTAGAACAGCCATTGTTCTTTGAGCCCATTGACAAGAAACGGTTCTCACCCTTCCCCCCTGTTGTTCAGAGAGAGAACAACATTAGAACAACCATTGTTCTTTTAGCCCGTAGACAAGAGATGTTTCTCACCCCCCCCTGTTGTTCAGAAGAGAACAACGTAGAACAGCCATTGTTCTTCAAGCCCGTACGCCAAGAAACGGTTCTCATTCGCAAGACGCCACGTCAGGATCATTTAATTCCCCCTCCCCCCTTTAGCTGGAACTCGCCAGTGGACCGAAGATTCCTTCACGTCGCCTTTCTCTGCACAACACGTGTAATTACGTAAGCTGAACGTTACCTTTGAGTATTTAACCCTTTTGTCAACCCTATCCTGTGCTTTAAATGGTTTAGCGAACCATCCCATCCCTTTAATTTTTATTTGTTTTACCTTTTTAAATCTCTTCCAAATCTTAATCCTCAGATTAGCTAGATTTCCCACGACCCTTTCCATTCTCTGTTTATGTCAATATTTTCCGTTTTGTGTGTTGTTGATAGTTTTTATTAATAAAGCTCTATTTTATTAATGATAGCCATATTATCATCCTTGAGCTCAGTTCCACTTCTTAAGCATATTGAAGATAAATATATCGGTCAACCCAGACACCACGCACTCTAAATATAAATGAATAATTCCCTCAACGAATAGTCATATATGGTATATCATCGAGAGTCCATTCTACGACAATGCACAATTTGGATAACATCATTTAGCACAACATGGAGTTCTGGCTGGAAAGGTTGCCAGGCCAAGTATTCCCGATGTAAGAAACAGTGAATTATTATGACATCGGGATTTTCTCCTCTACACCAAGAGACATACCCAAACGACCTCTCATCATTAATGGCGATCCATCAGTACACACAGTCAAACATTTCAAATAGCCTATGCTTTGTTTCTTGAAAAACCTGTTAACTATAACAAAGATATCTTCTTCTCTGTTGGTTGTTGACAGGTAATTACGGCACAGAAATTCTTCCAAAATTCTGTTATCTCCTTTGTACCTCACAAAAAACCATGAGTTGAGGTTCGCCAGCAATGTCCACAGAATAATCTGTCTGCAATTAAAATTTACCTGCTCTTTTCAGTGCCACAATAAATTGATAGAAAATATCTAATGACATGTAATCAATTTGACGTTTGATGCTGTGGCTAAAGAGTTGTAGACTCAAATTTCTTCCTACATCTGTTCTATCTCTCAGATGTGTGAAGCCACATTTCAGATAATCAGGTTTATTCACCAATTGTTGTTTTTGCGTTGGGCCATCGTTCCCTCTGCCATTCATACGTGGGATGAGCATAAGATATATATATATATATATATATATATATATATATATATATATATATATATATATATATATATGAAATGAATAACTCACAAAGTAGCACGTGAAGTTCGCAATGAATGCAATGTCCCGCAGGAAAAATGAAAAGGTGCTTCCAAGTACTTACGAACTTTATTTAGTTCATTTTCAAGGATAACTACAAAATAAATAATATAATAAGGGTATATATAAGCTAGTAAAAGATAAAGGACCACCTCTATGACAAGAAATCACCAATGAGGAAGTAGGAGAGGGACGGGTAAATTCACATTAGGATTTAGCTCTAACAGGTAGCAAGGTCAAACCGAGAGGCAGAAAGAGTCAAGAACAGAGCCAAAAGGGTTAAAACGATTAACGGATAAAGCGATAGTCTAAAGAGGGAGATTAGAAGAGACACGAGAAGTAAATTGAAACGAAGAGAAGAGGGACAAGGAGAAAGAAATATAAATAAAATATTGTTAATACAAAAACAATGCAATAATTTAATTGACAAATCGGGTTCCCATATTTTCTATCAATTTTTGTTTCACTGAAACGAGCAGGTAAATTTTAATTGCAGACAGATTATTCTGTGGATATTGCTGGCGAACCTCAACTCATGGTTTTTATGAGGTACAAAGGAGATAACAGAATTTTGGAAGAATTTCTGTGCCGTAATTACCTGTCAACAACCACCAGAGAAGAAGATATCTTTGTTATGGTTAACAGGTTTTTCAAGAAACAAAGCATAGGCTATTTGAAATGTTTGACTGTGTGTACTGATGGATCGCCATTAATGATGAGAGGTCGTTTGGGTATGTCTCTTGGTGTAGAGGAGAAAATCCCGATGTCATAATAATTCACTGTTTCTTACATCGGGAATACTTGGCCTGGCAACCTTTCCAGCCAGAACTCCATGTTGTGCTGAATGATGTTATCCAAATTATGCATTTTCCGTAAAATTTGTGAAGAGATGAGATTATATCACAAGGACTTACTTTTCCACTTTGATGTCCGTTGGCTGTCTCGAAGCCGCATCCTTGGACAAGTTATTGAACTTAAAACTGAAATAAAGTTTTTCTCTAAGAGAAGAAGCTTAAGCTGGCCGACTTTTCAAAGATGTTACTTGGAAGGCAAAGCCGGCATATTTAGGCGACATATTTAGGCACTTGCATGAATAGAGCTCATACAAGCAAGGGCGAAATCAAACTATAGCAGACATCACTAAAAAAAATTATTATTCAAGAAGAAGCTTGCACTTTGCAGAGGAAAATTAGGTACCGTATAAACAGATGCTTTTCCAGAGCTTAGTCTAGTGCTGGAAGATGAGCTTGCTGACATTAAATTGTTTTTCCAAGATAATTTGCAGAAGCTTCAGGAGGAAATGGACAAATATTTGCCAGAAAAGGTTGATGTATTTCATTCAACAAAGCTCGGTCAGAAATGTATTTGGTGTGAACGTCAGTGATGTTGGAGAAGATATCTGAGGATTTAGAGAACAACTTTTAGATCTCCAGGAAAATCATGTGCAGAAGCAACGTTTTGAAAGTTTCTCGTACTCTGAATTCTGGGCTCAACTGAAGGATAAGCCTCTTCTGATTCATGTTGCTGAAAAAGTTATTATTCTATTTTCCCATAATACCTCTGTGAACAAGGATTTTTAGTTCTTGTAACGATCAAGAATAAAGCAAGGAACCGTCTGGATCCCCAACATGATCTGCACTGTTCTCTCTCCATCCACATCAAGCCAACTCTGGGAAACTTGTCCATAATATGAAGGAACATTACGGTCGTCATTACCATACTTCTTTTCAATTTTTCGATCAAGGTTACTTGAAAAGCAATAAGAAATTGCTTGCTTTTGGTTTCAATAGATTACTTTAATATGAAAATGTGCCTTTAATATCCTTCAGTCAACATAAAAATATATTGTTGATTTAATAACAGTAAATGTCCTTAAAATATATTGGCTAAAACTAAATGTAGAAATACTGAAGAAATTATTATATTTATCAGCAGTCAATAGTTGTTGAATAGTTAGAAGGACTCATTCATGAAACAGTATTATAGTTTGCAGTCAAAGGTTTGTATATCTTTGCTTGAATAGGAACGTTTGCATCCAATTATCTTCAATCAATATTATATTATATTCATTCATTAGTAACTTATAGTAAAAATCAGTAAACTTTATTGAATTGGATAAAACTAAAATAATATTGAAATAATATTTCTTTCGCTACACATCCACTTGGTAAAACAACCCCTCATCCTCCTTTGCGCTCCCCTTCACAAAGAACCCTGCCCTAATACCTAACCTGTGAATCACCCACTACAAGCACCTTATGCATCACCTTTAACTCCCTTGTTTGTCAATGCATGTAGTCGAGGAGGAATATAATCTGCCCCCCACCTGCCAATTCCATCGCATAGTTAATACAAAAAATTGCAATTCGCCGTTCATAAAATCGCTAAATGCCACCTCAAGGTTACTTACTAGCCTCTCGTTATTAGCTTTCTCATTCTGAGCTAACTATAGTATCAAAAAATGCACCTCCCCTCCTCTCTATCATGATCCCTAACAGGATTACCAGGCGCCGCTTTCGTGCTATTGGCTAAAGAGAGTCAAACATGACTATGCAGGATTTTTTTGCACACAATCAGTTTTTAACTTGTGTGAAAGGCTAGAGACGGTAATCTGGGGAGAAAAGAGAACATGAAGCAAAATAATTTGGAAATAGTGACGGGAATCCTACCACCGACTCTACAGCACTGAGATCAAATGTGTGTACCAGTTTACCAAATTGGCCATGCAGTACTTTAAGGGGAGATGGAAACACGAAGTGTAGACTGCTTTTTACAAATCATTTTAAATATGTAAACATCTAACCATTAATTAATCACTTTCTTGCAAGTTCTCTTATGATTTATTTAATTTTGTAAATCAAACTGTAAATTTATATAAAAACAACACATGATTACAAATATGACTGAAAAATGTGCAGCACTCGTGTATCCATTTTAAAGGGGCTGAACCTCTCTTTGAACAGATCTGGCGTTTTTAAAACTATCAAGGGGTTTAAAGAGAGAAGAAGTTTTCTTCCAAGAGTTAAGACTACCCTGCCCCGATCATTGAGAGCCCCCAACTATCATCAAGAACATGATGAACAAGATCAGACGAAATCCAAGGAGAAGTACCAAGCAAATTACTGTGGAGGCCAATGTGAACCATGTAACCATACAATAATTGCTGAAAGATAATCTGGAACTTCATCCAGTCAAGATAGCTAAGGGATATCTCTTTTCCAACCACACCAAAACAAGAGTTGAAATAGCAAAACTACTCATCTAACAGCGTTTTGATGAATCGGAGCCTCAGTTCTGTGGACGAAAGGGAAGTTGTTCACTGCCCAGACCACTCACAACACAATGGCCGTGTTCGGGCACAAAATAAAAAAAAAAGATTCTGGCTTACCAGCAGATATTTTTCAAGAGACACAAGCCAACTTATGTGAGGGCGTGGGCGGGCGTAACTTCAACGGGCCAAAAAATATATCCATTGAAGAGTTAGGAGGGACAGTAATGATCAATCTAAATGTTTATTTGGAGATTTTGAAGGAGAAACTCACCCACTGAATGGATGCTATCATAGGAAGTGTCAAAGGAACCCCTCAATAAGATGAAGCAACCTCACGCATAGCTATAAAATTTCAAGACTGGTGCGAGGCATATTTTAAAGGATTTTGGTAAAATGAACTTTGGCCTACCAGTTCGCACATTTAAACCCCATAAACTTCGAAGTGCTTTGATGCTTGAGCAAAAAACCTGTACCAGATATGATCAAACTCGAAGAAGTACTGAAGTGCAAACTGGAAAAATGCTGAGAGAAAATATCAGCTTAAACTCTACGCAAAAGGTAACCCAGTCGAATATTAGTTCCACCATCTTGTACATATCATTTTTTTCTTTCGTTTTAGTCTAAGCCTTATATAATAACACATTTTTCTTAAATCAATTGATTGAATATCAGTTGCACCTCATGTTTCCACCCTGGATGTTCAAGCAAGGCGTTTTAGCCGCTTTTTTTTCGACCCGCCATTACCTTTCTTTGCTAGCTAATGACATTTTTGACAGATTCTGCCCCAAATAAAATAGATTTTAAAATTTTATGGTAAAGTTTCCGAAGAAATCGGAACATTTTCCAAATATTATATGAAAAAACCTAAGTTAAAGAATGTCATGAACTCTTCAACCTTGTGGGCCGGGCTCCGCTAATCACTCACTACAAGGTAATTGTATAGAGAACTGGATTGACGCTTAGTGATTTTACAAACAGCTGATTGCAATTTTTGTATGTAAATTACGCGATGAAATCTATTGGGGCCGGTTACGATCCAAATCATAAGGAACGCTTTAAATCCGATAAAAGTGGATACTCTAAACATAAATGTATGTTTTTTATGGTTACTTTATTTAAGACCTTCAATGTTTCACTTTAAAATTCTTCTGCTGATAGATCAGTCGAGAATACTTGAAATTTAGCTCTTACAATGCCTTTATCGAATCACTTGAGCATATTTAGTTCTCAATTCGGTATTTATTTTTTATTTGTAAAGAATTAATGGATGTATCGCATAACTAGTTACTGAAACTTTTCAGGTAGTAATTATTTTTGAGGCTCAAATTTGAACTTTATAATGCCTGTGTTGATTGTAGAAATTTGTTCCTGGTGATTACGAATATTCATCTTTAAGCTTTTAAGTTTCAGTGAGGGGTGGCTACTTCAGTACTCAAATCCTCTCCATCTTTAATCTTAACAACTTCTTTCTATTTATTCATCTTTTCTATTTCTGACTATCCTATTTCTCTCGACTGAGTTGATAACGCTCTCATTGGATCATGGAATTTCAGGTCCTTCTCAAAGAGTTGGTTCTGCACGTTTTCAGAATTCCCTGAACATGTTCTGAAGACGTTTTGTCATTTTCTTAACATGTTTTGAACAAGTTATGAGGTCGCTTCAGATAGATTATTAACGTGTTTTTTACAAGGTTCTGAACAAATTTAGTATGTTCTGAACACGTTTGGGACAAGCTTTGAAAAAGCTTCGGATATCTTCTGAAGATGCTTTAGACATGTTCTGTATATGCTTGATGAAATTTTCAACACATTTCGGATATATTCTTAACATGTACTGAAAACGTTTCGTATACATATGATATAAACTTTGGGGGAACAAGTTCTGAGCATGTTTATAAAAGGTTCTAAATATGTTCCAAACATAGTGAGAAGCTAACAAGATTTACGTGAGTTCAAGGATGAAGATTACCCGCAAGGAAAAGAAAAATATTTGATTTCAAAACAAAGAAATTCATGTTCCAAACTTGTTTCCGAGCTGCCCTTGTCATAAAAAAATTAGGGGGAAGGGGAGGTAATTTTGAAGAAAAAGCAGAGTTATAAAATCCAATGAGGGCTCGCACACTCGGTGTTGAAAAGAAATGGGATGTGTAAATATAAGAAATGTGTTCGGTAGCATAAGTATAATTCGCCCCGGGCTCAGAAAACCCTTGAGTAGAGAGCACTGAGTTAATAAAGCCCGGGACTGGTCTTCTCATCCTCATTCTTCTTCTTAAGCTTTATTGGATTACGTGCTTCCTGTTGCTCTTCAAGACTCACTCGTTAGATAGCTCCTAGAGACAGGCATATAGAAGTGAAGGGGTGGAAGGGAAGGTATTCGAGCCGTGGGCAGCACTCGATGTCTAATTGGAGCTATGATGCATCCATAGAACATGGCCACGATCGCCTACGAGCGGCAGCACTACGAAGCCGAGGAGAAATTGGTGTCGTTCACGTACCGGCCTCACCTCCACGCCGATGGCATGTTCTTGATCAACATTCTCAGCCTCACGGAACTCTCGTTCGAGAGCTATAGAGTGGTTCATGACTTCAAAACAGGTACTGGCGTCAACCAGGGACTTTAGTGTAAAAGGACTAGCTAGTTTTAGAAAAAAAGGGTACTGACTTCAAAACAGGCACCAAGTTCATAAGTTACTGATGTCAAAACGAGTAGTGAGTAAAAAAAATAGCAGGTACTGACACCTGAAAGGAACTGGCATTAAATTCACACTTGCCGGCTTTCAAACAAGTACTGGCGTTAAAACAGGTACAAATTCTAAAATTGGTACTGACTTCCCTAATGACTAATTCTCTTTTTGATGTGCTGCATTTCGTCAACGTAGTTTACATTTTAATGCAACTTTAGCTTATTGATCATGAAATGAAGTCTTGTACAGATGTGTGTGTGTATGTGGGTGTGTGTGAAGTGGGCTGAGTGAGGCAGTGCTGCACCCAAGTTTCAACTTAAATTTGGCGTGGGAATGTGGACAAGGGGGATTTCTTTTAACACTGTAGGCGCATAATCGGCCTTTCGGATGGTCTTCCTTGAGGGACATGACTTATTCACATCGCGCATAGAAGCAATCAAAATGAAAAAAAAACCCCACTGAAATTCGAACATAGGAGAGGATGCCAGATAAAATCACTCCTCTGGCATATTGGTACTATCCAATATATTCAGTGAGTTTCCCCACTAAATTTACTCAAAATATTAAAAATCTTGTACACCCTTGAAAAATACCCCGAAGCAAAAGCAGATGCTCGAAATATACTCAGAGGAGGAGGAGGAACTCAAATATAAACTTGGTTTATCGATAATTAAGGGTTAAGCGATAACGATTTGGGCGGGAAATATTTACTTTTACTTCTAAGGATCTTAGCCGCATATCTTTAGATTCTTTGTCAGTATATATTGAATGCAAACTCACTCCTGCTTGCTGTTTTCAGGCATTCAATATATGATTAACGAAAAAACGTACAACTGCACAATGCAAGGAATTCCGCGCACAGCTCTGGACGCAGCTCCAACTGACAGTCAACACATTCGCCTTAGACATGCCTCAGAGCTCATTTCTATCGATCCAAATATGTTTATATATAAAGGGCAAGTAAGTCATCTCGAATTGTTATGTTCTTTATCTAAATTTCATTTAAATGTTTAAATTAAGGCCGGGAAGCTACATCTGGTGATTCAAATCCAACCTTTGAGGCTCCGAAGTCGAGTTATGGTGCGTGGCAACACACGCAAGTCATGCGATTTTTTTCATCGAAGCATTTAACGGCCTTACACCGGCATCTCGCTCTATTTAGACACGCAAAAGACTCGCATCACATAGAGCACAGAAAGTAAAGAGACTGAAGAAAAAAGTACTGTAGTTCAAAGATCAAGGGTTGTGGGGATTGAACGCACCAAAGAAGTGAAGTAACCCTATAAATTTTAACCCCTTATGTGGTTCAAATCTGACTCAACATTGGTCTGGTAAAACAAAATGTGCTCAACTTTTTGTGAAACCTCGTAATATAGTGGAGAGGATATAAAAAGCGTGGAATCTTGGTAGCATAAGTGTAACTTGCTAGGGTTGATCTACGGTTGAGTAGAGAGCACTTATTAGTAAGACAATTCGAAGGAAGAAACTTAAAATTTTGGATCTAAGCTTTGCGTTTCATTTCCGCCAATTATTCATTCTAGCGGCAGGTCAGAGGCGTTACTTGCGACGTGTGGGTAGCGGAGAGAGGTGTGACAAAGGGACGTTATTCAACTGTTGAGGTTCTCTTTAGCCATGAAAATTGGACTGTAGAAGTGGAAGTATTTAACAAAGTTCAGCAAATCCCCATGGGAGTCTCGACCTATGTTGCCAATGCAGTAAGTTCTTTTGTCCGTTTTGTTTCATACTTTGAACTGTTTATTAATGACGTGGGAGTCTCAGAGAAAGTTTGCAAAGATTTCCACACTTTATTTATCCCTGCTATACTATCAGAGATAAAAGGTCAAACATATATGGGGATTGGTAGAGAGGAAACGTGTGAGTGATACATATTGGCACGGAGAGAAACAATAGAACAGCTGATTGTGTAATGCGCTGGCCACAATGCAGAGAAGGAGAAGCTAATATAAGATTTAAGAGGAGGAAGGTGTATTAGGTAGAGCAAAGTGGGGGAGGTTCGAAGACGATTGCATGATATACTCCGTTTGTATGGTACTACGGTTGAATGTGGGAAAAAAATCATGCTGATTACAAGAAACTAAGAACCGGAGCTTCAATTGGGTCACTTTAACTTCCGTTTACCATAACAATTTAATATAGTGCTTCCATTTTTTTTAAATAGGCTCTCATAATCCTCCCAATTCCAAATAAATTTAACATGTAACGTAGATTAGATTATTTTGACACTTTCAATAATATCCATCATTAGTAGGTGCATCCAAAGCGAACAATTTACCATATTGCTTCCAATCTGAAATCACTTCAACACATTAATTCCGACTGAAGCTGGAAAGCATTTAATTAGGTTGAGCAGAGATTTTTGCTATGTGTGTGTAAGTGAAGGTGCTATGCGAGCAGTCAAAAATGTTGATCGACTGGACTGGTGAGGGAGTAAGTGATGCTGCTGGAACAGCCAAAATTGAACAGTATAGTACTTATAGACGCTAAGAAGGGCTCCATAGTAATCTAAACTTACCATTCAATGTTAGATTTGGGGCTACTAATTTTATTTTACCACCGATCTCGACTCGTTCTGAAGCCTTTTGTTTGCAGTTTAACGTGAAATCTGAACCAGAGGCTGCTATGCAACCAACAACCAAAATCGACTGGAATCGGGGCTTCATACTTAACTTTGCCCAGGCATAATGTTTTTTTCATGCAGATTATTTGAGGCATTAAAATGACTGGCAGATTACTGGACGAATAAAGCTATATGGCAGATTATTGGACAAATAAAGATGAAGGGCAGATTATTTTAGGAAGAAGATAGCCTAAAAATATAACATGCAAATTATTTGATGAATAAAGATAGCTTGAAGATTATTTGAGGAATAAAAGTAACCTACAGATTAATTGAGGAATAAAGTTAACTTACAGATTTCTGAAGAGTGAAGATAATCAAAAATTAACTTGAAGATTATTGGGGGCATAAAGAAAACCTGCAGACTATTATTCGAGGAATGAAGATAGCTTGCAGATTATTTGACGAAAAAAAGTAGCCTGCAAATTAATTGAGGGATGAAATGAAATCTTTCAGATTTATCCTGCACATTATTTGAAGAATAAAGATGACTTGAAGATTTAACAAGACGATTATTGAAGAATAAAGAAAACATGCTATTTCATCCTAAATGTTACTAGAGGAATGAAGATAACCTGCAGATAATTGGAGGAATGAAAATGACCTGTAGATTATTTGAAGAGTAAAAATAATCTTAAGATTATTTTATGGCTTACAGCTTATAGCTTACAGATTTTAGCTACAGATAATTTGAGGAATAAAGCAAACCTGCAGACTCAACCTGAGGGTATTCGAGGAATCAAGATAACAGGAATATTACTCGAGAAATGAATATGACCTGTAGATTGAGAAATACGGATAACCTGCAGATTATTCGAGGAATAAAGAAAACCTGCATATTAGTTAAAGAATGACGATAACCTGCAGATTTTTAAGGAATGAAGACCTACAAATTATTTGAAGAGTGAAGATAACCTGCAAGGTATTTGAGGAATAAAGATAACAGAAGTTTACTTCAGTAATAAAGTTAACTAGTAGATTATTTGAAGAATTAATTTAACTTGCAGATTTAACCCTTAGAGTGAGAAACAAAGATAACTTGCAGATTTAACTTGCAAATTTTCTGAGGAATAAAGAGAACCTGCAGATTATCTTAAGAGCGTAGATAACCTATATATTATTAGGAGAGCGAAGATAACCTGCAGTTTTAAAAGAAAACATTAAATCAGCAAACATTCGCATCATTTTGGAAAATCACCAAATATACGCCGTACGGGTTTTTTTTGCTACGCCAGCGACGCTGGCTCAGTTCGCTCACAAAATTAAGAGAATATACGAGAGAAACAGGTTTTTTTAGTTCCAACAACACATTGAAAATTGCAGTACAAAAAAATTCAATTTTTTAAATGCACAAAAAGCCCCCCCCCCTCCCCACACACACCCACACATTATAATGAGATGCTCATTTATCGTTGAACCCAGCAGTGGATTCCTTTCTTGAAGAATTCCTTCGGTTTTGATGAAATGTAGGATTTCCCATCCTTTTCCAACTCGTTTATATGAGAATCACCTTTGTCACTTAGGTTATGGCTTAAATAAATCGTAATCACATGGGGCATTAATTATTTCTTTGGTTAAATGTGCCCCGTGTTACCGTGCATTGTCATGAAGGAGGAAGACACCCTTTATGCTGACCGGGGAATGGCATTTTTTGTTCAAGAGCTTCATTTAAACTTTGCCATTGCTTAACCTAAAGGGCTACGTTAACATTTTCCTTATTACTGAGGAACTCCTAATGAATAACTCATTTCACATCCTACCGAATGAACGGTTACTCACACAGCACCAACTGTAGATAGAGGGTTATAGGAAGAAGGACGACGAAAAAATGAAGAACGAACGGAGTGTGCGTCGAGTTTACGAACGCCTTCCCCGCGTCGCTGGGACTAGGGTACGCGCGGCCTTAATCAAGGAGAGCTTATAAGCCGCTCGCTTGCAATTTCGCCACGCTACAAGACTATGAGGAACAATCAGTAATCTAACAGCCCGAGGTTAGGGTTCTCAGGACCTGAAAGGGGGTCATTGAGGGAAACAGGGTAGGAAAGGACTGGAACATTAATGCCTCATATGTAAGAAGGAGGACCTTAAAGGCGATTATTTAATGAACAGCAACTGAAGTTCGTGAAGTAGGGGAATTGCACGAGATAACCGGGCCCAACGTGGTGCATATTTTTGAACGAGGTGAATAGGTCAAAGAGTGAGGTGTCGAAGGCATGGATGGCCTTCTCAAAGCTCTTGTGATCAAAGTGTAAGCGGATGTGGATGAGATTACGGAGAAAGTAGAGAGAAGATTTTCACAAGTTAGAAACATGAGTTTGAGAGATAACTGACTATTAAAGGTGACGCTGGTTTTTTTCACTCTATAAAGAAAAGGTATATGGGAGGTACCAAGTAAAGATAGGGAGCAATAGTTATGCAGAGAGTCAAATCCGCCGGAGTGCCCATCCGTAAATCCGAGAGCCATTCAGTTATGATGATGATGATAAATAGAGAGTAGATTTCTAATACTCTAGGCAAACGAATCTAGGAAAAGGAGATATATTTACGTGTCATCAGCATAGAATGAAATGTTGCACCAATACGACGCATAAGAAAACCAAAGGGAAGAAGATAGATTCGAAAGAGATAGGGGCCAAGAACTGCCCCTGAGGAGCACCAAAACCTACCTCCGCCAGTCGATATATGTCATTTCCAGTATAAATGAACTGAGTAAAAGATGAAGATAGGAGAAAATTCATTTAAGGAAAATTCCAGAAATACACAAGGAATTCACGTAGGCAATGAAAAAGGAGTGTGATCAACAGTGTCAAATGCTGCCGAGAGGTTCAGAAGTGCCAGATGGAAGGCTACAAACGTAGACTACACGGCGAAGGCGGCCTGTTGTATGTAAGAGAAGTGATTCAGTGCCTTAAATCCAGACTAAAAAATCTCATTAGCCTTGGAAGAGGACAGTTGATCTACGTTTAGGTTCGGTTTCTTTAAGAGGGGGCACACAAACACTTGTTTGAAGTCAAATGGACAATTCCAGACAAGAAGGAGGTATTAAAATTATCAGTGAGTTACGTGGGTAGAACAGGGAAGAACAGATCTTTTTGGAGGAGAGAGAGGAAATTTAATTCCTCAAGAGAGAGAAGAGCAAAAGAAAGAAGTTTGGGCGGGGTGGATTTGGGGGGTTGCCCTCTGGCTAGGAATTAAGGCAAAGGGTATCCAGAACGGATATAGACTATCTTGAAACCAAAGGCATGTATTCAGCAGGGAAGAGAGGGAAGAAGAGACTTGGGTTTCAGAAGGAGAGTCAGATTTGAAAGAAGCTTAAACAATGTGTGTGGTTTGATTTTGTTTTCTATAAAGATAGCTCGGTATAGGCCTATCTGGCTGATTTTAGTAAGGTGGTGAGGAGTGAATAGGAAAGTAGTAGACGCCGAAGGCTGTTTTTATCACTGCACTACGAGCACGGGCAGCTTGAAGTCGTTTCCATCACGATCGTGTGTTTCCTAGCAGTAAAAGTGGGAAGAAGAGAGACATGGCCGTTGAGGCAGCAGAAGAGGATTCGTGAAAAAGAGCGAAGGGACATTTCAAAATACTTAGAAAGGGTTGGATGGGGTAAAGGTTGTAGGAGGTGGGGGAGGAGCTGTGTTCTGAATAGTGGATTGAGGTGTGTTTGTAATTTATTTATCTCAAAATAGATAGCGCAGAGATTTGTCAAGAGATTAATCTAGATGAGTTTTAGCGGATGGTTTCAATATACTTTATTCTGTAGTAAATTGACCGAGTGAGTCAGCTTGATGCAATATTTGAGAGTAACGTAGACTTTTTAACCGCGCCTCAGTGACTGAAATGTTCGCGAGGTCGAAGATGCTGGCCTCATCTGAGTGTGGTTCAAAAACAAGAATTGGGGGTTTGGAAGCAAGGAATCAAAAATGTCTAGATATTTTATGCAAATATTAAAAATAACCAAAGCTCTTTTAAATCATTTGCAGGATGCACAATCTCCTACATGAAGGTAAGCCAATCCTTAGCATAAAATGTATTGTGAATATATTAAAGAGCTACTGGACAAAGGCACCCCCTTCTGAATATCTTTGAACATTCTGTTATCTACTATTGAACTCAAAGTTTGATGCACCAACATAAACATTCCTTGCTCTATTTGTGATGGCTTTCGATTGTTATTTCTGTTGTTTAATTGCCTACCATCCTTCGTAAACGTCTCTCTTCCAGATGCTCCACAAATTTGATAGTGGATTTAGGTAGCAACCTTTGGGAAGCCAGTCAATAATTGAGGCTCCTGCATTTTTTTTTAATTAAATAATTATTAGAGAACTTCTAGACATGACTATGAGCATTATCTTGGATGAAGAGAAGTGACTTTCTCATCTACCTGGCTTTCTCTTGATCTAAATTAGGAAGGTTATTTTTTGGCAGGAACTAGCAGTATGCATTCGAATCCATTTAGAAGCTATCATCCATTTTGACCGGTCCTATTAGCTTGTCGCCAACAATTGCATCCAAAATCAGCCATCCTCCTCCTTGTTTTCTCTTCTTGAATGCTATACCTGACGTTCATTCACAATTGAGTCTCTTGCCAAACAGACGTTTTTCGTTGTTTTTTTTTGGTTAGGAACAGATTTATTACCTTATTCCTAACGGTAGAAAGTTTCGTTCGAGTCTTACTTGTTTTTTCCGAGACTAAAAGAGCCCCAGTAGCTTAAAACACGGCTTTGAGAGTTTTTAATGACTTTTCTTTTGATTTGAAAAATATCTCTAGAGGTAACAGCTCGAAATTCCGGTTGAATGAACCCTTTTCTTTCTTAGCTGAATGACATTCTCTACAATTTTCTTCACAGTGCGATGATCACGCTTCTTTCTTTTGGAATTTGTAGATAAGACATACCTTTACCCAATTCCTTCAAGATATAATTCTTCTGCTCTTGAGACATTCTTTTTCATGGCTCTTACATTGCTCAACAAATCTGAAAAATATCATAAACTCTCTGGAAAATGAGAAGTTAAAGAAGTATCGTATATAATTTATATACACAATTTCTAAACACAACTTAGCGAATTAATACTAGACGAATCACCCCAAATCAAATAAAAACGGGCAAAATAGTGCTTTAATTTAGCGTAGCGTGCAGGATGACATTAAATTCATTACTACACAGAAAAGACCATAAACTTAAATATTACTGCCAACACAACTAAAGAATGCAACGGTAGCAGCCCACAAAAAAGACAAATAGGCAAACAAAGCTCCCAAACACTATGTGTAGGCAATACTAGTAAACAAGTGGAACAATTCTTCAAAACAAGAGCTTAAACACTATAAACAACCCTATTGAACAGCAAAAAATCGAGAAATATATATAAACTGGCTAGAAAAATTAGCAATACAGATTTAGATATGGTCGATTTACAGACATGTAATTAAAGTGTCTACATTGATTTTTTCTGTTTTAAATGTCTCAATTTTAGGAAGGTGGGTATTAGTGAATTAAAATTAATATAGCGCCTCGAGATCTTAATTCCGACTCTTGCAAAAGTACTTGAAATTAAATATCTGTTTTAAAAAAAACACAAACCAATGAGAGCATAGCCGCTTTATTTTTTACAGAGGTTCACAAATGCAAATAAAATGGTGAATTTGGGTGGGAGGTAGCGTAAAAATGTTCTGAAGCAACTATGATTGATATAAACTGGGGATTATGGAAAGCGTATGGTACTCCACTTGAGCAATTAGATCAAAGTAGGGTACTATTTTCCTCACTTCTACGTTACTCCATCTAATCCATTTCAACCTAACAAGTACGGCGAAACACAAAATGTGTCACTGGTTTCTCCTATGTATCAGCACAAAACTAGAATCAACAAAAGACGAAAGATTTTTCGTGCATTTATATTGGTGAAAGCAATGCAAAAAAGTGGATGAAAGGGTGATTGTTAGCCTCGCAACCAAGTAATTTCAATGTAGCATTTATAGATTTAAATTTGCTTCATGTGGCGTTCCACAAGGTTCTGCCTTATCTACTCTCTCATTTTATTTATCAATATTGAAATATGAAAAGAAAGTATAAAAAGGGCAGTTCTTTTCCCTATCTCCAACTTTATTTGCAAGATATTCTTTACTAACAATAAATTACAATTAGCAGAAGTTTAATAAAATGGACGAGAAAGAATTTGCGGGCCTTGCACTTTAAGAATTAGAACACGGTACTGCGATCTTACAGTCATGATCACAAGTTTTGAGACTAATATGATATATTTTTTATTCTTTATAAAATTTAAGTATTACGACTAATTATTCTCATATTTAAATTATTGTAGACTTATTAAAAAGTCAGCATTTCAAAAATAATAAGAAAAAACAGTGCATTTCTTCGCTGAATCAAAAATCGTACGAGGTGAGTTTCAGTCCCAGGAGCTTTGCTATTCTATCAAAAGGGTAAAAGAATGACAAATATTGGGTAAATGAATTTTTAAAAAATTTATGTTTGAATCCTTTTTCAATTCTTGAAATGGTTCTTTCCAAATAAAACCGTGAAACCATTGTTGCTCTGCACCAAAGTTGCCTGAAATGCCAGAATATAATTACTAAAGGTATGCTTCATGAAGTACTATTTTGGGGATCATTAATGACTTTAAAAAGACTGAGTACACTCCCGTGAAGAAGTATTCTTGACGCCCAAGAGCTTCAAATGAGCGCAAAGATCACCACCTGCTAAGGTCCTAGCTTAAGGATTGGTTTGCCTCCAGTGCCAAGCTTGTTCACGATTGGAAAGAAACAGATCTGAACGGTTCCGCGCGCACAGTGAACTGGAGACTTTTCGACAAAGTTCTCAAGTAGAGAAGGGCTGCGAAGAAGCCTCATCTCACTAAGAAGAAACTTACGAATAGACTCCATTTTTTTAATTCTAAAGAATGGCCTTTTACAGAATGGGACAAAGTGATATTCTCTGATGAAGCCTCCTTCCGCTTGTTTGTAGTTTCTGGAAGATCCCTCATTAGGAGGAGAAAAGCGGAGCGCATTCACGAATCATGTGTCCTGCCCATGGTGAAGTATCCGAGCACTCCATCTCTGGGACTGGTTCTCATTTAAATGAATTGGAGCATTAACACTTTTGCCTAAGAGTACTGCTATAAACTGAAAATGGTATCAAAACGTTCAGAACAACAGTTCAGAGCAACCTTGGGGATGATAAATATATTTTTCAGCATGATGGTGCACATTCTCACAAATCAAAAGCAATGAAAAAGTTCTCGGCTGAAAATAACATCGATCATTTTGGACCTTGACCCGGGAATTAGCCAGATTTTAGCCCAATAGAGAATTTGTGGGCAATAATCAAGCTGGCGGTTGATAAACAGAAGCCATCCAATTGTGAGCGGTTGTGGTTGCTTAATGAACAAAAATGGAGCAATATCAGTCAAGATATCATAATAAATCATGTCTCCAGCATGCCAAAAACGAGTTGAATCAATTCTGAAGAACAAGGGACATCATTGGAAATATTGACTGCGCGCATCAATTGACTCTTTTCATTAATTTAATGGATTTGGGCTCTAAATATTTGTTTATTTCACCTAAAAAATATGATAAAAACATACTAAAACAAAATTCAGCGTTATACGAAAAAATATAGTAGTCGCAAAACTTTTGGACATGACCTGATTTTGAATGGGCACCATCATCAGATAGGGCAAACTAAAGCCCATCTAAACCTCTTAGTCCTTATTGTGGCAGGCGTTAGACGAAGATAATCGGTGGTATAAACCATTGCCAAAGCAACTCTTATTTTGAAATAAGATGATTTACTGCAAGAGAAGAGATAATGGCAAAGAATTACGAAAGGTATGTGATATATTAAATTAAGTCTAAGGGTAATAAAGCAAGAACAGATCTCAGATTGTGTCGATAGCAAATCTAGTGTATCAAAAGCATGTAATTCCACGTTCACGAATCTTTGCACGGTCGAAGGCTTATAGCCCTTTTTCCGTGATCCATCCAGTGCAAGCTTTATCTCAGTACATTAAAAAAAAATTTCACTGCCCCTCGTTTATAAACTGCTCTCGACTTAGCGTGTGGAAACAGCAGGAGTGAAGTCAAGCCACATTGACTAGGGTTAGTCGCCGAATAGAAGTCTTAATCTGGGTCAACTTTGTTATATTTTTGGTATGAACGACTCATGGTTCGTAACTCGCGTTCAATATTAAGTTCGCTCGGAGATTCAACAGCTGCATTCAAATTGTTCTGAAGAATAAATCATAACCCTTACTAATAAGTTATAACTCTATTCAAGGACTCACCAGGAAGATGGACTTCAGTCGTCCATACTTTTTTCTACGAGTACATTGAGGGGCATCCCTCCTGGGATGAATTCGACATTTCTCCCTGTCTCAGTCGCATCAACAGAATTTTTCTTCTACTTACCATCAACATGTCATATACGGAACTTGTCCATTATAATCTCGAGATGGTCAAGAACTCTATTAGAAGAGCAATAGCGGGAATCGCGGGAGTTTCACCTCTGAGAATAACTGATATTTTCGTAAGTATTCACATACGAGTTCATGTTGTGGAGGTGCTGTCTTTTCTAAGAGCATCTGATTTCTTTAAAAAAATAGAGTCGTAATTCAGTATTTCACAGTTAAGATAGTGAATTAGTTTATTTATACACATTAAATGGAAATTGAGGCACGAACAAAGACTTGTTTTCACCACTTGAAAGTTCCAGCCATTATATTTCCAAAAGCGTTCGAAAAACATTTACAACAATCATATGAAAGCAGAGTATAAGATAATTACAATTATGACACCCCTCTATTAAAGTCTGCCGTGTAGAGTGAGTATCAGACATTTTTTATCTGTTAAAACTGTTGAATATTTCATTGATCTGAATTATTAATTCCGGTCATACATATACAATTTCAAGACTACAATGACCAATAGAGTCATCAGCAGTGATGGGTACATCATCTTCCCTCACTTCTTTCAAAATAAGTTAAGAAGTAACGATAACGCCGACAGTAGAATCTTCAAGACAAAATTGAGCGAATACAAAGAATGTGTCATTAAACCCGACTCTTTTCCTTGCAATAAGACTTGCAATGAAGGGGCTCTGTAGATCGTAATTTTACGGGATCACGCCCTTCTAGCTTTGTGCTATCAGAAAGGAACAGAAAGTAATCTTTTAGATTATTGAATTAGTTTCGTTGAGGGCCACGCCCATAAGATATATTTATCCTAAAAATTTAGAGTCCGTTTGATGAGCCATCGAAAGTTTAGAAATCTAAACGAGGATACCATTTTCAAGACCTGCAACTCGCTTATACTTGGTCGTCTTGAGACTGCGTTTCGAGTTAAATGTATAGATATCATAAAGTCATAAGATTATACCAAATTAAGCTCGATAAAAAACAATAGGTCCACTAGACAGCATCCTTATCTATTCTATGTTTTTAACTTAAAAATATTCCCTTATATTTTGCTGGTTCCTAATATAAAATTTTATAACATTGTCTAAAGCTTCAGTACTTTTAATATTGGAGTTGATTCCCGTCTCAAGCATCCTGTTTCCCATCTATATAAAATTCATTCCTCACTCTATTCTTATCAGTCTTTGGTTTTTGTGTCAAACTAGGTAACAGTTTAAAGAGAAAACGCTAAACTCTTCCAAGAATTATTACAGTCTGTAACAAATAGCGAGTATAAACCTCAGTACATACCCAGGAAGCAAAATCATATTCATTGTTTGTCTAAGGAAACCTTTTATAAAGAGAACTGGTTCCTTTTATCGTTCGACTCAGTGTTTGGTAATTTTATAGTCTTTTCCATGAGATCAGAATATATTTTCTCGTGGCTGTCTA
This sequence comes from Ceratothoa steindachneri, assembly GCA_963969495.1. Classification (NCBI taxonomy): domain Eukaryota; kingdom Metazoa; phylum Arthropoda; class Malacostraca; order Isopoda; family Cymothoidae; genus Ceratothoa; species Ceratothoa steindachneri. Next base: position 85,487,372 of record OZ018329.1, read on the forward strand.
GAGACTGGTGCAGGCAGATGGAAAAGGCATCGAATGTTTCAATCAAAATCTTTAGTCTTGAATCCAATTTAAAAAACACTTTTTGTAGAAAATATTAATGTGTAAATCTGACTTTCAAACAGGCTTGTTAATATAGACTTCGTTTTTCACTCAACACACTACTAGTTACTTTCTTATAAAACATTGTATCAGCTACAAAATTTTATATCGTATTAAATAAAATAATAGATTGAGCATTTACAGTGGGTAACTGTTTCACATTCTTCTAGGTACATAATACTCGTACCTTAATTCAAAGTTTACATTGCTAGAATCTATGTACAATCAAGGATTAAAATACAAATCTCGCTCTTGAAAACAAGATCAGTAACAAAAGTTGCGAGCCCATTCGACCTCCATTATGATCTAGGAAAGATGATATGATGACCTGACTTGAAAACCTAAAGAGTGATATCGTGTAATTTTGTGAATATAATTGAATTCCAACAAAATATTATTCAGATAATTTATTCAATAATAAATAGGCTTTATTAATTTTACAAAGAGAGAAGAATTTTAAGGCACTGTGGAATCGAGAGTTATGAAGTTTCAGGGACGATCAAAGCGTCTCAAGGGTTTGAGGAGTGCGAAATAATGTTGCAAGGGAGTATGCTGCTCTCAACCTCAGTAGTATATGGTAATGACAAACAAGACTTTCATTTGGAGGGGGGCAGGGGAGATTTAAAGTAAGCGCAGTATTTTGGTGAGAAGGATGGTTAGACTGGGTGCATAAAATGTGAATGAGGTTGTGATCGAGGATGCTCTTTAGGTGGTAGGTGAGTTTAAAGAAAATAAACAAGAATAATCTCAAGAAAAGTGTATATGAGAGTGAGTGTCAAGATTTGCGGAAGGTTGGAAGACCGCGTAAAAGGTGGCTGATTATATATCTGAGAGATGAGTGACTGGCAGAGGAACAAGTGGATGAGATGGTGAATGATAGAATGATATATGTGAATGGAGAGTGTGTACTTGATGCTAGGATAATTTTCTGCGAGGCGATAAGTATAAAGGCCGGGATCGGGGGGGGGCTACTTTAGTTGTGGTGCCCCGCTCTTTTTTGGTGCGAAAGTGCTTCACGATAACAAGGACGCATTAAATAAAAAACAATCACCAGGATACTTTACTAAGATTTTCGGGACACGGTTATTGTAGAGGAATTATAACCTATCTGCACCCAGAGAGCCAAGTGTACATATACGTTAAAGTCCCGCTGCGGAGACAGCAAGAGTAACGTACCTAAAGAGAAGGGGCGTGAGAACGTTAGTTGCCGGACTAACAGCCAAACTGCCGAAGCTTTGAGCGCACTGCTGTGCCAAGGTAACCACTAAAGGCCATTACGCAACTCTCAAAAGATCCGATTACCTACGAGGTCCGGAAGCCTGCGGTTAAAGCGCCACAAAAAGTGGTGCCAGTTAAAAAAAAAGACACCGAGAAGAAATATTATGACGGTCATCGGTACCTCTGAAGAAGAAGCCGAACTGGACTACGCGGTGCCACCCATCCCTCACCACTCATACTACCCTCAGCGGCCTCGCTCCGTTCTTCCCTAAGGTAGGGCGGTCGCCGGCCTATAAATAAGTTCGTAAGGAAAGAAAGATTTATTATTTAGTGAGAGACGATAGAGGACCAGATCGAGAAGATCGGTCCTTCACCCAGTTTCGAAATCATTCTTCTACAACTTAGAATACGTCCCGTTTTGTATCGGCGCCATACCGAAGTATCCTTCACAGGCTTAATAATAAGCCTGGCTGGACCACCATTACTAGTGCTAAACAGGAATTTTGCAAGTAAGAGAAAATAAGACCCGGTCAACCTCGAGTGACTCTCAAATTGCGATTTTAATAACGGAGAGAGGAGAATAAAAATCAATACCCGAGGAAGTTCCATTTTTCAAGTACATTCAAAATCACCTCGTATACCAAAAAATCTAGTTGGGCAACCCCACAAAGAAGACTAGGATACAAAAAGTCTTCAAGAGCTACTTAGAAGAGCACCCCTTGAGCCAGAGAGTACAATTTCTCCCTCCTCTTTTCAACGTAGATCCGAAGAATTTGACATCGTGTCTCCTACCCCTCCACACCTCGTGGAAAAACTACAATCGACCTCTGCCACTCAACGAAGCGAGATAAAGCCAATATAACGACATCCGTCAACCCCTGATCATTTTAAGTTCATGTAAATCAGAATAACTAGTTACTTTCGTTTTGATTAAATAGGATTTTTAATATTGTACCCAAGCTAACTAAAGGAGAAATAATATTTAGAAATGCCTGTCATATTGTTAGTTAAGAATTGGGGAATGTATATTGTGGATAAATGCTGTACCTAAATAACGAACTGGCAATTGGTTTATTGACGTGGAGCCTACCTTCTTTGTGTTTAGAAGGAATCACATAAGAAATAGGCCCTAGTTAAAAGCTAGATAACTATATTAACCCTTTTGAATCTAGTGTAAATATTTTGTGAGTTTATTGGTAAATTTAAAATATATATTTATTTTTGGATAATGCTTTGTGTTTCACTGGATCCTTTAGGCGTGAATGGCTCTTTCTTTAATTAAAACAGATTAAATGCTGTGGCACTCTCAATAATAAGGTAATGAAAAAGTCCACTCAGCTAGCCTTGGTATTGTTCCCCTCCCTATTATTAGTACCAGACGGGCGCGCTGAAGTTCTTGAATATATGGCTCTCTGACAAAAAAATAGAAGGGAACTCAACAACTACAATACCACGACAAAAGGGGTGTCAGGTCTGTAGGTTTTATTAGAAAGAACCCAGCAGGATCTAATTAAGGGAGAGCTAACACGTAAAAGGAATACCAGGAATAATAGAATAATTGATGAGAGGAAAATTGGTAAAGTTAGGGGTAGAAACAATCTGATGGTAATTGTTAGGCCAAGTGGTAAATTTGTTGGAGTGGTATTTGAATCAGCATAGTAGTGGGATTAAGGGTAAGGTAGGCAACGCGCTACCTGGTGAGTGGAGGCATGAGTACCTGAGCGTACAGCAGTGAAAAGTCAACAGACTTACACAAAATGGATTCGATCGAAAGATTCTACCAACAAGCCCAAATGCTGGGACTTGAAGGCGAAAATATGGATGCCTACGCCCTGTCAGAACTGAGAATAGAATGCGAACAAGAAATAAGAGATTTGGAAACAAAAGAAGAAGAAGAAATAATACAGTTTGATATAAAAATGGAAGAAATAAGAAGAGAGGGGAAAAGAGAATACGAAGAAATGAAATACAGATCGACAGAAAAGGAGAAGAAGACAGAATACAGTGGGAAATGGAAGCAGAAGAAAGAAGAATACCGAGGGGAAGTAAAACAAACAAAAGAATAAATTAGTTGAAAAGAGAAGCAGAAGAATTAAGAATGTGATAGAAAGAGAAGATGAAGAAAGAAGAATTAAGATCAAAAGAGAAGACGAAGAAAGAAGAATACGACGGGAAAGAGAACTAGTGAAGGGGGCAAGAGAAGCCGAAGAAAGAAAAATATTGAGGGAAAGAGAGTCAGAAGAAAGAAAAATTAAGATAAAAGAGAAGTAGAAGAAATAAGAATACAGAGGGAAAGAGAGCTTGCCCAAGCTGAAAGAGAAGAGAGAGAAGAAAAAGAAAAAATGCTCGCACTCGAAAGGGCATCCATCGAGAATCAGATGGAGGTAGAGGAAGTTTTAGCTCGGCCTGGACCTAGAAAATTACCATCGATGAAAACCCAGCCAAGTGGGGTAACGATAGAAGCAGTAAGTAGGGGAGAGGTACAATACCTACGAAGAGAACCCAGCCAAATGGGGTGACAATGAAGGATGAAAGAAGTGTTAATGCGATACACCCAGGTAAAACGAGTCAGATGGTAAACGCGGATAATGAGTATCCCCTACCCCTAGTAGTCTTCTCCCCGAACGGAACCTCGACGCAGTTAACATTAAAACCCCAGTTCACCGTGAGAACCACGCCCTTTACCTATCCCTTAGTGAAACTTGTCTCCGAACCAGTGAGATCGAACCCGGACTCAATCTTCCAGTATACCTTGATAAAGAAGGACTATAGGACTCACGCTCTCATCAATTATGCCCCACTGCAACAGTCAGCTCTAGCCATAAGGGTCAGTTTAAAATTAGTCAAGTACCATAAGAAGGGTAATTCGAGTAGGTTGAAATACCACTACCATTTAGTGACATAATACTAGGGTAGACTCAATAACCCAAACGGCCGACTGAGGCGCTGTAAAGTATTGGTTATAGCGCACCATTTTAATATTACATATATAAAAGGGCCCGACAATTATATGGCCGACTCGTTAAGTTGGAATCCTGTCGAAGAGTAAGGTGTATGCTGACTAATGTATTATAGAAATGGTGATGGATCTAAGATAGGTAAGGTTAGGTACATAAGTGTAATGTTAATTGTAAATTGTTAGAGTTGTAATTAAGAAGGGGCGAGGGACTTCCTAATGGTAAATAAGAATCTCCTAAGCTGGAACAGCAATGTAAGTGTTAATGTAGGGTGAGGTGAAGATGTTATTGAGACATTCTCGGGTGAACTCGAAGTTTATTGTATAATTGAGTGTTCAGTAAGTTCCCTTTGTGCATTATTGTAAGTATCGGACAGGAATACTCCCCCCCCTCGCCCCCATTAATTTCTTTAGGAGGTAGGTAAATGTAAAGGAATTATAACCTATCTGCACCCAGAGGAGCAAGTGTACATATACGTTAAAGTCCTTCTCCGGAGACAGCGAGAGTAACGTACGTAAAGAGGAGGGGGCGTGAGAACGTTAGTTGCCGGACTAACAACCAAACTACCGAAGCTTTGATCTCCCCGCCGCATAGGTAGTCGGGTGCGAGATGCTGTGCCAAGGTAACCACTAAAGCCCATTACGCAACTCTCAAAAGATCCGAATACCTACGAGGCCCGCGGTTAAAGCGCCACAAAAAGCGGTGCCAGTTAAAAAAAAAAGACACCGAGGAGAAATATGGAGACGGTCGTCGGTGCCTCTGAAGAAGAAGCCGACCTGGACTCCGGAGGGCCACCCTCACCTCACTAGTCGCACTACCCTCAGCGGCCTCGCCCCGCACCCCCCCTAAGGTGGCGCGGTCGCCGGCCTATAAATAAGCTCGTAAGGAAAGAAAGATTTATTATTCAGTGAGAGACGATAGAGGACCAGATCGAGAAGATCGGTCCTTCACCCAGTTTCGAAATCATTCTTCTACAATTTAAAAAACGTCCCGTTTTGTATCAGTGCCATACCGAATTATCCTTTACAGGCTTAGTAATAAGCCTGGCTGGACCACCATTTCTAGTGCTAAACAGGAATTTTGCCAGTAAGAGAAAAGAAGACCCGGTCATCCTTGAGTGACTCTCAAATTGCGATTTTAATAACGGAGAGAGGAGAAGAATCAATACCCGAGGGAGTTCCATGTTTCAAGTAGATTTAAAATCACCTCGTATACCAAAAAATCGAGTTGGGCAACCCTTCAAAGAAGACTAGGATACAAAAGTCTTCAAGACCTCCCTAGTAGAGCACCTATTGAGCTAGAGAGTACAACTCCTCCCTCCTCTTTTCAACGTAGAACGGAAGAATTTAACATCGTGTCCCCTACCCCTCCCTATCTCGTGGAAAAACTACAATCGACCTCTGCCACTCAACGAAGCGAGATAAAGCCAATATAGTGACATCCGTCAACCCCTGATCATTTTAAGTTCATGTAAATCAGAATAACTAGTTACTTTCGTTTTGATTAAATAGGATTTTTAATACTGTACCCAAGCTAACTAAAGGAGAAATAATATTTAGAAATGCCTGTCATATTGTTAGTTAAGAATTGGGGAACGTATATTGTGGATAAATGCTGTACAAAAAGGTCTACCTAAATAACTAACTGGTATTGGTTTATTTACGTAGAGCCTACCTTCTTTGCGTTTAGAAGGAATCACATAAGAAATAGGCCCTAGTTAAAAGCTAGATAACTATATTAACCCTTTTGAATCTAGTGTAAATATTTTGTGAGTTTATTGGTAAATTTAAAACATATATTTATTTTTGGATAATGCTTTGTGTTTCACTGGATCCTTTACGCGTTGAATGGCTCTTTCTTTAAAACAGATTAAACGCTGTGGCACCCTCTATAATAAGGTAATTAAAAAGTCCACTCAGCCAGCCTAGGTATTGTTCCCCTCCCTATTATTAGTGCCAGACGGGCGCGCTGAAGTTCTTGAATGTATGGCTCTCTGACAAAGAAAATAGAAGGAAACTCAACAACTACAATACCACGACACTTATAATACCACTAATTACACGCAAACATAGTTTAAAATGTGCTTTATATCTATTAAAACGATCTCAAACTCCTTATAATAAACCAAACTAAAATTGAAAAAGAACCATTAAATTTATTCATTCTTCTTTCCCTCGTGTGAATACACTTGCTTGAAACCATCAGGTAAGAGTCTCTATTTATATATCGTAACTTCATCATCACTCCTTTCCAGTTAAGCAGCAAGCCTACCACAAATGAGGTGGATGTCTGGTTTGTTCTCCTAGAGAAACCTGAGATCCTCGGAACTGTTTTAACATCAAGGCCTCAACTGTTAATGGTAGATGCTTACAATCTCCTTCATGGCATCATTCACAAACATAATGTTTCAGTGAAGTTGGATCTTTCTCCAACTAGGAAACAGGTACGAAATTATTGATAAAATGCCCCAGCATTAAGAATAATCATTCTCATTCTACTGCATATATGTTTTAGGGGTTTATTCATATAAGTAGCCTTCTGGAGTCTCATTTCTGAGGGCATGGTCAATTTTTGTCTCTGGCGAATTAAAACGTGGAGCGATTGATTTTCGAGTTTCATCCTGAGTGCAGCTATCGCCCAAATAACATTGAAATCAATATTGATATCACTAACGTGGTTCATAGGTCTAAGGCAGATCTAGGTAGGAGAAACCCCGGACCTAATCAAAACAATTTAATGAATTCATACAATTACTATACAAGACAATGTGGCCTCCAAACTCAGCACCCTTGCCTCTGCCATGAATATGTGTGATTTTATTTATATAGTCGCCTATCACGAGCATCTGACATTACTCTGCATACTTACTCCCCGGCAGCATGGAGAAAACCCCCTAAATATACCGACAATTTCAGTTCGCGACCATCAAACGAGGATCTCTTGAAACTTCGTCTGACGCCCTTCACCCACGATTCCGGCACAAGTCCCTGAGGTTCCTGAAGGCTGGGTATACAGCGGGGAGCATGGCCGGTCTCGGTTTCTCAATGGCCATCCTTGGAACGTGCGTCGGTGTCTTCGTCGGATTCCTTTTATGGAAACGAAGCGCTTGGGTGCCGTACGCAATCATACATTGACTAAGCTGCCGTGATACCGTAGACCATTCTATTCGCAGTCACATTTGTTAACATCATTCTGACATTCATTACTTTGTTATGAATATGTAAAGTATTAAAAGAAATGATTATTTAGTTTAGACGAAAAGGTGTAGGAAGTATAGATGTATGTGTCTATTTCCTCTGGCCGGTATCCTCGGCTTTACTAACACTCGTTACAATTGGTTTACAGAAGCGTCATATTAATTGTCTCTATACAACCCTATTATTTCAGTACTGCTGGATTAGCTCCAGTTCTCACTTATTAATCCAAAATACATAAACTAAATCTAACTGCAAGAAATCATTCCTTTGAACCCAAATAAAAAAATAATGTTATATAATTTTATTGACTGTTGGCTCCATTTAAACTGGATCAGTCTTACATTTATGACTATCTGAACTACTTTCCTCCCAGATTCCTTATCTTTGTTAAATAGGGCACCAACAATATAAAATATCTCAATACAACCCTATTCTATATTCGATAACATGTTTTTAAGAGGTTAACCGTGAAAAAAATGAATTTTTATTGTATATTCGGTTGCTAAATCTTTCTTCATGTTTGATACTAGACTATTTATTTAGGAGTATCTTTGTTGGCCCTATTCCTTATATATCATGTTCGTTTCAGTGTGGAATTTTGTGGAGAATTCCAGAAAAGTTTATTTCAACTACATTCTTCTAAATTTAGCATCCTCGTCCAATATAGAATTAGTAAAGATAGAAAAGTCTATCAATATAAGGGAAGGGCGAAATAGAAGTGAGGAAAGGCTGGATATGGCAATTATGCTAGAATAAACTATTAACAAAGATTGCCAATAGCTTATTGTTGGGCATCAAAGCAACAAATATTTCTGAGAGCAATTGATACCTTCCCTCCAATTTGTTATTAATTGAAATTTTAAAAGATTGGCATCGGGCCACACCCTGCATAATTGTAATGTCAATGCATGATAAGAAAAATTAAAGCCCAAATCAATACTCTAAATTCGATGCTGATTCCTCGACAAGGAGGAATCCATATAGTAATAGGATCCCTAAAGACAAAAATACCCTTGTTAATATATTTATAAAGTGTCAGGAGCAATGAGGATTAGCCATAGTGGAGCAAAACTATAAATCACATTCATTCCAACCATTTCTATCTTTAAGTATCCCACTTTTGGAAGAAATTCATATATATTTTGAGTTTGTTTAAATACCTTCGAATTGATGCTTATGTAGTTTTTCACGTCTTTCGAGAACATTTTACTACTTAGTAACTGTGCCCGTTGCTTTTTCCGTAGAAGTTAAGAGCTTATTTATACCCACAGTGATAAAGTGAATCAATATCGGTCTTTAAAAATAAAAGGCAAAGGATATCTTGTCAGCTGCGCAGAAACATATTTTTTTTTATAGATAAAGTGGTCTGGAAGCGATACCCAGTGAATTGGCATTAATATGTACGAGGGGCAGTCAATAAGTTTTGCAATTCGGATATAAGGAAACGAGATACATTTATTCACTTGTCCCTGAGGCTTCGAATTCCCGACAACCAGAAATCTCCTGACTGTTGTTCAATCCACTCCTGGACGGCGAGCTAGACATCTTCATCGTCCCCAAACCGGCGTCCACGCAGTGTAATAAAAAGTAGTCGCTAGGGGCCAGATCTGGACTGTAGGGGGGATGGTTGAGCTCCTCAAATCCGCACTCGCGCACGGCAGCTTATGCAACTCTGGCCTTGTGGACTTTGACGACGTTGAAGTCGATCATGGGGCGTGGGGTTTCTAGGGACCCAACAGGCAGAGACCTTGGTCATGGCTAAATTGTCGTGGATGATGTTCATAACACTTCCATGTGATATTTCAAGTTCTCGCTCGATTTCTTCGACCTTCACCCGTCCAGTTTTGATAATGATCTTCTCCGCATGGGCCACATTGTCCTCGTTGGTCACGTCTGAGGGGCGTCCTGGACGGGGGTCATCTTCAAGGGACTCACGACCATGGCGGAACTCCCTATTCCAGCGAGCAATGGTTGCACAGGAAGGGGCGGTGTTGGTGTACACTGCAACCATGCGTTCATGGATCTCTTTTGCATTCTTGCTTTCCTTGGTCAAAAATTGGATCACTGCGCGGTGCTCAACCTTGTCTATTGTTGAAAAATTTGTCACTGACGATCTGCGATTAGCTACTGCTTCTTAAATAGATGAGGCAGGAGCGTGTGGCTTCAGGTCATGACTTGTCATAACTTGCCCTAACACCCCCACAAACAGCCATCCCCCTTCCTCTGTTTAGCCCTACCGATTCGCAAAACCTATTGACCGCCCCTCGTATATACTATATATTTAAAAATAAAACAAATATAATGAATGATTTCTCATCCACATCACCTCATATTGGTTCAAATTGTTACATTTTAGTGACAACATCTCTACCAATCTTGTCTCGTAACTGCAATCATATAATTGACAGGAATTTCTATTGCAGTTCTTTATTGGCCAATGTTCACCATTTCCCCCCTAAAATTATCAAACTTAGGAGGAATGATGAGCCATTGATTTACGCCAAACGTGTAAGCGAGGCTCACTTACGGTTCTTGTCTCTGTTATCTTACTTTTTCTTCTTCTCTCGCTATGTAAACAAGCTATCACTGGTTATTTCTTCATTATGATTAAAATAAGTTTCCTCGAATCGATGGTTACATGATTGGTAAATAGCGTATGAATTGCATTTATTCAGTAATCTTTGTTTGTCAATCCTTGGTGCTTTTATGCCCAAGAATTTTCTGCTGAATAGGAATATCCATAGAGCAGAACTTCAACTAGTGAATGTGCTTAAATGCATGAAACAATGAGTGTTTTTGTGTATGAAAAGTATTATAACGAAGATTTTATCTATATAGCGTTAGGCTGCTTCCGGCATTTGTCCAAAAACTGGGGACGGTCGCAAAAGTATCTTATCTCTTCTCGAGGAGCAAGCGATTTTGGCCGGTAGAAAGAAAACTACTTTAATATAATAATGTTTTATCCGTTTCAGAATGCTTGTAGATATGGTCACTAGTTAATAATTAAATCTCGAAAGAAAGATTTAAAATGCAATGTAAAGATTTCGTAACCAACAACGAACAACTACTTTCTTTCTAATGATTTTATCAGGGCTTGTTTGACTATTCCAGTTATTCATACGTTCAATGATTCCCTTCACTTATATCAACATGAGTATTCCAATAAAATATGTGCACCAGTATTAGGATCATAATAAAAATATATGCTTTGTGCACTACTTGTAATATGAATCTTAGCACAATACTTGTAATTTTTCTGTCACGTTTGGAGGAAATAAAATTGAACTCGGTTATTTATTTGTTTGCTTGTTGTTATCAATATCCAAATGATCTAAGGTAGAACAAGAGTGAATACGTGAACAGTTCAAAGGGCACGATGTTTTTTGATGGAAATGTCTGGTTATTTATAAAGAATGAACTGATTTCATAACGCATTGCTTCATTTTTTCAAGCATCGTCATGGAATCAATCAGTGATTATTTGAAAGAGGAGTTTTCTAAGTTTTGAATGGCTGCCACAGGGGTGCTGTAGTCGCGTCACGCTGTTCCTCCGGCAACATTCAGTTGTTTGTTCACCTTCGGAATGGCGAGTTCTCAGCAAATGGCATTTGCGTCCCTAAATTCACGAAAACAAATTTGGTTGTCACGGTGCAGCGTGTTTTTCGAAGGCGATTCAACATTAATCCGCCCTCTCCTAAGAACATTCGACGGTTGTTTCTACAGTTTCAAGAGCGTGGGTGTGTCTGTAAAGGTAAAAGTCCAGGACGATCACGAGTTTCGGCGGAACAAGTGCCGAGAATCCGTATTGCGTTTGAGAGGAGCCCTGGAAAGTTCACAAATCGAGCTAGCCGTGAGCTTGCGATCACTCAATCCACTATCTGGCGTGTACTAAGAAGGCGTCTACATTTGAAACCATACAGGCTACGCCTCGTCCAAGCACTTACCAAAGACGACAAGAGTAAGCGGATGGAATTTTGCGATTCGATGCTGGAAGACGCAACCTTCATTTGACGTTTAATTTTTAGCGATGAATCGACTTTTAACTTGCGCGGCACAGTCAATCGTCACAATGTGCATATTTGGGGAACATAGCAGACACATGAAACAGTTGAGCATGAAAGAAAATCCCCTAAGGCGAACGTCTTCTATTCTGCGTCTCGGGACAATGTTCATGGTCCCTTTTTCTTTGAAAAAGACACTGAACCGGACATACTTATCTCGATATGCTCCAAAATCGAGCTTTTTTAAATAAAACTGTGCCCAAGCGATGGATTGGTCGGAAGGGGGCCCAAGACCTTGCTCTTTGTGCTTGGCCTGCGAGATCTCCCGATGTGTATGATTTTTTTATTGTGGGGATATGTAAAAGATCGCATTTATGTTCCACCGCTACCCACTAACCTCGATAACCTTAAACATCGAATAACATTAGCGATCATCTCAGTGGATAGTGATATGCTGATACGCGTCTGAAAAGAATTCTCTTATTGCATTGATGTTTCCCGTGTTGCATATGGTGGCCACATTGAACACTTGCAAGACAGGAAATAAAAGTTGATTGTGAGTGGAATACTTGTAACTTTGCTGGAGTTTTCTATTGCTTTTTCTTAATAAAATATTGCGTAATGAAATCGGTTTATTCTTTTTGAATAACCCTGTATTTATGCTTTTGTCACCTTGCGCAGTAAATCATAAAGCAAATTGGATTGGGAGCAATTAAAGAACAGAAACACTTAAACAGCTGTAGAGTTGACTTTGCAAGGATCTTAATAATGCAACATGAGTAGCAATAAACAAAAACATGATGGGAACTTAACCAAATCTTAGTCAAGCCTCAATGCTAACAACTCCTCTCACTCCCTCTCTCCCACCTTATTTGTTTTACTCAGGTTCTCTTCCTCACACTCTTTTACTCACTATATGTCACTCACTTTCTCACTCTTGCTCACGATCTGTTTCTCAATTTCCACACGCTTTCACTCTCTTTCACTTTGCCTTTCTCAGGTTCTCTCTTACACTCTTTTACTCACTATATGTCACTCACTTTCTCACTCTCGCTCACGATCTGTTTCTCAATTGGTTAAATGGATAGAAAGTTGGTTGTCGGACAGGCGACAGAGGGTTACCATTGGAGACCACACCTCTCAGTGGTCGTCAGTAACGAGCGGAGTCCCTCAGGGCTCCGTGCTAGGCCCTTTATTATTCATCATCTACATCAACGATATAGATGAAGGACTGGTGAGTCGTTTAGCGAAATTTGCCGACTACACCAAACTTGGAGCTAATGTAGCGAATCCCGAAAACATTGAGATGTTGAGGGATGACCTACGGATGATCGGCGAGTGGGCTGACAAGTGGCAGATGCCTTTCAACTTAGACAAGTGTAAGGTGATGCACACCGGGTATGCGAACCCCCGGTCAGGCTACGAGCTACAAGGTATGCGTCTTGAGTCTACTGATGTCGAGAAGGACTTAGGTGTGCTGATTAGCAGCGATCTCAAATTCTCGTAGCAGTGCTTACAGGTGGAGAAAAAGGCTTATCGCTTGTTGGGTTACATCAAGAGGCAATTCATATTTCGAACAAAAGAGGTTGTTTTGCCTTTGCACAACTCGCTGGTGAGGCCTCACCTAGAGTTCGCTGTTCACCTTTGGTCTCCTCATTATCGAAAAGACATCGATCGTCTGGAAAAGGTGCAAGCCAGGGCCACGAAACTGATCCCATCGCTAAGGAACAAGTCATACCAAGAAAGACTGCAAGAGCTCGATCTTTATTCGTTAGAGACTCGAAGACTGCGCGGTCGTCTAATAGAGACTTTTAAAATCTTGAAAGGATTTGAAAATGTCGACTCCACCAAATTCTTTACCCTCAACCGGAATATGACTCGAAATCACGGGTGGAAGGTGGAGCTGCTCAGATTCAATACCATTCCGGTGGGTAAGTCATTCACATATGACATTTGCGACACATGGAACAAACTACCAGCGGGGGTTGTTGAGAGTAGCAGTGTTGAACAGTTCAAGAGTAGACTTGACAAATTATATTTGAAAAGTTGATGATCTCATAGCAAGTAATCAGTACATGCTAAGAACCAAAACCGCAAAAAGTGCCTCCTCGATATGGGCTGCAAGGCCTTTGAGGTACTTCTTTTCCTTGTAACTCTCTCTCCTCACTTCGCCTTTCTCAAACTCTCACTATCACGCTCTCAAATAAACTCTCACTATTTAACTGTTTTCTCAATCTCTAATTTTCTTGCAGACAATCTCTAACACACTAGCACTCTCACTCACTCTTCCTCATTATCTCTCCCTCTCTCAGTCTTTCTGTCACTCTATCTCAAACGTTCCCTTACTCTCAATCTCACTTTCGCTTACTCACCCCCTATCAGACTCGTCTGCTTCCTCTCTCTACATCTCGCACTTTCTTATACTCTCTAACGCTCTCAAACAAACTCACAATCTTTCCTCTCTCGCACACTCTATTTTCACACGATATTCCAAAGTCTATCTCTCACTTTCGCAAACTATATCTCGGTCTAAAGCCCACAGTATTAATAACTCTATCTAACGTTTCTGAGTCATATTATTTCTCTATCTCTCTCACTCTACGTTGTTTCTGATATCTCACTCTGTTTCCTGCTCTCTCACTTTCTCTCCCCCTCTTATTCACTCTCTCATTCTCTCTCTCTCTCCCTCTCTTTATTCACTCTCTCTCACCATCTCACAGTCTCTCACTCTCTATTATTCTTTCTACCTCTCTCCCCACATCTCTCCCTTTCTCTCAGTCTCTCGCTCACTCACTCTGTCTCACGCTGTATCTCATACTTCATCTCTAACTCTGTCATTCAATCTCTCATCTCTCTCACCTACTCTCTTAAGTGCTCTCTCTCTACCTCACTATCTCTCACTCTCTCTCCTAACATCCCACTATCTATCACACTCTCTATTCCACACTATTCCTTCTCCGGAAAGTGCGTGCGCAGGGCATAGGCGGCAAGGTAGCAGGTTGGATAGAGAGCTGGCTAAGTGACAGACGGCAACGCGTAGTAGGCAATGGTCGGGCCTCTGAATGGGCGCCCGTATCTAGCGGTGTCCCTCAAGGTTCCGTCCTGGGACCACTACTGTTTATTATCTATGTCAATGACATGGACGGAGACATGGTTGCCTAAATCTCCAAATTTGCCGACGACACCAAGCTTGGTATCAATGTGGCAAAGTAGGGGAACACTTCCCGCCTCCAAGAGGACCTTCAAAGGATTGGGGAGTGGTCGGACACGTGGCAAATGCCTTTCAACGTGAACAAATACAAAGTAATGCATATCGGCCACCGAAACCCCAAATCTCAGTACTTCCTTAAGGGCACTGCCCTTGAATCGAGTGACACTGAGAATGACTTGGGTGTTACTATCACTAGCGACCTCAAGTTCTCGAAACAGTGCATCGAGGAAGAGAAGAAAGCCCAAAGGATGTTAGGCTACATAAAGCGCCAGTTTGGATACCATAACAAGGAGATAGTACTTTGTCTGTACAACTCTCTCGTTCAGCCGCACCTGGAGTATGACGTACAATTTTGGAGTCCTTCGTTTCGAAAGGACATCGCAAGGTTGGAACGCGTACAAGCTAGGGCAACCAAACTGATTCCCTCTATCCGACATAAAAAGTTATGAGGATAGACTAAGGGAATTAGATCTGTTCTCGCTGGATACCCGTAAACTGCGTGGTCAGCTCATCGAAGTTTTCAAAATACTTCAAGAGTTCGACAATGTTGACTACCGGGATATTTTCACACTGAGTGAGAACAGAACGCGCAATCACGGCTTCAAACTTGAACTGAAGCGTTACAACCGAAATCTGTGTGGAATTTTTTCACCTACAGTATTTGCGGTAAGTGGAACGCACTTCCAGTGGAAGTTGTCAACAGTGAATATGTTGACCAGTTCAAGTCAAGACTAGACAAAGTCTTGAAAAGTGGCCGTTTAGGGACTCAAAACAATTGAGCAGCCATGTGCCTACTCAATTGCTAGTCCAAAGGTCCCCTCTTTGAATGGACCGTAAGGTCTCCTAGGGTACTTTCTTTCCTTTTAACTATTTCGATCATTATTTATCTCACTCTTTCTCATAGTCTCTCACTCTCTCTCGCACTCTCAACTTCTGTGACTATCTCCCTATCTCTGGCTATCTCTCTTCCTCCCCTTCTCTCTCTGCTACTCCCTTAATCTATCCTTCTCTCTCAATCGCACACACACTCTCTTTCATAAACACATTCACTCAATCACTCTTTACTCTCCCTCACTTTTTACTCTCCAGCCTCTTAAAACAACCACAGTGCAGTCGGTGAGAGAGCTTGCGCGATCTGCTTGAGTTAAGCTAGCTAAGCTGGGAGACTTTTAGTCCGACAGGGTCATCCATGCCAGTAAGGTAGCTTTAGTAGGATCCAGAATAAGGGTTGTCAAACTTCTCTACCACTTCTTTGATGCGCCTCCTTGCATCACCCTACTAACCTCTTCGATTCTGTTAGTTCTAAGTTTCAACAACTCTCTTCAACTGTCCAAAAAAAATTAAAAGAAACAACAACAAAAAAAACATTCATCTCTATTTCACATAAGTTGTTTAGTTATAAGAGCCTCACCAGCTACATTATGCCGTGTGAGAAGAGAGGCTTTGGAACATCTCTAAATAACGCCTTGGAGCACTCATAGGTTGCAAGAGACTGAGATTGAAGGAATATCAGGCGTTTAGGGTAAGATTAATAGAGAAATGCTAGGTACCTCTTAGAAGCTTTCTCCTAACGTGTAATGGCCTGACCACCCCCTATGACTGCTACTTGGTGGACAAAGGCTCAACTGCTCTTTGGTGAGAGAGCTTTTGTGCCTTTCTGGTTGCTAGATCAGCTAAAGATCTCGGATGAAGTCGTGGGCACTTAGCTTTACTATTTGCTTTAAATCTGACCGTTTTTAGTTGATTAGTATGTCTTAGTAGGAAGACAGTTACACCTCAAGCACCCCTGTCTAAAAATATGAGATCCACTTTACCTGGGGCTCTCGTGCTGCTCAGTTGGGAGCTGCGGCACGATTGGGAACGTCCGGCCCAGGGGAGACCTTAGGGTTAGTGTGCTTTGTCAAAAGTGTTTGTGTTAGCGAAAATCACACACAAAAAACCTTATTTAAAGCGTATGATGCCAGAGTTTTTAAAATTGCGAAGAAGAATGGTCCTCCGTTCCGCAAGTTAACCTTCAAAATATGCAAAGTTTATAGATGGAGTGAAAACTTCGGGGGCAGGAGCTGCAAGGAGCTCACAGCTGCCGTTAGTGTCTGTGACTTCTGCGAACTGGAGAAGCGCCTGGGCGAGAGCATCGCTCAACTGAGAGAGAAGAAGTCCCTTCTCAAAAAGGGAGGTTCACCTCTTAAAATCAGAGAGGTGTAGATGCTCAGGCGAGTGCGAAGGAGAGAAGGCCTCCGACGTCCAAGAGCAGGAGTTTTCTGCTGCAGGACTGGCTCAACGAGCCAAAAAGAAGAAAAGGAAGAGGATGAATGGAAAGAAGAAAGAAGAGAAATTAGAAAGAGAAGAAGAGAAAATAGAAAGAGAAGAAAAGAAGGTGAAAACAGATGCAGAGAAAGTAGAAACAGAAGAAGAGGAACGAGAAACAGAAGAAGAGAAGACAAAGGAAGACAAGAAAAAGAAGAACAAGAAGAAAAATGTAGAGAAAAAGAGGAAACCGGCAAGTCGTCTGCAGACAAATGTGCAAGGGTCAACCTGATTGGTGATTCTCAAGCATTGGGTCTGCAGCCCCTGGTAGCGGCCCGCCATCGTACTAGTGTGAAGGTTAGCAGCCTGCCAGGACTGGGTAGCATCACACCAGACTAAAGGCGGTGAAATCTCAGATTTCTGAGAGCTCAGTCTTTGCTCTGATGGTAAGTGGCAACGACCTCTACCACTACGGATAAAATCCTCCACACAGGCATGGGCGCCGTGGACGACTTTGGGCTGAAAATCTGCATGCATGTTGTGGTCGGGATGCTGCCGACGAGAGGCCCAACACGGACTGCTCACTCGAGGATCGTCTCTTTGAACTGGCGACTGGCAGATTTGTGTACGGCAGAGGGTTTTTTTTTGTGGACTCGTACTGCACTTTTTTGGTAGGAATGATCTCTACCAAAGGCATGGGATATATCTTTCCTTTAAAGGAAAGGCCTTTCTGTCGAACAGGATCCATGATGTCGTAGAGAGGACCCAAAGGAGTATCCGGCCCAGAGTGAAGGCGAGCGTGCGCCAGTACACCCGCGTCACTCATAGTACGACCTTTTCGGAGGTTGCTAAGAGGAGTGCTACCGCGCCAACAAACAAGCTGGGAAACGGAAGAGGGTAGGGAGTCCTACATTCGGGGACTCCCTGAAAGTTGTTTTGTGCAATGCGAGGTCAATCCGGAAAAAAAGTTTCTTGAACTTCGTGGCCTTGTAGCGACGGAAGAACCCGAGATAGTGGCCATAACGGAGTCATGAGTACAAACCTTGGACCGAGATTTTGAGGGAGAATCCATGATTCTTGGCTACCAACTCTTTCTAAAAGATATGCTAGACAGAGAGAGTGGCGGTGTGATGTTGTATGTTAGGGATACATTCAAAACGACGAACTGCAATATTATATCCGACTACTAGCCACTAGGTATACCCCTAGAAATAGTCCCTGCCAGATACAGGACCCTGCTGCTTTATAGACTCCCTGCCCAACACGTGGCAAAGGACAGGGAAGTGTACCGGCTGATGGGTGAACTTGTTAAAAACATAGTGTGTATCAACATGGGAGACTTCAACACCCAAGTTGGCTGGTAAACCAGAGAACTCTGTGGCGAGAATGTACTGCTCCTGGAGTTCGCGAACAACGAGTTGCTGACTCAATGAATGAGAGAGCCGATGAGAGGCAATAATACTCTCGACTTGGATTTCACCTCTGAGGATGACATCGTTGAGGATCTCTCTGTAAGCAAAGAGCTCGGTGGCAGTGATCACCGACTAGTTAGATTGATAGTCAAGGTCCCAAAGGTAGAGTCTGCGACTAGTGAATCTAGGTAACTTAATTTTATAAGAGCAGACTTCGCAGGTTCCCGTGCAGGATTTGCTGATGTGAGGATGGGAGGGTATGATAATGTTGAAGACCTGTGGAATAGTTTCAAATCTACGCTCATAAGTTTTCAATCAAAATTTTTCTCTGTGAAAAGCCTGCGTAAGTCTCCCGTTCAACTAAAGTGGTTTAATCGAGAAATTGGTCAACTTCTGAGGAAGGAAACATCTGTGTACCGGCAGTCAAAGACTTCCAAGTACTTTGAGGAGTACCGGAGGCTAGCTAGGAGATTCAAGTCCAGCATAAGGGCGGCAAAACGTGCCGAGGAATTCCAAGTGGCGATAATTTGCAAAGAGAATCCCAAAGAGTTCTTAGGATAGGTAAACAGCCGTAAACCAATCCGTCGAACGATTGGCCCTTTGAGGAATGAAGAGGGGGTATTAAAGCAGTCAGATGCAGAAAATGCTAACCTCCTCAACGAATATTTCTCTTCAGTTTTCACTGAAGAGTGTGGTCTCATCCCCCAGCCCATGGATTGTTACTTGGGTAAGAAGTTGGAGGAAATGGACTTCACTCAATTTGAAGTAGAGAAGAAAATCAACGACCTAAAGACGAATAAGTCCCCTGGACAGGACAGGTTTCTACCCAAAGTATTGAAAGAAGTGCGCGATCAAGTGTCACAACATCTTGGCACAATCTTCAACATGTCAATCCGGACCGGATGCGTTCCTGGAGACTGGCGTTAGGCGGAGGTGACTCCCATCTTCAAGAAAGGAGACTCTAGCTAACCGTCAAACTACCGACCTATTAGTTTAACTTCGATAGCTGGTAAACTCATGGAAAGCATGATGTTGGACAAAATAACGTCATATTTAGAGTCGAAGCCGTTACTGAAGAGTGACCAGCACGATTTCCGAATGCGCCGGTCATGCTTAACGTACTTGTGGAATTCTTCCACTTTGTTTTCACTGAGCATAATCAAGATAAAGCGGTAGGTGTTGTGTACCTTGACTTTCAAAAAGCCTTTGATAAGGTACTACATCGCCTCCTTCTCCGCAAAGTGCGTGCAATGGGTATAGACGGAAAGGTAGCAGGTTGGATAGAGAACTGGCTAAGCGGCAGACGGCAACGGGTGGTGCTGAATGGACAGGCTTCTAAAGTGGGTGCCTGTTTAACATTCAACAGCGGTGTTTCTCAAAGTTCTTTTACCTGGGACCACCACTATTCATCATCTACGTCAACGACATGGACGGTGACATGGTTGCCAAGATTTCTAAATTTGCCGATGATACCAGACTTGGTATGAACCTCGCAAAGGAATGAAATACTGCCCGCTTTCAAGATGATCTTCGGAAGATTGGGGAGTGGTCGGACATGTGGCAAATCCCTTTAACGTGAACAAATGCAAAGTGATGCATATCGGCCACTGAAACCCCCAATCTCAGTATATCCTTAAGGGCACTGCTATTGAATCCACTGACACTGAGAAGGACTTGGGTGTAACAATGACTATTGACCTCAAGTTCCCGAAACAGTGCATAGAGGCGGAGAAAAGGGCCCAAAGGATGTTAAGCTATTAAAAGCGACAGTTTGGATATCGAAACGAGGAAATAGTACTCTGTTTGTACAATTCACTTTTCCGACCACACCTAGCGTAATCCGTACAATTTTGGAATCCTTCGTTTCGAAAGGATATCGCAAGATTGGAACTTTTGCAAGCCGGAGCAACCAAACTGATTCCCTCGATCAGCCACAAAAGTTACGACGATAGATTAAGGGAAGTAGATCTGTTCTGGTTGGAGCCTTGGAGACTGCGTGGTCTGCTTATCGAATTGTAAAAAAAATGCTTCGATGCTTCGACAATGTATTCTACACTGATGTTTTCTAACTTAGTGAGGGCAGAACTAGAAATCACGGCTACAAACTTGAACTGAAGCGTTACCACCACGATCTGTGTGGGAAATTTTTCGCATGCAGAATCTGTGGAAGCTGGAACGCACTTCCAGTGGAAGTTGTCAACAGCAATTTTGTTGATCAGTTCAAGTCAAGACTGGAGAAAGTCCTGAAAAGTGGCTGTTTGGGCACGTAATCCGTTGAGCTGAACTGTGCTTGATCTACTGCTAGTCCAAAGGTAACTTCTCTGAATGGACCGTAAGGTCTTCTAGGGTAGTTCTTATCCTTGTAGCTCCTTGTAGCTCTCTTTTTACTCTCTCCCACTCTCTATCTGAGAGAGAGATAGAGACTATCTCACTCTCAGTCATCCTCCCTCTCTCTCACTCACTACATAATTTTCTCTCTATCTCTTTTACTGTCTGTCTCACTCTCTCTAACAGTCACTCCGATTCCCGCTCTATTACTCTGCTACTCAATCTCTCACTCTCTTTGATATTGCACACTCTCTCAGTCTTTCTCATGCTCCCTGTGAATTTCTCCTCTACACGCTTCTCAGCCTCTCCCACTTTATTCACTATCTCTCACACTCTCTCTGAATCTCTCCCCATACCTTTCTCAGCTTTTCACTTTCTCTCATCTCACAATCTCTCTCTCTCTCTCTCTCTCTCTCTCTCTCTCTCAGGTTTTTACCTATTCTCTCATCACACTTCCTTTCAGAATCGCTGTCTCATTTTCTCCTTCACTCTCTCACACTTTCTTACTCTATCACTCCCTCGCTCTATTAATTTTGCCCTCACTTCCTCTCTTACTAGTACTAGTATTTAAAAGTGAGGATGATCTTGTAAATAATTTAAGTATCGGTATCCCCAGTAGGTGGTAGTGACCAGAATCTAATTAGATTTGACCTCAAAATTCTGGAAACAATAAGAAATATTAAAAGGAGAAAAGTAAACCTCAGACAGGTGATTTCGCACTCTTCAGATAGAACATGTCAGAAGTTCAGCCTGTTATTGCGACAACATTAATGAAGTGTAGAGTTCATTCAAAACCCAAATGATATATAAACAAACCGAATCCGGACTACTCGTATATAGAACGATCAAAGGCAAATCAAATGTCTCACCGAAATCGCTCTCTAACAATATAAAAAACAACAACAATTAGAAGTAGAAATAAAGAATATAAGTTAATGACAAAAAAAAACGTCTTCTATGTTTGATGGGCCAGTGGGAGAATGAATGGCAGGGGCCGTGGGAGGCTAGAAGAAGAAGAAACATGAGTGAAAATATAAATCAGTAAGAGGAAAGAAGTTGACCTTAGCTAACCTTCTTCCTGCGAACCGGGGAATAGGAGACAAAGAATGTAATATTCCCTTTTTTGTACCTACTGATTACCGTGTAATACGAACCACAGTCACTAATTTTTCTCTCTGTCATTCGTCTTTTATCGATCCGGTTGTTCAGCGCGAGTTTTCCGTAGATAGCGGGAAAGGCGTAAATCTCTGTCATTCTCTCTGTAATTTATATTCTCACATTAATTTCTCTAATAAACCTAATAGATCTATCTGTTTTTTTATTCATTTTCACTGTTACAGTCGTGTATATTTGTTTGTAGTGAATGTTTGTCGTTTGTATCAGTTTCGTTTCCATATGTTTTCACTTTAGGTATCCCTTTGGTGAAAGTCATTTTAGTGTGATACTTTGTTCACTGTAGTTTGTTTTGTTTTTATCACTTTGTCGCATTTTGAAGTCTTTATAGGTTGTTCTTTTTCTTGCTCTTGTTCAGGAGTCTTGTCCGATAGAACTGACCTAGTTGTGATAGGAGTACTAACAGTGAGATTTTGTTGTGTTCGAGTTTATTTTCCTTCTTCGGTTATTTTAGTTCCATGGAAGCTGGATCTTGTTTCTGACGCTTACTCGCTTGACGTAAATCCATGACTCATCATTCCTCCGAAGTTTGATCATTTTAGGGTGAAAATGGTGAACATTGGCCAATATCGATCGTTTCAGCTGTCCTTCATTATTTGTCTGGTTCACCTCTTAGTTGGTTAGGCACTACCAGCTTATACCTTTCACATACAAAATCTTTGTACGTGTTTCGGTCCATCCTCTTCTCCCATCTTCCCAGTGAAGGACAGTACTTTTACTTAGAGCTTTGACTACGTCTTGTTGCGTTTTCTCCCTCGGTAGAGGGTACTCTTCTCTAACGTAAATTTTGACGTTAATGTCTGCTTCCTCAATCCTCGTAATGCTGCTTTCCTCTGCCGTTTTCCTTCCTTCATCTTTTCTAGTTGTAGTTTTTCTTATAGAGACTTTTCTTTTTCATTTCTTCTTTTCTTGGTTTAGGTGTCTCTGCCTCTGTAAGCTTAATCACACCAAAGTTTAAGGTTTCTGAGGAGGGTGGGTTTTCAGGGAACTACATTTTCATTCCATTTTTTTACAACATGGTATTGAGGATGTCTGCAAAGGTTCCTTGTTGTCTCCCAATGTTCATTACGTGCGCTTACAGTATATATGTAAGAAGCTCCATCGATGACTCGTTTGGTACTGTGAGATGTGTTTTTGACTTCCTCATTTAGTGTACTGTGGCTTTGCCACTATTGCGTAGGTTGCGTTCCCCTTGTTTTCAGTGATGCTCTTTTCTTTCCTTAATAGTATTTCATTCCGCTTTCGTCAAGCTATTTCCGTTATCCGGGATGGCCCGCTGTAGTTGAGGTTTTTTTTGTCGGTCAGTTGGGCACAACTTTAACAAAAGTGCCATCGCTGGCCGTATTTAGAGCAGCTTTGTTCCGGCTACGTGATGTTTTTTTTGTGTGGTCCTCCATTTTGTCGCAGTTGAAGCACATATCTACGTTGATATGCTTCTTTCTTTCAGTATTTTCCGGTGTGATTCTCATTCTTAACAAGAGTAATCCATTCAGCAAATTTTGCTGACCATTTCTGTTTTTGTGCTTACTATTTTAAAAGTATGCGTGTAGTTTCCAAATTTGATCACTTCTGGATTTCCAATACTAGGCAATTTTTTTTTATTTCACTTTTGAACTCTTCTTTCGTGTGTGAGCCTACTTACACGTCTATCGTCCGACACATGAGGCTCCTGTTGGTCATAATTTGAGGCGGAATTCTGGATGCGAGTCTGATATTCTTCAATATATCTATTCAGACTGATCTTTCTACATTACACTCGGTATGTGAGATTAGGATGAATCCATTTGAGACGTCCAGAATTCGGATAAGAGTAACTTTGAGTTTTGCATATAGAGTTTCTTCAAGGTTTCCTTTTTGGGTTTGTTCTTGTTATCGAGGGTCTTTAATTGTACTCGGAGGTATTTCAGTCTGCCCCCTTTAACTATGGCGGAAGGCGTTCCCGCTATTTACTTATTTTTACCGAGCACTCAAGGTGTTCAGTGTTTTGGGATCTCTCCCCTCAATCAATATTTGATGTTCGTCCTTCCGTGCAATCTGAAACGAGCGTGTGTATCAAGGTAGTTCTTTTTATTCCTTTCTTACCACCTATAGTTCCATAACTAAATATTAATTACAGAAGTACTCCTCGAACACCCTACGAAATATTCCTATTAATATTAGGCGCTTTCACTAAATATGGAATAAACAGTGTTCAGTCTGCCTCACATGGTAGAGCCTTAGAAAATATATCTGCCACCTCTTCATTTGAAACTAGGTCTAATGAAAAAGCAATGGCTAAGAACAATTCTCAGGGATTCCAATATTTGTGCAAAAAAAATGCCACAACTGAGAGCGGCAAAACTAAAAGAAGGCATATTTGTGGGACCACAAATCAGGAAGGGTCGAGCAGACCCCGACTTCGAGAAGACCCTCACTCCTCTTGAACTGAATGCATGGCTAGCCTTCAAGTGGTTATGTGCAAACTTTCTGGGTATCAACAAGTCACCTGCGTAGAGAGATGACGTGGAAAACTTTCTTCAATCTTATAAAGAAGTGGGATGCCGTATGTCACTTAAAATCAGTTCCTGCATTCGCACCTAGACTTTTTTCCAGAAAATCTTGGAGCCGTAAGTGACGAGCAAGGTGAACGTTTCCACCAAGATATCAAGATCATGGAAACTCGTTATCAAGGATTTTGGAATAAGAGCATGATGGGAGATCATTGTTGGATGTTGTATCGTGATAATCCTGAGAAAAAATTCAAACGCAAACCCCATGCACAACGTTTATGAATTCGAGTTTTGACTTATTTATAACAATGCCCTCTGGGCATTCCTATAATAAAATCCTCTGGGAAACTTAAATAATATATATATCATTTTATTATGTACAAAATTTAATTCTTTTACTTAACTTTGTCAATTCAATCGTTTAATTATTTTACTTAACTTTTTTAAATTAAATCATATTTTATTTACAACCTAATAATTAATTAATTCATTTATTTTACTTAACTTGTCAATTCATTTAACGTACTACTGTTTCAGACAACATCTCTTAAAATTTAACACATAAACAAACAAACACACGCTTTCAGCTCGACCAAATGGAACACTATTCTTTCCCATTCGACTCTCGCCATTCTCCGCATAAAGGTCGGTAATCATTCCTTCTACAATTAGTCATTTACCTCCAAACAAATCATACTTAGTTTAATTTCACATTCTCTCACAATTCTCTGCAAACGACCATACGAGAGTAGGTCCTAATTCTATTTACTTCTCGTGTTGCAGACCCATAATTCACAGTCCTTCATTGACACCATATTAATTCATATTTATTTCACTTCATTTGGCTTCAAATCTTGTATACCTAATTCGAATAATCTCATTGTGCATTCGTTGATTATATGAATATATTTATATTTGTTTAATTGTTTTTCTTAACACTTAGTTCAAATTTATTTCGCTTAAGTTTTAGGCCTAAACATTAGCAGACTACTTTCATCAAACAAATTTATGGTAATGGTTTTCAAAACGCTATTAACAGAAAATAAATTTATTAATAACCATACACTATATATTAGCCCTTCAATCATTGTTTACTATCCTTATACATGCAATATAATTACCATTAACTTTATGATGCTTGTGGAATAAACAAAATATGGCTATTTATATTTATCATATACAGTGGCGGCAACAAAAAAAGTGACATGTGACAATTCGGGGAAAATGAAACAGAAAAATGTAACTTACATATTTTATTAGGAATATTTCATGAAAGTTAATACTTGGTCATGTTGCCCTTGCACTTGATGACCATTCTGAGTCGATTGGGCATTGATTCAGCGAGGTTTGCGAAGTAGGTGGGGTCGATCGTAACCCAGATCTTCTTCAGTGATTCTATCAGGTCCTTGATGCTGCCGGATGCTGTCTCTTGAACTTTGGATTTCATCAGATTCCAAGCATTCTCAATAGGATTTAGGTCCGGGGAATTACCAGGCCACTCCAAAACACTAATATTATTATCATTGAAGAACCTTTTTACTAACTGGGACCTGTGAGCAGGGGCACCATCATGCATGAAAAATTCACACCGATGAATTTCCCAAAATGGCAGCATGTGCTGCTTCAAAACTTCGAGATAGTTAGTCCCCCTCATGGTTACATTCTTGGGAAGGAAGTACAGACCTCCTCTGCCCTTGTTTCCACTAAAGGCACCCCACACCATCACACTATCAGGGTGCTTCACAGTTTTCACAAAATATTTTGGGTCATACCGAGACACATTGCTGGGACGACGCACGATCTTTGACTCTCCTCTGACCAGCCTAAAGGTGCTCTCATCACTGAACATCACCTTCTTCCAATGGGCAGCTGTCCAATGTTTATAGGTCTTGCAAAAATTGAGCCTTTTCATCTTCATAGCCTTGGTAAGAAGTGGCTTCTTGGCAGCGCGGCGAGCCGGTAGGCCTAAGTCCTTCTGTAAGCGATGACGGATGGTCCTGAGGGCGACGTTCTGGAGAAGGTCTGGGTGTTTTTTCTTGATTGAAGCGGAGGTTACAGAAGGGTCTGACATCACTTCACGCCTTAGGATATTATCAGTCCTTGGAGATGTCTTCCTAGCTGCACCAGTGCCCTCCTTCCTCTTTGGTATGGTACCTGGTGGCAATAACTCAGCTGCCCGTTTTAGGCGATAAATCGTATTTCTTGAGGTTCCTAAATCTGCTGCTACATCAATAAAAGACTTTCCCTGCTCTAATAGGGTCAAGGCACGGCTTTTCTCTGTCATAGAAAGCTTTTTCCGCCCCATTGTATCCACTTGCACAGAAGTTATAGCACGTCAAATGTAGGCACGAATGCAGGAAATCAGCACGCTGGAGCGTTGTACACCAAAACCTCACTGTACGAGCTCAAACGAGACAGTGAGTTCCAATAAAGCGCAGTTCTGTTGTCTTAGCTCAGGAGAGTCATCCACTCGTGGCATAAGCCCCGCCCCTTTTCATTGGCTTGTTGGCAAGTAAAATCGTGAAAGCGATTCTATGTATCGATTTCTATTGCCAATATTCAATGTCACTTTTTTTGTTGCCGCCACTGTAATTACGCCCAAAGAGAATGATAAATTTTAGAGTTTATATATGTTAAATGCATCATTTTGTGCCAGTTCAACTTCTCAATGCACATGGAGATATACAAAAGGCCTTTTCTTTCTAGCAATTGCGTAAGGCAAACACCAGTTTCAGCAAAGAAATCAGAGTAAAACGCTATATTCTATCAGCGACGGTGGTCATATTGCATTTTCGAATATCTCGAAAACCTGGTGTGCTAAAGAAAGACTAAAGCCAGATTTGAAATCAGCAAGAAAAATTCCATGAGAAAAGTTTGCTCAGGTCTCTGATGATAAAATAAAGGCTCAAATTTGTTGGTCAGTGTTATTGTAAACATCGAGTATCCATTGTCATTATTCTATTTAATATATTTATTGTGTATAGTGTGTAAATATTAAAATTTATTTTTATTCTTACTTTTTCATAATCCTCATAGACCGCGGCTTTCATTAGTTTAATATCGGCCAACTGCACTCAATCGTTTTGTATTTAAATCCTTTGCAATCGTCCAGGAAAGGTGGGCCCAAACTCCGCCCATTTATATCCGCCCCCATCTCTGTTGTGACCAGAGTTGAGTCAAGGTCACTCATTGACCTTGCGCGTCCACGCATATCGGGTCGAGGTGAGGTATATATCGGGGTCATTCTACGACATAATATATATATATATATATATATATATATATATATATATATATATATATATATAACAGCCTATAACTAAGTGAGATTTTGAACTCTCAGCCAATAAAAAAATTTGAAGTAACATCTATTGGACTAGCCCTCTCTTACCAGGATCTGACCTCGTAACCGGACCTCGGCCTACCCAAAGTTATTAAAAGGAAACCCCCGCGCACTCTAAAATCAAATATAATAGATGTATGTATAATAGATGTATATATATATATATATATATATATATATATATATATATATATATATATATATATATATATATATATATAATAAAAACTCACAAAGTGAGTTATAAAAAATTATCTTATTTTGCCATACTTTGGACCATTTTTTGGTCTCACCCGTATTTTTAAGCAACTTAATATCTCTGTAAATTTTAGATATGAATCTACTTTATATAAAATGTTAGTCCACAATAATTCAAGGAAAAAAAGGTGGAGTATATTCTATAGAATGTTCTATTTTCAATTTACCTTACTTTGGGCAAACTGGTAAATCTTTATCTACTAGATTTACCAATATAAGTATAATATTAGAAGAGGTGAACTAAACAGCGCTTTATTTTTCGTATATATATATATATATATATATATATATATATATATATATATATATATATATATATATATATATATATATATATATATATATTATAAAATCTGGTGTCAAGTGTGTTAGGTAGATTTAAAAGGGTTTTTTTTAGATCTTTTAAAGTTCCCCCTAATTAATTTCTGTGTTAAGTGAAAAGGCTAAAGATGTGCTCAAAGGTTTAAGGAGAATAATTTCCCATTTAATTTTTAAAGTTCTTGTATTTAAAATTGTGTGTACGTGTGTACCTAGATCTCAACAGAGTCGAGCGTAGAATTTTCCAGGCGGATTAGGTAAAGTGACCGTTTATTCTTTTTTTTTGGTTCCTTGAGATTATCCCAAAGATAGGAACTCGAATAGTTCGTTAGTGTAGGTAAAAGTTTGCGCACACGATGGAGGTCCACATTTGGCGTGATTTTTGTTTTTTGTTAGCATAAACAAACCTAAGAAAATTTTGAAAAAAAATATGGCTTCATTTGAATTTTTTAAAGGGCAAAGCGAATCTCTTGGCCTGTCTGGAAGAGATTTGGTAGAATATATTCAAAATGAAAAAAGACATGTTAGAGAAGAAAGGAGAAGTAAAGAGAAACTAGAACAAGAAAAAGAAGAAATAAAACATGAACAAGAAGAAAGACAACGTAAGCTAGAACAGAAAGAAAGACAACGAGACCAGGAAGAAAGGAAACAAATACGCCAGCACGAAGCGGAAATGATGCGAGCACAAGCAGAAACACAATCTGTGAGTGGCAGATCGGAAGCCCCGCAAGGTGTCCCCCTTAAACTCCCCATATTTAAGGAGGGCGAAGAATTTTCCTCATTCCTAACGCATTTTGAGAAAATTCTCGAAATCAATCACATTGATTTGGAAAGGAAGGAGTAGCGAGATTGCTTCCCTTGCTCACCTCGAAATTGAGAGATATCTTCATCTCATTACCCCAAGAAATGCACAATTACTTATTCTACCCTCAAGGCTGAATTACTCGCAGCCCATAATATGACCCCTGATTACTACCGCCATAAGTTCTGTGGCGCCAGGATCCTACCTGGTCAAATGTTCCAACAGTTTGGGTATACCCTCCAAAGAAACCTTAAGTTTTGGCTAGAGTCATCTAAGATTTCCCCCGATTATGAGTCATTATTATATTTTTTTTAAGGGACCAGTTACTGGCTTCGCTGCCGCCAGAGATCCGCATAGACGTGAAGGATCAGCGTTATCGATCCTTCAAGGAATGCGTTGAAGAAGAAGACGTCTTGGCGGCAAGTCGTAACTTGTACCTAAGGACTCCAAGAACATCCCCCCCCCATCCCCTCAATCGAAAACCGGAAATCCCCGATTTAATCAAAATTCCCAGTCTAAGTTCGTGAAAATTCCAGGCCCCTTCAAACCAAGAATTTTTCCCTCCACTGAACCTCGAGACGTGAAGCCCCCTTTCCAGTCTTTCCATCCACATCCTTCCAAAAGAGACCCATTGTATGCTATACGTGCGGAGTAGCGAACCACATAAGTTCAAACTGTCCCCAGAACTATATATTTCGGAGCAACCCCCCTCAACAGGTTCACCAAGTAAGAGCCGCCGCCGCTTTCCCTCTTCTTCCCGTTGAACCCCCCTTTCCTTGATCTCCCCAAGGCCTGCCGGATCACCAAGTGAATTTTAATAAGAGCTCACCAGGAGCCTTAAAATTTGAGAATGACAGTGTAAACGGCTGTCGTACGTCCACTATCGTCCGTGATACAGGGTGTACTTGCATCATTGTATCTGAGAAGTTTCTCCCCCCTGTTTCCCCTGACCATGATAAATTTGCAATAGTCCACGAATACTTAGGACGTTCCAATCCCTTCCCAATTGTAAGGTGCTACATCGACTGTCAGTACTTTAAGGGCTGGGCCGAAGCAGTTTCGGCCCCAATTAAATTATGTTTGGTACTAATTGGACAGAGTCCCAAAATCTCCCCTAAACCAGTCGCCCAGCCGGTCACCACTCGCGCAGGAGCGAGAAAAGAATCCCAGGATCCTGCCCTCCTCGAAGTTCCAGCTCACTCAGAATTTAAGGGAATTCTAAACCCAGAAATCGCCAAGGCCCAGAAGGAGTGTGGAATTCTCCTCCCCTTGTGGAAAAAGTCGCAAAATAAAGGAGAAGACTCGGTTCGTGGGAGAAAGACCGTGTCCTACGTTAGCCCAGTAAACCTCTCCCTTTACATTCCCCAATCTTATGTCCCCATGGTGCTCAAGGTCGCGCATGATAGTGTATTTTCTGGCCACTTCAGTCATAACAAGACAGGTCAGAGAATTTCAAGCATTTCTTTTGGCCTGGCGCAGCAGCTGACATCTCAAAACATTGCCAGTCGTGTGACATTTGTCGGAAGACCTCTGCTAAAGGTCGCGTAAAATCCGCCCCCCTTCGGAAAGGCTCCATCATTTTTGAACCCTTCTCCCGTGTAGCCATCGACCTTGTCGGCCCCATTCACTCCCCATCTAGTGAAGGGCACAGCTATATGTTCACTCTAGTGGATTTTGCCACGCGTTTCCCCGAGGCTGTGTTACTAAAGAGGATAGATAGCATCACCTGTGCCGAAGCCCTCATATCCATTTTTTTCCAGAGTAGGTGTTCCGAAGGAGGTATGTCCGACAGAGGAAGACAGTTTACTTCAGAATTAATGGAGCATGTGGTAAAATTACTGATGGTAAAACCCCTGTTTACCACTCCTTTTCCCTCAGAGACCAATGGATTGTGTGAGAAATTAAATGCTACTCTCAAGTCCATCCTCCATAAGATATGTGCCGAACGACCACGTGAATGGCACCGCTATCTTCCTGTGGCACTCTTCTCCTACAGAGAAATCCTGCATCGTACGCTTCGCTTTGCTCCGTTCGAATTTTTGTACGGTCGTAACGTAAGAGGCCCCCTTAGTATTTTAAAGGAGTTGTTCTCACAACCTCAACTCGATCAGGAAGTTCAATCTTCCTATATGTATGTGCTGGAACTCCGTGAGAGGTTAGCACAATGCACCAGCATCGCGTCCCAGAACGCCGAAGTAAATTTAGAAAAATACAAGACATACTTCGACGTTAAATCTAAAGACCGCCATCTCAAAGCAGGAGACGAACTTCTCTTATTGCTGCCCACCGAGAGCAATAAACTCCTAAGCCAATCGAAGGGCCCCTTTCTGGTTTGGGAGGCACGAGGACATGTGGACTATCTAATCCGAACACTTTCCGGAGAAAAATTATTCGACATCAATATGCTGAAGAGGTACCACCGCCGTGCCCACGTTAATAATATTGTGGTCCTCGATAAAAGATCCGCCATGGAATCGGATTACCCAGCCGAATGCCTTGATATTGTGCGAACTGTGTGTGTTGAGCAGGACGAAGACTATCCTTTACCGTCCCTACCAGGAGAGACCGACTTATCCACTGATGGTCTGAAAATCGATCGACGAGCGGCTGACGCCACAACAACGAAATCAGCTCCAGCTCCTCCTTAGTCGGTTTAGTGACGTTATTTCCGATAAACCTGGATGCGCCACTAAGTTCGAGCACGACATCAAGCTCATGACACATGAACCGGTTAGATCTAGGCCTTATCCCTTACCCATTCACTTGAGGCAAGCCTTTAATTTAGAGGTGAATAATTTGCTCCAATTAAACATAATTGAGCCCTCTACTTCTGATTATTGCTCGCCGATAGTTATGGTTAAGAAACCCGATGGCTCTTATAGAATGTGTGTCGACTTTCGGAAACTAAATTCCGTCACCGTTTTCGAGGCCAAACCCATCCCTCTAATAGATCAAAACCTCCATCTGTTTGATTAAGCAAAATTCATTACTGAACTCGACCTGTGTAAAGCCTATTACCAAGTCTCGCTCAAGAAAGAAGTGAGAAAATTTACGGCGTTTGCCACTGACAAAGGGCTTATGCAGTTCCGGAGGCTTCCCTTCGGGCTCATAACCGCTTGTAATGCGGAGAATTTTAGATGGTTTGCCAAATACCTTTTTCTATTTTGACAATATTTATATTGCTACTCGCGACTGGGACAAACATTTAATATCCCTTCAAGGTTTGCTGACACGGTTGCCCGAAAATGGTCTTACTATTGGCCCCGGTAAGTGGCACTTTGCCTTTGAAACCATCAAATATTTAGGGTTTAATATTGGAAAAAACCAACTTAGTCCCCAAGAGGAGAAGATAAAGGTCATCGTCGATATGCCTCTTCCCTGCAATAAGAAGCAACTCCGGTCTTTCATGGGATCCGCTTCATTCTACCAACGCTTTGTCCCAAATTTTGCGTCCCTGGCCGCCCCCCTCTGCGACCTTTTGAAAAAGAACTCCCCGGACTCAATAAGCTGGAACCCGAAGGCCACCGTAAATTTTAACTCCTTGAAAATGAAATTAGTTTCTGCCCCCATTTTGAAGTTGACCAATCCTGAAAAGTCATTCGGGCTTCGAACTGACGCCAGCAACGAAGGCCTTGGTTGTGTCCTTCTTCAATATGAGGACGGGGGCAAAATTTATCCTGTGGCCTACACCAGTCGCAAACTATTACCCCGCGAAAGGAACTATTCAGTTATTGAAAGGGAAGCATTAGGAATAATCTGGGCAATTCACAAATTCAAAATGTACTTAGTAGGGAAAGAGTTTCGGGTGGAAACTGATCACTGCCCCCTTGCGTATCTCCGGAACGTGAAACACACGAACGGCAGATTAATGCGCTGGAGTCTCCTCCTCCAGGAGTACCAGTTTAAAATCAATTACATTAAAGGGACAGATAATCAGATGGCCAATTCCCTCAGCAGAAATGCGTTACCCGCTAATCCCGATTAGTTCCGTGGGAAATGGCCCTAAACAAATGTTCGGTAGTTGTATATATTTATATCCGTAAGAATTTAAGCTACTGTTAAATTATTTTTTTAGGATAATTGATTATTTTGTGTACGCCCATTTCTTTGTAGTTTTTATGTATTTATGAAGTGAGAATAACTGTCCTCGCGATATGATTTGGGGATGTCCCCGTTATCTTCATGTTTTCTTTTTGGTTTAAACTACCCAAGTGGAAACCATATGTCGTGTGGTTTTAGATTTTTTTTTATATACCTATGTCTTTTATTAAGTATTCTTTTTTCTTGGTAGTATGTATAGTATTCTGTGTAGTCACATGACAATTTTTGAATAAGCCGATCAATTTTCTGTTTGTAGTGTATAGCTTGGTAACAGCGTATGTGTATTTTGTGTATAATTCCTTTATGTTTCGGTAGAAAACTAGTGGGAACTGAGTCGCCCCCCCACCCACACACACACACTTAAAAGAGTATTGGCTTGTCCCTTTTCTTCCCTTATTTATTTTTTTTAATGAGAAAAGGTCCAACTTTCGAAAAGGAGGCATGTGAGGGAACAAGCACGTCATGGGAGAAATAACGTCGCTTTTAAGCATTGCATCCACGTGTGGGACTCGTTGTCGTTTACAGACAATTTTCAAAGCTCTAAAGCATGAGAAAGTATAGGAGCGGAATCATGGAATGCAGCCCTTATCAATCCTAGTATTTAAACAAGACAAGAAGTCCCCTTCTCCCCCTACTTCCAGCCACGCTGGGAGTGGCTGAGACAAACGCCACCCGGGCCGCGTTCGCCATTACTCAAACGACGGGCGAAAGTACCCCCCCTCCTTGTATGGGGTAAGCTCCCTCACTGGCAGGCGTCCATATGTACTCGTGTAAATAAAAGTATCCAACACACCTACAAAATTAGTTTTAAAGTGATAATAAATAGTTCTCGAACATTCCAGAAAGACACCTTTGTTGAAACCAATTCATGACAGAAATCGTTTGAATTTTGCCAAGGAACATTTATAGAAGCCTGCAAGTTTTGGGGATGCTGTACTATGGTCTGACGAGACGAAGATTAAGTTATTTGGACGGAATAGTGTTAGTAACTTTTGGAGGCAGAAAAACTCAGTGCATGATTCTAAAAATACAATTCCAACAGTGAACTTTGAAGGAGGCAGCATAATGGTATGGGGCTGCTTCTCCTCTGCAGGTCCTGGAAGTTTCCAAATTATTGAAGGGAAAATGAATGCTTAAATGTATCGCAGGATTCTGTATGATAATCTCTTACAGTCTACAGAGGACTTGAAGTTGCCAGGAGGACGGACATTCAAGCAGGACAACGATCCAAAGCATACAGCCAAGGGCACTGCAACGTGGTTTCAGAAGAAGAAAATAAAGGTTATGGGATGGCCAAGTCAGTCGCCAGACCTAAATCCTATCGAGAATCTGTGGCGAGAATTAAAACTAAAGATTCATAAAAGGGACCCAAGATATCAAACAGATTTAAAAAGAATATGCCAAAAAGAATGGGCCAAGACACCTACAAATATTTGCAAAAACCTCATAAGTAAATATCCTAAATTGGTTGGAAGCTGTACAAGTGACGAAAGGTCATAGCACCAAATACTAACTGGTTTTCAAAGATGCATCAGATACTTTTTGAAATGTTCGTTTGATATTTTTGCCGTAATCATAGTAATGTTTTATTATTTTTGCAATATGATACCAATTTGTATTCAACGTACAAAATACATAAGATATTCAATTTTCGATTACTTTGCTGTTGTGTAACTATGGTAAATAAACTTTTGGCCATGCATCAGATATTTATTGCACCCACTGTATATATATATATATATATATATATATATATATATATATATATATATATATATATATATATATATATATATATATATATATATACATATATATATATATATATATATATATATATATATATATATATATATATATATATATATATATATATATATATATATATATATATATATATATATATATATATATACAAAGAAAGCAACTACAGGATCTGCGGGTGATAATACAACCACCACAGGGCTATGCCATTTTTATTTTCTGTCTTTCAAATAAAATTTGAAGACAGAAAGAAAGATGCAGAAACCTGGTGTAGCTGACTATAAATACATATAGTACAAGAAAATAAGAATTGGACGCGAATGAGCAAATGAGACAAGAAACCGGAGTTTTTTAAAGGCAAGATAGAGGGACATTAGAAGAATCCAGAATCAAAGGGAGCGAGGGCGGCACAGTGAAGGTGATCCTTTACCGAGAAGACAGAAATAACGCCAGGGGAAAAAGTTTTGAATTCCTGGCCAGGAATTCAAAACTTTTTTCCCCTGGCGGTTTCTTGTCTCATTTGCTCATTCGCGTCCAATTCTTATTTTCTTGTACTATATATATATATATATATATATATATATATATATATATATATATATATTAACTGGCATCAGGTTTATAAGGTCTTTAAAAGATTCTTTTTAAGGTCTTTTAAAGGTTTTAAGCCTGAAGGCTTGGCTATTGAGAATGTAAGCAGAAATATTCTTGCGAACTATTTTCCCATTTGTTGTGTGTACCCGCCTTTATACATACCCTGTGCAAGTTTTGAGACCGTGCTTCTCATTTATCTCCCCCAGCGAATTTTACCTTTTCATACCAAGAAAGGGTCAGTTTATTTTTGTTCTCGGTGTTGTTAGAAAAGTTAAAGGCTCTCGCGTTAATTCGGGTATTTCGGAGTGCTAGACGGAAATTATTAATCGCGCCGTCTGTATACCGAGTCAATTCGGGTCAACAATCCCGTTACGTTTGTTTTTTAAAGTTTAGTTTGAATTCGCGACCATCATGTCTTTATTCAACCAGTTTAAATTACAAGGTGAATCTCTTAGTTTATCCGGAAAGGACCTTCTGTCCTATATTCAAGAAGAAGAGAGAGCCGTGAGAGCGGAAAGAAGAGATAGAGAAGAACGAGAGAGAGAGAGAGAGAGATAGAGAGAAAGAGAGAGAGAGAGAGATAGAGAGAAAGAGAGAGAGAGAGAGAGACAGACAGAAGAACGAAAAGAAAGAGAACGCACCCTACAGCATGAACTGGAAATGAATAGAGCGACGGTCGAAACGATCTCCATCAACTCGCGGATGGATGTCCCACAAATTGCGTCAGTAAAGCTCCCCGTTTTCAAGGAACGAGAAGATTTCGGGTCCCATTTGATACATTTTGCAAAGGCCTTCGAGGTAAAAAACTTGGGGCATTGAAGCGAATGGTGTCGCTAAACTCCTGCCGTTGTTATGTTCTAAGCTCCGAGATATTTTCATATCCATTCCGCCGGAGGCAACGATCGATTATTTGACGTTGAAATCGGAATTGTTTGCCGCGTATAACATAACGCCCGATATCTACCACGTTAAATTTCGCCACGCACGTATAGAGCCCAGCCAAACTTTTCGACATTTGGGTATACGCTTCAGAGACTTTTCAACTTCTGGCTCGATTCTTCGAAAGTTCCCCACGAGTATGAAGCGTTAGTCGGCTTTATTCTGAAGGACCAGCTTATGGCTTCGCCTTCTCCGGAGATTCGATCTTTTGTGAAGGACCGGAGTTTTTCTACCTTCAAGTAATGCATCGAAGAAACCGATGTATTCACCGCGAGCCACAATTGCTACCATAAGGAAGGAAGAAAGTCTGATCCATCGTTTCCTAAAGGTAAAAGTGGCAAACAAAATTTACACTCCATGACCCTAGTGATTTTGTCAAAATAACTGTCCCCTCCAAGCCCAGAAATCTTTCTTCTTCGTCTGAAACCCGTGACGTCAAGCCATTCTCGTCGAATCCCCTTCGTCATAATTCTCCAGGAGGCCCATCGTGTGTTTTTCCTGCGGTGTTGAAGGACATTTGAGAACCACCTGCGCTCAGAACTCCCAATTCCGTCCTAGTTCTCTCAATAAAGTGCATCAAATTTGTGCTTTCCCCGTGCCACGCCGTCACAAGTTCAACTGCCTTCCTATCCGTCTGCTCTTCCTGCCGCTGACCATCAGATGAACTTCTTGTTCAAGAAGAACTCGCCAGAAAGCTTGAAGTTTAAGACTGGATCAGTAAACGGCTGCCGAGCCTCCACCCTTGTTCGAGATACAGGGTGTACATGTATTGTGGTGTTAGACGAGCTGCTCCCCCATCACTCCGATAAGTTTGCGGTAGTACATGACTGACTGCTTTACTGAATGCCCGTATTATTATAGCTGGGCTGAAGTAATAGCGGCCTCAATGAAGCTATGCGCTGTTCTGGTAGGACAGTGCGTACAGGTTACTTCCACCCCCTGTGGTTCAACCCATCCTCCCGCGTTCCCAGACTAAAAAGGAAGCAGAGGCACTCGCTCCCCTTGAATCTCCCCGCGACTCCGAGTTTAGCGGCGTTCTGAACAATGAATTCCCTAAAAAGCAAAATG
The DNA here is from genome assembly GCA_963969495.1 of Ceratothoa steindachneri. Classification (NCBI taxonomy): domain Eukaryota; kingdom Metazoa; phylum Arthropoda; class Malacostraca; order Isopoda; family Cymothoidae; genus Ceratothoa; species Ceratothoa steindachneri. The sequence continues at coordinate 85,524,890 of OZ018329.1, forward strand.
GCTGTGATTCACTACGCCCCATTTGGACCAAAGCTCATAATATGATTCAAGAGTACATCCGCGGTAATAAAATCGTTTCCTACGACGTGAAGAACGACCTCCTGTGCTGCGCCTTCTTCGGAAGCAATAGTTCCAACGCCCAGGCACTATGCATCCCCCGTTCGCAGGTACCCCTCATATAAAGACGGCCCATGATAGTCTCTTCTCTGGACATTTCAGCCATACTAAAATGACTCAGAGAATCTTTAAATATTTTTATTGGATCGGTGCGGCAGATGACATCTTTACTTATTGCCGCTCGTGTGATACATCTCAAAGGATAGCCACAAAAGGACGCGTCAGACCCTCTCCGCAGCAGAAGGGACCCATCACACAAGAACACTTCGCCCATGTGGCATTCGACCGGATTAGTCCAATTCACCCCCTAGACCCGCTAAATGTTGTTCAAGTGGCTTTCATCGAACAGAGAAGGAGTACCACTTGCCCACCGTGCCCAGCGCTACCGAAACCCAGCCATCTGACTTAGACATTAATGCCTAGTTGCCCCCTGACTTGAAGAGTAAGCTGGAGCAGTTATTGAGTTAGTTTGGAGACGTGATATCCAAGCTTCCCGGCTGTGACGCTCAGTTCCAGCATGATATTATCTTAAACACCCTGGAAACTATTCGTTCTAAGCCGTGTCCCCTACCCATCCATTTAAGAGAGGTCTTCAACGCAAAAGTTACTAAATTGTTCAATTTAAAGATTATAGAACCTTTCCAATCTAATTACTGCTCCCTCATTGCGCTGCTAAAGAAGTCATACACGTCATTTAGGCTGTGCGTCGATTTTCGGAAACTTAAGTCAGTGACCTTGTTCGATGCTGAGCCTAACCCTTGATCGACCAAAACCTCCATGTCTTTGAAGAGACCAATTATATTACCGAATTGGACCTATGTAAGGCTTACTATCAAATTCCTCTTAAGAAGGTGTAAAGAGATACATGGTTTTCTCCACAGACAAAGGCTTGACGCAGTTCCGCCGTCTTCCATTCGGTTTGGTGACGGCCTGTAGTAATTACAATCGCATGATGGCAAGAATATTAGACGGGTTGGCAAACGTGACTTTTTATTTCGATAACATTTACGTTGCAACTCGCGAGTAGGACCATCACCTAATCGCCCTCCAGGTCCTGCTGCGTCGCCTCTGCGAGCACGGACTCACAATCGGTCCGAGCAATTACCATTTTGCTTATAGTACGATTGACCCGTTTGGCTTTCACATTGTGAACAACCGATTGGTCCCCCAGGAAGACAAATCCGCGCCATTGTGGAAATGCCCCGTCCGTCCAATAAGAAGCAGGTGATATCCGTCATGTGATCTGTTTCTTTGTACGGCCTCTTCGTCCCCATTTCGCTTCTCTCTCGGCTCCTTTGTGTGACTTGCTGAAAAAGAAGTCCCCGGAACAACTTGCCTGGTCCCCATTAGCTCTCTCCCACTTCAAACAGCTAAAGGAAAAATTAGTTTCCGCCAATATCCTCCGGCTTCCCAACCCCAAGAAGATGTTTGGTATCAGAACCGATGCCAGTAATGAAGGGTTAGGTTGCATTTTACTACAGTATAGCAATGATGGCGATAGTTATTCCGTCGCCTACGCTAGGCGTAAGCTTCTCCTGCGCGAGAAAAATTATAGCGTCATTGAAAAGGAAGCTTTAGCAATTATATGGGCCATACTTAAGTTTAGAATGTATTTATTAGGTAAGGAGTTCCTTATAGAGACGGATCGCAAGCTACGCGCATATTTGCGAAATGTAAAACTAACAATGGTCACCTTATGCAGTAGAGTTTAATACCTCCAAGAGTATCAATTTAAAATCAATTATATAAATGGATCCGATAATTGTGTTGCCTGAGTAGGAACCCCTTAGAGCCTACACAAACTAATCTAAGATAAATTTTTTGCTTGTAACTGTTACGTTTAATTATTGTCCCTTTTATTTAAAATGTATATATTCGGACAATAAGTCTATTAACAAATCAAGAACGATCTGGTAAACCTTTAAATCGTTCGGATTAATTAATTCCCTGTATTTTATATATCCCTTTTATATATTTTTGTATTGTGTTTTTTAAAATTTTTGGAGTGTATTATTTAGTTTTTGGTGTAGCTCTAGGTCTTTATCGACCTTAGATGATCGACCTCCGTTTGAACTAATGTTAGTTCTTGTAGCCCTTGTGTTCTTGTCGACTTCATTTATTCCTTGTGTTCCTAGGATACTCTTTGTACGTAAATATGTCTGAGCTACCAAAGCGCGACCCGTTCAAAGTCAGGTATATCCCAATTGCTCTTTTCCCCATTAAGGTCGGAAAAATTTGAGACTTTTAATACCCATCCAGCGGTTGTCAGATGTCACTTATTTTAAAGTAACATCTTTGGAATGGAGGAATTGTCGAAAATGGAGGCTTCTTTCTGCCATGTGCCCCATCGAAACTACGAGGTCATGCACGAGGTCGGCCCACGTGAGCGAGGACCGTGGGAACAGCCAGAATATAAAACTGCTTTCCGCAATAAGCAAGGGAATGGAATCTCAAACGTGCGCTTCTGTCGTCTCGTAGAGCGTTATCAAGAAAACACCACGAGAGTAATTCCCATCCCTCAAGTGCCGTGTTGGTTCTGTGGCCAGATTCTGTAAAGAGAATCCCAACGAGTTTTTTTGATATGTGAACAGCCGTAAACCAATCCGTCGAACGATTGGCCCTTTGAGAAATGAGGAGGGGACATTAAAGCATTCAGATGCAGAAAATGCTAACCTCCTTAACGACTACTTCTCTTCAGTGTTTACTGAAGAATGTGGTCCCATCCCCCAGCCGAAGGATTCTTACTCGGGGAAAAAGCTGGAGGATATGGACTTCACCGAAGCAGAAATCAAAAAGAAGATCACTGACCTAATGACGAATAAGTCACCTGGCCCGGTTGGCTTTCTACCTAAAGTGTTGAAAGAAGTGCGCGATCAAGTGTCACGACACCTGAACGCAATCTTTAACATGTCAATCCGGACTAAATGCGTTCCTAGAGACAGGCGTGAGACGAGTTGACTCCTATCTTCAAGAAACCGTAGCCAACAGTCGAACTACCGACCTATCAGTCTGACTTCGATAGTCGGTAAACTCATGGAAAGCATGATGGTGGACAAAATGACGTCGTATTTAGAGTCAAACGTGCTACTGAAGAGTTCCCAGTACGGCTTCCGAAGGCAACGGTCATGCCTGACGAACCTTATGGAATTCTTCCACTTCGTTTTCAGTGAGCACGATCAAGACAAGGCGGTGGATGTGGTGTACTTAGACTTTCAGAAAGTCTTTGATAAGGTACCACACTTCTGCCTTCTCCGGAAAGTGGGAGCGCTGGGCATAGACGGAAAAGTAGCCGGCTCGATCGAGAACTGGCTAAGTGGCAGACGAAGACGGATGGTGGTGAATGAACAGGCTTCTGAGTGGGTGCCCGTTACTAGCGGGGTGCCTCAAGGTTCTGTCCTGGGACCACTACTATTCATCATCTACGTCAACGACATGGAAGGTGACATGGTTGCCAAGATTTCCAAATTTGCCGACGATACCAAGCTTGGTATGAACGTTACAAAGGATGGAAATACTGACCCCCTGCAGGAAAATCTTGGGAAGATTGGGCAGTGGTCGGACACGTGGCAAATGCCTTTTAACGTGGGGAAATGCAAAGTAATGCATATCGGCCACAGAAACCCCCAATTTCAGTATATCCTTAAGGGCACTGCTCTTGAATCTTGTGACACTGAGAAGGACTTGGGTGTAACTATTAATAGCGACCTCAAGTTCTCGAAACAGTGCATCGAGGAAGAGAAGAAAGCCCAAAGGATGTTAGGCTACATAAAGCGCCAGTTTGGATACTGTAACAAGGAGATAGTACTTTGTCTGTATAACTCCCTGGTTCAGCCGCACCTGGAGTATGCCGTACAATTTTGGAGTCCTTCATTTCGAAAAGACATCGCGAGATTGGAACGCGTACAAGCCAGGGCAACCGACATAAAAGTGATGAGGATAGACTAAGGGAGTTAAATCTGTTCTCGCTGGAAACCCGTAGACTGCGTGGTCAGCTCATCGAAGTTTTCAAAATACTTCGAGGGTTCGACAATGTTGACTACCGGGATATTTTCACACTGAGTGAGAACAGGACGAGCAATCACGGCTTCAAACTTGAACTGAAGCGTTACAACCGCAATCTGTGTGGAAATTTTTTTACTTACAGTATCTGCGGTAAGTGGAACGCACTTCCAGTGGAAGTTGTCAACAGTGAATCTGTTGACCAGTTCAAGCCAAGACTAGACAAAGTCTTGAAAAGTGGCCGTTTAGGGACGCAAAACAATTGAGCAGCCATGTCTCCGCTCGATTGCTAGTCCGAAGATTCCCTCCTTGAATTGACCGTAAGGTCTCCTAGGGTACCTTATTTCCTTGTTGTTACTCTTCCTTGTTGTTACTCTCTCTCTCATTTTATCGTACTCTATATCTCATTCTCTCTTATGCAATATACATAAAAGATTTAGGCTAGATCAGGGGACGAGATAACTATCATATTCCCAAATATGAGGCTAAGTTACATAATAATGGCCTGTGGCGGATCCAGGATAAAAGTTAGGGGGATCTAACCTTGAATTCCTTGCTATGAATAGTCTGAGCAAAGGGCATTGATGATTAATATAATGGTTATCTTACACAACATTGATAATAAATAACAGTATCTCATATACGAGTATGAGTGAGCACTAACTCACTCAGATCCTATTTTTTTCCACACATCATAAAATTATGAATTGTACCGGGTGTCCCAGAAAAAAAGTTAACCGTACTTTGAATTAGTAAAAATCAAACACTATTGGAGACTTTTAGGTTCTGCAAAAGGTGTTTAATTTAGCAACTATTTATCTGTGGATTCTGGAAATTTCATTAAATGAAGCCTAGGCAGGCTAGGCCCTCGTGCACTTTCAAGAGAAGCGTAGGGAGCCTAGGTAGCCTAGGTCACTGTGCGATTCTTCAAGCCAAGCCTAGGCCATTTTACAGTGTTTTTTTAGCCACGCTGTCGTATGGTCTCGTCATTATTGCTTATTAGGCAAATCAAAGCGTTTATGTGTAAAAGTTTACTTCCATAGAACCTTTTTGATCATGCAGTTACCAAAAGATCCACCCGTATTTGTAGTCACAAACTTTACTAAGACTGGCAGTATTAAAGAAGTACAAGAGAGTAGCGCTGGCCAAACACCCCATTTTTTCCCCACCCCTGTGGAGGAAAGCCTTGGATATATAGGGCTCGTCTTCCAGGTGGGAGATACAGAGTTGAGGAGTCCCGCCAGGATCCAAGAACATTCCCTCTAGTTCCAAGCCAGGTGCTTAACAACGAAGCAAAGTGACGGTCTGAACTTTTCGTGTCGTTGGAATTAGCCCAGCCAGTGAGGTATTTCCATTTTGACGATCGCCACCGAGCGATTTTCCGACTCCACTCATCAACTCCTGTAGAAGCCCTTCTTGCTCTCTCCTCGTCTTTGGGTGGCCGAAATACTCTCCCCTAGACCGGGCGTTACCCCCCCCCCCCCCTCTGGAGAACCGTCATCACGTCAACTCCCCGCCCAGAAGCTCCGAGTGCCCTCGCCCTCACGTTTATTGCCTGCAGAAGACATCCGTGAAACCTTACCCTGACGTCTCACCCGGAATCCTCCGTAAGCCAGCCCCTCCCCCCCTTTAGCAACCCATTTGAGTTAATCCTCCCCATTGGAATAGTCTCCTTCTGTAACGCATTAATTTCTAACTTCAGAGTCTGATGCATAACTCTGCAATTCCCCCCTTCATTTACCAATTTCAATTTTGCCCATTGATTCTCTTTTTTTTATGTAAATAAAATGATATTTTTGCTTATTTTATGTCAATAAAATTATATTTTTGCACATGCCTCTTTAAATAACCTTCAGCTGTGCCATTGCCAAAATTTTACCTGACCTCGTTTTACACTCTATTCTCACTGCTCCGCGCGTTGAAACTCGTGGCATTCCGCCCCTTTGTCGGTTCGCCTTTAAGTTATTAGTCCCTTCTACATAGATATAATATGGTATTGATATAATACAATGTCACACCACGACAAAAGAAAATATTCCTTAAGGAAATGTATTGGTCAACACTTAAGAAAGAGATTGGGCTCAATTTGCCGGTTGCTGTGTTTTATCCTTTGAAGAAATAACACCAATGGAAGTATTCGAGCATATAAAGCAAGATGTTCAATGAAGACTCTTTATTTTTAATTCAGGTGGAAGCACGGGTAAATTTTAGCTTGTTTACCTACCGAGATTTCCAAATCGTTCATCGCCATTGCTGATACTAGGATTACAACAGAACGAATATTTCCCCATTCGAAATGAGAGAAATCATGGACTGTGCACAATATATTACACTTTCCATAAAAGTTTAACCATACATAAAAGTGATTGATATATGTATGTAATTAATGCATGGATTGGATTTGTGTCCACCTGAAAAATGAATCATCATCACAAATTTCTGAAAGATGTGAACGATTCTTAATCAATTACACATATTATAATCTTCATTTAGCCAGTAAAGCTTGCAATAAAATTTTTCAGTGTACAAAAGGTCTTCAAAAAGTTCGTAGAAACGAATATCATATGAAAATGGGATACTAACTGAAAATTCTAATTCCACTGACTTAAACGTCTACCTATGTGTAATTTGTCACGCACACGTAAATTAACTTACTTCATTTTGAATGACATGGCAGCACTTTAAATTTTGACCCCGCATTGATACCAAGGATTACATTTTATTTGAAGCAAGAACAAACATTAAATTTCTGGTAAAGCTTGGCTGGCTGAAGAATGACATTATTGATGCACCTACTGTTTATAAATGGATAAATCGCTTTGCGCATGGAAAACCGGCGATTGAAGACGGCATTCTCAATGGAAGACCGTCAACATCAGTAAAGAAGGATCAGGCACATTGAACATATGGCCAGGTTCAATTTTTTTTTATCTTGGCCGTCGTACTGAAGCCCAGTAAGCTTTCTGCTCTATGGGTACCAAAAATTGTTGCGCGAAGATCAGCTGGAGGAGAGAGCGACTCCTTTACTGTAAATATTGACAATTAGATTTACCAATATGTTCGGGAAGACAAAACGCAGTCTAAACAATTGTTACCAAGAGGTGGAATAGGACCCATCAAAGCAAAGTTGGAACGATGAGGAGGAAAAGTGATGCCGAAGGTGCGATACTTATTGACTTTCTCTAAGGGCAAAGAGCCCTCAATGCTCCCTAGTAAAAACGTGTTTTGAGAAAGGTTCACAAGGGTATAGCAGAGAAGCGCCTCGGAAAACTTCACAGTGGTCATCTTTCATCACAATAACACCTGCGTTCTTTCCGCTTCTTAGACAAAGTCAACTTTGCGAGAATTTCGTTGGGAGTCGATCTCCCCCCTCCTCCCGTACAGTTTGACTTTATTCCAACCCTTAAAAAGGCATGAAGGGCACTCATTTTTATTCTGTTGATGATGTTAAAAGAGCTGTTTTAACTTGGTTTATTTCTCACTCTTCAGTTTTATAGAAATGGTTTAAATTTATGGTATCATCGTTTACAAAAGTGTTTTGACTTGAATGGAGCTATGTTAAAAACTTATACTTTTTTGTATAATTTTTTTCCATTTTCTACAAAATTAGTGAAGATCCCTTTGTTTATTATTTGGTCGAATTACCTTGTCAGGATGGCGGTGTTAAAATACGTTACTCGTATGAAGAAGTTATTTCAAATGTAATGAAAATTTTCAAAGCTTATGGTGAAATGCACATATTTATTAGGACATAAATGTATAAGGGAATCGAAAATAAGGAATTAACACCCTATATACTTGTATTTTAATGTGTTTGTAAGGAATGTTTTGACCAAGATCAAGTTAAATATAATGATTTGATTACAGTACTGGAAAAAGAACTACAATATTCCTTTTAAATGTTAATCTTAATCCTGTTTCAGCATTTATTAATTATTTTATTCAGATAGCTAAACGGAAAGGTAGGAATCTATATATTCCTGCTCACAAAATTAAAAATTTGATTGTCAGTTTATTTTAAAAGAAATGTTCATATAATTCAAAACAAATTTCTTCTCCTCCCATATTAAGAAACGTAGGCGTAAACACAGTTATTCTATATGAGAAGAATTCCTGATAAACAGTAGCTCATTTATGAAAAAAATGTCCCAGGATGAAAAGGAAGCTTTTAATAACGATTTCTGCAACAACTTTCGAAAGAGAAACACATTTTAAAACATAAATGCATAGAATATTGTATTCAGAATTGCAAGTGCTAAAAGAAGTGTTTGAAGAAATTTAGAAGAGCATTTATAAGAAAATAAAAAGAAATCTTTTTGAATCTTCAAACACAATCGCATCTCTTTGCTACAAGGCATATAAAGATTTTTCATGCTGGAAAACACTATTACGATGATGGAAAGAAATAACCAAAAACGCTATTCATATAAAGCATTCCGATTGCTCTTTTGGATGCAGACGCAAAATGGTCATTAGGGACGGAAACGGCCTGCTCGCAACGATGGGGAAGTTATTTGAAAAGGGAAAGGGAAATTATACTACCCATATGGGTTCAATCGGACACCTAACACGGTTTATTTTTTCCTTCTGCTCAAGGCATGCTTGCGAGTTGGATACATGTACACCCAAAAAGTAGTGATCAGTAATGAATCCAGTGCAGATAGATATTGCAAGACAATGTTAATGGAAAAGAAATCAGACATGAATAGAATGTTGTAAGTATATGGGAATGTGAATTCGAGTCGATAAAAGTTACACACACTGAAGTAAAAAGGATTAAGAATAAGATTGCGGGACCTATGATCACCAATGTTATAAGGTGTGCGGAACAATATTTTTGGAGGTAATACAGTAGATTAATTACATTGCCTTTTTCTCTCTTTATCCTTTTGTTGCAAAAAAGTATCCATATCCAGTCGCAGCAGTGAGAAAGATAATTGGTAGACAACCATTGAATACTTCTGGTTAGTTAACATCGATATACTTTGTCTTATAGATCTCTTCATCGCTATACATCCTAGTCATATCAATGGGAAGTTACCCATCACCTTGTGTTTAAAATGTGCAGAAGAAAACATGGAAAAGTGCAATCATCGGGAGGAGGAACAGGTAATTGAGAGGTTAGTAAAATGCAGGCTCATAAATTATTTATAAAACTTTAGAAAGCATTATCAATTGCAGAATTAATTTTGCACTGCTCCATCTTAATACATTTAAAATCCGTAGTTTGGTGATTATTCTTTCACAATTATATAGAAAGAATACTTCGTGATAGAATGTCATAACTTTCAAGAATATATACAGTATGTGTAAGGCTGGATCAAAATCAATGTGAAGCAGATCAATTACAATTATCCAATCAGTTCAAACCTCATCAGATGAAAATATAAATTTACATTTAATTCTGATTTACCTATTAAGGGGGTTAGAGGAATTGGTGTTTTAACCATGTTTTAAACTATTTAAAATATGATAAAGGAATACCTTTTTCGAGATACATATAAGATTAGTTTAAAGCTAGCTATACGTATCTAGTAAACATATAATATAGATATCTGGAGAATATTAAAGATTAACCGATAGTTCCCAGTCTAATAAACTTACCACATTAAATATTGATTGTGTCGAAACTACCTTTTTTTTCAGTGTTGACAAGAAATAGATTAACACTATTTTTTGTTCTAAGATGATTATTTCTAGAAAGAATATATCTGATATAAATAAAATAATACTTGAATAACGTTTCCCCCCCGATTTTACCCATTAAAACTTTTTATCATTTACATATTGAAACATCTGAAACGGTTATATTTTTCACCTAGTCTCCCATCATCATTCAGTAGGGTAAATTGGCTATTTCAGAAAGGTAAAAGGGAAAGCTAAATATATTGATGTGATCTCTGTTCTACGCTTCCATGACGCGAATATCCTGTTGGAAAAAGTTTAAGACAACATAATTTATCTCGAGAGATCTGACATGTTGAAGTTTCAGAAATGAAGAAGTTCACCACCAATAACGATGGGTATAGATACATTTTGTATATAATTGACATATATTCACGTTACCTCTGGAACGTACCTATAACAGATTATAATGTTTGCTAAGATGTCTAGACTTTATGTGAAAATACGGTTAATATAGCTTATAGGTTTTTGTAAGGGAAACAAAGTTCGGCAACCCCATATGAAGTCATTTTCTCGCCTCTGAGCCCTGCACCGTTGGTCGATGCCCCGCGCGCGCCCTCGATAGTCATCCCAGAAAAGTGGCGCACGCATGAAGCGATTACGTCACACTGATCACGTCCACCCGTACAAAAGGACGCTTCCTTCTCTTGAAATAGGAGAACCCGCTTATCTTATCTCCTGCCAGTTTTGACGCTGATCTTCCAAGGTACGTGTGCTGCTAATCTTGGATGTTTGACAGTTGTCCATTGGGAAGTCTGAAAACCGTGGGCTCGTTTTGGCTCTCCCACCCCCCTTACCCTTTTTGTCACGCTACCACCTTCCGCTTTTGGAGTTTATTCACTCAAGATTATCCCCGTGGGGTACGCCGGCTGCTCTGCCGTACCACCTTTGGAATCCCTCATTACCGGGATCATCTTTAATTCCATTGGTTCCCTCATCACCTCCGCTTTCGCCATCCGTGGATTCGTCCTCCGTTGGATTACCATCATCAGAGGTGTCCGTCCACTGCTTCAGTATCAGGTACTTTGGAATAGTTCTTTCATCTTGCGCCCTTACTAAGCCTCCGAGTAAGTCTCGAGTCTTCCTCCGCATCGTAGGAAAGGGCGTAAGACGGGCGGGGGGGTTATTCCGTATGTACCTCGTACCCGAGGAGTGAAGCCTATTATTTCCCGCTTTCTTTATACGACATAAATTCTTTGTAAGCGTCCTCCTTTGGGTCGTTTTTGGCCGATGTGACATTGATTTGTTATAAATCTTATTTTTGTTATTTAATAGATATATTTCGTATTTGTAATCAAGAATTTCCTCTCTTTAAATTATAAGGTTAGAATTTTTCTTGTTTCGTTTTTTTCCCCTCGCTGATATTCTTAGACCCACCTGGTAACCAACAGTAACCTACCTAGTGTAGCCGAGTGGCACGACCTTTTGGCTGCCTTTAAGTGAACTTGGTTTCTTTCTGAGGAAATATTCTGGCGACCTTGTATTTTGTGAAAGTATAATAGGGCCGTGTGAACTGGGTTCCGCGTTTGCCCTTACAGTTTTATATCAACGAATAATGGAGAATAATTAGAAGGTAAAATGTGTAGAGTATAATATTGGTGGGTATATCTCACTCATTAAAAAGCATCTATTAATAAAAGAATCCAGCGAAGATAAAACAGAAACATTTTTATAATTTAAGTTGACTTTGTACGTACCTTACAAACATTAACCATATTAAGGAAAGATTGCGGGTCAGGTAATGGTGAGGAAGTCTATAAGATTTTTAAAAATTCCCTTAGTAATTACTATACTGTATTAAAGACAAACGAGAACAAATTTAAGGTGCATTTAATCCGGTAGAATTACAAAATATTAATTGGGAACCGGTGGAAAAAAGTATGCCGTCCTAAATATTCTGAATATGTACAGGGGAGAGGGAAGAATAAAAAAACATCCTGTAAAATGGTGGGGCTATCCAAATTCATTGAACTTCTAGATAAAAGCAAGTACGATCAAGAATTGTACACACTCTCAATATATCATCGAACAGTTTTTACTTTACAATCCTATCCTCATCGTCCAGGGAGTTTTATCCTTCTAACAGCATGTCTTATTTATATATATATACAGGATGCGATGGCTGATTATTCTCCTATATAGATATATTTAACAAAGGTGCACGTTAAAGATTTGAAGGATTTGTACTATTAATTTTATTCAATGAAATTTATGTCGGCCACAACCACGGCCTCCGGGCGTTGTCAGAACCTACTGCAGTCCTTCTCGATGGTCCTCCTGCTTAACTAGGTGAAAATTGCGTTGATCCTGGACCTGAGCAGCACCTTGGTGGTGTATTAGGTCTTTCTCTCTCAACCACGCCCAAAACATTCCAAGGTGTTGCAGTATAGGAAGTTAGGAGGCTACATGTTTGAAGTGATGTGGTCAAAGAAATTGTCTGATATCCAAGATTGAGTCATGCTGCTTTTGTAGCATACTCTTTCTGTCACACGCACGGCTTATCAACGGCCATCTCCTTGGTCCAGGTGGGTCCAGGACAACACTTACTCGTCTAGGCACTTGGTGTAGCCCTCCAGGAAGATAAATTTGGGCATAACGAGACCCTCACTACTAGCGACCCTAAACACAATGATGCGGAGCGGGAACTCGGTCTTCATAACCCTTGGTACAACTTGGTAGGGTGGGAGAGGGGAGAGGGGGTGGGCAGAAAGCTATTGGTTACTTCGCTAGCTCGCCACCTGGTCTTGGCAGTTTGTTCACAAGCTCCGCAAGAACATTCTTTCCGCTTGTCCTTCATCTTTTGGGACAGAATTATTCCTTTCTCAAATTGTATGAGTAGTAGCGGTTGTCCTCATGCAGAAACTGCTTGATAAGATAATCTAACATCCGCTTGCCCCCGGATATGGACCTCATTAACTTGCTGAGATCGTTATCAATGATGACTTAGATCTCTGCGACAAATCCTTCGCATCACTAGGTTTATAGAGAGGTTTCCGAGCCGCTGCCGTACCCTCATAATAACAGCTTGACTCATCCAACTATTTTCTGATCCTCTGCAAAGTCTTCAGATTAACACCCAGGCCTTCGTATATATGTACATTGGAGCTGCTAGCGCGAATAGCAAGCAGCACAGTTTGCCTTTTCGAATTTTGGGGAGGAGTGAATTCAGCCATGGTATTGCTTCCTCCGCAAACGATGCATAACTGAGTCTACTATCACACGAAGAAGAGAGAACCGATGCTATAAAACACACATGCGCAGAATTTAGACTTGCCAACGGCGACAAATTACCGACCGCACCCTCTAACTTCAGAATCCTATTGAAATTTATCATGCAGTTTGAGAGAGCTCTTTGCGAATTTCAATTTACAGGAAATATATTTATCATTGAAAAAAAACATAGTCGCCTTTAAAATATAACGACATGTTGCCGAAATAGAAAATACCATGTAAGGAGTGTGGTATCGGGTGGTAAACCTTCGCAGAAAGTTGAGATTATGATCAGAAATATAAGTATTTAGTTCATTTTAAGTTTAAAATTAAATTAAACATGTTGCAATTTGAAAAGTTAATAAATCATCCAAGGTTTTGTTTCATATATTCAAACATAATTAAACATCAGTTTGTAACTAGTACTTAACTGCAATTGCTCCGTATTACCCACATCCCTCATTGATGGGCCCAACCCCAATCATATACGATTTGCATATTGTATCTTGTGTCATATCAGATTTATATATATATATATATATATATATATATATATATATATATATATATATATATATATATATATATATATATATATGTGTGTGTGTGTGTGTGTGTGTGAATAGCATGTGGTAATCCCTATCGAATTACAGAGTTACGAACCAGCAAAGAAAATGTATATATTTGAACAGGACTAGAAGCCTGGGAAAGTTGTTGTGCTCTTCCTCCTCATTCCTTTTCAGCATTACGATTTTTTCTCTGTGACTTTCCCTTGAAACTTTTAGTTTACACTAACTGGGTACTTGTAGAAACTGGTCTCAACCATACCGAGAGGAAATTATGTATGGAAGGGAAGAAGTGAAAGTCAGAGGTGAAGATAGGGTAAATGGAAAAGAGGATATGTAAACATAATTAATTTAACACATTTTAAATTTATATTTTAAAGTAATATTTATCTACATAATCTATTTTTTAACATATTTATGTAAGTGCTTTCAACTACATGGCTGATTTTTCAGGGAAATCCACTTTTCTTAAGGAATCACCCAAGAAAGGCAGCATCATATTTTAATTGACTACACTCATAGACGAGAACGAAAAAATGCCAAATAAAAAAGAGAATATATGCGTGAATTGAAATGATTGTAGATTTCTCCTGTTTCCGATTGACAGGGTATCGCCCCAAGGCGATGATCTCCTCAGAATTTCCTTTCCCTTCACTATCTCTTTTTTATATATATTTTGCATTCCCACACTGTATTTTAATCTAGTACAACATAACCTGACCACCAGCAAGGTCGCAGAAGTGGTCAATAGTAGGACGTAGTGAGCTCTTGAAGGGAACTCCGTTAGGGAGCCAGAGAATGACCTCGCGTAAAGGTGAAGAGCCCAAACCTAACTGCAAGATCGCATATAGGCTAGTCTAATTTAGGTAGGGTGGTCAGGGACTGTGCGCTACCAAGTAGGCAAGATATCTAGAATTAGGAGTATATAGAGGGCCCACTAGTGGAGCTGGAATAATAACCTCCGGATTTTTTTTTAAGAAAGATACCACCCGTTGGGGTGGCATGCGAAAGGAAATTGGACTCCCCGTACTGCACAAAAAGACGACCGCTATGGCTAATATCAAACGGAAACCTCAAGATATCGCTCAAAGTATATTCAAGGACCTTCAGATCACCTTAATCAAATGTATAAAAACCACGAACGTATTCATGATCATATGCGCAGCTGAGGTAGAACTCCTGTTCTCATCAGCTGGAAGCATCACCCGAACCCATGAAATTCCAGAATAAAGTAGATTTATTCGCTATCTTTAACGTAAAGAACTCTGAAAAACAAAGAAAACACGTATTCAAAAAAGAAAAGACAAAACAGAAAGCAGCCGAACAAAGAAAGGAAACATAAAGCGAGGAAACTGAAACTGAAATTAACACTGACGAATCAAACATTCGAAGGTGTTTGAAACACCAGACGAAAAGTCCAAAAACACAAAAGGAAGATAACAACACCCGCTCCATTTTACCCTTAAATGCGAATCGGCAAAAAAGCAAATTTTAGCAAAAACGGAAAGAAAGAGTAACAAGGAGTAACAAGGAAAGGAAGTGCCCTAGGAGACCTTACGGTCCATTTAAAGAGGGTACCTTTGGACTAGCAATCGAGCAGGCACATGGCTGATCAATTGTTTTGCGTCCCTAAACGGCCACTTTTCAAGACTTTGTCTAGTCTTGACTTGAACTGGTCAACAGATTCACTGTTGACAACTTCCACTGGAAGTGCGTTCCACTTACCGCAGATACTGTAAGTAAAAAGATTTCCACACAGATTGCGGTTGTAACGCTTCAGTTCAAGTTTGAAGCTGTGATTGCGCGTTCTGTTCTCACTCAGTGTGAAAATATCCCGGTAGTCAACATTGTCGAACCCTCGAAGTATTTTGAAAACTTCGATGAGCTGACCACGCAGTCTACGGGTTTCCAGTGAGAACAGATCTAATTCCCTTAGTCTATCTTCATAACTTTTATGTCGGGTAGAGGGAATCAGTTTGGTTGCCCTGGCTTGTACGCGTTCCAACCTTGCGATATCCTTTCGAAACGAAGGACTTCAAAATTGTACGGCATACTCCAGGTGCGGCTGAACCAGGGAGTTGTACAGACAAAGTACTATCTCCTTGTTACAGTATCCAAACTGGCGCTTTATGTAGCCTAACATCCTTTGGGCTTTCTTCTCTTCCTCGATGCACTGTTTCGAGAACTTGAGGTCGCTAGTAATAGTTACACCCAAGTTCTTCTCAGTGTCACAAGATTCAAGAGCAGTGCCCTTAAGGATATACTGAGATTGGGGGTTTCTGTGGCCGATATGCATTACTTTGCATTTCCCCACGTTAAAAGGCATTTGCCACGTGTCCGACCACTCCCCAATCTTCCCAAGATCTTCCTGCAGGCGGGCAGTATTTTCATCCTTTGCAACGTTCATACCAAGCTTGGTATCATCGGCAAATTTGGAAATCTTGGCAACCATTTCACCGTCCATGTCGTTGACGTAGATGATGAATAGTAGTGGTCCCAGGACAGAACCTTGAGGTACCCCGCTAGTAACGGGCACCCACTCAGAAGCCTGTCCATTCACCACCACCCGTTGCCGTCTGCCACTTAGACAGTTCTCGATCGAGCCGGCTACTTTCCCGTCTATACCCAGCACTCGCACTTTCTGGAGAAGGCGGCGGTGTGGTACCTTATCAAGAGGAAGACGGTCAAAAAAAAGTGCCGTTAAAAAGCCCTCAGTAAATTCCATTCTCCCAAAACACAACCGCTAAAAGTCAAATAACAATCATAGAAGGAAGGAAACTACTAACATTAAAAATAAATATAATGGATGGAAAAATAAATAAATTATGTATATTTGGAAATATATTTAAGAAATCGATCCGGATCTAATAGTAATCTCGGAACACGGGATAAACCTTATAACGGAAAACATTAAGATATGGAACTATGACATAATAGCAACTAGTCAAACGAAGGAACATCATGATGGGGCAGCAATAGCTATTAAAAGAAGACTGGACTATATGGCACACCAAGGACTAAACGAATCTTACCTCTCAATCGAGATAAGAATAGAACTATGCAACATAATAATTCCTATGGAGTATCAACAGCCTCAGTGCCCAAGTCTTCCAATAAATAACTTTGTGAGTATATCTCTCAATAGACAACCAATCTTGTTTATGAGAGATTTAAATGCAAGATGCGCAAATATCAGGTACAGAAGAAATAACCAAGCAGGAACGGACCTACAAGCCCTAATAGAAAGACGGATAGTCAGACGAGTGGGACCTGACTTCCCAAAGCTCATCACAGATACAAACGCATCAACACCAGACATATGCCTTACAAATATCAATTTACCATTTAATTATATGGAACCTTTAGATGTTATCTGCAGCGATCATACAGCAACGCTACTCACCATTAATCAGCAACCAATTCAGATCCGGCTAAAAAAAATGGAGGGCAGACCATATAGCCAATTGGGCAAAATATACACAGGAATTAGACAAATACGTACCAAACGGACTCAATGAAGCAACAATTGAAGAGATCGATGATGAACCTAATAGAATAAGAACATATATACAAACAGCGGATAGCAATGCAATACCCAGAACCGCTTATAAAACAATTAAATATTTCATATTGACCCCTGAGATGAAAGCAAATAATACGAAAATAAGATTATTAAATGGAGATATACGAAGAAACGAGCCAACAAGGGAAAGATAATAAACCTGAGAACGAAAAAGAGAGAACTAGTAAGAGAAATCCCTGATAAACAAAAGGAATACTGGGACACAAAATATTGGCTACAAGCTAACGCCCACCAAAATCTAAAAGAAAATATAACGAATAGGAAATATTAAAGGCAAATAGAAAACAAGGATTAAAGACACACATGGAAATACAATTGAAAAGGAATATATGCGAAATTGAAAAACTATTGAGGAAACACTGGAAATGCGGTTTCTGCATAAGCGAGAAGGAGAAATGTGATATCAGCTGTGAAAATCAGATAATCGATTCACTAAAGGAACAAATAGAACGAACCTACCCACATCACTACGTAGAAGAGGAAATATAGGCCAATAAAGAAATTAAGGACAAAATTACCACCGAAGAGCGAAGAAATACCATCTCATTTTTTTTTTTTAAAGCGTCAGGAAGATCGGGCATCACGAGGAACTACATAGAGGCACCAAATAATATAATCAAGGGGCTAAAGAATGCGTTTGACGCTTGATAAACACGGGATATTTCCCCGTTAAAAATAGCGAAGATGATATTCATTCCGAAGCCTGTACAACCTCCTTTTAAGGTTGACAACTACAGGCCTATACTCTTCTCGACTTCATCGGGAAGGTATTCGAAAAAGTTCTTAACCAATGACTGAAAGAATATCTAAGAGAAAACAACCTTTGGAATAAATAATAGTTTGGCTTCAGGAAGAAAAGAAGCACAGAAATGTCTATTAATGTTATTAGAGGAAAATTTTGCAAGGTTAAAGGAGAAAGAGGCAGCATAGATATAGTATACAGGGAGGTAGCTAAAGCATTCAATAAAGTATGGCAAAGAGGAATGCAATACAAAATTATGAATCTTAGATTAAACACCAACTTAGAGAGAATACTTTGTGATTACGTACTGGAAAGATACGCATACATAGTCACGGGAAATTACCATGGTTAAAATTTCAAGCTCGATGCGAGCCGTTCACAGGGATGGTGTTTGAGTTCCCACTATACTCTGCGTATACATCGACCATTCCCCCACCCAAGAAAGAGGACTCCTTTAACATACAGTTCGCTGACGATTTCATACAGCTAATTCTCTGTCTACAGAAATCCTCAGATGCAGGCCAGGATGACAGCCACAAAAATCAAGAACCTGAACGACTATGAAAGAAAATGGAAGATAAAGACGAATAAAAATAAATTAAAAATAAGACCTATGTATCGACAAAGACGTCAGAAGTTTGCGACAAAGGCAAAAGATACGGATATAACACTAAAGGCGAATTTAGGCCTAACAATCGCAACAAATGGTTACAAGAAATATGTAACCGAGCGAATGAACGGAGAAAAAGGTAGATTGAGATTACTTTACAAACTAAGAAACCTCAATCTGACAAACAAGAAAAAGACATATCAAGCTAGGATAAAGCCTACATTACTATACCTTATAATTGCAATGTACACAATAGCCAGATGCAACCTGATTAAACTGGAATGTTTACAAAACAAAACAATGTTATTAATCGCGAATACCCGACCTGCATAAAAACGAAAACAGAAAGATCTACACAAACAATTGATAAAATCATAGAAAAAACACATGAAGAAATAAGAGAGGAATTCAACAACAATATATCACAAGGGGCAGGCTGGAGACAATACATGCTGTTTCCGAGTGCTAAAAACAAAGCAGACTAAAAGAAATAGGAGAAAATTTACCTGTAAAACACGATTATGAATACTCGAACGAGAAATTAAAACAACACCCGAAAACCGACAGAACTAACCAAACATGATGCATAACCGATTCGAGTAATTAGCCTGAAAGGACAAGTAAGAGGAAAATAAAACTAACAAAAGATTTACTTAATAAAAGGAACATATTAAACTAAAAGAAAACACTAAGAAAAAACAAAAACAAATAAAAGAATGAGGGGAAAACAAAGGACAAAACAAACAAAAGCAAATTGAGAAAAAATAGGTTTTCAGCCATATAAGTGATGATGTTTCTGGTACTCCAGTCCGAAAAAGTGGTAGTGGGAGACTTAGAAAGCCGAATATACGTACTTATAAATTAATAAAACGTATTGTGGTAATGAAACCAACAATAACAGCAAAGGAAATCAAGTCTTAGCATTATAATTTGATTAAAGATGTATTTGAGTGCACAATTCGACATCAGCTGCAAAAGGAGCTAGGGTTGCTATCTTGGCATGCTGCCAAGAAACCTGTCCTGGACGCCGAAATGCGCAAGAAAATAGTTAAGGTTTTGTAAAAAGTACATCAATTGGACTGTTAATGATTGGAGAACAGTTCTATTTAGTGACAAATGAAATCTCTTTTTTAACATTCTGAATCTGTCCAAGAATGGTGCAGCGCCCGCGTGGCTCAGATAATGAAACACCTTCCAAGTAAGACGGGTTGGTGTTGTTTTAGATATTTATGTAGGGGGAGTTTATTTTTTCTTCCTAAGAGCACAACCATGAATAGTGAGAGATATTTAGCCATATTAAAGGAAAAACTTCCACCGACACTGGCATAGCATGAGAAAACAACTTTTATACACGATGGAGCACCTTGTCACAGGACAAAAAATCGTTAGTAAATGGCTCAACGATAATAAAATTGGTGTTTGAGATTGGCCTGGTAATAGTCTAGCTCTCATAAGCTCTCATGGCTTATTATAAAAAATAAGATCGAATGTCATAATACTGGCTCAATCCCCAACCTCACAGAAGTCATCAAAAAGGTCTGGTGATATCACAAGAAATGTGCTAAAATTTTATAAAATCGATGCCACAACATCTCGAACAAGTCATCAAGCACAAATGACATACTTCTAAATACTATTATAAGGTAAGAATGTACATAGATTAGGTTTAAATACTTTTGAATATCGATTGTGTTTAAAAAATAGGTACAATTCTCATAGTGATCGGATTTTTTTTGCCAGCACGGTATATATACAATGTGTCCCAGAAAAAAGTTAACCGTACTTTGAATTAGTATAACTCAAAACTTATTGGAGGTTTTGAGTCCTGCAAAACAAATCAAAATTTACCTATTATTTATCTGTCGATTCTGGAAATTTCATTAAATTTTCTTTTACGACAGTGATACACTAATGGGTTTAGTGGAGGCTATCAAAATTATGTTTGCGCAAAGAAGTAAAATAATGAAACTTCGAAGTTTAAAATCAAAAAAATATATTTAAATCCATTTTTAACAAAAACACCTCTTCATATGGGTTATACAAATTCATTTTTTCCTTTTCTAAACACCGTTTCCTTCCACATGTCCTCCATTTCTTTCCAAGCACAGTTGCGACTTTGATCGCATTAATTGAACAACTTTTTTGATTAACTTGTGATTTTCCTTAAGTCTATTGACTTCACGTCTGATACTATCTCTTAACTGGTTGATGCTTTGTGGTGGAGTAGAATACACTTTATTCTTTAGATATCCCCATAATAAATAATCGCACGGTAATAAGTCAGGGGATCTTGAGGGCCATTGAATTGCATGATTTAGCGCGACAATACTGTTATCAAACGTTTCTCTTAGTTTCGTTCTTACAGCAAGCTGTCTATGAGCTGGTGCGCCGTCCTGAATCCACCAAAGTCTATTGAATCGATTGCCATAAATCTGGCGGAGTTCAGGGAAGATCCTTTCGTGGATCATGCTCAGGTAGGCAGCACCATTCAAGTTATTCTCGTAAAACAATGGGCCGACAAAATAGCCATTACCGCATATTCCGATCCACAGAAGCACTTTTTGTTGACAAATACGTGTGTCAAAGTTGAATGCTGGGGAGATGGGGGTCAGCGGCGCATATTGCCGAATGTTATGGCTATTTACCTTTCCATTCATGAAAAAAGCTGCCTCGTCACCAATCACAATGTTTTCCAAGAAACGAGCAGGTTTATGGAGAAGCCAGTCGACAAATTGTCTACGACAAAGAAAATAATGCGGTTAAATGATGATGACTAAGTATTTTCGATATTTTCTGTTGTTCTTATGGTTCTCAAACGACCCGAACGACCTTTATTTAGATTTAAGCATGTTCCTTCATTTTGGTATTTGCGACCATTTTTCTAAATTGTGGGCTAGCTTGGTGGGTGGCTACCTGAAAAACGTTGTTCAAATGAATCTTGTACTTCTTTAATACTGCCAGTCGTAATAAAGTTTGTGACTACAAATACGCGTTGATCTTTTGTTAACTGCATGATTAAAAAGGTTTTATGGAAGTAAACTTTTCCACAAAAATGCTTAGATTTGCTTATTAAGCAATAATGACGAGACCAAACCACAGCATGGCTGAAAAGCCACTCCACAATGGCCTAGGCTTTGCTTGAAGAATTACACAGTGACCTAGGCTACCTAGGCTCCCTACGCTTCTCTTGAAAGTACAGGGTGGCCTAGCCTTCCTAGGCTTCGTTTCATTATTTTACTTCCTTGCGCAAACATATTTTTGATAGCCTAGAATAAACTCATTAGTGTATGAATAACATAAAAGGGAATTTAATGAAATTTCAAGAATCGACCCAAAGATCTCCAATAGTTTTTGAATTATACTAATTCAAAGTACGGTTAACTTTTTTCTGGGACACCCGGTATAAATATATTAGTGATCATATTATTATGGATTTCTAGAAAATTCGATTTTTTTCTGATAAAAGGAAACTTAAAACTATTTAATGAATCAAAAATGAGGGTATTTTATCATATTATCGTGAAATAACTATTGTACATTTTTTAAGACTAAATATTAGAGTGTTTTGCTTTATTTTTGGCAAACTTGTTGAAATTAAAGAAGCCAACACAGATTCGGTTTTTCCCGCTGCGGCAACTGTTAGTCTCGTGCCTCAAACCCAAATCAGACTTCGATTTGCTTTTGTCCTTAATAGCCATTTGTTTTATTTTCCTGTCTGTCCCTGGTGTTGTTTTCCTCCTGCGACTACATTTCCCAGCGAGCTATTCTCCTTTGCTGTTACTGATCCAATAATTCAACTAGTGCGTATTTTGCTTGCCTGTGGATAATAGTAACCATTTTTTCTTGCAGTGTAATAGATAAAAAAGAAAGTAAACAGCTATGCGTAAAGTCAGGTAGGCAGCACCATTCAAGTTATTCTCGTAAAACAATGGGCCGACAAAATAGCCATTACCGCATATTCCGATCCACAGAAGCACTTTTTGTTGACAAATACGTGTGTCAAAGTTGAATGCTGGGGAGATGGGGGTCAGCGGCGCATATTGCCGAATGTTATGGCTATTTACCTTTCCATTCATGAAAAAAGCTGCCTCGTCACCAATCACAATGTTTTCCAAGAAACGAGCAGGTTTATGGAGAAGCCAGTCGACAAATTGTCTACGACAAAGAAAATAATGCGGTTAAATGATGATGACTAAGTATTTTCGATATTTTCTGTTGTTCTTATGGTTCTCAAACGACCCGAACGACCTTTATTTAGATTTAAGCATGTTCCTTCATTTTGGTATTTGCGACCATTTTTCTAAATTGTGGGCTAGCTTGGTGGGTGGCTACCTGAAAAACGTTGTTCAAATGAATCTTGTACTTCTTTAATACTGCCAGTCGTAATAAAGTTTGTGACTACAAATACGCGTTGATCTTTTGTTAACTGCATGATTAAAAAGGTTTTATGGAAGTAAACTTTTCCACAAAAATGCTTAGATTTGCTTATTAAGCAATAATGACGAGACCAAACCACAGCATGGCTGAAAAGCCACTCCACAATGGCCTAGGCTTTGCTTGAAGAATTACACAGTGACCTAGGCTACCTAGGCTCCCTACGCTTCTCTTGAAAGTACAGGGTGGCCTAGCCTTCCTAGGCTTCGTTTCATTATTTTACTTCCTTGCGCAAACATATTTTTGATAGCCTAGAATAAACTCATTAGTGTATGAATAACATAAAAGGGAATTTAATGAAATTTCAAGAATCGACCCAAAGATCTCCAATAGTTTTTGAATTATACTAATTCAAAGTACGGTTAACTTTTTTCTGGGACACCCGGTATAAATATATTAGTGATCATATTATTATGGATTTCTAGAAAATTCGATTTTTTTCTGATAAAAGGAAACTTAAAACTATTTAATGAATCAAAAATGAGGGTATTTTATCATATTATCGTGAAATAACTATTGTACATTTTTTAAGACTAAATATTAGAGTGTTTTGCTTTATTTTTGGCAAACTTGTTGAAATTAAAGAAGCCAACACAGATTCGGTTTTTCCCGCTGCGGCAACTGTTAGTCTCGTGCCTCAAACCCAAATCAGACTTCGATTTGCTTTTGTCCTTAATAGCCATTTGTTTTATTTTCCTGTCTGTCCCTGGTGTTGTTTTCCTCCTGCGACTACATTTCCCAGCGAGCTATTCTCCTTTGCTGTTACTGATCCAATAATTCAACTAGTGCGTATTTTGCTTGCCTGTGGATAATAGTAACCATTTTTTCTTGCAGTGTAATAGATAAAAAAGAAAGTAAACAGCTATGCGTAAAGTCAGGTAGGCAGCACCATTCAAGTTATTCTCGTAAAACAATGGGCCGACAAAATAGCCATTACCGCATATTCCGATCCACAGAAGCACTTTTTGTTGACAAATACGTGTGTCAAAGTTGAATGCTGGGGAGATGGGGGTCAGCGGCGCATATTGCCGAATGTTATGGCTATTTACCTTTCCATTCATGAAAAAAGCTGCCTCGTCACCAATCACAATGTTTTCCAAGAAACGAGCAGGTTTATGGAGAAGCCAGTCGACAAATTGTCTACGACAAAGAAAATAATGCGGTTAAATGATGATGACTAAGTATTTTCGATATTTTCTGTTGTTCTTATGGTTCTCAAACGACCCGAACGACCTTTATTTAGATTTAAGCATGTTCCTTCATTTTGGTATTTGCGACCATTTTTCTAAATTGTGGGCTAGCTTGGTGGGTGGCTACCTGAAAAACGTTGTTCAAATGAATCTTGTACTTCTTTAATACTGCCAGTCGTAATAAAGTTTGTGACTACAAATACGCGTTGATCTTTTGTTAACTGCATGATTAAAAAGGTTTTATGGAAGTAAACTTTTCCACAAAAATGCTTAGATTTGCTTATTAAGCAATAATGACGAGACCAAACCACAGCATGGCTGAAAAGCCACTCCACAATGGCCTAGGCTTTGCTTGAAGAATTACACAGTGACCTAGGCTACCTAGGCTCCCTACGCTTCTCTTGAAAGTACAGGGTGGCCTAGCCTTCCTAGGCTTCGTTTCATTATTTTACTTCCTTGCGCAAACATATTTTTGATAGCCTAGAATAAACTCATTAGTGTATGAATAACATAAAAGGGAATTTAATGAAATTTCAAGAATCGACCCAAAGATCTCCAATAGTTTTTGAATTATACTAATTCAAAGTACGGTTAACTTTTTTCTGGGACACCCGGTATAAATATATTAGTGATCATATTATTATGGATTTCTAGAAAATTCGATTTTTTTCTGATAAAAGGAAACTTAAAACTATTTAATGAATCAAAAATGAGGGTATTTTATCATATTATCGTGAAATAACTATTGTACATTTTTTAAGACTAAATATTAGAGTGTTTTGCTTTATTTTTGGCAAACTTGTTGAAATTAAAGAAGCCAACACAGATTCGGTTTTTCCCGCTGCGGCAACTGTTAGTCTCGTGCCTCAAACCCAAATCAGACTTCGATTTGCTTTTGTCCTTAATAGCCATTTGTTTTATTTTCCTGTCTGTCCCTGGTGTTGTTTTCCTCCTGCGACTACATTTCCCAGCGAGCTATTCTCCTTTGCTGTTACTGATCCAATAATTCAACTAGTGCGTATTTTGCTTGCCTGTGGATAATAGTAACCATTTTTTCTTGCAGTGTAATAGATAAAAAAGAAAGTAAACAGCTATGCGTAAAGTCAGGTAGGCAGCACCATTCAAGTTATTCTCGTAAAACAATGGGCCGACAAAATAGCCATTACCGCATATTCCGATCCACAGAAGCACTTTTTGTTGACAAATACGTGTGTCAAAGTTGAATGCTGGGGAGATGGGGGTCAGCGGCGCATATTGCCGAATGTTATGGCTATTTACCTTTCCATTCATGAAAAAAGCTGCCTCGTCACCAATCACAATGTTTTCCAAGAAACGAGCAGGTTTATGGAGAAGCCAGTCGACAAATTGTCTACGACAAAGAAAATAATGCGGTTAAATGATGATGACTAAGTATTTTCGATATTTTCTGTTGTTCTTATGGTTCTCAAACGACCCGAACGACCTTTATTTAGATTTAAGCATGTTCCTTCATTTTGGTATTTGCGACCATTTTTCTAAATTGTGGGCTAGCTTGGTGGGTGGCTACCTGAAAAACGTTGTTCAAATGAATCTTGTACTTCTTTAATACTGCCAGTCGTAATAAAGTTTGTGACTACAAATACGCGTTGATCTTTTGTTAACTGCATGATTAAAAAGGTTTTATGGAAGTAAACTTTTCCACAAAAATGCTTAGATTTGCTTATTAAGCAATAATGACGAGACCAAACCACAGCATGGCTGAAAAGCCACTCCACAATGGCCTAGGCTTTGCTTGAAGAATTACACAGTGACCTAGGCTACCTAGGCTCCCTACGCTTCTCTTGAAAGTACAGGGTGGCCTAGCCTTCCTAGGCTTCGTTTCATTATTTTACTTCCTTGCGCAAACATATTTTTGATAGCCTAGAATAAACTCATTAGTGTATGAATAACATAAAAGGGAATTTAATGAAATTTCAAGAATCGACCCAAAGATCTCCAATAGTTTTTGAATTATACTAATTCAAAGTACGGTTAACTTTTTTCTGGGACACCCGGTATAAATATATTAGTGATCATATTATTATGGATTTCTAGAAAATTCGATTTTTTTCTGATAAAAGGAAACTTAAAACTATTTAATGAATCAAAAATGAGGGTATTTTATCATATTATCGTGAAATAACTATTGTACATTTTTTAAGACTAAATATTAGAGTGTTTTGCTTTATTTTTGGCAAACTTGTTGAAATTAAAGAAGCCAACACAGATTCGGTTTTTCCCGCTGCGGCAACTGTTAGTCTCGTGCCTCAAACCCAAATCAGACTTCGATTTGCTTTTGTCCTTAATAGCCATTTGTTTTATTTTCCTGTCTGTCCCTGGTGTTGTTTTCCTCCTGCGACTACATTTCCCAGCGAGCTATTCTCCTTTGCTGTTACTGATCCAATAATTCAACTAGTGCGTATTTTGCTTGCCTGTGGATAATAGTAACCATTTTTTCTTGCAGTGTAATAGATAAAAAAGAAAGTAAACAGCTATGCGTAAAGTCAGTGAATTGAGTCCTCGGAAAATTGGACAGATAAAAGTTTATTAAGAGATAGTGCAGTAAAACAGAAAGATATTTCAAAGAATTGGGAGTCTCTTCACAAACAGTAAGCAATATAAACAAAAAAAAAATGAAAATGGACTTAATTTGGATTCAGCAAGGAAGGGCTGGGAAATGTAGTTGCAGGAGGAAAACAACACCAGGAACAGACAGGAAAATAAAACAAATGGCTATTAAGGACAAAAGCAAATCTTGTAAGAAGATTGCAAGCGAACTGTTAGCAGATGGTATTAGTCTTTCTCGGATAACTGTAAATAGGAAGTTACTGGACAGTGAATTACGAGTCTACCGTCCAAGAAGGAAGCCTAAGCTTACTAAAGCTATGATACAGGCACGTCAAATCCGGGCTATGGGTACAGGTAAAAGTGGTACATAAGAAAACCTACTGTACCTAATGTGTATTAGGTACATTTTGATTTACCTACTAGCTATGCGTTCATGCTGGATGAAATAATTTCAAGTCATAATTTGTCTGGTTGTTTAACTGCTGTTTAACTTACAGGTCGTTTCATTACTGCTATAGTGTTTTATATTGTTCCATGATGTGTTTTCGGACGAGTCAAGTATTGCAGATAGTATGGAGGCCGTCAGGTGGAGAGTTTATGCAGAGTGTCTTAAAAAGACTAAAACATGGCGTGGGGAGTAATTTCTGTACAAGTCGCTTGAAGATTTTTGAAAGTATAATGAATCAATATAAGAATATTGAAGTACTGAAAAACCATTTGGTACCTCAAATGAGGGAATGGTTCGGTGACATGCATATTTCAGCAAGACACGGCTCCTTGTAACATGACGCGATCAGTGAAGCCATGGTGTGCACAAAATGGCATTAAACAACTATCATGGCCTGGAAATTGCCCAGACAAGGACCCTATTGAGAGTGTATGGTATATTCTGAAAATTTAAATACACGAAGTTCCCATAACAACCAAAGCAAAGCTCATAGAACGTCTTATCTACGTTTGATTTCACTCTGA
Source organism: Ceratothoa steindachneri (assembly GCA_963969495.1). Lineage (NCBI taxonomy): Eukaryota > Metazoa > Arthropoda > Malacostraca > Isopoda > Cymothoidae > Ceratothoa > Ceratothoa steindachneri. Next base: position 85,552,584 of record OZ018329.1, read on the forward strand.
CAGAATCAAGCAATTATGGAAAACTTTAACCACTGGCATTCCAGATCGTGTTAAAGCACTTGAAGAGGCTAAAGGAGGTCAAACCAAGTATTAATCATGTAAGAAAGTATATTTTTGCCATATGTATGAAAATAAATTGGTTACTTGTCAATAAAATAACTTTATATAACCTCTTCCCAGAAAAATTATGAATTTTCAAGAGATCCATAATAATTTTATCACTACTCTGTGTCTATATATATATATATATATATATATATATATATATATATATATATATATATATACATAGTTGTGATCTGATATAACATGAATTAGTGTGAACACCGACTAGGTTATCTATGGCAAAGCGAGGTGAATCATCGAATTTCGAATGCGACATACGATTGGATGCCAGACAGATGATCATTCCATTTCTGAAAGATGCTAATTCAACATCCCTTTAACTACGATGTCACGCGTGCACCGAGAATACCTCATGGAATGCATTACCACCCATCGTGGAAACACAGGGCCAAACATGAGGTCTAGCTAGAATGGTAACAGACAAGCAACCCTGGCTCAAACCATATCTACATTCATTATAGTAACTCTCAGACGCAACATACATCCATCAGATCAGTGCATCATACTATAACTTCGATGGCATATGTTAGTAGAAGACCACCAGAATACCCCTGTTAACAGCACGACACTGCACACAACTCTTCACCTTGACTCATGACGTCACTATTTTGACCTGATGACTAGCAAAATGTGGCAAGATCCGCTGAGTCACTGCTCTAGTTGTTCTGGCAGAGTTCGGTGTGGCGCAGACCCCATGAGGCCACTTACCATTAGTGTCAACAAGGCAGCCTGCAGGCTAGTAATGGTTCAATAAAAGAGCGGGGTGGGCGCTCAAGTGAGTGATGGAACGTTTCAGCGCCGCTGTTTCATCACCTTGCCGTTTCAGCACCGCTGTTTCGTCGCCTTGCCGTTTCAGCACCGCTAGTTCAGCACCTTGCCGTTTCAGCGCCTCCAGTTCAGTGCCGCCTTTTCAACGCCTTGCCGTTTCATTGCCAAGACGTTTCAGCACCTCGCCGTTTCAGTGCCAAGACGTTTCAGCGCCGTGCCGTTTCAGCGCGCACTCAAGGGGTATCAATGCAGACGGAATAAGGAAATTAAAAAGTTTAAATTATGAAGCAAAATTAGTTCACGTAATTGTCCTTCTTATTTTTCTAATGTCCATTTGGGAATTGGGATTTACTATCTTAAAAAGTACTTATATTCAGTCATGTATATAATTAAATTTTAATTATTTGTAGCTGCGTTGGTTTAGTTAAAATAAATTTAATTAGTTCAATGCGGCTTGACAAGCTTTTAGCTATATCTAATGCAGCTGCCCCCCAAAATTTGGTCGCCCCTGGTCTAGCCGTTTTAATCCAAAAATGTTCCATCGCTACATTTTTGTAAAATATTTAAAAATTATAAAAGAATGGAAGAGTTTGTTTGCAAAAATTTTTCCTAATATTTCCGCATCATAAGTACCTTAAGACGAGAACTTTTGGCACGCATGTGCAAAAATATTTATGGCTTTAGTGTTAATCTCTAGAGGGTAGAGTTATTCATTTATGATGGAGCATTTATTGGACTGGAGGATTCCTGAAATATGGTCTGGGGATCATCTAACAATAGAGTCAATCGGCCATCTAGTGATCCTTTTGAAAACCATGAGGAATGAAATCAACCTCTTTCATGAGCATCCTTTAAGTTTAATATATAATTTAGTATAATTATTTTAACTGTATGCACCCTATTTGACAACATATTTAAAAGCTTTTTTGCTGCTTTCTTGCTTGGGAATCCTTATGAAAAACTATACAAATTTGAAAACATATATATATATATATATATATATTAATGGCGAGGGGTGATCTATTACTCTATCTGAAGGATTTTGGCCGAGTAGCCCATTTTATGATAGCAACTATTTCGAAATTCACATCAAGTTTAGAATCAGCTGGATTTGCGATTTTATTTCCAGACAATTCCCAACCTATATTCAAAGGGCAAATGCTTTAAAGTTTAATATCAGCTCAATACTCAGACAATCCACATGCCATATTCAAACCACAAACAAATGCGCATAAAGTTTAATAGAAGCTGGATTATTGACTATTTGTACATAATCTTCAGGCCATATTTCAAAGACAAATCCACATAAAGTTTAATATCAGCTGGATTATTAACTATTTTTCGACTATCTCAAGACCACATTTTAATGAATGCACCCCAATTAAATGCTGCTAACCTAGTGTATTGATCCAAAGCAGAACCAGCAAATCTTAACAGGAGATATTTAAAGGATTAATTTAGCGATGGATTCGATGGCTCTGTTAAGTTTTATCCCTGAACAATTCTGGCGAATTCCCTAAAAGGTTATTTTAAGCTCACTTGGAAATTTTGCTCATCTTTATTTACTACATTCTATATTTCAACATTTCTTCTCCGAGGTGAGCGTTGATTTGAACGATTATTGTGGTCTCTTTTAATTTTTCAACCTCAAAACATCCTCATTTTGTAAGCATAAGAGACGAAAAGAAATATTTTGGCTGACGGATACATCTATCGGTTTGATAAAGTTAGTAAGACCGAGGCGGATGTAAAATTTTTGCGATGTCATGAAAGGCTAGAATTCTTACTTTTGAATAAGAAGTCATACACGCAATCAATGAGAATACGCATCCTCCATCAGCTCTTGACATTGAAGTGGAAAGGGCAAAATCTGAAGAAAGAGATAGAGCTGCATCAACCTGGGAACCTACAAGTGTACTTATTAATCAGTGCTTAGGCACTATGACTCAAGCTGGTATTGTACAGATACTACTAAATAGAGCAGCACTGATGAAAATGATTCGACGAACGCGGTAAGAAATAAACAATGATAGAATTATCATTTTTGGAAGCGAGACCTGGTTGGAACCTCTAGCGACTTGGTATGTTGATGGAATTTTTGCGTGTGCCCCAAATTTATTTTATTAAGTTTACGTTGTAATTATGAAAAAGCATGAAGGTTTTCATCCAATACTATACCGGTTCTTACAAAATAAGCAGCACGAAACTTACAAAAGAATGTTCAAAATTATTAAAGACATTGTTCCAAATGCAGAGCCAAGGGCAATCAACTGTGATTTTGAGCAAGCTGCCATTTTATCTATGAAGAAATCGTTCCCGAATGTAGAAGTGCGAAGATGCCTTTTCCACTTGGCCCAAAATGTGTTAAAGAAAATACAATAGATGGACTATATGAGTTAGTATAGTAATAATCCTGATTTTTATTTACGCGCTAAAATGGTCACTGTTCTGGCTTTTGTGTCAATAGAAAATTTAGATGGTTATGTGGATGCTTTGGAAGCTGCTTTACCTGACAAATTATCTAGAATCTTGAATTGGCTCAAGGATAATTACATTGGTCTTCCTAATAAAAGATGAAATGAACACAGAAGAGCATTATTTCCCCAAGAGCTGTGGAATGTCCATCATTGTACTATTGAAAGGGTAGACAGAACAAATAATCATGCTGAAGTGGCAAATAGGAGATTAAGATGCGAATTAGGAATGAATAAACCAACTCTATGGAAATTCATCCAGGCTCTCCTCAAAATTCCAAAAGGACGAGACGATTATATGGAAAAAGTTGCACCTGCAATGAAATTGTCAAAAGCAGACGATCAAATTTTAATAATTCTTTTGCAGTATGAAGAAAGAAATGAAGTCAAATATTTGCGAGCAATTGCTTATAATTTAATGAACTAATCTATTCAAAATTTAGTGCCTTAAGATATGCAAAACTTGTCTACGAAATGTTTGAAATTCTTAGCCAAGAATAAATTGATTTTTATTGTATGTGATCTGCATACAAAAGGCGTATTTTTTTTTTAGAAAAAATTAAGGTTAAATATGGACCATATATAAATGGTATTTAAAATTTGGTAATATTTTGTTTATCTTATTTTCTTCAGTAATTCAAATTCCTTTTTTGCTAAAAATATTAATTCTCGCTAAAATATTTTTTAAATTTTGTATTTTTATGGTGATATTTTCTCAAGTGTATTACTTACCTAAACATATTGAAAAGAGTAATTTGTACTTTATAAAAATAAACGAAGTTAAATAGGTTTTTTTTTCAATTGCAGCGTTCATTATGATACAAAATTTAATAATTATATTTGCACTAAAATGTTACAGCGATATATTCGCGATGAAATAATCAAACGCTAAAATGACGGCGCTGAAACGGCAAGCGCTGAAATGTCTTTGCGCCGAAACGGCAAGGCGCTGAACTGTACTTAACCTGCTCAAGTGACATACGCTGATCCGTATGCCACTTGAGCGGTGATGGATACATTGTATTGCTTGGCGACCATTTGCATTTATTCATTCTACTTCATGTACCCCCAATACGATTGGATATTCCGGCAGGATAATTTACACTGCCATCGAGCACCCTGGACAGTTTTGAGGAATGGTGTGGCCACGGCGTTCACCGACACGAACTCAATCGAACATTTATGGGACGTGGTGGTGGCCGAGTCTATTCGCATTCAGGTTCCAGCACCTAAAAGTATCAAGTAAGTGCAGACAGTTATCAATATTGCATGGGTCAACATCTCTCCAGAGGTCCTCCGTGTACATATTTGTGGAATTGATGCCCTATCGAGTGGCTGCATTTGGCCGTGCTAAAGGGGATCCTACCCGACATTGAGTATTTATATTGACGATTTATATATGCATTATTATGACTATGTTTTCAGGCCTGAATGATTGGTCAATAAATATTATATTTCTATTTTATATATTTAAAAAGTTATTGGAACGAAGTGGCAATTTGCGCCCTAATGATTTTAAAGGAATTCTTTTAAAGAAACTAGAAACGTTAGTGGAAATGAAAATATGATGAAGGTAAAAAAGCCGAGAAGCCAAATGAAGACATCTTGGCATTGTATGTTCCTTTTATTTAGACCGAAACTCGCCAGAAATCCATTTAAAACAGTTGAAGTTAGGGTTAAGAAAACTGTGAGTAATACTCCCGCATCTATTAATCCCTTTGTGGAAAAATATAAGCAATGCCTTTATTTGTGTAGTCTTCTTAATGGGCAACTGTCCCATAAGGCCCTTCACAGGGGATCAGTAATTCACGGGAAGATAGGTGCATGGAATTCACTCTCCCCTGCTTCTGACGAATACCACATTGGTTAGCGTCACTTTCATGCTTCTGTAATAAAATATATATGAGTTGCTGTTTATTTATGTGATTATATCATGCAGTGATGTTTGGTTGTTTATTTCCTGAGCGAGGCGCCCTTAAATATACAGGGCGCAACTCGACGGGGCAAGGTCTTGGCTTGGAGTTGAGTCGAATTCCAGAGAGACACATTTTGTGCGATGTCGTTCTGCCGTGTGGTGTGTGGTAGCAGCAGGGATTTGTTAGACCTCTAACAAAGAATTTTATCTGATCTGACAAGCGTAAGTCGAGTTGGTCTCTTTTATAACTTCAAAATTGGAGGAGTATAAAATTAGGTTGAACTAAATTAAAATAAAGCGGAAATTTAGGGGCTAGAAGAAATTTTGATAGTGTTTCATTGCATGATACCGGGTTTCTTTTTAAGATTTTGAGTATAGAAAGTTAGGGTGTAGTTATATGTATATGCGGAGCCTGACCTCGCCCTATAAAGCTTCAAATATACATAACCCGACAAAAGAAAAAAAATGTTTGCAGATTTCTTATTAATACACAATGAAGGACGAGGACCCAAACTCTGGGTTTTATTTATGGGGCATCAAATTTTCTTTCAATATTTTTCTTTGCAGCAAATACGCTCAAGAAAAGATTTGTTGAATTTTAAGATGAATTTCAAGAAAAAAATGCTTAGTTTTTCATTAAAAATTGAGAAAACTAACCGAATAAAGAAATGGGCAAATGAGGTAATGAAAAAATTGTATGAAATGAAAGTAGCAAGAAAGAGGAGACTACCTGATGAACCGAAGCTTTTGTTGTGGTGCAACTCTCCTGCCTTGGCCTAAAGGGCGGATATTAACGGAAGAAATTCCCTTAATTAACCCAATAACCAGTTACTAGTGTACCTAATAGAGTGGTGGTATTAGTTATAAAAACGCTATAAAATAGGTCCAAACTTTTATACTCCAACAAGATGACATAATATCTTTCGCCAGCAAATCGAAAATAAGTGACATAACTTAAAGGATGTAAAAAGCCGCTGGAGACTATCTAAACATCCCCAGGCAATGTATTCCAAGAATCCACGACTTTATTATTAAAAAAATATTTTCTCAAATCCAGACTCCAACTGAATTTTTGAATTTTCAAAGTTTCCATCTGAAAAAATTCCCTTTTTATAATCTATCAATCCCCGTCAACACTTTGAAAAGCTGGATCATGTAACCCTTAAAGCTCCTCCTTTCAAATGAAAACGTCTTACACTCAACCTATCGATATTTTCAAGGTTCTTCAAGGAAGGTCTCATTTTGGTTGCTCTTCTATGTACTATTTCCATAATGTTCATATCCGGCCTGTGATGTGGGGACCAAGCCTCAGTGAATACAATATTCCAGGTGTTTCTAGAGTCTAGACCAAAGGTTCCCAATCTTTTTGTCCTTCTGTACCCCTTGGCATATTTATAAATTCCTATGTACTCCTAAAAATTGAGGATGAAAAAGAAAATAATGAGATTGAAATTTTTATATTTTATTAGGAAATCTATTTGAGTAAAACTGTACATATATATATTTTTAGGATTATCCATAACATCAAAAAATGAACGATTCGAGGATTGCTCTGAACAGAGTAAGCCTTCACAAAAGAGATGGATCTGCCTGGTGAGATCCAAGCTCGATGGTATACGTGAATACCAGGGACTTGGGGAAACAGACACACGATCTGAACCGAAGGCGACGGGCTGTCCAACTCAATCTGCTGATCTTCGAAAAACCCAGGTGTCGTGGTATGACATTATATTACATCAATACAATATTATATCTATGGGGAAGGGACCGATAACTTACAGGCGAACCGACCAAGGGACGGAACACCACTAATTTAGACGGGATAAGTAGCGATTTTTTTTTTTTTTTTATATAGCCCATCTGGCAACTGCCCACCGGCTGAGTAGCGAGAGAGAGTGCAACGAGGTCAGGTTAATTATGGACAATGGCAAAGCTCAAGGTTATTTAAAGAGGCATGTACAAAAATATAACTTTATTTACACAAAAATAATGAGATAATTGATGGGTAAAATTACCTCAGAGAATTAAGGGGCAAAGTCACATCAGTAACGAAGGGGGAATTGTAGTTATAAATGAGACTATGAAGTTAGAACTTAAGGTATTACAGGAGGAGACTATTCAAATTAGGAGGGGAAATTAACTTAATTGGGTTACTGAAAGGGGGGAGAGGGGCTGGCTTACGGATGTCTTCTGCACGTGAGGTGAGGCCGCTCGGAACTTCTGAGCGGGATGTTAAAGTGATGATGGTTCTCCAAAAATAAGGGGGGTGGCGGTAACTTCCGATCCAGGGGAGAGGAATTCAGCCACCCGAAACGAAGGGCGAACGAAGGAGGGCTTCGACAGCAGTTGGTGAGAGAAGTCCGTAAAATCACTCGGTGGCGATCGTTAAGTGAAATTACCTCACTGGCTGGGGCTAATTTCAAATACACAAAATAGATCAGCTGTCACTTTGCTTTGTTGTTAGCACCTGACTTGGAACTATGGGGAATCTTCTGGGGTCCGGGCGAGACTTCTCAACTCTCTGTCTCTTCATGACAGTTGAGCGCTATTTATGTCCGAGACTCTCCCCGGGGTTTAGGGGGGTGGTAAGCGAGAAACAGCTCTACTCTCGAATGGCCTCGAATCTTCTTGTAGAGGTTATTCTGCCCGTGTAAAAGTGAATCGTGGTGGACACGGTTCGAGGCTACCGCTTGTGGAAGTGAGGAGCGAAAGGGGAGGGGGGATTAGGCTTTCCCATTTAGGCCTAACCGGGCCTTCTGCAGAGCATGGAAGTTCCGTCTACTCAAGAGATTCCACTTGGGGTTCCCTCTCGCCAGGATATTTATATGACGGTTATTTGGGGGGCGCTCAATCGCTGGAAGATGCAGACGTCTGTGAGAAGGCTTCCGGCTCCTAGAAGGGTTAGCTTTTGTCGTCCAACGCAGGTTTTCATGGTCTGCAACGATATGGGTGGGAAAATTTTGCTAGCATTTTCCCGACTACGGAGATTAGCGTTTCATTGGTGAGGTGAAAGCTTTTAGCGCCCAACTTAATTAACTACACCTGAGGCGCTGACGGATATTCAAATTCTTTCTTCTTTTATTTTTCTCTTTGGATTCAGAGCTTACTCTATTTGGAGTTATACTTAGGAGACATAGGGAGGGGATGAAGTAAAGAAACAAATGAAGGGGTTATTCTTTTTGGCGTCCCTTTCCCTTATATGCCTCCCTTCCAAAGATGGTGTTTTTACCGACAAGAAGCGGAAGGAAAAAGGGCACCTCGACCAAAACCCTCGGTATTAAAAGTTCAGCCGACGCTGCGGCCATCAAGGTACAGTATGTGCTCCGTTTGATCCCAGACGACGGATAAAACATACACATACATTTAGGTTAATGGGTAATTATTACATAATTAAAATATATATAGTTTCATGTAAAAGCAATACTATAATTTAGAATAAGGAATCAATCAAGCGGAGGGACAATCCAGAAAATAATAAAAAATCAATAATGACAACACGTATATACAAGCAATACACTAAAATACGGGCGTACGCACACACGCACAAAAATAAATTTTACATGGAAGAGCAACGAGCTCGAACATATACATGAACTTATAGGATGTATGGAGTTTTACTTTGGGGGAGGAGGATTATCTACTGGATTCCTACTAAGACTGTGCTACACAGTTTTCACTACCTTTCAAATACACAATTTGGAATTGATATTCCATTGATAGCACACTCCAGCGCATAAGCCTTCCTTTTGGCTTTTACAATTTATTAAGTACGCCAAAGGACGGTGATCCGTTTCGATCACGAACTCCTGACCTATCAGATACATTTTAAACTTCCGGACACCAAAAACTATTGCCAGAGCCTCAAGTTCTATTACTGCATAGTTTCTCTAGCGCGGCAACAGCTTCTGGCTTGCATAAGCGATAGGATAGCTATTCCCATCTTCTTCGTACTGCAGCAACGCGCAACCGATGCCATCGTTGCTGGCATCCGTACGTATTCCAAACAATTTTTTCGGGTTCGAGAGCCGCAATATGGGGACAGCTATTAGCCTATCCTTCGTCTGCTGGGAGTGGGAAATTGCCTTGGGGCTCCAAACGAGGAAATCTGGGAAGTTTTTCTAAAGGAGGTAGTTCAGGGGGGAGGGCGCTAAGGCGGCAAAGTTGAGGACCAAGCGCCGATAGAAGGAGGTTAAACACAAGAAGGAGCTTAGCTTTTTCTTAGTACGGGGAAGGGGCATATCTGAAATGGCCCTGACCTTTTCTTGCGGGGGCGTTATTGTGTGTGACAAGGAAACTTCGGAATATCCAATGTAGGTCGTTGACAGAAAAATTCTTCAAATCGATCATCAGAGAGCGTTCTCGTCAACGGAGGTTCGGTCACAACGGTCTGATGCCAATTAATTAGGTGGATGTAGTCGTCAGTTTCAAAGTTTATGTCTGGGATCTTGAAAGTGCGTATTGATTTCCCTTTATAATCTTTTCATGCTTTTATAATTCTTCTCCATGCGAGTTCCCGGTTGTGATTTCTTTCATCTTGCAGCATACAGAGAAGAATGTTTGTCGCGTTGCCCCAGTGATTCAAATGAATATTTGAATCGCTGGGGCAACAACATCTTTAATCTCTTTGTTCATCCCTCGCAGTGATTGCATTGTCTTGAAGAGGTTGAGTGCTCCATCTTGCGAGGACGAGTCAGCTTTTATTTCAAACCAGCATGTTGCATACACCTTCATGATGAACAAGACAATGGATTTCAGCGTGTCAGAAGGGTCGGAAGTCGAAACATATAATCGTGCATGAAACATTTTTCCAGGACTCTTACGAGCTATTTCAGCAGAACATTTATCTTGTGAGATAGATAGAAGGATATCAAACAGATACTTCTGATCGGTGCTCAGATTTCCTCTGCCAGCAGACTGCAAGTTAGTCAGAATTGGCTCGAATTCAACAACACTTAGAGTCTCACATTTATCCATTTGTTTCCCTTTAAGTCTAACAATTCCACGAGGCCCGTTGTTTTCCCATCCAAATTGTTGATGAGATAGCGCAATTAGAGCTCATTTGCATGCAACTGGCAAATAAAGCAATGCATTGGGCTATTAAGTTTTTCTTCTAACATTCTGATCACAACTCCTTTTGTTCCTGTATTCACTACCATTCCATCGCATGCCACAGCAACGAGTTCATCAGTTGCGATATTATTTACTTCTAGATACGAGAATATTGCGTTGCATATAGATTTTGCAGAACCTGTCTTCATTGTCAGGTATCCACGGTATTCTGAACCAGGTTCTTCTATCATAGAGATGTGCTCTTCCATTATCTTCTTCTTGTGATGAGTCCCCTCCATCGTCTCAACAACAAATGTACTATATTTTCTACCAGAATAAATAAATAGAATATAATGGCTTATCCGAACTAATTTGTTGCTGTAATGTAGTACGTTCTTTGACAGGATCTCTTCTAACTTTTGACATGTCAACTACTCACAGAAGTTTCTTTGCCTTCAATTGACGATAGGTCCTTAAGGATTGAACTTGTTATTAAAGCTGCAGCTTCATCAGACACGCCAACGCAAATTCTGACAATTTTATTCGTTTAGATCAGTGGTTCTCAACCTTTTTTTACCCATGGACCCTTTTCCTTTAAAAAAGAATTGGGTGGCCCAAAGGCCCCCAACTTTTCACTAATAAAAAAGCAAAGGAATTGTATCAATAGGTAAAAAAATAGTAAATAATTATGCTTATTTTAAAGGAAAACTTTAAGTTTAAACTAATACAAATAAATTATTTAATATTTGGATTTTATGGAGAATTTATGTACATTAGTAAATAATTCATAATATAATTTAAAAAGTTAAGTGAGTAATTAAATAAAAAATGTAGATTTACTCGATGAGATCCCTGGGACTAATGTTGCTAATACAAATAAATTATTTAATAGTTAAATTCTATGGAGCATTTATGCACATTAGTAAATAATTATTCATAATATATCTTTAAAAAGATAAGTGAGTAATTAAATAAAAAATGTAGATTTATTCAATGAGCTCCCTGTGACTGATGCTTCTCAACGAGTTTTATTTACATTCGGCCCCATCGATGTAAATGATAGTCGAAGATCACCCCTTTGCGCAATGGCGAGTTTATTATGAGCTTTTGACAATAAGTGAGAAACATGACTAAATCCTGATTCAACAAGGTAAGATGATAGAAAAGCAATGACGTATAGTTGTGCTTTATCCCAGAGTAGTGGATACTTTTTAGCAGCTTCATTTGTTTTCCATATATCATGCTTACCATCTTTAAATTTTGCCTGCAATATTTCATCACTTTGTAATTCAATGAGGGTTTCCTGTAAAGAAATGTCTACATCGGCAACATTAACTTCGAAAGGAATTGTCACCCAAGTTGGTATATCCATCATGAGTAAGTCACTAAACCGAGCTTGCATATCTTTGTGTAAATTTTCCAAATATTCACCATACAATGCAAGATCATCATCGTGCAGATCGCTGTTAATTGAGACCAAACAAGGAAACTGTCAAATGCACGACGTCTGATATTAATCTTGTACAACTGTAGCTTTTTCAGGAAAGCAGTAATTGCACCTTTACTGGATATGAGATCAGAATTTTTTTCTTGGAGCTGTTTACTAAGTAAATTGATTTTTTCAAATATATTTAATAAGTAAAATACATCACATTTAGTTGCAAGCAGTTGTTTTCCAATATGGGTGTTGGCCAGAATTAAGACAATAGAATCCCAAAGTGCAATAAAACGATGAAGACAATTCGCCTTTGACAACCATCTCACCTCAGTATGCATTACAAGACGTTCAAACTCTTCTCCATTTTGACTACAGAATTCAAGAAAGAAGCGGTCTCTTAGAGAATTTGATTTAATATGGTTAACCATTTTTATCACGACAATAAGGGCATCATGTAGGCGTCCACCCAATTTCTTAGCAACTAAGTGTTGACGGTGTATCACACAGTGTATGTAAAATACTCCGGGGACAGCTTGTTTCAAATGTGCAATAAAACCTTCGTATCTGCCAATCATGGATGGTGCACCATCAGTAGCACATGTCATTATGTTTTTGAGTGGAATATTGCTTTCCTTGAAATATGTAACAACTTTATTAAAAACTGTTTCACTTCTTGTGTATGTTTTAAGACTTCTGGCGAAAAGCATTTCTTCTCTGGGTCCTTGGTCACCCATAAATCTAACATATGTTAGTAGAATTACTTCATTATCTCTTAACTGTATTACTTGCAAATTAGCTATTAAGTGCTTTTCAACATCCTCTGCCATTTTACCAATGCGTCATGACACAAATGAGTTGCTTAACGGGATGGAATTAGTGATTTCACTTGCACTTTGTTTCAGAACTGATGAAATTATAACAGACACTGCTGGCAAAATTTATGTTTCACCAATATTATGGGGTTTTCCAGCCTTTGCTATTATCTTGCTTATTTCATAAGATAACAATAAACTATCATTTAGTTTGCTTACTTGGCTGTTAAACACTTGAGCCACTGTTTTTCTTGCTTGAAAATCATCAACGGAGTTTTTTAAAGTATTCTACTGGTTTGTCTTTCTTTTCATTGTGCTTGGTTTCCAGATGTAGTTTAAGTTTACAAGGCCTCATGCTTGCATTTGAAAGTACATCCATGCATATGAGGCACATTGGTTTCGTTGCATTCTGTGGTGATGAAACAAATATTCAACAAAATACTGTCGGCACTTGTTCTTTGTTAGCTCCGCCATGGGTTATCATTAAAAATATATCAGAAGCTGTTATAGCAAATATTACAGTTTATAGTTAAAAAATATATGTAATTTGTTAACAAAACTAAAAGATAAATTTGCAACAAATACAGAGAGAAGTGAGTGACCTTGATATGGGCACTTTTTGCTTAAAGTACAGTGAATATATATATGTATATATATATATATATATATATATATATATATATATATATATATATATATATATATATATAAGAAAGAAAGAGAGAAGGAGAGAGAGGGGATGGGAGATGGAGAGAGAAGACATTTTAAAATAAACCATTGCAATTACGAAGGGCGGTCAATAGGTTTTGCGAATTGGTAGGGTAAAACAGAGGAAGGGGGATGGCTGTCTGTGGGGGTGTTAGGACAAGTTATGACAAATCAGGACCTGCAACCGCACGCTCCTGCCTTGTCTATTTAAGAAGCAGTAGCTGATCGTAGATTGTCAGTCACAAATCTTTCAACAATGGAGAAGGTTGAGTATCGCGCCCTGATCCAATATATTACCAAGGAAGGCAAGAATGCAAAAGAGATCCATGAACGCATGGTTGCAGTGTACACCGACACCGCCCCTTCCTATGCAACCATTGATCGCTGGAATAGGGAGTTCCGCCATGGAAGTGAGCCCCTTGAAGATGATCCCCATCCAGGACGCCCGTCATACGTGACCAACGAGGTCAATGTGGCCCGTGTGGAGAGGATTATCCTCGAAAATCGACGGGTGAAGGTCGAAGAAATCGAGCGAGAACTTGGAATATCACATGGAAGTGTTATGAACATCATCCACGACAATTTGGCCATCACCAAGGTATCTGCCCGTTGGGTCCATAGAAACCTCACGCCCCATGATCGACTTCAACGTCGTCAAAGTCCACAATGCCAGAGTTGCACAAGCTGACCTGCGCGAGTGCGGATTCGAGGAGCTTAACCACCCCCCCTACAGTCCAGATCTGGCCCCTAGCGACTACTTTTTATTCCGTCAGCTAAAGGCTGCACTGCGTGGACGCCGGTTTGGGACGATGAAGATGTCCAGCTCGCCGTCTAGGAGTGGATTGAACAGCAGTCGGGAGATTTCTGGTTGTCTGGAATTCGAAGCCTCAGGAACAAGTGGCGCAAGTGCATTGAAGTCGAGGGTAGTTATATTGAAAAATAATAAAACACTTTTTTTCATATCTCGTTTCCTTATATCCGAATTGCAAAACTTATTGACCACCCCTCGTATATGGCGTGAAGAGGTCAATAATCGTGAGTAATTTAACTAAACATCCAAGTTAACATATTTAACTTTGCGGTTCTTCAAATAAAATATATTGGGCACTATTACCATTTCTCTGGATCAGAATATACGTCACAAATTATGTTTCAGTGTGTGTGTGTGTGTGTGTATGAGAGAGTGTATTGAAGATTAATTACACACGCACGTGTTGGTATTTGTGACATAACATAACATAACATGTCATAACATGACACAACGTAAAGTAACATAATTTGATATGACAGAGCTCAACATCATTATGATATATTATATAATATTTGATGCAATACGATGCGATACAAGATGATACAATAATTATGATACGCTATATTACACCATAATACACTATAATATAATCCAAAATAAGATATAATAGTATAAAATGGTACAATAGAATAATTTAGTAAATCAAGGAATCAATAATTACTCCTCGCTTTGATTCAAATCTAATCTGATGGAGTTCATTATTATAATCAATTGGAATGAAGAGTTCCAAGCTTATTAAGTTTGTGAAGAACTTCCTAGGAATGCTATTATTTTGATACGTTTAATCCCATCTCTAAGCATTAAAGTACATAGTAATGATATCATAATAACTTACTCATTAAACACCAAAACACGTTTTGCGAACAATTAAAACTGAAAAAAATTCACATGAATTCTCATGAGTTCACACTGTGTATCTGTATGAGTTGGACCCAGAGGTAAGAGTTGCCAAATAATGTTTACTATGAAGAGCATTAATAAAAATTAAAAATTGATGCTAATAAATAATTTGAACGAAAATGATATATATAAAATATATGAAAAAAATGGTGTTATAAAATTTCATTTTTTTTACTGCTCAGAAATTATCAATGGCCAAAGTTAATATTTGAAAACACAAATTGGCATTCAACAGTAGTTCTTATGCACGCATTACCATCCTCCTCCACTTCCTCCCTCTCCCACTCTCTCTCTCTCTCTCTTTTTCTCTTACTCTCTCTCTTCCTCTCTCTCTCTCTCTCTCTCTCTCTCTCTCTCTCTCTCTCTCTCTCTCTCTCTCTCTCTCTCTTTCTCTTTCTCTTACTCTCTCTCTTCCTCTCTCTCTCTCTCTCTCTCTCTCTCTCTCTCTCTCTCTCTCTCTCTCTCTCTCTCTCTCTCTCTCTCTCTCCCTTTTTTTCTCTCTCTCTCTCATAAAGAAAGTAGAGGGAGAGGTGACGCCCCCTTGTCGTGAGAAGAGAGCTTGTGTGTACCTTTGACTTCTCAGCTATGTCGGCGGGGGTACCTCTTCTGGGTACCCCTGGTAGGGCTTCCCTTGTCGATTTGGTCGAAAACGAGATTCCAGACTAAGTGCGTCATTCCTTCCTTTTTCTATTCTATCATTCTCCTTTTTTACTTTCATCCTATCTCTCCCACTTATACAAAATGAAAAAAAAACCCAAAAAAGCCTACTCCTATCATGTCACTCTTTCCCTTTTTTCCCTCTATCTACATATAAGGACCTGGCAGCTACCTCATGCGTCAGAAAAGAGGCTTTGGAACCTCTATAAACAACGCCAATTGACGCTCACTGGTTGCGATAGACTAGGACTAGAGGTGTCCTAGGCGTTGGGGCACGATGAATGGGATGAGGTTAGGGCCCCGTTAACCCCTTCCCTGGTGCGTAATTATTGACCGTTCCCAGTGCCCGTTGACGGGTGCCTCTGGTAGCATCGGTCCGAGGTGACGGCCCTTTGTTCCCAAGTTAGTTGGGTCGAGTCTCTTGGTGGGTCGGGATATCCATTGAACGCTGCTCCGAGATCCTGGCCGTTGTGAAGGGAACTAGTAGGAGTTTAGTAAGGGGCGTGCTTCGTTGTTGTTCACCTGGTGAGAAATCGAAGGCCCCTTCGGGGACCGTCTGTGCTGCTTGGTTGGGAGCCACGGCACGCCGAGGCTTATCGACTCGGTCGGACGAACAGCAGCACATGGAGCGTGCCTTCTGGAAGACTCCGAAACGACTCCGATCAATAGGCGGGAGCGACTCTCGCGGGGAGAACTCACCAAACCCCCTTTTTATCATTGATTGGTCGCAAAGTATTGAGAGAGAGAAAGTCTTCAAAATGACCGGCAAGAAAGGACCAAGAGCTCTAAAATACACGTGCGCAATATGCCACATAGATAAGTGGTGCGTGGACTTTCCGGAGGGCTGTTTTTCAAAAGGCCACCCGGCCAGTTCCTGCACCGACTGTATTCTAAACGGCCAAATCAAGAAGCTAAAAGAAACATGCAGGGCTTCCGAGGAAAGATCCAGGAAGTTGGAGGAGAAAATAAACAGCCTCAAATTAGAACACGCCGGACTGATTCACAGGCTAGAGGTCAGAATAGCAGAGCTAACGTCAAGCCCTGTACTAAACACTGCATCTGCAGTATTAGCCCCAGAGCTAGGTCCGCATGCTACGGATAAACCCTCAAAGAAAAAGAAAAGGAAGGGAAAGAAACAGGAAGAAGAGAAAGTTGAAACAGAAGATAAAGTAGAAGCTGAAAAATAGAAAGTTGAAGCAGAGGAAGAAAAGATAAAAACACGAACAACAAGTTCCTGACTCAATGGGGGAGAGAGCCAACAAGAGGAGACAATATCCTCGACTTGGTTTTCACCTCTGAGGATGACATCGTTGAGGACCTCTCTGTTAGCGAAGAGCTCGGTGGCAGTGACCACCGACTAATTAGATTTGTAGTCAAAGTCCCCCAGGCAGAGCCTGCAACTAGTAAATCAAGGAAACTTGATTTGAGAAGAGCAGACTTTGCAGGTCTACGCGCGGAACTGACTGACGCGAGGCTAGAAGAGTGCGAGGCTGTTCTAGACTCTTGGAACAGTTTCAAAACCACATTCATGAGTCTTCAATCGCGTTTCATCCCTCTGAAATGTTCCCGTCGGTCTTCTGTTCAACCAAAGTGGTTTAATCGAGAAATCGGGCAACTTCTTAGGGAGAAGAGAACTGTGTACCGGCAATCGAAGATCTCGGGTGACTTTGACGAATACCGGAGGCTAGCCAGGAGAGTGAAGTCCAGCATAAGGGTGGCTGAGCGGTCTGAGAAACTCCGAGTGGCGAGACTCTGTAAAGACAATCCCAAGGAATTCTTTGGATATGTGGATATGTAAACAGCTGTAAACCAATCCGTCGAACGATTGGCCCTTTGAGGAATGAGGAGGGGACATTAAAGCATTCAAATGCAGAAAATGCTAACCTCCTCAACGACTACTTCTCTTCAGTGTTTACTGAAGAGTGTGGTCCCATTCCCCAGCTGACGGATTCCTACTCGGGGAAAAAGCTGGAGGTACTGGACTTCAACGAAGGAGAAATAAAAAAGAAGATCACTTACCTAATGACGAATAAGTCACCTGGCCCAGGCAGGTTTCTATCCAAGGTGTTGAAGGAAGTGTGCGATGAAGTTTCACGACATCTGTGCGCTATCTTTAGCATGTCAATCCGGACCGGATACGTTCCTAGAGACTGGCGTGAGGTGGAGGTGACTCCGAACTTGGAGAAAGGAGACCCCAGCCAACCGTCAAACCTCCGGCCCATCAGTTTGACTTCGATAGTCGGTAAACTAAGTGAAAACATGATAGTGGACAAGATAACGTTCTTTTTAGAGTCAAACCTGCTACTGAAGAGTTCCCAGCACGGCTTCCGAGGGCAACGGTCATGCCTGACTAACCTGGTGGAATTCTTCCACTTCGTGTTCAGTGAGCACGATCGGGACAAGGCGGTGGATGTGGTCTACCTAGACTTTCAGAAAGCCTTTGATAAGGTACCACACTTCTGCCTTTTCCGAAAAGTGCGAGCGCTGGGCATAGACGGAAAAGTAGCCAGCTCGATCGAGAAATGGCTAAGTGGCAGACGGCAACGGGTTGTGGTGAATGGACAGGCTTCTGAGTGGGTGCCCGTTACTAGCGGGGTGCCTCAAGGTTCTGTCCTAGGACCACTACTATTCATCATCTACGTCAGCGACATGAACGGTGACATGGTTGCGAAGATTTCCAAATTTGCCGACGATACCAAGCTTGGTATGAACGTTGCAAAGGATGGAAATACTGCCCGCCTAGGAAGATCTTGGAAAGATTGGAGAGTGGTCAGACACGTGGCAAATGCCTTTCAACGTGAACAAATGCAAAGTGATGCATATCGGCCACAGAAACCCCCCATCTCAGTATATCCTTAAGGGTACTGCTCTTGAATCAAGTGACACTGAGAAGGACTTGGGTGTTACTATCACTAGTGATCTCAAGTTCTCGAAACAGTGCATCGAGGCAGAGAAGAAAGCCCAAACGAGGTTAGGCTACATAAAGCGCCAGTTTGGATACCGTAACAAGGAGATAGTACTTTGTCTGTACAACTCCCTCGTTTGGCCACACCTGGAGTATGCCGTACAATTTTGGAGTCCTTCGTTTCGAAAGGATATCACAAAGTTGGAACGCGTACAAGCCAGGACAACCAAGCTGATTCCCTCTATCCGACATGAAAGTTATGAGAATAGACTAAGGGAGTTAAATCTGTTCCCGCTGGAAACCCGTAGACTGCGTGGTCAGCTCATCGAAGCTTTCAAAATACTTCGAGGGTTCGACAATGTTGACTACCGGGATATTTTCACACTGAGTGAGAACAGAACGTGCAATCACGGCTTCAAACTTGAACTGAAGCGTTAAACTGCAATATGTGTGGAATTTTTTTCACTTACGGTATCTGCGGTAAGTGGAACGCACTTCCAGTGGAAGTTGTCAACAGTGAATCTGTTGACCAGTTCAAGTCAAGACTAGACAAAGTCTTGAAAAGTGGCCGTTCAGGGACGCAAAACAATTGAGCAGCCATGTGCCTGCTCGATTGATAGTCTAAAGGTACCCTCTTTGAATGGACCGTAAGGTCTTCTAGGGTACTTCCTTTCCTTGTTACTCCTTATTACTCTCTCTCTCTCTCTTTCTCTTTCTCTCTTTTTCACTCCATTCTCAGTAATAATAACAGTTCTAAAGTAGAATTGCTCTATGGCCAACCAAAATATCACCATGGACCCCAATTCGTTATTGTATGTTTGTGGATCACTAGTAATGTTACATGGCCCCCTAGGGGGCCATGTGGCCCACGGTTGAGAACCACTGGTTTAAATGGAGTCTTGGATGCAAATATTTTGTTTACTGCTTTGCGTTTCACGGAATTGAAATCAATATTAAGATTGATTTGCGTGAAATTTAAGAGAGTAATGGCCATTGAAATCAAAATTGAGAATGTTTCCCGTGGATAATAGTAAGTAATTGAAATTAAAATGACATGTAGTGATTTATGCACTGATTAGTAGGAGTAAAATGTCGATTGACCTGAAAAATAGGAATGTTTGGCGTGCAGAGTAGGAGAATAATTGGAATTGTAATGAAATATAAGAATGCTTCCCAAGAAGAATAATAATGTGTTTATAATGCGCCCTTCAGGGCTGTTATCCCTCCCAAAGCGCAGGTTGTGTAGCGAGTGTAGAGAAAGTTTACAGGGGAGAGAAGGTAATTCTGAAGAGATGAGTCTTCAGGGAGGGAGAGGATAGGACTTCGGCAGGAAGAGCATTCCAGACTCTAGGAGTACAAACTGAGAAGGATGGGAGCGAGGTTAGATCGGAGTGCCCGAAGAGTTTGACGACGGGAGAGGGCAGACGACAGATAAGGTGGAGCTTCGATGTTTAGGGCCTTGTAGGTGATGAGAAGAAAATATAGTTGGTACGGAAGCGAATAGGTAACTAGTGTAGCCCCTGTCACAGAGACATCGAAGGAGAGAACCGGGGGCGGCGAAGGAGGAGCCAGGTAGCATAGTTTTGAACTAGTTGTAGGGGGCGAAGTGACGAAGAAGGGAGATTCACTAGAAGAGAATTGCACTAGTCTAAGCGTGAGGTAACGAAGACATGAATAACAGTCTCAAGGCTTCGTCGATCAAAATGGGATCGAACACGTGCAAAGTTGCGGAGGAAACCGAGGGAAGACTTATAGATACGATGGAGGTGCTGTTTAAACGAGAGTTGCTCGTCAAAAATAACACCAAGATTACTGACGGTAACAGAGAAGGCAACATTGGTTTCCCCAAGGTTAAGGGAAGGAAAGAGAGCTTTAGATTTATCAACATCGAAGCGGTACCAACAAGGAGAACTTCAGTTTTATCGAGGTTAAGTTTGATAAAGTTGGCAAACAGCCATTCGTTTATGGAAAGGTAGACTGAAAGGAGCTTGGTAATTGATTGAGAGAAAGACACAGGGGATGAGGAAATGTATATCTGAGTGTCATCAGCATGGAGGTGAAAGGACAGGCCAAAATCGCGAAGAAGGGAGCCAAGAGGAAGTAAGTAGATGCGGAAAAAGAGGGGACAAAGGACTGGGCCCTGAGGCACGCCAAAATGAAGGGGCGCGGGCTCGGAGGAGAGATTTTTGAGCACGACCGACCTAGTGCGGGGGGAGAGCTATAAGCAGAAGCAATCAAGTGCAGTGCCCGAGAGACCAAGGGGAGTGTGAAGACGATCAAGGAGGACGCATATGTCGATGATGTTGAAAGCAGAGGAGAGGTCTAGGAGGACTAGAATGGACGTACAACCCCTATCGGCTGCTCTATGTAAACCGTCTGAAACATTAAGAAGAGCGGTCTCAGTAGAGTGCTTCGCTTTGAACCTCGATTGGTATATTTCATCAAAATTGCAGTTAGAAAACTACTCTCTCGAGGATCTTAGAGAGGAATAAAAGCTGTGAGATATGGCAAGAGCTAGATGGTTCAGAGGGGTTAAGGTGTGTTTTTTTTAAGGATAGGTCGAATTGATGCATCTTTGAAGGAAGAGGGAACCACCCCTGTGGTAAGAGAAGTGTTAAAGAGGTGAAGAATCAGTGGGAGGACAGCAGGGAGAAATTAGTGGAGGATTTTGGATGAAAAGACGTCCTTAGGAGATCCAGATTTGTTAGAGCGTGAGATCAGGGTATTTACTTCCTAGGAGGACGCTCGAGTGAGGACGTTAAGCAGCAATGGAGTAGGGTCGGGGAGAACATCATGGGCTTGTTCAGATGACTGGAGTAGTACGGCGCAAAAGTTAATAACTTTATCAGAGAAAAATTTAGAAAGAGTAGAGGGGTTGATGGGGGGAGAGGTGGGAGAAATGGGGCTAGACAAGGAAAGACGAGAGAGGAGACGAAGGTCATTCTTGCTCTCAGACAAAATTTTGCGTGAATGAGCCTCGCGCGCTGATTTTAATTTGGAAGAATAAATCGAAGTAGCAAGGCAATAGGCAAGCAAGAGGGAGGTTGTGTCTTACCCACGGGAGTGTGCTTTACGGAGGATTCGTTCATGAGCATATAAGAACCTCCTTGAACGAAGGAGTTCCATGGTGAACCAAGGGACGCAGTGATGGCAGTTTGAAGACGAAGTGATAAGGGGGGTGTGCACGTCAAGGCAGGCAAGTAATGATTGGTGCAGAGAGTTTAAGGCTTGGTCAGGTGAATCAGTAGTATCAATAAGAGGTACGACAGAAACAACGTGGTTAAAGAGAGAAGTAGTATCAATTAGCGATAATCGCCGGAAAGGAGTAGGATCTCGGGACGAGCGAGGAGGTAGGTGTTGGGGAATATAGAATTTAAAATTGACTAAGAAGTGGTCGCAAATCGTATTAGAAAGGTCAGTTACTGTTAGATTAGATACGAGTATATGGAGGTTCGAGATGACTAAGTCAAAGGTATTACCATGTATATGTGTTGGGGATGACACATGTAGTGTAAGAGAGAAGAGGTCGATGATGTCAATTAATGCACAAAAAGTCTCATTGTGGCTAGGAAGATTGAAGGCACCGAGAATGAGAGAACCAGTAGAGGATAGGTCGGGGAGTAGGGTACTGAACTCCTTGAGAAATAAGGCGGGGGACGAGCTGGGAGGGTGGTAAAGGACTACAATAGTCAGAGCGGGAATAGCACGTGAGACAGCAATGGGAGCCCCAAACCAGGCTAGAGGAGAAGATTCAGGGAGAAGGATGAATTGGAAATCAGTGGTTCTGAGGAACATGCAGGAAAGAATGACCCGGAGGGGTTGCAAGGGCAGTGCATGAACCAGAATCAGACTCGAGCCAGGTTTCTGTAAGGCCAAGAAAGGAAACCCCAGTGCGAACAATAAGGTCATGGACATACTCCGACTTATTGGTCAGGCTCCTAATGTTCAGAGGAAACGGCGACAGCGCCTGCTGATGAGCACAGGAGGAAGGGGGAGATTTGGAGGTGTTGGGTAAAGGAAGAATGGTAGGGCGAAAGAGGTTCCTAAAGAACGCCGAAAGTCTCTGCCCCCTCCTATTTGGCGAGTTCGGGGGATACCAGCACCCTTTATCTTCGCCTATGTAGCTGGAAAAAGACAATAATTTAAAGAGTTGAGTGAGAGGATTGAGTTCCTATCATATATAGTGGGTTCGCCCAGGCGAGGCGTCGGTGTGGGGGCGGGTTCGCCGACGCAAGGCGTGGGAGTTTGGGAGGGTTAGCCAGGAAGGAAGAGGCAGAGCAGCACGTGACAACAAATGAATCAATGGAGTGAGAAGGAAGTTAATAATGAAGCCGAAATGAGCAATTGAGATAAAAAATAACAATGTATGCTGTGATGAGCATGATAGTAACTGCAATTGAAATAAAATTAAGGATGTCGAATTGAAGGGTAGAAGAATAATGGCAATTGAAATGAAAAATAAAATATTTGCCTTGTAGAGTACGAAAATGGCTTTTGAGTTGAAAATTTAAGAATGTTTGCTGTAAGGAGAGTAATAGAAATTGAAATAAAAAATAAGAATGCCGTGATGAGTAGGAAAATAATAATAATTTAAATGAAAATTACCAATGAATGACGTGAAGAGAAGGAAGCAATTGCGAATATATAGAAATTAAGAATATTTCGCCTAGAGAGCGTGAAAATAATTGCAAGAGAAATGAAAATTAAAAATGTTAGAGTAAAGAATAAGAAATCAATGCCGAATGAAAATAAAATTTAGAAAGTTTGCCCTTAAGAATAGGAGAGTAATGAAAGTGAAATGAAATATAACTAGGTTTACCGTGAAAAGTATAAGGGTAATAGCAAATTAAATTAAAATTAAAAATGTGTGTATATATATAGACAAAAACGTTTTTAGTAAACAAATAAATTAGAACTAACGTACGTGAAAAATGGTACACCAATGCGAAAACTACCAGAAAATACAAGAAAAAAGAATAACAAGTCATCAGGGAAAGAAGAACAGCCAGTCTCCTGGCAATTATATACACACCCACATATTTCTCACCCCTTCCCCCATAAAAAACGCTCATGCTATCTCTCTATATCATCTCCCTCACTTCTCTCACTTCGCACACAGTAGTAGGAAAACAATGGGAATTAGGAATGTTTGTCTTAAAGAGGATTCCGCTTGTGGCTTGAATTATTCTTTCTCATATGCGTGTATCGGTACAGTCAATTTTTTTTCAAATTTGGACTGAATTTCAATTCGAATGAGGTTGATTGTTTGGATACACCGCTCTCTTGTGCGTGACCTGATTTTCTACAAGCAGTGATACGATCACACAAGAGTGTAATCTGTCGCTGCCTCGACCCCTGGGTTGGAGGTCACTCTACCGACCAGCTAACGGACAAGATTCTTCGGAATCACATGTGGGCAAAGGTGGCTGAAGTTATTAAATTCAAGGACCACATTCACGTGTTTAAAGTTGTATTCGCCGAGACCACAATGGCAAACAAAGCAAAAGAAAACGGCTTTCTCCTCTTTAATGTCCGGATCTGCCCCGAGTAGATTGAACGTAAGAGTTCTTTGACCTGCAAATGTGCTTCAAGTGCTACAGGTACAACGAAAACACCACTGCTACTTGCCCCAACTCTACAATTGCAGTTTGTTTTGTGTGTGCGTGCCAAGACCATTCCTGGCGTGAATGTAAAAGTTCGTTCCAGAAATGCCTCAATTGTGGTGGGCTACACAGAACCATCGCGATGATTTGTTCTAAAAAGAAGGAACAAATAAGGATTACAACGGACAAGGGCAGGAGAGATGAAGAAAGGAGAGCAAATGCCACCTACGCGAAGGTTACCAAGGCAACGGTCGCAGAAAGTAGTGTGGCCACAGCACCTACGTACCTGCAAATAGATAACGAAAAGTCAACAAAAAAAATTTGTTGTATATATTATGCACACTTTGCAAACTTGACCGAGCCTAGCACCTTCGCAAAGGAACCAAACACCATGCTCGTGAATAATGGCATGGAAAAAACGTGGTTCCCGGAAAACTCTCCGTCGAAAGAGGTACTAAGAGTGAACACTGAACCTGCAACCCCAGAGCGAGAAGAGCGGCCAAAAAGCTCCGGACACGAGTAATGCCCTTTCACGGGATTCTCGAGTCCAATCTATGGCTGCACAGCAGAACGCATAAACGGACTCACACACACATACAAGTACTCCAACAAAATCACAAGTCTAGAAAACGGAAGCCGCTGCTGTGAGGCCTAAGAAGGTGGAGCATTCGCCCTGCCCCCAAAAGGCCTCGTAGTCACGTAGACCGAGTAGATCCTCGTCTTCAAAGAATTGGGCTCCCAGGTACATGTACTACTCGAGGATGTTGAACCTCAGAGTATATGTTACCGAAGGGAACCAGTTTCCGGACGACACCGGCCAGGGCCACCGAGAGGAGAGTACAGCCGGTACATCGTACCGGGGCTCAAGTGCCGAGAGGGGCCCTTGTTTCCGTATGTTTTCCGAGCACAGATAAAATGTTATAGTGATAAACCTTTTTCCTATATTTATTATAGAGAGTAACTTCTAGTGGAAACAATATTCTTTAATTTACCTCGGAACGAGAGTGCAATTAAAACTCGCCTTGATCTCGCGATGTTGATAATAATATTTCGTCAATATGTAAAAGAAGAAGAGGCCGAAGCAGAAGAGTGATTGACGCTGCGAAAATTAGCATTAGCGGTGAGTGTTCTGTCTAAATGAGATAATTTTAGTGATATTTTGGGGGGAGGGAGATGTTCCCATTAGTTTTCTACAAATCAAAATATTTTATAATGATTTTTTTCTTTTTTTAAGCATTAAAATAAAATAAACTGCAATATATAAATTATGTATCAGATATATCATTGCTATATAATCTGAGAAGTGGAGCAACAATACCAGAAATTACCAAACAAAATAAGGGTGAGTGTATACTGGTTGTTATTAAGTTGTTAATTGTCATGTTGTTATTGTAACAACTTGTTAATATCATCTCATTTTTTGAGGAACAGATTGCTGAAATGCTTTTAAGTTTGGATAAACATAGAGGAGCAGAACCGGGTGAAATTTACCCTAAGCCCTTAATTGAAAAAATAAGCAGTGTAGCCTTTGTTTGAATATAATTTTCACTCATTCACTTGAATTTGAAGAGGTACCAGGGGATTGGAAGAATGCTCATATAGTACCTATATTTTAAATGAAACGAGAGAGGATGTTAGTAACTATAGGCCTATCAGCTAAACATCAGTAGTATGCGAATTAATGAAAAAGATTGTCAAAGCAGAGTTACTGACTTATTTATCAGATTTTGAATGGAATATACAGAGTAGATATAATTAGATCCTTTGAAATTGATAGGGATCACTGCCATAGGGGATACAGTTTTAAAATAAAAAAAAATCAAAGATGTAGGTTAGACTGTAAAAAAAAAATCTTTTTCAGACAGAGAGTGGTGAACTTTTGTGACATTTTGCCTGCAGAGGTGGTGAATTGTAAGTCACTTAATAATTTTAAAAACGGTTTAGACAAAAAATTTCAAAAGTAACATTAATTATCATTTCAATTTTATTTATAATTATTATATTTTATGATTATTATTGATGTTAATATTATTATTATTGATAATTTTAATGTCATTATTATTTATACTAATAATATTGTTATTAGTATTATTATTTTTTTGTTAAAACTTGGTTTACAATGAAATTTTTCTATCTTTATATGTTTAAATTCTACAATCAAATTGTCTTACTAATTTATTTTGTTCATTCCACTCCACTATAATTGAATAATTGGAGTCAATAGCTATAAATTGAAGACAACATAATTACTATAGGTCACTAGTGAATGGCTTTTATGGTATTTTAGTAAAGTAAAAAAAATGAAGTTTTAGATTCATTTAAATTCTCATCATTCTATATAAATAAAACTATACCTCGAGATTCCCTGCTAGTATAGTAGTTAGCGCGCTTGCCCGTAATTGCTCCGTAGGCAGTTCGAACCTCCTTCCGGATTCTTTTTAAGCTCACACTTTACTAGTGAGGTTAACTTGGCCGACGTCCGCCTGAGAAGCAACATAATAGAAGGACTTAAAAATGTTTTATGTTTAAAAATAAAACTGATACTTACTCTTATTTATGATTGGAATAATTTTATTTATTATTATATAATTATTAGTATTATTTAATCTACATTTTAGGTTTTAACTCCACAATTAAAGACTCAAGTTAATGTACTATTCATCCTTACACTATAATGTAACTGAGCCAGACAATAATTTTATGTGCATATAGTACATTAACAGATAATAAATTGTAATTCTTTATCTTGAATATATCCAAAAGTGAGAGGGTCATCAAGCCAAAATATAGCCAGAAGCCTTAGTTACCCCTTAGTCCGTAGATAAAAAACATTCATTCTACAAATAATATATATCAGTCAACTGACTGATATATACTAAAGTGCATATTTTTTTCAGATTTTGCGTGCGAGTCATGTCAAGTCAGAAGTCTAAGGCTCAAAAACGAAAAGAAAGCAAGTTACATGAAGAGAATGAAATAAAAGAGGACTGCAAACTCTTTCAAGTAGGTGTAAGAAAGCTTATAAACATAAATACAGATCTCCAACAATATGCTGAAATTTCTCCAGTAGGTCAGATAACTGAAGAGGATCAAAGAACAGAAGTGGCACTTACTGGTACGGTATTCAGAAAGGGGACAAATAATGGTGCACTTCCTGTTGCAAGTACAATGACAGATGTGGGTGTTGATATTTATGTTCGTGAGAAATTAACCGCTGAGAGAGTTAAAGAATGTGTCAGAAAGGGCCATCTCATTTCCCAACTTCATTTTCACGTGACAGTAATCAGCAGGCATTCCCTGGGAGTATACTTTCAGTACGATATCAAAATGGTGAAATTTCAAGATGAGATTGGCTGGTATGGAGTCCATCACAACAGGCCCTCTATTGTTTTCCGTGCAGTCTCTTTCAAAAAGAAACCGAAACTTCAAAATCGCATTCGCGTCTAGCAATATCACAGCTAACAACATTCCTGAACACGAAAGATGCAATGCCCATAGGAAGTGTTATTTGACCTGGCGTGATTTTGAAAGACGATTGAAATCAGACAACTGCATTGAAAATCTTTTGGAAACTTCCATAGAATCTGCAGCAGCAAGATGGCGCAATCTTTTGAGGTGGATCATATACATTGTTCTTTTCCTGGGGGAGAGAGGTATATCATTTAGATGATCTTCGCAAAGAATTGGAGATGTAATAAATGGAAACTTTGGGCGCTTGGTAGAACTGTTATTTCGGTGGGATCCTGTTCGGAAAGAACATGTGCTAAAGGTAAAGGAATTGCAGCATAAATTAGAGAGACTTCAGGTACACTATCTCTCAGCAAAGACTCCAAACTAATTTGTTTATATTTGCTCATAACTTGTTCCAAAACAAGTTCTTTTTGAAAGGAGCTGCTCAAAATACTTTCAATTATGGTGACTGCAACACCAGAATTCTCTCGTGTTGAGCAAACTCCCTTTTTACTACGATATCTTGTGAAAAAAGACTTTGCCTATGTTATCGGGGAGCGATTTTTGAAGTTTGTTGATTGCAGCAACAAAAATACAGAAGATATTGCGAAAATGGTACTGGAAACGTTGAAAAAGAACAACATACCTTTCTCAGATTGGAGGGGGCAAAGCTACGACAATGGATCCAATATGGCGGGAAAATACAAAGGGGTATAGGCACGTCTTCTGTTAGAAAATGCTTTGGCACTCTACTCACCCTGTGAATGTGATACTTTAAATTTATGTGGAACAGACTCTGCTGAATGTTGTTCTAAGCCATTGAAACAATTCAGATAGCATACACCCTCTTCAGCTCCACTCCACGACGTTGGGAAGTTCTTTTGAACAATACAGGAAATCAGTCGCTTCACAACAAGTCCGATACAAGATGGTCTTCGAGAATAGATTGTGTAAAACAATTTGCAGCAAACCTTACCAAATACATGGCGCTATTAAGTATGTATCATTGTTTACTTGTGTGATTATGTCATGCAACAAGATTCTGCAAGCAAGACATGTTACAATTGATGTTGATGTTGAAGTCAAATGTCAACGAGTTGATAGTAAGTTTGAAAAATCTTTATGAGAACTGGAAGAAAATCTGGAATGAAGCAAAACATGTTTCATCAAGCATGGGGATTGAGGTGAATCTGAATATAAAGAGACAGAGAAAGAGAATCTGATGCGATGACGAACAAAGCCCGGATGCTGATTTCACAGAAATGAATGAAGATAATGATTCTATAGAAGATGCAATATTCAGGAAATGTGTTTTACAAAATCCTTGATAACCTCATTGGGGGCTTGACTCTTCGGTTTGACGCTTTAAGAAACTTGTCGGAAGCCTTTTCGTTTCTATGGAACTACATACCTCCTGAAGCGGGAGAATTAAAAAGCTGGCGACAAAGAGCTTACGATTTCGTCGAGAAATATAAGGATGACATCACAGTGAGCTCATCCATGAATGGAGTACCTCAAAATGGTGCACCAAGGCAACTTTGGAAACATTCCCTTCAAATCTTTAGATATTCCGAATAAAATTACGGAATTACAGCTTGAGAACATATCTCCGAATATTTGCATTGCTCTTCGTATTTTTTCTGTCCATTCCTGCAACTGTCGCTTCAGCTGAGCGATCTTTCACTAAACTGAAAATTGTCAAAAACTATCTACGTAGTACTATGTCACAAGATCAGCTTATGGAGTTCGCAATCTAAACTTGCACAAAAAATCCATTTTTATGATGTCATCAAATATTTTGCTGCTAAGAAAGCTCGAAAAGCACTATTCAGTATATAATTATTTTTAATATATTTTATTGTCCATTATACAGGATGGCCCAGAAGTCGCGCTAATATTAAAAATTTGCTACTAATGATATTTTTCGTTCTGCAATTTATATGATTTTTTTAAGTAAAGAAATTGGTAAATAATATACAGTATGAACACCTGAAAAAAGAAATAAATATTGTCCACCCTGTAAAATAAAGTATATATATGCATTTTGTTTTTTTGAAACTTGGGGAGGGTGCCCAAATTTGGTCTTGTACCGCGTACTATTTATCCTCTTGGCGGCCCTGACGCAGGTGCAGAGGATATTGTCGATGGCCTTAGCGCCGGACAATACAAATGGGACTACGAGGCTGACATACCTGAAGATGTGGTAAAGCAGGCTCTCTTCCGCGACCTTGTCCAATTCTCAACCGACACTTACGTTGTTCTCACTACTCCATCCTTCCCCCAAGGAGCAAAGGTTGACAGAGAATGAACACCTTTCGTTATAACACCTACGCTACATTGCGAGCGTAATGTCAAAAGCTAGCCGTTACATTATAGAAGACCTTACCTGAACAAAACCCTCAACCTTAACATGTAAACACTTTTACCGATTATGACAACCTAAATTACAACATTTTTCCAAAATTCGACTTACCGTAGTAACGAGTATTTTCTAGTTGCTACAAGACTTGAATGGCAACCAATTTTGACCCCCCCCCACCAAAAAAGAACTCGAGATTAACACTGCCAGAGTTAACCATTGACCAGGGATCTTTAAATCCCTGCCTCAACAGTACTATTGTACTCTATTGACTACTTTTTGCTGGAGATGATACCCTTACACCAGGGAACAAAAACCTTTCAAAGTCATACTAAACTTATCTTTACTATCTTTTTCCAAACCCTTTCACCACTATACTCTCTTAATTTTCATCTACTAATCTATACCTTCTATCTTGACTATGTCTAATGTCCAATGCCTTAAAGAGGAAGAGAATAATGTCAATTTAATTGAAAAATGAGAAACTTTTCCATGAATTTACGAGAGTTATGGCAATTGAACTAAAAATTAAGAATGTTTGCCGTAAAGAATAGGAAAGCAATGGAAATTGAAACCATATATAAGTATGTTGGCCGTGAAGAATAGCAGAGTAATGGTAATTAAATTAAAAATTAAGAATGCATGCCTTGGTCAATCGAATATGGTCAATCGAAGTGAAAATTAGAAATGATTGCCGTGGAAAGTAGGAGAATAAAGAGTGAAAAAGCAATTGAGATGAAAATTAAGAATACATTGAAGATAATGAGTATTATGGCGATGGAATTGAAAATTAAGAATGTTTGCAGTGGAGAATATGGGGAATTCACGTCTGCCAGGAATATTCGAGGAATAAAGGCAAATGAAAAAAAAAAATTAAGGCTGTTTGCAGTGAAGGCTTGGAGAGTGATGATGATTGAAATTATAAATTAGGATGTTCGCTATGAAGAGTAGGAAAATAATGGAAATTGAAATGAAAACTAAGAATCTTCGCCGTGAAGAGTAGGAAAGTAGAGAAAATTAAAATACGAATTAAGAATATTCGCTGTGATGATTAGGAGGATAATGGCAATAGCAATGAAAATTAAGATTTTTTACAGTGAAGAATAGGTGAATAATGGCATTGAAATGAAAAATAAGAATATTTGCCCTGAGGAGTACGAGAATAGCTAGCTTTTAACCCCCAAATTAGAAATATTTTCTGGTAAGAATAGGAAAGTAATTGCAATCGGAACGAAAATTACGTATGTTTGCTGGGAAGTTAGAAGAGCAATGGCCTATGAAATGAAAAGTAAAAATGTTTGCCGTGATGTGTAGCAAAATAATAGCAATTGGTATATAATTAAAATTGTAGGTTGTGAAGTTTAAGAGAACAATGACACACAAAATATAAAGTAAGAATGTTTTCGGTGAAGCGTATAACACCAATGGCAAATTAAATGAAAATTAAGAATATTTGCCGTGAAAATAGGATGTTACTGGCAATTGAAATGAAAATTAAGAATGCTTGCCCTAAAGAGTATGAGAGTGATGGACAATGAAATCAAAATTAAGGATGTCTGACGTGAAAGTTAGGAGAATAACTGCAATTTAAATGTAATTTAAGAAGGTTTGCCGTGAAAAGTAGGAGATTAATGGCAATTAAAATAAAAATTACGAATGTTGTCGTTAATATTAGGAGAATAATGGCAATTTAAATGAAAAGTAAGAATATTTGCAGCGAAGATTAGAAATTTAAATGAAAATTAAAAATGTGTTTGTGATGATTAGTAAAGTAATGGCAATTTGGATCTCAAAATTAATAATTTTTTTACGTGCAGTGTATGAGACTATTGTGAATGAAATCAAAAGTAAGAATATTTGTCTTGAAGATTAAAATATTAATAGCAATTGGAATAAAAATTAAGAAAGTTTGTCGTAAGGAGTAAGAGAGTAATGCCAAGTAAATGAAAATTAAGTATTTTCGATGTGAAGAGGAGGATAGAATGACAATTTAAATGTAAAATACTAATGTTTTTCGTGAGCTATATGAGATAAATCGAAAGTAAACTGTACATTAATAATGTCAGAGAGAGAGGAGAGAGAGAGAGAGAGAGAGAGAGAGAGAGAGAGAGAGAGAGAGAGAGAGAGAGAGAGAAGGGTAGGATGGAAAGAACCCGCGATCGGCTTCTTTTGAGGTACCCTCACGTTTGATAACACGCCCTATAGCGAGCCTAATTGTAACAACGAGAGGTTCTGCGAGATGGCGTGAACGTCTAAATTCACCCTCGGCGCTTCTATATAGATAAAGTAAAATCTACTTCCGGCGGCTAGGTATAAATAGTAAAGCATTGGCCTAGGTAAATTAGTATTGTGCTAAGAGGGGACGTCGCATAAGCCTTCTCTCGGCCTGCTCATACCCTAAGAACCCGAAGACAAGACAAAAAAAAAAAACTAGAAAAGATTTCTCGAGCCCAGCTTCCTCCCCGGCAAATACTCCCTCGATCCCACTTTCGAGGGAATACAAGTAGTAGTGGAATACAGGTCGTATTTTGCGTCATAACTTCAAACAGGCCGAGTACTAATAGGCCTTAAGTGCAAACCTAACCCGTGCTGTTAAAAAGTACTCGAGCTCAGTGCTCCTCTCGAGCAGCCGAATATTTGGGTGGCAGATCCACCCGGAATTGGAATCCCCTTTTGTCGGTCGTGTGCGGCTGAGTGTGTATTCTTCGATTTATCTTTCATGTCTATTATCTTATTTTTGATTTGTCTTCCATGTCCATTATTTTATTTTTTATTTATCTTTCATGTCCAGTATTTTAGTTGAATTAATTCTACCAAGTATAACTAGTCACTCTTAGAGATTTATTGAAACCCAAAGTTTAATTGCATTATTCGAGGCAAGGCTCAACTGCAGAGTTGCTCTGCGTGCTATCCGCCAACCGTTCCGAGACACGGAAAGCAAACGGAAGTCAGAAGATCTAACCTGACCTACGAAAAATATTGTCCACAGTGTGAAAAGTAGGTTACTAATGGGAAGTGAACTGAAAATTAAGAATGTTTGCTGTGAACTGTAGGAGAGAAATGGCAAATAAAATGAACAATAAGAATGGTTTCCTTTGACAAGCAGGAGAATATTGGCAATTCGAATGAAAATAAAGAATATTTCAAGTAAAGAGGATAAAAATATCAAATGAAATGTAAATTAAAAATATTTGATGTAAAAAGTAGGAGATTAATGGCAATTTTAACGAAATTTAAGAATTTTTGCTATTGAGATTTGGAAAAATATTGTCATTCAAATGAAAAGTAACAATGTTTGATTGAATAGTAAGAGAATAATGCCAATTGAAATTAAATTTAGAATTTTTCCTTGGAGAGTAGGAAGTTAATGGCAATGGAAATGATAATTAAGAATCTTTGCCTTGTAGATTAATAGAGTAAGGGTAATTCAAGTGAAAACTAATATGTTTACCGTCAAGAGTAGGAGAATATTGGCAATTGAAACGAAAAATATGAATATTTCGCACGAAGAGTAAAAAAATGGTAATATAAATGTTGTTTAGGGATGTTTTACCTAAAAAGTAAGAGATTAATGGCAATTGCAATGAAAATTAAGCAAGTTTGCCGTTGAGAGTAGGAGAGTAATGGATATGCAAATGAAAAGTAATAATGTATGTTTGAAGATTGGGAGAATAATGGTAATTTAAATGTAAATTAAGAATGTTTGTCGTTAAGAGTTAGAGAATAAGGGCAAAGAAAAAAAAATAATAATATTCGCCGTGAAAAGTATGAAAGTAATGTCAATTCGACTGAAAAATAATAATGTAGGCCCTGAAAGATGTCAAGTGAAATTAAAAATAAGAATAATTGCCGTGAAGAGTAAGAAGCTAATGGCAATTTAAATGACATTTACGTATGTTTACCAGTAAGTTAGTAGAATAATGCGAATGGATATGAACATTAAGAATGTTTGAATTGAAGTTTAGGAGAATAATGAAGATTAAAATGAAAATTAAAAAATATTTGTCGTGAAGTGTAGGCGCTCAATAGAAATTCCCATGAAAATTAAGTATGATTGACGAGAAGATTAGCAGAGTAATGGCGATTGAATTAAAAATTTAAAATGTTTCTGTGAAGAGCATGAGAGTAATGTTAAATAAAATGAAAATTAAGAATGTCTGTCATGAGGAGTAAGAGAATAATGGCAATTGAAATTAAGATTAAAATGTCTGTCCTAAAGAGTAGAAGAATAATGACTATTAAAATAAAAAGTAAGGATGTCTTTTATGAAGAGTATGAGAGTAATTGCAAATGAAATGAAAATTAAGAATCTGGCCTGATGACTATTAGAGTAATGGTGATTAAAATCAAAATTGAGAATTTTTTCACTTATGAGTAAAGGAATAATGACAATTGAAATGAAAATTAAGAATATCGCCGTGAAGAGTAAGAGAGTAATGACAATTGAAATGAAAATGAGGATCGTCAAAGTTTACTCTGTATCCAAAATAATTATAAATTAGGAAGAAATTGACCACGAGTCTGACCTTTTTTATTACCATTAATCTTTAGGTACACAAGATTAGACTTAATCCCTATTAACTTGACAATATAAGGCTTAATCCATGATAAGGACTGCGTGCTTTGGGGCGCTGCTTATAGACGATGTTCAAAAGTTGTTTGCATAATATCATATGAGCTTATAGGTTGAGTGCAAGTTTATAGCAGCACCAGTTTATAGGGGTGACCAGTATATGGTGAAGGGAAATTAAGTATCTGACTCCAAAGATGATTTCTTCTTTTTGGCTGGGCTTACTGAAGGTTTCAGGGTAAATCGAGGTAAAGGAGGACGTTGCAAAAATATACTATATTCTGATATTGGCCGATTAACAGAGCAATCGGCACGTCACGAAGTTACTATGCGGGTCACTAGCAGTCTATATATATTCAACGCGAAGTATTAAATTCTGGAGCGACAAGACTTTGTGAATTTAAAAGGGGGAACGTGAATTAGATAATCTTCTTAACAACAGTAATCTAATAATCTTAATAATACAATAATCATGACAACTGAGCTGCTCCGACTATATATGTGCCTATTTTCTAGAGGGCGTGGATTAGAATCGTCCTTGGGATGAGCTTCAGTTGTCGACTTCATTGTTCTCCACCCCTAAGGCAGAGTTACCGAAACCTGTGTACGTCGAATTATTTACATATCTCAAGTTTTATCTATTTAACCGAATACGCTTGTTGCAGCTTTGTGATACAATTCCTTTTGGTCAACGGGTGTATGTACCCAGGTGCTTCGTAGACTTCCATCTTTCTTTTGACACAGCTGTCTATGACCTTTCGCGCGTTCGTATATTCGTGTGTCCCGCGTGCACTTCAAACGGTCGCTTCCCTTCTATATATATATACATTAAAAAATATATTTACATTCCTTATTTTTTTAGACAAATTCATAGATTCAAATTAATTTATTAATATACATACATTCTCATTTCCTTATTCCAATTTTAGACATTATTTTGTATGTGTGGAGTCTGCTGGGATTTAATAAGACCACCGCGCGTCCATTTTGTGGAGCTTTTCGCTATTGAATCCTGCAATTTGGTACCAGTGGCCTACTTATTAAATAATCCGATCACCACAAGCTCTTGCCCAAAACGTACACTTACATTTACTCTTACTATCCTTAAATGGGGCCACTACAACTTTTAGGGTGATCGAAGTGTCAGGAAGAAAAGCAAATATATAGACATTGAATATGAATAATTTCCGCAAACGACACCGATTTCACCCATTAGTGTACGACAATGAACAATAGCTTCACTGGACCATTTCCCGAACTTCCAGCCAAATATATGACAAAGGAAGCAACGTTTTCCTCTCATCAACTTTCAGAAACCCATAACGCCTTAATGGTAGTTTTCTTTCTCATTGTGCGTTTCTCTTTTTGGCGTCTATAATAAAAAATGGACGTTAACAAAATGAAATCTCAGCTGAAAAGACGATTATTCTCGAGAATTCCATGGACATGGTAACGGCTCAGACTTGGAAGGAGAGTAATTTACAAATTATTGGAAAGAGTTTTCTAGTTGTAACGTCAGGTTATTGGTTATTAATGGAGTTTCGGTGGGGAGTTTTATAGATGTGTAAATTGTAGTCTTTAAAAACTGAAATTAGTAGATGCAAGGATCGGAGAACTACTCCACTACTGAGGGAGGATATACAATTATTTGGACTTAAGAAGATAGGAAGTACCAAATTGATGGGGAGGAAAACTTGGTAATACTAAGAATTATGATTAACTGAATTCCAGGACTTTAAATGAAATTCATGTTCACATGAAAGTCGATTTGGCCAAAGTTAAAGAAGTGGAACTATTCATTATTATATATTTAATAGTAATTATCTATTGCAAACATTCGCTAAAGGAATGTTCTTTGGAGTGCGCAGGATTCCACGCTGTCACGGGGTCGCGAGAGTGTTTCTAACTACAGGAATATAAGTGTGCAAATTGTCTAGTATTTCTGTCTCATATGACGCCCTTGATTAAACGTATGAACATTTTGGATTTTAACCCAAGCAGATTAAGATTCATTTACCTTACAATGGACGCGTTTCTGAAGCCAGTTTTCACCTAAATCTTATTTTTATATAGTCAAAATGATTATGGCTTAAAAACGTCTTTTGCATTAAATGATGTGTATATATATTTAGTTCATTTTCACCTGAAAAATGTTTCCTACTGCGTTGCGATTAAATTAGATGAAACTAAAGATGGAAAATTATAATATGCCTCAACCCGAGCGTGAAAAGGTGTGTATTCATTAGGGCAGATGACACATTGCTTGATCTACTCCTAATTGCATTGGTATTCCATTTCAGAAATTTTCTGTGGGGTTTGTTGCTTCTTCTCTTCAGCACAATGGCGATGCTAGAACCAATTGGTCTCCGAGAAATTAAATACCTCCCGGGTATGTAATAATGGGTGAAGTAAAACGGAAATTTTGTGTTATTGAGAAAATTATAGCACTTCGTCACCATTTTCTTAATTTATTGTTTAACTTTAAAGAACCAGAAATTAGAACTTCAGAGTCCCGATGACTTTGTGATTACACAAGAAGAACACGAAAAATAATTTCTGTTTTTACTCTAAAATTATTCTGACAAAAAGAAAAATGAATACCATTTTTTTAAACAGCAATGAATTCATTATAGGCAATGTTAATAAAAAATAAGTTTTCGAACTCCTCCCCTTTGAATTTTTAATGTTTACATTCAATCGTTTAACTTTAAAATTTAATCATTTAGACGTATTCATAGTTAGGCATATTATAAGTTAGGGCTGTCTAACATACAGCTCAAGCACACGACCCGACCCGCCAGCATGCTCAATTCAGTTTGAGACCATAACAATTTTCTTTTTTTTCTAAATACTAAAATATGACTTAAATCAAGACTTTAATGTTTCGCTTTGGTTAATATGTCACAATATTCCTTGAAATTGAAAAATATAGTGGCATGTACAATGAATTATATTTAAATACTTCGATAGAAAAGATAACTTAACCTTTCTTGAATCGTGAGAGTTTAACAGATTTCATTGGTACTTGCCAGAGTGGCCGAAGCCACTGCCAGGAATTCCTGCCCTGTAGGAGGAAAGAGGTGTTTGCGCAATTTTGTCGCCCTCCACGGCTCCACCCTGACCAACAATTGTTTCTAAATGGGGTTTGTCTGGAAGTGGAGGACTCGCACCGTTTGCTTGGTCTTGTATTTGACCGATGCCTCACATGGGAGGCTCATTTTCGCAGCCTTAGGGTCTCTTGTACCCGACCCATTGATATTTTTGTTTCATGTCTTTTAGCTCCTGGGATGCTTATAGGATTACTGCCTTACTTTTTTATAGATCTTTATTTGTTCGAAACTCGACTACGGATTCGAGTTTTTTGCATCCGCAGCCTAGCGGTTATTTCGAAAAGTTGATTCTATCCACCACACTGGCCTTTGCCTGGCGACCGGTGCCTTCCGCACTTCCCCCAATGAAAGTCTACTTGTCGATTCTGAGATGTCACTGGCCTGTACGAGGGAGCCCGGCACCTCCCTCAGTCGCCAACAGCTCTCGCTATGAATCCGCAGCTGATCTCAACAGTATCCATGCCGCCGAGAGACGCCAGTCATACCGTAAGCCCTTTGAGTTTAATGCTACGACACTCCTTCGAGACATCCGTATAGCTCTCGTTCCCGTGGCGCCCCTGGTTCTTCCTAGAACGCGGTCCTGGATTTTACCACCTTTGACTAGTTGTCGCCACGCCTCTGTTCCCAAGACTTCTACAGCGCCGAAAGTATTGCATTCGGCATTTTTGGAGCACACTTCATCTCACGCTGGAGCTGTGCCACTGTATACAGATGGCTTCAAGTCCCAAGAGGGGGTCGGTTTCCACGCCGTATCCCCTCTGTTTGAAATCACCGGAGCTCTGTCTTCACGGCCGAACTGGTTGCAATACACAGCTCGGTAAGGGTGAAAACAATGCTTATGCTTCTAAAAAGATCAAAAGATACCGTAACACTACAGATGTCACAAAATACTCGAGTAACCGGCCGTTCGGCCATCTGGCTGAGAAGACGAAATTGTGCCATAATATGAGAAAAGATCCGGCAATTTTATTAGATGAAACATCTGAGATCAGTTGTTTGTCTCAGCTTTCAACGATTTATTATTATCATTATTATTTTTATTCTTGTACATTTTAACTACCTCTCAATTGTTTATTTGAGAATAATTAATTCATACTTCTTTTAGCCCTTTTTTAGTTGCTGATTTTATTTCACAGGATTACCTACTCATTTTAAGTGTCTTTCAATTATGTTTTGTAATCTATTAATTATTCTTTCATTTTTTTTCAATAATTTAGTCGCATATTTCACTTAAATTTTATTTTTATTATTTAATATGATATTTTGAATATTTTAATTGATTTTTAATTATATTTGTTCTGTAATCACTAAATTATACTGCTTTTAAAGTTCTTTGTAATATTTTAGCAGTGCCAATGTCTCATCTAGTATGTGAAGCAACTCCGGAAATTGTTTCCAAATGACAAAAAGTCAACTGTATTGTGATAGTCATTACATTTGAAAAATACCGCTATCTTAAATATACTTATCTTAATAAAACAAAAACTAATTTTAATATTGATGAACAAGGTATGTAAATGAATGAGTTAGTCATCACACTTCACCTCCTTTGTATGTAGCTTTCAGGCTCTCGTAATGAATATAAATTGCCCGCAAGTAAAAGTAAAACCTTGTACGATTGCTTTCATATTTAACTTCAAAGATGGGCAGATCTACAAGATCTACAAAGTTACGATGCTGCTGGAAACGTACCACTGAATTTTTAGGGATTATAATCAATATTAGCATTTCTGCGTCGGAAAGTAATATGTACAACCGCGGATCCGGGGGGAAAGGGGAGGCTAGGAGTCTGAAGTTCTACCCTCTCCAAATTTCAGACCCATTTATGTTTATATTCCTTTTATAAGCCATACTTGTATTCTGCTATTCAGAAACAGTTATGGAATAATAAATAATATATAAAAAACAGTTTTTAATACCGTTGCGATCGAATGTACCTTATATGATACATGTCTAAAACACAGCTAAATCTCAAAAGTAATTATTAAATTGAGCATTTTATCTTTGCTAACATCCAAAAACTATAATTCATAATTTTCTGATGTGTGGAAAGAATTCGGATCTGAAAGTGTTAGTGCTCGCTCCTTTATGAGATGCTGTTATTTATTATCAAGTCTGTGTAAGATAACCATTATTAATCATCAATGCCCTTTGCTCAGAGTACTCAGAGTTAGGAATTCAGGTTAATCCCCCCCAAAAAATTTTAGCCTTGATCCGCCACTGAATATGAATAGCATAACTAAAGTTATTAATAATAGTATAGGTAAGATATTAACGGAGCTGTGAAAAAGTGGGACAATAGTAATCTTGATGTATTAAAGTCGGAGGAAATTTAAATAGCACCAATATCAAGATTTTTATAATGATCCACCATTGTATTATCCATTGAGACCGTTATTGCTTTGATGAGGAAGAGTCAGAATAGGCATAAGATTAAGAAGCATTAAAAGACTTCAATCGTAAATCCTGTCTCAAATTTTCCCTTTTCAGAGGATATAAGCATATGGATGTATGCTATGGTCGCTATTGGCTCTGCTTTTGTCATTTTCGTGGGCATTGTTGTGTATCTCATGTGGTACGTAAGATGTCGTATTCATCCTTAGACATTTCTAGGTGACATGGATTACGTGCCCACCCATTAAGGATTTATTCCATTTAATTAAGTTAAAATATTAAAGTGAAACAGAAAAGAAATTCTCAAAGAAGTTAGAAAAGAAAGGAGGGAAGTAAGTGGAAATATGTAAAATGTACATAATATGAGTCAACTGCGTGGGCTCCAGATACAAGGAAGACAGGCAACTTTCCTAATCCTACCCACGTCCCGAAAGCAGACAGATTTTAATTAATAATTATTTGTGCTTTGTTGATTGTAGATTATGTTTATAAATTATTTATTTTGTTTTGCCACCATTTTAATAAGTTCAGTGTGGAAAAATAGCCCCCTTCACCAAAGATGAAAGATCATCATCCTCTACTTGTATTCGAAGCACCAACTATACGCATTAAAATTATTAGCGTTCCTACTAAACTAAGACAGACGTAGATACCTTATGTTTCCGATGAACGACTTCCTAAATCAATGAACATGTCTTTGGCATGTCTCGCCTTCGGAACTTGACACGTTCTAGCTCTCTATCTTTAAAGCCAATTGTACATCAGTATTATCGCCTGTTTCTCAGTCAATAGATCATGATCTAATATCGTTGGAGGCCGATGATTTTTACAACTTAGAGACAAAATATCTGGATATTTTCATTTAAGCCTCAAGAGAGTTTCTCTCCACCTCTCTTATTTTGATCAACTCACCAAAAGACTTCGAGGTCCTTGTTTGTCTCTTTGCTTCTGAAGTTCATTCAAATTAGCGATAATTTGCATACCCTGAATTTCTATTTCAAGCTTCTAATCACTCCTCTACCTCAAACTTACTATCGATAACTTCACGACCCCTCACGATGCCTCTCTCCTATTTGGGAATATATTCGAGCTAAGGCTCGAATATATTCCTAACTTCCATTCATACTTGATCTTGTCGTTTCTTTATTTGCAATTCATAGCCTCCTTTTACTCAATCCTCCCAGGGCAATTTCTTAAAACACTCTTATGCATTTCCTTTTCACTCTCACCTTTGCACTTAACCTTCCTGTCATCATTAGCTTTCACCTATCAACCTGGAACAATTGATCTTGGATTTGATCCCAACCCTGATTCTACCGGCTTCTACCAACTTTACAATTGGTCTCAATGACTCCCTTGACTCTATTTCCCGGATCATTTCCTTCCCTCTCACCATCAGCATATCCATTGGTTATCCGGTGTTATTACTAAAACTAAGCAGCACATTTGAGATTGCGGAAGACCTTTTAGGACTACTCGTGGCACTGAGATGGCTGTTATCTCCCTTACCAACACTCTTGGCACTCATTCATACTGCGATCTTCTGAAATCTGTTCGTCAATACCACACCATCCACATCTTGCTTGGTGACTAAACAACCCACGTGCGAACACTCGAGATAACTACCTTCTGCCCGCTGAAATTCCTTACGCTTCGCTCTTCCGATGCGACACCCTAAACTATCCTCCTAACATCTCTACCATTTTCTACCTTCTTCTCAGACAAAACATTCCTATTCAATCTTATATTTCCTTTACTTATACGTCCCAATACAAATTGCCTCTTTCGCCACCGTTTATCTTGAAGAAGTAACCTTGCTCTTCCCCTAAAATTGACTGGTTCTTATTTTGACTAGTTCTCTCCAAGCCTCTATCGTCAGTTTCTGCCTCGTTCCCTTCAACACCACTTTGGTTTAAACGGCTTCCGTAACATAGTATAATACTACAGATTTCAAACACAGTGATGTCCTCTAAATTCTAAAAAGCATTCCTGAGACTAAAGGACACGATAGACTATTGCCAAATTATTCAACGTCTGTTCCTTTCTAAAGTTCTGGAAAGACTGCTGTAAATCCGACTTCTTGACCACATGCCCTCCTCCAATATTGATGACATCTTCCATTCTGGCATCAAGGCCTGTCTC
Organism: Ceratothoa steindachneri; assembly: GCA_963969495.1. NCBI lineage: Eukaryota > Metazoa > Arthropoda > Malacostraca > Isopoda > Cymothoidae > Ceratothoa > Ceratothoa steindachneri. The sequence goes on from OZ018329.1 coordinate 85,594,775, forward strand.
ATCGCATATGTGTATCTGTTCTAAAATATAGCGGGCCACCTTTGAGCGAATAATGTTGATCAACCTTCCATTCTAATAATCTTTTATCACTTGGCAACCTTAAATACTATCGATCATAATGCTCTTCTTGATCATCTTTATAAATACCTGGGGCTCTGTAGAACTACCCTTGACTGGTTCCGCTCTTACTTATAATCTCTTAGTTAATGTTATATATCAGAAGTGATATATCTAAGACACCAAGAGGGCTTTTTGGTGTTTCGCAATGATCAGTTCTTAGTATACACATTTTTCGTATCTATCAACTTCTCCTTGGAATTTTTATGCGTCGCCTCGGTCTATCATTTCATTTTTATGTTGACAACACGCAATTCTACCTATTTTTCTCCATAGCCTTGTTTAATGAGACTATTGAGTCTTCTACCGGACTGCCTCTTGGACAACTTTCAGAAAATGAATCATGACAAAACTGAGGATGCTGGTGGGTTTGCACCACAAATGCAAACATATTTCTCCCTTTCTTATCTTACTTATGCCGCAATGCACGCAGCTATGGAATATGCCTGGGAGATACTCCTCATCCACGCCAAACAAGTGATATGTCATAAAGACCAATCTAACAACCCACAAAATAACTGTTTCAAATGATTATTTATAATTGACAATTGCCGTCACAGCACGTGGGGTCGTTTTCACTCGCGCGTGGATTCAAGCTACATATGTTGTGTAACTTTTTAAAATGAAATTACATGCACGCAGTGATAGAATGATGTTACCCCAGTGCTCCTACAGTGTCATTTTTTTCTCTTTTGTCACATTTTTCACTTTGTTCACTATGGGGTCACTTTTGATTTCTTTTTATATTTTTAACTTTTTCAGTTAAGAATATTTTCTATATATAGTGTAATACAAGCTCCACATTTAAATTTCTACAAAATATATCTTAGATATTATTAAATGTGGAGTACATTATTTTTTTTCATTTCTGTAATAAAGGTGTAGGAGTTGGACAAAATAATTGGAACACATGTTAAATTCAATGAATATTTATTTAATACAGAGTTTGTCCTCCTTTTGCTTTCTAAACAGCGTCAAAGCGTCTTGGAATTGATTCATACAACTTCCAAGACACCCCACAAATGCTCAATAATATAAAGATCTCGTGATTATGGGGGCCACTCCCTGTGTTGTAGCTCACTCATTTGCTCTTCATACCAATTCTTAACTACATGAGCGTGTGTATTGGGGCATTGTTATCTTGGAAAAAGCACTCATCATCAGGAAGTAATGTCCTGGACCATGAGATAGACTTGATCTTCCAAAAGATTCAGATATTGGTTGCTGTTGATCTTAACATGTAGGGCAACGATTGGACCGAGAGAATTCCAAGATATGGCTGCCCAAACCATCACTGACCCTCCTCTGAGCTTTACTGTAGGAAGAAGGCAGTCAGGATTAAAAGTTTCCCCTGGCTGCTTTCAGACATAAACTTGCCCGACAGTGGGGAAAAGAGAAAAACTGAACTCATCGGAGAACATTACTTGCTTTCATTGGTCTGTCGACCAGCCTTTTTTGAGGTTTATTGATGGCGGCTCTTCCATAAAATCCGGCTTTATTGAGCTCATGACGAACAGGTTTAGTCGAAACTGGGCTACTGAGATGTTGATTCAATTCTGCAGTCACTTTAGAGGCAGTTGTCTTGGGATTTTTCATCACAATGTGTTTCAACACTAGTCGGTCTCTTTCAGTGAGCTTCGAAGTCCTGCTGAAATTACTACTCCTGCTGGAGGTTTTGTCCTGTTCCTTGAATTTTGTCATGGTCCTTGATATGGTAGCTCTTAGAAAACCAAGTCATTTAGCTGTTCTAGCCGCAGAAGCTCCTGCAATTTGAGCTCCAACAATTTGCCCTTTTTCAACTCAGTGAGGTCACGCATCTTAGCATCTATACCACGATCTGAAAAAGAAATACAAATAATAATTAAACTTGATAAATAAAAATATGTATTTACAATAAAAACAAAACACTCAAAATGAAATTTGTACGGATATTCGTAATATAATGCCTCATTAAAATATTGGTGTAAAATTTCTATTGTTCCAATTATTTTATCCTATCTCCGTATATGATTTGCACAATATCTGAGTTCTGGCAAATTGTCGTATCTTGTAACAGAAGCTCTTGGACCATGTTTTAAAGAAAAACTTCTCGGGGATTTGGGAGATTCTTACTTTTCTTTGATGTTTGATGAGACGACAAATGCTGCTGGATTTAAAGAGATGCAAGTTATGGTTCAGTATTGGTCTGAAATGTTGAAAGAAATTCGTTCATTTTATCTTCAAACATTTTTTATAGGACACGCTAAGACAGAAGACCTAAAGGATTGTTTTGATAGAGCATTAGATGATACATCACTGAAACATGAGAAAATATTAGCAATTGGTTCAGAATGACCAAATGTTAATAAAAAGGTTTTTCGTTTGATTAATGAAGATATTAAGGAGGTTAGAGGAAAAAACTTGTTGAACATTGGTACATGCAATTTACATATTGTTCACCATGCTTATATGAAAGGAATATCATCTTCTGGAAATATGGATTGTATTGATTTCATTCCAAATGTTCATATTTTTTTCAATGGCCGAGTTGTAAGGAGGGGTTTCTGTTATACAGGCTGACTTGGATTTGCCTAGCCACTCTTTCATTAAACATGTTTCTTCGCGATGGCTCACATTAGTGCCAGCAGTTGAAAGACTTTTGGAGCAGTGGTCGGCCATGGAACAGTATTTTCTTCATTCTATATCAACTGCAATATATAAAAAGAATCCATAAATGAAAGCAAAACTGCTTTTCATAGTGTCTCTTGCTAAAGTACTTTTGAAGTTTTGGGACAAATTTCAAGCTCAGAAACCATTAATACATGTTTTGTATGAAGAGCTCGAAGGCATCACCATTATATTGTCAAACAGAATTTTGAGTCGTTCATTTATGTTTCATGTGGATAAAAAGATTTCTCTTCTCCGAGATGGAGAAGAGATGGAGAAGATGTGCATTGGTATAACTCATCCATATTGGAGAGAATACCAGAAAAAGAAATGGATAATTTGAAAATTCTGTTCAGGAGTTTTACTTAGGAACCATTGATTTTCTTTTTTCTAAAGCTTTGTATCCTGGCGATGTTCTCAAATATTTTTCTTGCCTTGTGTCATCAAAAATAATATTTGAAAGCCAAAATGCTATTTTAAGGTTATCCGAAGTTATGCCATTTTATTGTTCTCCAGATGTGCTATTTGATGAACAAAGATGTTTGCAGAGTGAAGATCTGTCAAAATTTTGTTCAGATGAAGGAATAGATTACATTTTCATTTAAACAAACTTTGTAGGCGTTCTAAAATATCCACTTATTATCCAAATTATAAAATCCTGCTTATCGCTTCCACATAGACATGCTGTTATAGAAAGAGGGTTTTCTAAGTCAAAAAGACTTAGAAAACCCTTTTTCTATAACAGCACGTCCATGTGGAAGCGATAAGCAGGATTTTACAATTTGGATAATATTTGATATTTTAAAACGCTTAAAAAGTTTGTTTGAATGAAAATGTAATCTATTTCTTCATCTGAACAAAATTATAACTGAAGTGAGAACAGCAATGTGTACTCGGGAGGTGTGGCCCCTGCCTAGGAACAGTACTTCCCGTTCAGCTGCACGTGATCTGGGTCCTGAGCTTATTCCGAGATTCCAACCCCCGACAAATCTCCCAGGTGTTCTTCGATCTAACCGGGTGTTAGTAGATTGGGATTTGGTTATTCTACATCTGCGAGGACGTCTGACTCGCCCTAGTCCCCCTTTCGAACCCAGGACCTTGAGGAGATCGAACTCTTAATAGTACTTCATAGGTTTTGAGACTAACTTACAGAGCGCGAGGAAGCACGTGTCAACACTAGGCTACGTTTATGCTATTTAGTGTCCCTAGTCAATTTGGCATACGCCCTGGAAGACGCTAGGCTCCAGGCTACGGTAGGTGTAGTTATTGACATTGATACAATATTATATGATCGTGCGCTACTAATCCAAAGCTACCGGAACTATGCGTTTAGAGCTAGGCCCAGGCAACAGGCCAAACCCCAGCAGCAGCTCAGACCCCCACGTATACCAAGGACCAGGTCTAGGGCTAAAAGGAAGGGAGGTTCTAGACCCCGTAAATCGTAGGGAATGGGAAGAGGAGCATTCGGCGATCCAGGACGTCATGTTTGGTCCATCCCCTCCCATCCCCTACCTCCCCCTCTCCCCCCCCGGCTATCTGTTTCTAGCCCAGAGGGGTACCGCCCTCTCTTTATTAAGGGCAGTGCGAACGATGCCCTCGGTATAACAACAACAGGAGAATGGTTTACGGACCCTTAAGAACCTCCCCGATGCACCATCATTGACTCCCCGGTTACCCCCCGCTTCGGCTTACCTCGTCCCCTGTCCCGACGGAAGAGGAACTCGACGATTTTATCCTGGATGAACAGGACGGCCTCCTTCAGGCTGATCCCGACCTTCAGGCAGCGGTTAAAGCAATTAACCTCGCGTTCCCCCCTATCATCGAGAGTCAGCAGCGTTTGGTCGACGAGGATCCGGGTCTCCCGGCTGCCCTTGAGGCACTGGAAATCCATGGTCCCCCCGCCCGACGTAGCTGCCGAGCCGGAAGCACTACGTCCGGAGGAGGTTCCTGTTCAGGATGCGCCTCCGGACCCTCAGCTCGAGTCACGGGAGGACGAAGGCAGTGAGGAGAGATGGTGATAATAAGGAGGGTGGTCAGCAAGGTAGTGTCATCGATCCCTTGCAAGAATCAGAGCGGATCCCCTGCAACGTCGTATCTGCGAATTTATCCCCGGCCATGTGTGCCAAGGATGCCCTCGCCCTTCTCACATCGCGCGTGCCGCAGCTGGCGAGGGCGTCGAGGTTTATCTGGAAGCATACAAACGTTATGCTAAAAGCGCCCCGGACATGGAACCCATACTTCAAACCCTGGTGAGAGCAGGGGTTCTGGAGGAGTTACGAGAGATCCGTTGTTGCCATAGGACCTTTCTGGTTCCCAAGAACTCATCTCAAGACAGGTTAGTTTATGATAAGACTGAGAGAAGACTGCGCCTAGAACCTCGGGAATGAGGCTGCCCCACAAACGAAGTTAAGGAGACCCCCCCAGCCGATCCCAATATGGAGAGGACTTGAGAACCTCGGGGGCCCACATGAGCGCAGTCCCGGTTTACCGGAGCATTTGTGGGGTGAGTCGCGTTGCCCACTTTCTTAGGGCGATCTCAACCCCGAGATAAGTCCGAGGCTTAGTGGGCAGCAGGGTAGATTTGGGGACATTGACCTTGAGGGATGAGTTGTTGATATCCTCCACCAGCAGGCGTAAATTCCTTTGGGAACCTATCAGGAGAATGTCGTCCAAATACGTATACGCCGTACACTGACGGGACTTTGCCATGGCCTGGACATGCATTGCTGTATTATGAAAGGGCTCCCACCGAACTCCATGGGCAATCTCGTAAACCTGAACCTCCGGGAACCACAACTTATCCCGAACCATCGCCGTCCCGGGGTTGGATGGGGATATGATAGAACCCGTGGCAAAGATCTATTTTGACCATCCAGGCGTTCTTGGGGGCCTCCTTTAATACTCTTCCCAGGGATGGGAGCTAAAAGGGGGGGTTATAATGGGGTGACGCGGTTAAGGGGGACATATCATAAACTAACCTGTCTTGAGATGAGTTCTTGGGAACCAGAAAGGTCCTATGGCAACAACGGATCTCTCGTAACTCCTCCAGAACCCCTGCTCTCACCAGGGTTTGAAGTATGGGTTCCATGTCCGGGGCGCTTTTAGCATAACGTTTGTATGCTTCCAGATAAACCTCGACGCCCTCGCCAGCTGCGGCACGCGCGATGTGAGAAGGGCGAGGGCATCCTTGGCACACATGGCCGGGGATAAATTCGCAGATACAACGTTGCAGGGGATCCGCTCTGATTCTTGCAAGGGATCGATGACACTACCCTGCTGACCACCCTCCTCATTATCACCCCCTCTTCTGACTGCCTTCGTCCTCCCGTGACTCGAGCTGAGGGTGCGGAGGCGCATCCTGAACAGGAACCTCCTCCGGACGTAGTGCTTCCGGCTCGGCAGCTACGTCAGCGGGGGGAACATGGATTTCCAGTGCCTCAAGGGCATCTGGGAGACCCGGATCCTCGTCGACCAAACGCTGCTGTCTCTCGATGATAGGGGGGAACGCGAGGTTAATTGCGTTAACCGCTGCCTGAAGGTCGGGATCAGCCTGAAGGAGGCCGTCCTGTTCATCCAGGATAAAATCGTTGAGTTCCTCTTCCGTCGGGACAGGGGACGAGGTAAGCCGAAGCGGGGGGTAACCGGGGAGTCAATGATGGTGCATCGGGGAGGTTCTTCAGGGTCCGTAAACCATTCTCCTGTTGTTGTTATACCGAGGGCATCGCCCGCACTGACCTCAACGGTGAGAGGGCGGTATCCCTCTGGGCTAGGAACAGATAGTCGGGGGGGAGAGGGGGAGAGGGGGAAGAGGGGGAGGTAGGGGTGGAGGGGATGGGGTCAACAGGACGTCCTGGATCACCGAATGCTCCTCCTCCTATTCCCTAAGATTTACGGGGTCTAGAGCCTCCCTTCCTCTTAACCCTAGACCTGGTCCTTGGTGGTTCCCGTGCCGGGAATCGAACCCAGGACTCGCGGGTGAGAGCCGCGTTTAACTCAAGACTTCATCTACAAAAACAAGCTAAAACTTCTTCCAATGGAAGCAAAGTTATATGCTTTAGCCAAAGCAGCCATAAAAAGCTATCAACATTATTTGGATCAGCAAAACCTGGTCATTGAAAAAGATAAAAGAGTAAAAAAATTAAGAGAAGAAGAAGAAAAAGATCATCGGAACTGAAGGAAATTAATTCCAAAAGACAAAAATTAGACGAATTAAATTTTCAGTTAAAGGAAACAAAGAAAAATGAGTGTGAAAATAATGACGACAGACAAATTTTTGGAAGTTAATGTGAAAGTAAGAAGAGCATTGGCAAAGAAAGAGTTTACTGATGTAGCTCTGGCACAGTTTTTACTTGATGCTGCTAACCAAAGGAAGGAAGAAAAAAAAAAGAAAGCCCTACAAGTTGATGAAATTCAGACAAAAATTCAGAAGAAACAAACCTTATTAATAAGAGATAATTTTAAAAAGAAAGAATTTTGCTTTACCAAACTTGGAATTTTTTTTAACCATTTTATTTAGTAATTTTGTAGTTGGTGTATTTTGTAATTGAATGTTTACCTTTGTAATTAGAGTTAATAAAATAAAATACAATGAAACATGGCAGGAGCTGATTGTCAAAAATACCAGTATTTAATAACTGTTCAGTAATGATACTTTTGTGTTACATCTAGATATAATATTGTAAATATACCTTTAAATTTGGTTGAAAACCGGTATTTTAAGACAAGTGAGCTGGTTAGTGAGTGGGTACTGGAGGATGTTTCATTCAATCAAGAACTTTTTATATAAACTTGTCGCTTTTTTATAAATTGTCACTTTTTCACTTTTTATAAATTTTCTCACTTTCTTCAGTTTTTTGTTATTAATTTTCTCTAGGACCGTTGCTGTTACTCCACCGGTGAGTTAAAACTATCCCCTGTCCTGTGACGGCAAAAGTAAATATTAAAATAACCAATTGAAACAATTCTTTTTAGGGCTACTAGTTTGATCTATTGAATAGAGCCATTGGCTTGACGTGGATGAGGAGCATCCCCCAAGCGTACTCGATGCAATATCAAAGAAACTTACCATTAGTATAGTAAATGCACTCTCTTCCTTAACTTTGGTAACTCTCCAATTCCTGAATTACCTCAAAACCCATGTCGTCAACATCTGGAAATCTTCTCTCTCCTTCCGCCGTAAATCGCAATAGTTTAAAGATTATCATTTACGCTATCGTTACCTCCCAACTTGACTACTCCAACTCCATTCTTTCTAGATCACATGGTACCACTCCGTAACTTCGAGGCTCACCTGTTTCGTAAACAACACTCGCTACCCACCCGTTCCTGCATAGCTTTCAAGCTAGACCTTTAAACTTTCACGATATTGAATGCAACTTCACACTCTTCTTTGGCTCCTCTATGAAAGTTTCCCGGACCTTGAGACCCCTTCGTTTGCGCTCTTCCTCTGCATTGTTTGCAGCTGGTACTCAGTGGTAGCTTCTGTGCCATATGGTCAATCGTGATTTTTCATTTAACCTCTTCCCACTGGACGATCTGCCCGTTGTTTTATGTTCCTCCCTTTTCCTTGGTGCCTTTCAGTGTACGAAAACCCACCTCTTCTCGCGAGCCTTCTCCTTCGTTGGTAGGGGACATAAAAGGTGCCATACAAAAATCCCCATTATTATTACTCAAACTATATATTTTTCTCAGCTTTGGTGATTTTTGCTGGAGCAAATTAGGCAAACACATCAACATCATCATCACTAACTCTATAATTTAAGAAGGGGGTATTTTTGAGTATTTGAATAATAATTTCATCTTAGTTTGGTTATGACTTAGGGTTTTTTTCTTAAAGTTATTTCGAATAATTTTTTCATAATATCAAAAAAAACAAAATGGTGAAGTTCAAAAATAAATATAAGTATCGAAATTTTGTGAATTTTTTAAAACCCAAAGAATTACAAATGGTGAAGTTCAGAAAATTTATTTATATATATCTTCTATAACTCGATATTTTAGCAACGTGATATTTTGAAAGGGAAGAAATGTAGTTTAGAGTTCCTTTTTTAAATTATTATAATTGGCGAAGTTCGGAAAATTTATAAAAATTTAACCATGGCTGCTTTTTTTTAGATTTGAAATTTTAGTCTTAGTCGCGAAGCCATTGCCTGTATTTTTATAATTTTGGAGATTATGTGACGTTAGTTACAAAAATGGTTTTGTCTTTTTTTTCTGAGTTCTTTCGATTAAACTTAGAATCCGCTTTGCGCAATGAAGTAAAGAAAATCAGCTTATGGTGATTAGCGCAGGTAGGGCCAGGAGAATTGCACTATCGGATTCGACGGGTGAGAGAGGTGGGTTGGGAGAGACTTCATCTTTACTATCCTATGCCTTATACTTAGTTCTGTATATATTTAGAGAATCAAAACAAGTACTTCCGTTGTAATGGACTGAATGATCAATTGAAGTACTTATTTTCCTTCCTTGTAACTCCCTTTGTCTCTTTCACTCATTCTCTCTTTCCCTCATTGTCACTTTCTCTCTTCCATTATATCTTTCTTTCTTTTTTCCTTTCTATCTTTCTCTCTTTCACTTATTCTCTCTTTCTTGCTTTCTATCTTTCTTTCCCTCCTACTCTCTCTCTCTCTCATTGTCATTCTCTCATTTTCTCTCTTTCTCTCTTTCTATCTTTTCCTCTTTCAAACTTTCCCCTTTCTCTCTTTCCCTTTTCTCAATTTCTCTCTTTCTCTTCTTCTTTTTATTTTCATTCTTCTTTTTCTCTTCTTTCTCTTTTATCTTATTTTTTTCTTTCCTCTACGCCTCTCCTTTTCTTCTATTTTTTCTTCTCTTTCTCTTCTTTCTTTTTCTTTCTCTGCTTTCTTTTCGTTCTTCTCTTTTCTTCTTTTCTTTTCTTTCTTGTTCTCCTCTTTCTCTTCTCTATCATATTTTACTTCTCTCTTCTTTCTTCTAGTTATTTTATTTCTCTTTATTTTTCTCTTATCTCTTCTTTCTCTTCTTTCTCTCATTTCTTTTATGTGGGGCCTTATGTTAAAGAAACGTAAATTAGTTTAAGATAACTCTTACTGGATTACTCTGAGATTCTCTCTATGTAATGTGAGACACGGATTGTCCTCATCTAATTAGTCTTAACTTTTTTTCATGCACATGATTTATATTAAATCGTTAATCCATGAGTTGTTTTGATTTACTGTTACACGGGTTGTCTTCATGAACTGAGGCACTGGTGGTTCTTCAAGAACTGTTGCAAGGGCTAACTTCATGTAATAGGTTACTGTTTGTTTTCATATAGTGGGGTATGAGTTGTCTTCATGTAATACGTCACGGCTTGTTTTCATATAGTGGGGTATGAGTTGTCTTCATGTAATAGGTCACGGCTTGTTTTCATCTAGTGGGGTATGAGTTGTCTTCATGTAATAGGTCACGGCTTGTTTTCATTTAGAGGGATACGAGTTTCTTCATGTACGGATGACTGGGTTGTGTTCAAGGGCACTATTGTATGGGTTATTTTGATATAATAGGGAACAGGTTGTCATCATATACTGATGCATGTATTGTATTCATGCATTGGGAAGGAATATTCTTCATGTAATGAGTCACGCGGGGTTTTTTTTACTGGGGTATGTGCTGTCTTAATTTCATCTGGCTTGGGTGGTCTTCATGTAGTAATGCATTGGTTGTTTTCTTGTATTGAGGGACACGTTATCTTCATGTATTGGAGCATGGGTTGTCTCCATATACTTGAGCATGGTTCTCTTCATGTATTGTGACATGAATTTTCTTCATGTACTTGTGCATGGGTGGGTTGTTTTCATTTAGTGGACCATGTTTTTCTTCATACATATCTTGTGATATGAGGTGTCTTCATGTACCCGAGTATGAGTTGTCTTCATGTAATGGGGCATGGGTCTTCAGGTACTCTGGCACGGGTTTCTTCACGAACTGGGGCAAGAGGTGTCTTCATATAATTTTCCATGGATTGTCTTCAAGTTCTTGGGCATGGGTTTACTTCATGTACTGAGGCACGGGTGTTTTTAGCATTGTGGAGCTAGGCTTTCCATATATAGGTAGTATGGCACGGATGGGGCATGTAGTGTCTCCATATCAGGTGGCACTCTTTATTTTCATGTACTTGGGAATAGGTTTTCTTCATCTTCATGCACTTGGCTTGACTTCACTAAATCATTACGTAGAACAATGTTTGTCTTGATAAATTGGAGCATGGGCTGACTTTATATAATGGGCTTGGGTTGGCTTCATTTTTCTGGGGCATGGACTACCTTCAAGTATTTGAAAATGACTCGTCTTCATATACTTTTGCATGGTTTGCTTTTATGTACAGAGGCATATGTAGTCTTCATCTACTGAGTTATTGGTTGTTTTCCCGTTCCTTGGGACACGTTTTACCTCTGTATCTGGATATTTTTTGGCTTCATGTCCTCACTTAGCATCCTTTAACCCGGCCACCATTCTGAAATATCCCAGTATTTATTTTTCACACAATTTCTTTGATAATATTTTCTCACATGTTTTCTTTTACGCATTTATACACAACTAAAAACTCGTATATTCCTTCTTTTTCAGCTCAGATAGAACATAATTATCCAACAATTACTCGATATTTTTTCCTATCATTATAATATATACATAAATATGTAAATTTACCATTTTTAACCAATGTAAATTGCGATAGTAGTATTTTTTTGTGTTCACAGCAAGAACCGCAGTGACCATTCTCCCATGACGATGAGTATATCCCGAATCCGCCGAGATACATCCGTCCGACTGTCGTCCTCGTGTTTCTCCAACGTTCCTCCTTGATGATAACTTCTCACCAGCCACATCATCACCCCACTCTACTTTATCAGACCAATTTAAGGGCCGACAGAAGTGATTTCCTTTTTTTTCGATGTTCTGTTAGTCCATTGACCACCTTTATGGTAAACTAGGTTCGTTGTTTTTGTAAGATTCAGCTAACGTTGAAGTGGAATTAACCCTGTTTCGCTTCAAGGACTTTCAATGGTGTGTTAAGGTAACTGATTATTCTCCCTACTCCTTTTGTGTCCGATGTCAATTTGGATTAAATGTTTGAAAGATCTACGAAATTTTTTCCATCAATGATTGGCATCAGTCGTGCTATGATACCACCAAAGCTTTCAAGGCAGATTAATTGAGAAATTGCACTATAATATACATGGTTCAAGGTGTTATATAAATTTCGGTCAAATTTCGAAAAAAACCTATCCTCGAATTTCGAGATAATTTATATATAAATATGTTTAATTTTGTTTTTTTTAAATAGGCAGTTTTTTCTTGGGCAAATTCCCCCAAATTGCTTTTTTGGGGTTAGGCTATTGCAATCGCATCATATTGTATTATATATGATTTTTAAGGTAATTTCGCAATGGAGGCTTTGTCCCTCATACACCCCTTTAATTCTGGGGGGTTGCACCACCTACCCCCCAGGCTATTTTTAAATAAACTCGTAATATTCATAATTCGAAAAGCCTATCATTAGATTCAAATTCAAAAGGCGATTGCTAGATGTCGTTAGGTCTCTAGTTTTTATACCGTGTCTCTTTACCAGATATAAGCCTATGCTATTTAAATCAATTATATTTTGTTGGTCAAATTTCTGAAAAGGGCTGCCCTCGAATTTTGGGATAAGTTATATATAAATGTGTTTAAAAACAATTGTTTTTTTGATGTAGAGAGAGTCTTTTCTTGGGCAAATTCCAAAAAAGTGCTTTAGGGGGAGGGTTAGTATTGTGGGGGTGGGATTTTTGTACCTCTCCCATATATAGGACCACTCAATTCACTTATCTGGGCGAAACCATTTCTTAAAAATTCATTTCCTGCAACACATTTTATACCAATTTTTCAAAACACACGCAAAGTACATCATCTTTTCAACATTAAAGACAAAATACCAACGCTGCTTCGATCCTCCATCATATATGAATTCAACTGCTCGAGATGTAATTCCGAGGTGTATTTAGGATCGACACAGCACACACTACATGCCCGTATTTGCGCATATTTAGGCATCAGCAATAGAACTGGAACCCCACTCACTACTTCCGAGTTCTTCCCTATCCGAATACACTACGAAAACAGACATCCACACCATAAACCAAACTTAAATAATTTTCCAATTAAAGACAGGAAACAACGAAAACCAACTACGTACACTGGAATCTCTTCATAATAGATTTAAAGACGCCACTTTAAACTCTGACACAAGCTCATTTCCATTTTTACTACAACTATAATCACCCACGAATTACACACGACAAATCCATTTCCCCTCAAAACAACCCCTATCTTTCAGAAATTTCTATTATCTCCCCCTTTTTACAATGAAGACACCCAAAACTAATTAATCTCAGTTTTATTTAAAGACAAAAACATATTTCCTATTCCCTAATAGTTTAAAGCCCTGCATTTTTATAATTTGAATATTACCACCTCTGCTGCTTCCAATTTCCCATATAATTAATTTATAAATATCTGATAACTTTTCTACAAAATTCTTATCTTTGTATATATTTATAATCTCACATCCTTGAGAATAGGTTCCTACACGAAACGTCGATACCAAGAAGTTATAATATAATAATGAACTTCCTTAATTTAGCCTGCTTATTTATCCTAAAAAAAAAAATATAAATATATATATATATATATATATATATATATATATATATATATATATATATATATATATATATATATATATATATATATATATATATATATATATATATATATATAATATATATATATATATATATATATATATATATATATATATATATATATATATATAAATATTTATATATATTTATATATATTTATATATATATATATATATATATATATATATATATATATATATGAAAAGTAAAGAATATTATTGAAACTCATTTATTTCATACTTTACATAACACAAATAAGCATTATTTTCGCGCATATTCTATCAATAATTAATATTTGATGTGTCCTTTTGCTTTTATAACTGCTTTTATGCGGTTTTCACTACTTGAGACTAAGTTGGCACAGGTGGTCAGCTCAATTTTGTGCCTTTCAATTTGGTTCTGATGTAGCTGCTGAGTTTCGGGCAGTGACAAACAAAGAGATATGAAGACCGCACAGTGAGAAGAAGGTTATTAAAGCTGGGCTCAACGGATGTAAGGCTAGAAATAAACCGTGGCTGTCTCAGGTGAACAAGAAGAAGCGATTGCCTTTGGCAAAAGAGCATGAATATTGGACTGATGATGAGTGGAATAAAGTTGTTTGGTCTGATAAAAGCAACTTTGAGGTAGAATTTTCACATTAGTTTCCACCAATTTATTATGCTTGCACACATTTTTATTGTATTTCTCCTCAGATCTTTGGAAACCCTGGAACTGCTTATGTTTGTTGAAGAGTTGGGGAAACTTACCATACGAGATATGTTGTCCTAACAGTCAAATTTGGAGGTAGTGTAATGGTTTGGGGCTGTATGTCGTCTTCAGGTCCAGGATTGTTAGACCAAGTTTATCAACCTTCCTTAATTAAACTTTTCAATGATAACATACCACATGGTATAATCTTCCAACAACACACTGCTCCATGCCACACATCTAGGGTCTCAAAAGGTTGGTTTGAAAATAAAGGACAGACTTTAATGGAATGACCCCCTCATTCTTCAGACCTCAACCCCAAGGAACATTTGTGGTCACACTTTGGGCACAAAAGTGAGGGTGCACAAATGTTCCTCACAAAGTGAATTGACAGCCAAAATTCATGAAGAATGGCACAAAATTGAGCCAACCACCTGTGCCAACTTAGTCTCAGGTATTCAAAAACGCATAAAAGCAGTTCTAAAAGCAAAATGACACATCAAATATTAATTATTGATAGAATATGCGCGAAAATAATGCTTTTTTGTGTTATTTAAAGTATGAAATAAATGAGTTTCAGTCATATTCTTCACTTTTTCATACCTGCCCCATAATTTTGTCCGTGGCTATATGTATACATATAATGAGCTACAAAAAAAAAAATAAGTATCCTAAAAGACCTTACGGTCCATACAAGGAGGGTACTTTTTGCGCAATCTTCGAAGGTGTCTGTTGACAACCTCGAAGATCACTCGCGAGGATCTTAACGGCGATTTCGCAAGAATTTATCTAGTCTTAACTTGAACTGGTCAACAGATTCCCTGTTGACAACTTCCGTCGGAAGTGCGTTCCAACTACCGCAGATACTGTAAGTGACGAATTTCCCACACAGATCGCGGTGGCATCGGTCAGTTCAAGTTTGAATCCGTGATTTCTTGTTCTGCTCTCATTAAGGCTGAAAATATCCCCGTAGTCAACATTGTCGAAGCCTCAAAGTATTATAAACACTTCGATAAGCTGACCACGCAGTCTCCGGGTCTCCAGCGAGAACATATCTAATTCCCTTAATCTATCTTCATAACTTTTATGTCTGATAGAGGGAATCAGTTTGGTTGCCCTGGCTTGCACGCGTTCCAATCTCGCGATGTGCTTTCTAAATGAAGGACTAGGGAGTTGTACAGACTCTGTACTATCTCCTTGTTCCGATCTCCAAACTGTTGCTTTATATTTCCTAACATCCTTTGTGCTTTCTTCTCCACCTCAATACACTGTTTCATGAACTTGAGGTCACTCGTGATAGTTACACCCAAGTCCTTTTCAGTGTCGGTGGATTCAAGAGCAGTGCCCTTAAGGATATAGGGGGATGGAGGATTTCGGTGGCCGATATGCATCACTGTGCATTTGTTTACGTTGAAAGGCATTTGCCACGTATCAGACCACTCCCCAATCTTCCGAAGATCTTCCTGCAGGTTTGCAGTATTTCCATACTTTGCAACGTTCATACCAAGCTTGGTATCGTCGGCAAATTTAGAAATCTTCGCAACCATGTCACCCTCCATGTCGCTGACGTAGATGATGAATAGTAGTGGTCCCAGGACAGAACCTTGAGGCACCCTGCTAGTAACGGGCACCCACTCAGAAGCCTGTCCATTCACCACCACCCGTTGCCGTCTGCAACTTAGCCAGTTCTCGATCCAGCCGGCTACTTTTCCGTCTATGCCCAGCGCTCGCACTTTCCGGAAAAGGCGGCGGTGTGGTACCTTATCAAAGGCTTTCTGAAAGTCTAAGTATACTACATCTACCGCCTTGTCCCGATCGTGCTCACTGAAGACGAAGTGTAAGAATTCCACAAGTTCGTCAGACATGACCGTTGCCTTCAGAAGCCGTGCTGAGAACTGCTCAGTAGCAGGTTTGACTTTAAATGCGAAGTCATTTTTTCCACCATCATGCTTTCTATGAGTTTACTGACTATCGAAGTCAGACTGATAGGTTGGTAGTTCGACGGTTGGCTACGGTCTCCTTTCTTAAAGATAGGAGTCACCTCCGCCTCACGCCTGTCTCTAGGAACGCATTTGGTCCGGATTGACATGTTGAAGATTTCGTTCAGGTGTCGTGACACTTGATCGCGCACTTCTTTCAACACTTTAGGTAGAAACCCATCCGGTCCAGGTGACTTATTCGTCATTAGGTAAGTGATCTTCTTTTTTATTTCTCCTTCGGTGAAGTCCATATCCTCCAGCTTTTCCCCCGAGTAGAAATTCGTCGGCTGGGGGATGGGACCACACTCTTCAGTAAACACTGAAGAGAAGTAGTCGTTGAGGAGGTTAGCATTTTCTGCATTTGAATGCTTTAATGTCCCCTCCTCATTCCTCAAAGGGCCAATTGTTCGACGGATTGGTTTACGGCTGTTTACATATCCAAAGATCTCCTTGGGATTCTCTTTACAGACTCTCGCCACTCGGAGTTCCTCAGATTGCTTAGCCACCTTATGCTGGACTTCACTCTCCTGACTAGCCTCCTGTATTCGTCAAAGTCACCCGAGATCTTTGATTGCCGGTACACAGTTCTCTTCTTCCTAAGCAGTTGCCCAATTTCTCGATTAAACCACTTTGGTTGAACAGAAGACCGATGGGGGCATTTCAGAGGGATGAAACGCGATTGAAGACTCATGAATGTGGTTTTGAAACTGTTCCAAGAGTCTTCAAAAGCATCGCACACTTCTAGCCTCGCGTCAGTCAGTCCAGCACGAAGACCTGCAAAGTCTGCTCTTCTCAAATCGAGTTTCCTCGATTTTCTAGTTGCAGGCCCTGCCTTCGGGACTTTGACTACAAATCTAATTAGTCGGTGGTCACTGCCACCGAGCTCTTCGCCGACAGAGAGGTCCTCAACGATGTCATCCTCAGAGGTGAAAACCAAGTCGAGGATATTGTCTCCTCTCGTTGGCTCTCTCACCCATTGAGTCAGGAACTCGTTGTTCGTGAACTCCAGGAGTAGTGCGTTCTCGCCGCAGGGTTCTCTAGTTTCTAAGTCAACTTGTGTGTTGAAATCCCCCATGACGATACACACTCTGTCTTCGACAAGTTCTCCTAGTAGCTGGTACAGATCTCTGTCCTTTTCAACGAGTTGGGCAGGAGGTCTGTAGAGCACCGGGGTCCTGTATTTGGCAGGACCTATCTCTAGGTCAACACCTAGTAGTTTATGGTCGGATACGATGTTGCAATCCGTCGAGTTGAAAGTATCTTTGACATGTAACATCACACCGCCACCCTCTCTGTCTGGTCTATTTTTCAGGAAGAGCTGGTAACCGGGAATCGTGAATTCACTTTTAAAATCTCGGCTTGAGATTTTTATCCACGACTTCGTTATGGCCACCATCTCAGGTTCTTCTGTTGCTACGAGGCCACGGAGCTTAAGGAACTTGTTCCTGATTGACCTCGCATTGAACAAAAGAACTTTCAGGTAGTCCCCGAATGTAGGACTCCCTACTCTCTTCCGTTTCCCGGCTTGCTTGCTGGAGCGGTGGCATTCCTCTTTGCGACCTCTGAGAAGGTCGTTCCAGGAGTCACACGGGTGTACTGGCGTACGTCTGCCTTCACTTTAGACCTGACATTACTTAGGGTCCGTTCCACGACATTTTTAATCATGTTGAAGAGTACAGCCTTTTCTTTAAAAGATAGATGTACTCCATGTCTTTGGTAGAGATCATTTCTACCATAGAAGTTGTGGTTAGGGTCCACAAAAAGGACCCCCTCCGCCGTACACAAATCTCCGAGGCGTCGATTAAGGGTGACGTTTCGCGAGTGAGCGGTCCGGGTTGGATCTCTTCTCGGGAGCATCCCGACTACTACACGTCTGCGTGTTTTTAGCCCACAGTCGTCCACAGCACCCCCATGACTGTGTTGAGAATCCTTTCTGTGGGAGAGGTCGTTGCCACTTACCATTAGGGCAACGACTGAGTTCTCAGAAATCTGAGATTTCTCCGTCTCTACTCTGATCTGCTGGTTTCCCCTTCCTGGTAGGCAACTTACATTCACACTCGTGCGAAGGCGTGCTGCAGCAGGGGTTGCTGGGCCTGTGCTTTAGAGTCGCCAATAAGGTTGACCCTCGCACATTTGACTGCACCCTTTTCTTTCGCCATAGACTTATCTCTTTTCTCTTTCGTTTCTGTATTTCTCTTGTTTTTCTTCTTTTTCTTCTTCCCTTTTTTCGATCTTGATTCGTCTTTTTTTCTGCTTCTTTTTTCTTTTCTTCTTTTTCCACTTTCCCTTGCACACCAGTAACACTCGAATCCTCTACACTGTGGTGAGCTGCATTAAGGTCGTTTTTCTTCTTTTTTTTTCTTATTAGCTTCTCCGCATCGCTGAAGTGGGACTGCCAATGCAGTTTCAGCTCCTTGAGCTGGAGTTACACCGGCGGAACCACCCAAGTCAGTGGGACTTTCGTCTCGAGCTTGAGCTGACTGGGCCTCTAGATTAGAGGCTAGCTCTATGATTCTCTCCTCGAGACGCCGAATCTGAAGCGCGTGTTGCGTTTCTAGGGTCTGTAAACTACTTTCCAGCGCCCTAGATTTTTCTTCAGAGGTTGTGAAGAGATCCTTGAGTTCATTGCAGTATTTCACTGCCTCTCGGACCCCTCCTTTAAGGATGCAGTCGGTTTATATACTTCTTAGGTGGCATTTTGAGTAGCAGCCCTCCGGAAAGTCAACGCGCCACTTTTCTAACTGGCATGTTGCACAGTTATGTTTCAGACGAACGGGTCCTTTTTTTCTTGTCATTTTGAGCGCTTTCTCTCTCTCTGGAAACTTGTGACCAATCAATGATAAAAGAGGGGTTGGCGAGTTTTCCCCGCGTGAGTCGCTGCCGCCTATCGATCGGAGACGTTTCGGATCTTTCAGAAGGCACGCTCCATGTGCTGCTGTTTATCAGACCGAGTCGTCAAACCCCGGCGTGCCGTGGCTCCCAACCAAGCAGCACTGACAGTCCCCGAAGGGGCCTTCGATTTCTCACCAGGTGAACAACGGAGCACGCCCTGTACTAAACTCCTACTAGTTCCCTTCACGACAGCCAAGATCTTGGAGCAGCGTTCAATAGATATCACGCCACACCATGAGACTTGACCCAGGCTTTTTATTGGCCTGGCAACCAACCTGGGAACAAAGAGTCGTCACCTCGGACCGATGCTCCTAGAGGCACCCGTCAACGGTCACTGGGAATGGTTAATAATTACGCGCCAGGGAAGGGGTTAACGGGGCACTAACCTTATCCCATTCGTCGTGCCCCAACGCCTGGGACACCTCTAGTCCTAGTCTCTCGCAACCAGTGAGCGTAGATAGGCGTTGTTTATAGAGGTTCCAAAGCCTCTCTTCTGAAGAGTGAGGTAGCTGCCAGGTTCTTATATTTAGAAATATTGAAAAAAGGGTTAGAATGACTTGATAGTAGTAGGGTTTTGTTGGTTTTTTTCGTTTTTTTATATAGAATAAAAGTGAAAAAGGTGAAGGATAGAGTAGAAAAAAGAATGACACACTTAGTCTGGAATCTCGTTTCCGACCAAATCGACAAGGGAAGCCCGACCAGGGGTACCCAAAAGAGAGGTACCCCCGCAGACATAGCTTGAAAAGTCAAAGGTACACACAAGCTCTCTTCCCGCGACAAGGGGGCGTCACCTCTCCCTCTACTAGTTCGAATAGCACGGGGCATAAACAGTTGCCGCGGCTATGCCATTTCTCCCACACGTCAAAATCAATAGCACCAACACTTGGTCAAGGAAGGAAGGAGATTTCAGCAGTAAGTTAACGTGTGAGAAGTTATATGTGTGTGTGTGTATATGTGTATCAAGGAGGAAGGTCGTTTAAGATAAATCTGACGCTCTTTTTGACCGCAAATGATAACTGCGGTTTTTGGTTTCTGCGTTAACTGAGAGACACGCCTCAGAATTGAATCTTGAAAGAGAAAGATAGAATCAGAGGGGCGAGGAGTTTGGAAGAGAGGGTGGAGGGTAATAGTTAGAAAAGGAAGAAAGTGGTAATCATATATGTATGTGTGCGGGTGCCCGGTGAACGGGCCATTTCCATTTGTTATTTTGTTTATTTTTTCGTATTTATTAATGTTGTCCATTGCGGAATCTTTTTATTATTTTGCATTTGTTATTGATATACTAATTTGTCCCATTTGGGGATCTTTTTTTATATTATTATTTCGCAATTTTTTCTTTCCTTTTATTTGTACTTTCGTACAGGTTCCGTTGTTCTGGTGCTTGGGAGGTATCTTGTATATACACCTCCCTCTGGGTCTAGATTCGCTACAGTCTCCATAGGGCGAATAGCCTCTAGTCTTTCCCAGATGTCTCAACCTTTTTTTTATAGAGGTATGTGTTTAGTGGTTCAAGACCTGTTTCTTCATGGAGGCTTCTCGAGGTCTGATACTCATACCACTTAGTGGTTGGTAATAAACCGGAGGCCTTGAGTTTGCACTCTCTGGAGTCTTGTCATATTTTTCCTCGACGCCGCGTTGAGCGGAATAACAGTACACCAGTTTCAATCTGACTAGAGTGGTATGCAATTTGCAGGGTTTGTTTATTTTATTTGGTGGGAGCTTAGTCTGCTTCAGATTGCGCAAAGCCACGTTCCTTAGATCGTTTGAGCCTACTTGAACCAGAAATAAGTGTCCTCTTTGGACTTTAACCTGAAAATGATCATTAAATTTGTTGAGGAATTCGGATAGTTCACATGGGACTCACGAACACATGAGTGCAAGTTTAGAGATTGTTAGGAATGTGCACCTTTTTATCGGGCCGGAGCATGCGCAATGACGTGGGATGCAATTCTCCCATGCGAGTTTTAGGGCCTCCGCGAAATCACTGAGGGGAAAGGAGGCATTTAATGGAATTAAAAGAGTGTGTGGAAGGCAAATAGAGCGCCAACATAATGCATGTGCTGATAATGTACCAGAGTCCTCCTTAGCTTGAAAGCGGTAGGCAAGAAACACCTATGGTAATTTATTGTACCTATGAACAGGTGAGGAGCTGATAACGATGGAGCGTTTCAGCGTAGCATGAGACGAATCCACGACACTATTCCTCCTCGGATCACAAGAAGTGAAAACATGGGGAATACCAAGAGTCTTAGTTAAGTCAGATAGAAGCGTGTTGGCCACTCCGTACCAGTACCCCATCCATGTGCGATCGATTGAAACGGATTTAGCAAAGTTAGAACCTCGACTCAGTTGGTATACTCGTATCTATCCACGATAGATAATAGGTAGTTAAACTCATAGTTCTTGGCTTAGGGTCCTGTGATTTCTCCGTGCACCACAATCAGCTTCGAGTCCGGCAGTGAAAATGGCCTGAATTGAGTTTTGGTTAATTTGTTCGAGCCCTTTTGATGACAGGGAACGCAAGTAAAAACAAGATTTTTGACATTTTTTCACATTTGAAACCACACAAAGTGCTTTGGAAGTAGAAAAGGTGTTAATTTAACACTAAAGTGAGGCAAGTAATGAATGATGTAAAATATTCGTTGTGTAAATATTGGAGGAGGACGACCCTTAGTCTGTTCAGCGAGGAGTCCACAAGAATTTTGCGGACAGGCGCGTGGGAATAATTGAAGGTTTTTGTTTTCTTTCCTCAATAAGCGTGTAATAATTGCGCGGCTAAGTTGGTCAGCGACTAGTAGGGAATAGTCGGCAGTTTAAAAAGAGGGGAGAAAAGTTGAGGTGACAGCCATGATAAAAGACTGTACGGGCGGGATGTGATCAAACAGTGCTTGATGAGAATCATCCCTTTGACCATGAACTGATAAGGATGTACCCTACGAACGAGACGAGTTAATTATGACCACAAAAAACACGTACTTAAGTGCTGAGGTAGCGCTTTTTCCGCCATTCACTCTTATCGTGGCCGCTGAAACACGAATAAAATCCGCTTCCCAATGTCTATGCTTGAAGGCCAAGAAAGAACACAACTCTATCAAACCCCCTTAATAATGAAAATATGAAGCTGGTGACTACTCTGCCGCTTGGAATCAAAGAGGCAAACATGCAGATTACTAGAACGCCTTTGCCATTCCTCGTCTACCAGACGAGATAAGGCCTTGGAGAGACGTTCGTTCAGGCTTTTGAAACAAACTATATAACACATTAGACGTACACGAGTGAATGTCAAGTTTTTTGTCCGGGTAAAGACCCGAAATGTTTCACGAACTATTATAGCCATAAGTAAATAAATGTTTGATAATTTTCTAAATCCAGTTAGAAGATCTAGCCTCTGTA
This sequence comes from Ceratothoa steindachneri, assembly GCA_963969495.1. Lineage (NCBI taxonomy): Eukaryota > Metazoa > Arthropoda > Malacostraca > Isopoda > Cymothoidae > Ceratothoa > Ceratothoa steindachneri. The sequence goes on from OZ018329.1 coordinate 85,617,186, forward strand.
GCCACCTAGTCATGATGTATCGTGAATGTTGCTAATAATTATTTCAAACTCAATATACTCTTTAGCCAAAGATGTGTTTTATATTCTTCATAAACCTGATATTTAATGAGAAAAGAACAAAATTTCATGATTCAAAAGACAAAGTTAGTATTTGCAATTTCCTCGATAAAATCTGTTTTATTATTTATGTCAAATTAAATACCAGCCTATTTGACAAAATCACAGAGGTTCACTAAAGGTTTAAAAATACTATTTACAACCTCCCTCCTCTTATCTTCCGAACCTCCCATTTTTTATGGTTTGGCCAAACTACACAAATCCAATATCTCACCGAGACCCATTAAGAGCTTTCCTTATGGCTTGGCGAAATGAAATTCCATTCTTGGGAATAACTTGGATAAATCATAACTAATTGTGCGTTTATCAAGAGATGGAATTCGCCACTTTATCATCAAATGTTGGTTCCCATTGAATCGTACCTCAAGTGCGGTTTCAAGTTCGTATATTCGAGTACCTGCCCACTTTGTACAAATTTATTCCTTGAAATCTAATTAAAGGCTTCTCAGCTCCAGGGTAATTGGGGTTGGCAAGGCTCTCATCGCAGTTTCCATGATCTTTAACCCTTCTACTGTTGAGATTTATTGCTTATCATTTTATTTAATTACTCTCTCTTTTCTCTCTCGTCTGAGCAATACGTTCGTGGTTGGATCAAAAAATTCGACTGATGTCCGTTCCGGCAAGGGCGAACTAAAGAAAAATTCATCATAATTTTTTGGATAATTTTCTTAACCTGTCACTGATTCAATCGATTCAATAAAAGAGGTTTGCAATCGAATCGATGGCTGGTGAAAACAATCAAAAGAAATGGCTTCAAAGGTAAGTGTCGTGGTATAAGAAGGACCGAGTGGATGGTGTTCATACGTATGGGTTGGTTACGTACTTCAAAACTCCGTGATTACGTTTTATCTCTAAGAGTGCTATATTTGATTATATTCTGATTATTATTATTATTACGTTAATCTTTGAGGGTTCCTAGTGCCTTGCTCAGCATTTCGAGGATTGAATAAAAAAATGTTTCTAAGAAAACTAGAATTTTAATTAAAAACATGAACCAATGAAATTTAACAAACTAAATACACAGAAATGAATTAATCAAATTTTTAAGTGAGACTTTCTAAATTACATACTTGAATTTATAGTAATAGTTGACCCGCAGCTCACTTTAATATTAAATGCAACTGACCTCAATGAAACAAATACCAGGGGTTTAAATCCCTTACGAGATTCCACGAATATCGGATTTGAGTCTGACCTTGAACTCAGTTGTTGTCACCTCAAGAATGTTGTTTCCCGGCCGACGCATAGATCAACGTCCAGATGGGCAGAAGGAGAAATGTTTTACAGCCACAGAGGACCTCGGAGCGTGTGACAAATGGAGGGATGCACGCCTTCTGGAGGAAATGATCTCACCATGGGACAGGGAAAGCATGTTTCTACTATCTCTGGATTTGGGGGATGCACCAGGATAGGGGGTTTCTCTGACAAGAGTTAGTTAAACTTGCTTCTTAAATCAAGTTAACTTAAAGCTCGGTGTGACCACCAGAAGCTGGCTCCGGATGAGCTTCTTCAACCTCCCTTTTGTTGGTGGCCGGCCTCTTGCTGGTCTTCGTCGCCTTGATGACTAACGTAATCTACCTCTTTTTTCTAAATTTATTTGATTTTATACTTCGCCACCCCACTGGGTGTAAGGAAAGGAGGATGGGGGCGTGGACGGCTGCATTTAGTCTCCTCTAACGGTTTTTCCCAGGGCGTCAATCAGCTAGCCCTAAGGGACCTTCTGTCTTCAGGACGATGCTCCTCTAATTTGGCATATGCAGTGAAATTGAATATCAATTCTTAGGGAAAATCTTGCTGTTTTAACCCATGTTAGAGTCACGGGTCCGACTTGAGCTGATTAAAGCATTATGTGGTCTGGGGCGGCCGTTCAGCTTCTCTTCGAGACGAAGTGCGAGAGGGGAGGATGTTAAGTGGTCGGGCTATCCCGCCGCCACTGCCAGGACGTTGTGGTTACCAACCAGTGGTTCAATTGTGAGGGTGGGGTATCGATTCCCTTACAGTAAGAATTCAATTTATATTATGAAACATTCAATTAAGCAAAGTTTCTCGACGCTAAGCTAAATATATATCTGAAAGGTATCGATGCACGGACCAATAAACTGTAATATCGATTAATTATAGTCTCTACACCAAATTTTATAAGCAAAGCCGTTCCAAATTGAACTCTATTAATTTTATAAAAATTCTTTCTCTCCTGAGTAATGTCTCCTCAAACATATTATAATTCAAAACGTGCGATGGAAAATTAAGTAACTTTCTAATGGTCAGGTATGCATTAAGTTCCAATAAAGTTTAACTTCTCTACTCAAACACATATGTGTTAACCGATTATTAACCAATCACAAACACACAAGTTGATCAATTCTTCATATATAACTTAGAAAGTATAGGCGAGAGGTGCCCGTGGGAGAAGCACATAATGTCCGGGCTTTCACACCCGAGATTAGATGCTGAATTTCCTCTTTCTTGCTCAAAGATTACCCAACTTGTTAAGAGTCGTTTTTACTTGCGGAAATATTTTTTGCCAACAGTTGTATGGCATTAGCATGGAAAATGCCTATACTTTCTAATTTCTATATTGAAAATCTCGCGTTAAAAAACGGAGATGATGTTTTCTCCTGCTGGCCTCATAATAATCTCTAAAATTTCGAGATCTTAACACCTTATACACCCCTATCACATTCAAGGTCGATTAAGAACAAAATAATTGTCTATCCTTTCTGAATATTAATCTTATGCGGGTCAACAGCTATTCATCTTTGGATGCTGTAAACCAACAAATTCAAATTATGACATACATTTTTACTCGTGTCACGATAAATCCATTAATAAATCGGTTCTTTTGTCCTAAATTCTTAGAGCATACGGCATTTGCATTCCATGTTTCCTTCAAGATGAACTTAACTTTAATATCTATACCTTTATTGAAGTAATCTATGTGCTATTGTTTATTGAAATGTGCCATTTTAGGAGCCAAATGTATTTATTATAGTGCTAATGATCCACGCAATAATTAAGACAAAATTTTATAATACATTTTTCCCGCAGTTTATGAAAGTAAAGGATTTAGCTTCAAAATATATTTCAAAGGGAAAACCATATAATGAATGATCAGAAGTGAATTTAACTTCATGTAAAAATTGTTCAAAATCGTACATAGGTGAAGGTGGGAATTTTTGTAAAAGGGTCTGCGAACATCGGTTGGATAAAGGAGCATGAGAATATGACATCGAATCTTATCACTCATTGAAGTGTCGGTAAAAACGAAATAGATCTTAACAATGCCAAACTTGTTTACAAATATGCTAATTATAATAAAATACGTATATCAATTAAAGAATTAACAAATTCTAATATGTCTGACGAAACTCTTTAATTCAACAATTTCATTAAAAAATCATTCGGGCGCAAATTGATATACAAAATTGACATATTTGCCTGATTGTTAAACTACTTACAACCACATTTTATGCGGTGCTGATATTACAAAAGGTGCGCTCTCTTCAAGTCCTTTCAATTCACATGCAAAACTTTGATAGGGGCGATTTTAAAAACACAAAAATTATATACAGCTCTTAAGTAATTACAATGAAAGACGTGTTGCAGACTCTATCTTAAATGGTGTTGTGGATAATTATAATATGTAGGAAGGACAATGCAAATATAATACATACATATTTAATATAGTATCCTCCTCAATCCAAAAAATGCCAAGGCAAGCCAATCTGAAGGTTTAATAGCTTGTCCTTAATAGCCCCTATTGTTGTTATTATAATATTATTAATTATATTGTACCCATTTTATTTATTTTGCTTTGCTCACAGCCTTTATATCGCTGTTCACACTGCATTTTTGTATTACCATAAAGTTGACAATGGCTCAACTAGTTCTGTTTTCAATAAAATCTGAATCATAATTGTGGTTTCTCTCTCTCTCTCTCTTATATATATATATATATATATATATATATATATATATATATATATATATATATATATATATATATATATATGCAGGTTCTATTGAAGTCCACAGCTGTTGAAGTGTTATTAATTTTAACTTGTATTTTCTTAATATTTCTTACAAGTTTTTTAACGGGATCTTCAAGGCGAGAAAAAACATCCGCAAACGACATTCTTTATTCCTAGACGTCTTTCGACCATGTTAGGTGATCTTCAGGGAATGAACAGAAATGGAATTATTCATCTGATCTAATCTGATCTGTATAAAAAAGGACAGAAAGGGGTCACTGGGTAACACGGGTGAACAGGCAGTCGTAGAGGAAAAGGGTGCGGAAATAACTGAGAGGGGATAGGAAGAGTTGATATGGGGGTGGCTAGACACCGATGCGTGGTGTGGTTGGGTGAGTCTCGATGTGTTTGTGACTGGACGACGGTTGGAGGGTGGTCAGGAAGAAGAGCGTGTCTGCTTAGTCGGGAACGCCTTATTCATGATGCTTTTAACTTATACGAAGAACGGTATGGGTTGCGGGTGGTCATGGGCTGCGGGGTATCGCGGTGCCATCGCATACCACCTTACATGTAGTGCGGTGTATAAGGGGTCTCTGGTGAGTTTCCCAAGTTGTTTTGTGAGTCTTGTGTGATCGTATGTGTGAGGGGTGCTAGTTTGTTGTTGTCGTGTAGTGTGGACATCCCCGTATACAAGGAAGAACGGCAAGCGCGCTTCAGACCAGAATTCTGAATGCGCTGAGCCTTCTGCTGTCACGTGTCACTCGCGGCTACGAGTGACATTAGGGTGTACGCGAGAAGAGGTCGCACGAGTGTTTTGTATAGGTGTAACTGATGTTTTTCCCGCGGGGTAGAACCTGTGCAGCGATTGTGTGTACGTGAGGCTCTTGTTTGTGTTATGTTCTGGTGTATATTGTCAAAAGTTAGCCCAAGGATTTGTGTATGTTGTGTGTAGTCGAGCCTTGTTGGGTTTAGATGGTTCATGTCTGGTGTGTGTGAGAAGATTTGTAGGTTATGCATGAAGTGACCTCTTTCACCGAAGAGTGTCATCTGTGTCTTCTTAGGATTCGTGGCAATCAGCCATATATCATCGTAATCTGTTTTAGCGTTTAGTATTATTTGTGCGTGGAGCGCTATCTCGACTGGTCCACGGCCGCTGACGAGAATGGTCTCGTCATCAGCGTAGGACACTGTGTATGTGTGACAGCAGTTTTCGGGTGGACGTGGGGTGTCGTTTGTGTACATGATGTATAGTGTGGGTGCCAGTACGCTTCCTTTGTTGTGAAGGGTTATGAATGGGTACTGTTGTATTTTATGTGGCATCTCCGTTCAGTGAGGTAGTGTCGAGAGGAGCCTTCTGGTGCGGAGAGGTAACTCCCTATTGTTGGCGAGCTTCCAACGGAGTCCCTCGTGCCACATTTTATCAAATGTCTTCTCCACGTCCTTGCTGATGGAGAGTGTCTTTTGGTGAACCTGGCGTTTTTTTCTGTATTCTTTCATGAACGATGGTCACAGCCGCCTGAGTGGACCGGCCCCTCCTGAACCCATATTGGTGGGGGGAGAACTAGTCCCTCTCTTCCAGGTAGTCCTGTAGGCGGCAGTTGATCATGCTCTAATAAAGCAATAGGCCTGTAAATATTTGGGTGTTTGAGGTCTTTGTTCGTTTTGTGTTAGAGTATGTTGCGAGAGACTTTGAATATTTGGGGGGAGTAGCCTGAGGCTAGTGAGGCGTTGAATAGGTGTGTAAGTGTGGGGTATATGTTTACCAGGAGGTTGTGTATTAGTATGGCTGGTATCTCGGAGGGGCCGGAGCACGTTTTGGTGTTATTTTAATGTAGTGTTTTGTTTCATCAACGGTGATGGGAGTGGTCAGTGTAGATGTTTAGTCAAGCAGCTCCATTCGTATCAGGGGAGGGGGGGAGGCCTTAGTTCGTGAGCGTGGGCCCGACACCACTCCTGGACTTCTTGGAAGTGCTTTCGCGCGTGTGGTTTAGGTGGGTTGTGTGTATGGACTGTGTCCCAGTGGGACCTAAATGCGTCGAGGATGACGTTAGTATCTGTGAGTGTTTGGTTGTTTACTTGGAGAGTGATGGGTTTGAATGGATCAGTGCCTAGCAACTTTTTTACGTGCCGCCAGAAGAAGGAGGGGTTAGTGCAACGGGTGTCGTCCGCGATGTGACCTCTCACCACTGCCGGTTTTTATCTAGCTGTACGCACTGTAAGATGCAGGCACGTAGGTGATTGATGTTGTGTTGTCGTGGGCCCCTAGTGTAGTGACTGCGGTAGAATTATTCAAAAATTGCTACATAGTATTTCTACGCGAACATAAGTATTACAAAAATTGGCCAATTATGGCGCGATAAATTTTTAAGGGGAAACTAAGCGCTACAAGAAACATGTAAAATTGGAAGGCTCAGATTATCTGATTATTTTTCACTCCGATCTAGTTCTCTGGCAAAGGAGGCAAAGGAATGGAAGTTGAAAACGTGCTTCTTTTAACGGCACTCAGAAGAACCGTTTAAGCAGAAGCCCAAGTTCGTGGCCTTAACGTATACTTGGGACACAAATTTGGACTCCTGGGCACTTATGAGGATATCAAGGAAGGGAAGGGATCCGTCATCTTCCGTTTCTTGGGTGAAATTCAGACACGAGTTGTTCTTGAATGCTTCAACTAGGCCGTTCACTTGTTCAAGGTTATTCGTATTCAAAATTATGTCATCGATATAGCGCGCGTAGATGGGAGGCTTGGGCGTTATATTGCTCTTGAAAATCTTTTTCTCAACTGAGCCCATGTAAAAATTGGCAAAGAACGCGTTAAGGGGGGGGGGGGGTGACCCCATCGCGACGCCATCGATTTGCACGTACATTTTCCCATCGGGGCCGTAGAACGGGGCTTCTTTTGTACATGCTTGGAGAAGCTGTCGCAATATGTCTTCTGGAATGGTGAAGTGTGGGGAGCCTTCAGTATGGTAAATGGCATTAGTTATCAATTTGATGGTTTCATCAACGGGAACATTTGTGAATAGAGATTCTACGTCGATAGAAGCTAGTACGGCTGCTGGTTGAGAAGTCTGAAGGATATCTAGAAGAGTTAAAGAGAAGGGCAGTGTGTAGTCTGATGAGGTGTACGGCACGATGGTCGAGTTGAGAAATTTTGCTAGGTGATAAGTCACATTTGGTGGTTGACTTATGATGGGGCGAGGGTGATTTCCAGGTTTATCTTTTTTTACATTGCCATAGGCGTAACCTACCCTGAAGTTGCCTTCAATTAGGCAAATCTTCATAGAGTAGGTGTTGGTATTATTTTTCCTAATGATTTTGTTGAGGTTCGTTTTTAGATCGTTAGTGGGATTTCGGGTTATATTCTTGAATTTGGTGGTGTCGGGCAGTATTGTTTTCATCTTGTTGAGGTATTCTTCTTGACTCAGGATAACACAGATTGAGAATTTATCGGCTCTCCGGATGAAAATATCCTTGTTCTCTCTTAGTTCTTTTGCAGCCTGCCTCAGTTGAGGTGTGATAAGGGAGCTCCGGCTGTGGCCGCGGCGTTTATTCGATTCTGCGGAGAGTTCAGTATCAAGGTTGGGATTGATATCGATATTTCGATCTTGTTCGAGCTTGAGTATGTCTTCGAGGAGGATCTCTATGTCAATACTCTTAAATAAAGGAAATGACTTAGTCATATAGTGGCAATTTAGGCCCAAGTTAAAGAACCACTGTATAGGAGCCAAAGAGACTAGTTTCAGTATGTAGTTTATCATATTCTCTTCAGTCGTATACTGAGAATGAAATTGTAACAAAAGTCTATAAATAGCGTACAGATAAAAAAAAACAAAAATAAAAAACACAAAGAAACACAAAACGGGGGAAAAAGGTCATTAATCAAGGGGTAGGAGTCTAAGATCGTTGACTAAACTGTTAACGATGAGAATCCGAGAATGGGGGCTACATTTCAATTACCCATCTTACAAAGTAAAATTTGGAATTTCTCCTATTAATATAGATTCTACTATTTTTCTTTTACGGAAATCTTAACAATTATATATGATTTGTTCCTTTGAATAGTCAATTTGGTGGTTGAAATTGCTAATATGATTAAAAATACTGGATGTGGTACAGCCTCATCTGACATCACGTTTATGTTATATATATATATATATATATATATATATATATATATATATATATATATATATATATATATATATATATATATATATATATGGAATTGGAATTATTTGAGACGTTAGTCTTGCCCCAAATCCTCGATTTTCCTATTGTAAAGTACCGTTACATTGATGATATTATATGCCTTTGGCCTTCCTCAAAAGATGTTCACAATCACAATTTTCTATGTAATCTTAATTCTCTAGTCCCTTCTATTAAATCTACCCTTGAAATTGAGGAAAATCAGACCTCTTCCTTTTCTTGACCTTTTAATACATAGGACGCCGTCAGGTTTTAAATTCTCTGTTTATCGCAAACCGTCCAACTCCAGTTAATACATTCACTTTTATTCGTATCACAGTGTTAAAATTAAACGGTCTGTATTCACTTCTATGTTTCTGCGTGCATTAAGCATTGTTAGTCAGGAATTTTGGGATGAGGAATTGTTCAATATCTTTGAAATAGGTAAAAAACTTTGTTACCGTCGTCAATTTTTGCATACTTCATTAAACTTTGCTAAGAGAACTTTTTATAGAACTGATAACCCACCGGTTTTCAATTACAAAAATTGTCTTATTTGCCATACTTTGAACTATTTTCTTTGTCTTACCCGTATTTTTAAGCAACTTAGTACCTCTGTAAATTTTAGATATGAATCTACTTTATATAAAATGACAGTCCACAATAATTCAAGGAAAAAAGGTGGAGTATATCCTATAGAATGTTCTATTTGCAATTTACCTTACTTCGGGCAAACTGGTAAACCTTTATCTACTAGAATTTACCAACATAAATATAATATTAGAAGAGGTGAAATAAACAGCGCTTTATTTTTACATTTATCCGAAAATAACCACCCCATTGACTGGAACTCTTCAAAACTCCTTTATCATTCCGCTGATTTTACAAAAAGAAATATTGTCAAGTATTCATTAATTCGCATCTTACCTAATATAAATATTTCCCCTGGCTTATTTAAACTCGACCCTGTTTTAAAAACTTTGTACTAAATGAAATAACTTCATAATGAAGCCTGTTTTCACTCTTTATTAGTGTAATACGAGTATCATTCGCATTGCCTGCCCCACCACGTGTCTCTGCTAAGATCGTGGATTAACCCTTAGCCCTAAATGTTTTCGTTCTAATGATAATCCTTTAAAATGGGGGTTTTTTTCGCCCCCTATTTCCATTCATATACACAGCGTTGTTGTGTGTATATCGTTTTAGGGATGCATATGTTCTTTTATGGGTATTTTTCTGTCTTGTTTTTGTTTTTCCATTGATTTGCACTATGTGATGGGCGTTCCCTTCGTATCGTTGTCCCCACATAAGGTTGTCTTCTCCATTTTCATGCTATTCCTTGAAAATGAAGTGCAAATTTAGTTCGAAAGTGCTTGAATTCATCTTTTCATTTTCCTGTGGGTTAATTATCATTATATATATATATATATATATATATATATATATATATATATATATATATATATATATATATATATATATATATATATATATATGATAGAACGAGTTGAAGCTGCGTTAATTTCAACTTCTATCACATCTTATTTAAAACCACGATGTTGCCCACGTGCATCTTCTATTCGAAGCTCGGCGCCTTATCACAGCCACCGGATGTCAATTTTAAACAAGGAGGTTATCGTCCCCCCGTTCGCCCCCATACGCCGACCTCGCCAGATTAAGTTAGGCTTATGGGCAGATAAGGCATTGTTCTCCGGCCCGGCTGTGCGTTCCCTCGAAGCTTCCACTCCATTGTCCCCCACGCCAAGGAGATGTCCTGGCTATTTATATGGAAACTTTACCACTAAGATCAGATTGGAGATCCAGATTTTCGTCGCGAAACATCACCACGACCCTCTCTCCCTTTGTGCGCCAAGGGACCTCGACCTCGAGATTCACCATCACTTGTCCAGAAGGAGGACAATATCCCTTGAGTGCCAAAGTTCGAGCCTTTGCGACGCCGAGTCCAAAAGGCTTCCCCCTTGTTGTTCAGAGGAGAACAACATTATAACAGCCATTGTTCTTGAGCCCGTAGACAAGAGACGGTTCTCACCCCCCCCCCTTTGTTCAGAAGAGAACAACGTAGAACAGCCATTGTTCTTCAAGCCGTTCGTCGAGAAACGGTTCTCCTTCCCAAGACGCCACGTCAGGATCCTTTTATTCCCCCCCTTCGGCTGGAACTCGCCAGCGGACCGAAATTCCTTCAAGCCACCTTCCACTGCACCACTAGCGTAAAGTTACGTAAGCCAAACGTCACCTTTGAGTACTTAACCCTTTTGTCAATTCTATCCTGTGCTTTAAATGGTTTATCGAACCATCCCATCTCTTTAACTCTATATTTGTTTTACCTTTTTAAATCCTTTAAATCCCTCGGATTAGCCCGAGCCCCCACGACCCTTTCCATTCTCTGTTTATGTCAATATTTTCCGTCTTGTGTTTGTTGATAGTTATTATTAATAAAACTCTATTTTATTAATGATAGCAATATTATTATCCTTGAGCTCAGTTCCACTACTTAGGCATATCGAAGATACATAATATCGGCCGCCAGACATTAACGCACTCTAGAGATGATTAAAGAAGTTCCCTCAACGAATAGTGATATATGGTATATCGTCGGGAGTCCATTCTACGACATATATATATATATATATATATATATATATATATATATATATATATATATATATATATATATATATACTATTTAAATTTGGTATCAGGTGTGTAAGGTATTCTGCTATATCTTTGCAAACACTGGTCTCAGTTGAGTAAAACATAGTGTTATTCATTATAATAATAGAATATAGTAGTTCCCTTTTGTTTTAACCATTGCTATCCCCTTTTTGGGGGAAACTTAAGAATCTGGAGTAGCTCAAGCAACTGTGATAATAATTTGTTTATGTTTTTTTTGTGATTTTAGTCAGTGGTTATTTAGATCGAGAAACCAAGTACGAATAGGTCAGTGCCCATATTTAGGTAGGCTAATTCTATAGAGGCATAATTCTTATTGCGAGGAATTTTAGTTGGTTGACTAGTGCGCCCCAAGTGCAAAGATGACTCCGTTCGAAATCGTTAAAGCGCAAGGAGAATCCTTGGGACTTTCCGGAAAAGAACTAATTAAGTACATAAGAGAGGAACGGATAAGACAAGTTGAGCTTCACCATCAGATTGAATTAGCTCGGATTGAAGCAGAATTTCAAAGAAAAGAGGAAGAAAGAGAAATACAACGAGAGGAACGAGAAAGAGAAATACAACGAGAAAAACGAGAAAGAGAAATACGACGAGAGGAACGAGAAAGAGAAATACAACGAGAGGAACGAGAAAGAGAAATCCAAAGAGAAGAAAGAGAAAGGGAAAGAGTAATCCGACGAGAGGAACGAGAAAGAGAAATACAACGAGAGGGACGAGAAAGAGAAATCCAACGAGAAGAAAGAAGGAAGGATTCGCGCCCCTTCCCAGGAAAGCTGACAAAGTTTCCGAGCCCCGTAAAACCCCAAAACTTCTTTTCCCAAAACCAACAACGGGACTACAAACCTCCCGTTAAGATTTCTCCTCCATCTCTCTTCCCGAAGCGACCAATCATATGCTTCACCTGTGGTGTAGAAAACCACATGAGCTGGAATTGCCCCCAAAATTCTAGGCTTAAAAGCGGACCAGCCCACCAAGTTCACCAGATTAATACAAGCCCGGCTCCCCCGGTGGTACAGACCCAAGCAGAAACTTCTTCTCCTCCGTCAGGCCACCAGGTAAAGTTGATTTTTGATAAAAATTCATCGGGAACTTTGAAATATGAGGAGGGCAGCGTGGACGGCTGCCGAGTATCGACTCTCGTCAGGGACACAGGATGTACGTGTTTCATCGTGTCCGACGAACTCCTCCCAGTGGCCTCTAACCACGAAAACTTTGCGGTGGTACATGACCACCTTGGGCGGGCGAACTGATTCCCCGTCGTTAGATGTTACCTGCAGTGTCAATATTATAATGGCTGGGCTGAAGTCATTGTAGCACCCATACAATTCTGTTCCGTACTTATAGGATAGAGCCCCCAAGTAAGTTTCGACCCTGTGTTTCAGGCCGCCCTTCCTCGAGGCCGAGATAAGAAAGAAGCCCAGGAGCCCGTCCCCATCAGAACCCGATACCGTCCGATTTCTCGGAAACCCTTAACCAGGACTTTAGGACGGCACAAAAGGAGTGTGAATCACTAACACCCTTAGGTGATAAGGCCCAAGACAAGGACACGGAGACTGTCCGTGGACCCCAAGAAAAAAAGAACCCCCAACGCGCCCATGGAGATACCTTCGTAGAACTGGACGAAACATCGGCGCTTGAAGAAGATTACCCCGCGGAGTCCCTTAATGTAATCCAGACAGTGTGCATCCAACCTGATGCCGATTACCCTCCTCCTTCCCTACCAGGCGAGTCTTTGGAACCCTCTGACCTGGATAGTGACGCGCAGCTGATACCACGTCAGAAGAGTCAGCTACAAGAACTAATTAAATGGAGTCGCCATTTACCCACCCTATTAGCTCTTTTCGAGCGCCTGCTTGAAAATGGCCTCACCATTGGCCCCAGCAAATGCCATTTTGCCTACGAAACCATCAAATATTTGGGTTTCAAAATAGGACAAAGCAAGTTAGGTCCCCACGAGAACAAGATTAAGGCAATCGCCGACATGCCCCTCCCGATTACAAAGAAGCCATTAAGATCGTTCCTAGCATCAGCTTCTCCCTATCAGCGATTTGTTCCGAATTTCGCTGCAATTTCGGCCCCCCTATGCCCCCTTCAAAAAAGAATTTTCCCAATCGTTTACGTTGGAATGATGTCGCTGGTTCCCATTTTAATCAGCTCAAGAGTAAGTTCATTTCTGCCCCCATTTTAAAGTTGCCCAACCCGGAAAAATCCTTTGGGGTTAAGACCGACGTGAGCAACGAGGGCATTGGAGGTGTACTCCTTCAATACGAGGATGACGGCACGAGTCATCCAGTTGCATATGATAGTCGTCAATTATTACCACGCGAAAAGAGATATGCCACTATAGAAAAGGAAGCTCTATCAATTATCTGGGTCATAGACAAATTCAAGATGTACTTGATAGGTTAAGAATTTCAGATAGGAATGTGAGACACTCAAACGGCCGCATCATGCGCTAGAGTTTATTCTTGCAAGAGTATCAGTTTAAAATAAATTATATACAAGGTTCCGATAACCAGGTCGCTGACGCCCTTAGTAGGAATGCGTTACCGAATAGCGTAGAGTAAGTGTAGTCATAGGATTAGTATCTCCATGTAGGTATATACTGTCTTGTACGACTTAAATTAAGATTCTCTTGTAATATAATTAATTAAGGTATATGTCTGACTTTTGTAACGCTCAATGTCTAATTTTTTGTATGTATATATATTTGTACCCATTAATTTACGTATAAATTATTTTGTCCCGTATGTACTAATTTTATATCATTTCATTGTTCCATGCCTTTTTTTTTCTTTGATTAAGTTGTATTAAAGGTTATTTTCCCCTGTAATCTAAGGATCAAAATAATCATATGTATTGAGGTAATACTAGTTAGGTGCAGGAAGGTACGGTTGGTCCAAGAAAACGAGTTTCCCTCAACGGAGCTCTATCGTTGTCCCTTCTCTCTTTTTTTTTGAAGTGACAACTTTCCCTGGAATGGAGGGGTGTGATAGAACGAGTTGAAGCTGCTTAAATTTCAACTTCTATCACATCTTATTTAAAACCACGATGTTGCCCACGTGCATCTTCGATTCGAAGCTCGGCGCCTTATCACAGCCACCGGATGTCAATGTTTAAACAAGGAGGTTATCGTCCCCCCGTTTGCCCCCATACGCCGACCTCGCCAGATTAAGTTAGGCTTATGGGCAGATAAGGCATTGTTCTCCGGCCCGGCTGTGCGTTCCCTCGAAGCTTCCACTCCATTGTCCCCCACGCCAAGGAGATGTCCTGGCTATTTATATGGAAACTCTACCACTAAGATCAGATTGGAGATCCAGATTTTCGTCACGAAACATCACCACGACCCTCTCTCCCTTTGTGCGCCAAGGGACCTCGACCTCGAGATTCACCATCACTTGTCCAGAAAGAGGACAATATCCCTTAAGTGCCAAAGTTCGAGCCTTTGCGACGCCGAGTCCAAAAGGCTTCCCCCTTGTTGTTCAGAGGAGAACAGCACTAGAACAGCCATTGTTCGTTCGAGCCCCGTTGACAAGAAACGGTTCTCACCCTTCCCCCTTGTTGTTCAGAGGAGAACAGCATTAGAACAGCCATTGTTCTTGAGCCCGTAGACAAGAGACGGTTCTCACCCTTCCCCCTTGTTGTTCAGAGGAGAACAACATTATAACAGCCATTGTTCTTGAGCCCGTAGACAAGAGACGGTTCTCACCCCCCCCCCCTTTGTTCAGAAGAGAACAACGTAGAACAGCCATTGTTCTTCAAGCCGTTCGTCGAGAAACGGTTCTCCTTCCCAAGACGCCACGTCAGGATCCTTTTATTCCCCCCCTTCGGCTGGAACTCGCCAGCGGACCGAAATTCCTTCAAGCCACCTTCCACTGCACCACTAGCGTAAAGTTACGTAAGCCAAACGTCACCTTTGAGTACTTAACCCTTTTGTCAATTCTATCCTGTGCTTTAAATGGTTTATCGAACCATCCCATCTCTTTAACTCTATATTTGTTTTACCTTTTTAAATCCTTTAAATCCCTCGGATTAGCCCGAGCCCCCACGACCCTTTCCATTCTCTGTTTATGTCAATATTTTCCGTCTTGTGTTTGTTGATAGTTATTATTAATAAAACTCTATTTTATTAATGATAGCAATATTATTATCCTTGAGCTGTTCCACTACTTAGGCATATCGAAGATACATAATATCGTCCGCCAGACATTAACGCACTCTAGAGATAATTAAAGAAGCTCCCTCAACGAATAGTGATATATGGTATATCGTCGGGAGTCCATTCCACGACAATATATATATATATATATATATATATATATATATATATATATATATATATATATATATATATATATATATATATATATATATATATATATATGCCTTTTTGGAGGTGTGGGTGGAAATCAGTTTAAGATTCGACCACACCGGCTCGTGAACGGGTAATAGTTAAGAATTCAGTGGGGGTGTTTACCTTTCCTTTTAATTACGGGTCCTTTCAAAACAAAATAATTAAGAGTGCAAGTTGGCCAAAGATTAACAGGTAGCTGGTACTCGTTTAGGGTTGTAAGAAAAAGACGACAAAAAATTATACTTTTACTAATAAATAAAATAGAGTTGAAATATATACATATACAGGGCTTAAAGGGAATGATCGTACATTCTAAATTAAATGTCGGCACGGGACACAGGAGGGATAAATTTGGGATTAGTGGTAGGGCTCAAGTCAGTGATTAAAAAGGGGATTTTAATCCGGGGCTCACACACAAAGGATGATACTATTTGGGTAGACCAGATTATAGAATAATCTGTAGGCGTCAACGATTGCAACTGCTTACGTGTTCGTTGAAGAGAAGGGCCAGTCGGGATACAATGACTGCGATGGGGAAACTGGGTTACCTCAAGGGCGGATGAGGGAGCACATGTAGTTTGGCCTTCGGAGATGGAATTCTTCGTCAGATACTCGCCAATTGACTATAGCAGAGTTCACGGGTTATCGTGTCCTTTGCTCGTACTCGGTGTTAGGCGGGATAGTCATGAAGTGCTACTCGCTAAACCGAGTCGGAGGATTATATAGACGTTCCGCTGGTGGCTGTGATTGCCTGGCGGGAGCCTCCACGACTCGCACGATCTTGCAGGAAGGGAGCGACTCCTTCGGGTGAACTGACATAAAGTTGGCGTAGAATGTTCGAAGAACTTCGATCCATACCGGAGGGGGCGGAAGTCTGGCTGATACGCCATGCAAGGCGAGGAAAATGTGTCCCTAATTAAATGCAGCTTGGGATGCATTAAAACGGCGTGGACCACATCTTCGCCGTAGATCGGCCTAGCTTCCAACGCTCCATGCGGTGATCTCGAGACCACAGGGGTACAGAAGGGCACGATGTCGCCCTTCGACCCTATTCTTCTACATCTCCTCCCATCCTGGAAGATGGCATTTTCGGAGTTAGGGGAGAAAAGTGACATCCCCTAAGACTGATGACTTGGGGGAAGCGGAGTCTCCCCCCCCCCCCCCCCTCACGTGCTTGTTCAGGGAGATCTGGTAATACGCCCTACAGAGGTCGAGCTCACTAATATATTTTGCCTTTTCGAACAAGTGAAGCTTTTGGTCGATTAATGGATTGTTTTCGTATCGAAAACGGGCGCAGAATTTAATTTACGGAAATCCACGCACATGCGGTAAAGGTCATTTAGTTTCCGCACCATAACTATTGGTGAACAATAATTTTTCGTGAAGGGTTCAATGATTTCGAGGTTGATCAGATTGTAAACCTCAGCGTTAAAGGCATTTCTCATATGAATTGGGAAGGGGTAAGGTTTTGCGCGGATAGGTTCCTGGGTACTGAGGGTTTTATCATGCTCGAAATTAATAGCACGCCAAGGGGTCTCGGAAATCGTGTCCTCATACTTAATTAGAATAAGCTGCAGCTGACTAATTTAATCGGGAGTTAGCCGCTTATTGATATCCAAGCTGGCGGGTGGTGAATTGAGGGCGCCGGGCATGGTGGGTAATCCCTATCCTGTTCGACGCACACGGCCTGTATAACGTTCAGGGCATCTGCCATGCAGTCGGCCTCCAAAGCTTATTTTTCGTCGATGGTAACAATGTTGTTGATACACGTGTGGTGGTGATATTTTTTCAACGTGTTGGCGTGGAACAGCTTCTCCCGTCTGGGGGTCTTAATTAATTTATCCACAGGTCCTCGCGCTTCAAGAATTTGGAATGGGCCTTTCCATTGGCTCAGAAGTTTTCGATTTGACATCGAAGTACGTTCGGTACTTTTCCAAATTAACGTCGGTATTTTGGTATGCAATCTCGGCAGACTTCTCTAGTTTTCGTCGAAGATCCAAAAAATACGCGTAGGAAGATTGAATTTCCCTATCTAACTTGGTATTCGAGAATAACTCCTTGATGATGCTAATGGGACATAGCACGTTACGTCCGTATATTAAATCTAAGGGAAAAAAAAACAGAATACGATGGGGGATCTCCCTGTATGCAGTAGGGCCAGGGGCAAGAAGCGATGCAACTCACGGGGCTGCTCGGCACACAGCTTTTTAATATCGATTTCAAGGTCGCATTAAATTTTTCGCAAACTCCGTTTGCACAGGGGGAATCAGTGTGGTAAAGAGTGGTTTTACCATCAACGGTTTGCAGATATATTCCATTAATTCTGAGGTAAATTGCCTACCTCTGTCAATAAATACTTCCTTTTGTAGAGAAGATGGAAATTAAGGCTATGACACACGTAACGCTGTTGATTCTCTTTAATGTTACGGGTTGGGAAAATACGTCGCACAGTCCACAAGGGTAAGGACATAATGGGGCTGACAAAGTCTATTGCCACTCGGGAAAAGGGCTCCAATATGATTGGTCCCTTCTGAAGGGAACCTGATTAATACGCCCTTTTGCCGTGGTTTTCTTACAGATGCCACAGGATTGAAAGTATTCAGAAATGTCGACTGCAGCACCCGGCCAGTAGAAATACGAAAAATCCTCTGAGCAGTCTTATTGTGGATAAAGTGGTCAGAAAACACACTATCCTGTTCAATTTTTAGGACCAGGAGGACATGCGAACGGGAAACATAGAGGGTGTGAATCTCGAGGTTAATACCATCCGAGAAAGCGTGATATAACGAGCCTTTTTTATGATAAAAAACTGTCTTGTTACCGCGGACAGAATCCAGCTCGAGGCTCCGAGATATTTCCAACAAGGGAAAAAGATTTGGACACTCTTTCTGTCTTTGATTGAATTATACGTTCATAACGCCGCTGAAATCCGAATTTGAGGGGGCTTCAAGGGCAGTGGGCGTCTGAGAATCCTTCTTTTCCTGTGCTCTCGTGATAACGGGCTGAGCCACCGGATTATATGCCACTTGGAGGCAATGTTCTACCAAAACGGAGCATAATTTGATAGGGGTTGACACGACTTCCGCCCATCCTGAGAAGTATTGACACTCCAGGTAACAGTTTACAATGGAGAAGCGGTTTGCGCGTCCCAGGTAGTCATGGACTACCGCAAACTTTTTGTGGTCAGGGGCTACAGGAGAAAGAAGTTCATTAGATACCACGATACAGGTACACCCTGTATCACGGATGAGGGTGGAGACTCGGTACCCATTAACGGTTCTATTTTCAAATTTCAAACCTCCTGGAGAGCTTTTTTCGAAGAGGAAATTAACTTGGTGCCCTGGGGCACTGGTAGACGAGATTGGAGATGGGGTTTCATGGTCGCGACGAGGGAGGAAGCGGGAGCAGCATTCACTTGGTTTACTTGGTGAATGGGATTACTATGGAGTTGGGAATTTGGGGGACAGTTCGGGTGAGTGTGAAATTTGACACCACATGTGAAACAGACAATTGGCCTACGAGAGAAAGATGACGCCGTGGGATTAGAGATGAGGGGATTAACATCACATGGCTTCGATGGAGGGATACTTCTAGACTTAAAGGGGCCCATAACCTTACGAATTTGGAGAAGTTCTTAGGAGGGAACCGTGAGTTATTAATTTTATTGTTGAGGGATAAAAGGGGAGGCTTTTATTTTCCTTCGAGTATAGGTTTTGACTCGCCGCATAAATATCGGTCTCTTCTATGCACTGTTTGAAGGAGTTGCACCGACGATCCTTCACAAAGGATCGTCGGTGGTAGCGACGCCAGCAACTGATCCCTCAGGACGAAGTCTACCAGGGACTCATGATCGTGGGGGACTTTCGATGCGTCTGAACAGAAATTGAAATGGCGGGAAAGAGTATAACCAAAATGATGGAAGGTCATATTTGGTTGGATGCGGGCGTGACGAAATTTGGCGCGGTAAAAATCAAGCGTCATACTATACGCCGCGAGATATTCTAATTTAAGGGTGGAGTAATCCATCGTGACTTCAGAGGAAAGGGAAACACAGATTTATATCCGTATTAGGATATAAATCTGATTATATACTAGAAGACCAAGAAAACAAGTAGTTGCATCATGAAGAACAACTGTCTCCCTCCGACGAGCGACATACAGGAGACTAACGTTGTGTACCAATATTCGTACAAAGTCGGTGACTGCGAACACCGCAATTCAAAGTACATCGGCGTAACATCCGCAATGCTGTCAAGGCGACTGACAGCTCACCTTGAAGATGGTGCGATTAAAAAACATGCCCACTTTCATGGCACCACCCTAACCCGTAAAAAGCTGAATAAGGACACCTCCATCATCCTGAGCCCCTAAAACCACAGCAGATTGAGGATGGCCAAAGCCGTCATTATTCAAATGGAACAACCGATAATTAACGTGCAACTTCAGCCGTAAACCATACTCCCGACATATCGGCGTCTCCGAGTTTACCGCCGTTAAAAGAAGTACGTTTTCAAACTTCATTTTCCTTTGCCTCCTTTGCCAAAGAACTAGATCGGAGCGACTTAGCGTTGCATAGATCGCTTTGAGTTGTCAGATGAACTGAGCTGTCGACAAATAGTCAGATTTTTTTTTTTTAGGAAGAAAAGATACTGCTCGGGGTTACTCCTCCCCTCTGTAACCCTCCCACGATCGGGGGGGGGGGCACAGAAGAGGAGGAGGCACGCGGCCGACTTGCTCCAGGAGAAACTCCCCACACTTCTGACTCTCAGTTCAAGTGAACCGATAGTGAAGTGCTTAATGGGAAGTCCGGAGCAAGCTTTAAAAGAGGGTTTATAGCTGTGGGAGACGGAAAGTTTTGAGTTGAAAGAGGACAGATTGGTGAGGAGGCAGATTGAGCAACCTCGGTAGTCAAAGGTGGAAAGGGTGAGATACTCTTACCTCGAAGGACAAGGGGGACCTGCTGATTAACGTGGATTCCGAACCACCGTCATGCATTTACTCATCATTCATCATGCTTACTTCCTTTCTCACACTTTAGCACCTATGTTCCTCATACAGAAGCGGGAGGACCGCCTAATCTCTCTTCCCTTATTCTCTTCATCTTTCATTCATGTGTTTAGTGTAGCATTCATGCCGTTTTGAGTTATCTTAGCTCTGAGCTTTGTTTATGTATTGTTATGTTGCTTGTTTTTACTTTCCTTAATTTGTTTCACTTTCTCTTGTTGTTATCTCCTTTTCACTTTAGTTTTACTTTGTTCACTTGTTTTACTATTAACTTCCATTTCACTATCATTTTTGTTAAACTTTTTAATACTATAGTTCACTCATTACACTTTTAGTTTACTATGTTCGTTTTATTTCTGTTTTATTCTTAACCTTCACTTCACTATCATTTTTGTTGAACTTTTTAATATAGTTTACTTATTACACTTTTAGTTAATTTTGTTTGCATTATTCCTATTTACACTTCTGATCTGTGTTGTCTTCTTAGTTGGTTGTTTCTTCCTATTTAGGTTGTTTAAATTCGGTTTTCTTATTAGGGTATTAATCTGGTGTCTGGGTTGGTTATTTCGTTGGTTGGGTTTGTATATAGTCGGGAAAATATCTTTATCGTTATGCTTGTTCCTTCTCTCTCCGCGATTTTCAGCTCTTGTCTGCCGCTGGGAAATCGAGTGTTAAAGGGGACTCCAGCTCTGGTGTTCGTGTGCTCTGCAAATATCGGAGGTAGATCGTCTATCTTCCTCCATATTTTCTCCGCTCTGTTTCTGGTGTTGATATTGAGCGTTTCTAATCCTGCTTCTTGGTGAAGATCATGTAGCATTCTCTTCTCTCTCCTACATGTGTTGGTGATTAGGTGAAGAGCTTTATTTTGTATTTTCAGGAGTTCCAATTTATTGGTCCTTGTTTCACCGTTGATAGGGGTTGGCGGGTATAGTTGTACATCTCTTCCTAGTGCAAGATGAATTTTTCTTTTATTTTTCATGCCTAACCCTCTTTGATTGTACAGTGGGTTAAGCATCGGAATCGCCTTGTTCTTCCTCTCCGTTAAATGTTGTTTATAGCCTCTTATTGTTATTTTGAGTCCTATCGCATTGCCCTCACTATGATATCTGTAGTTCTGATCTTCAACTACAATTTCAGCTGTTTTGTTCCTGGAGATTGGGATTATTGTAAATTTCGTTTTGTTCGTTCTTATCTCCCAATCTCTTTCGTAGTTATTAATATTGCTGATTTCTAAAGCTGTTGTCCTTGCCTGAAAGCGTACGTTCCTGTACGGAGTGATGACGAGTTGGCTTATGCCGTCCGCGAACTGTATGTTTAGGCAACCAGGCATTATTGCTGGTGGCAGATCTGCCGTGTATATTGGATACAGCGAATTTTGGTCCTGAATAACCATTGATCTTCACATATGCTTTTCTCTCTGTGACATAATCGCAGATAATTCTCTCCAGATTGCAATTTTTCTGGAGATTTAAGATCTTATATTGCATTCCTCTGACCCAGACTTTGTCGAATGCTTTTTCTACATCTCTCAGGACCAGATCGATGTAGAGATTCTCTGCTTTGGCCTTTGCTATTTTCTCTGTTATTATGCCAAGTGCCATTGTTTTGTCTCTACCTCTTCTGAATCCGAACTGATAATCATTATAAAAGTCATTTTCTTCAAGATATTCTCTGCTTTGGCCTTTGCTATTTTTCTAGGTTATTATGCTAATTGCCATTGTGGTGTCTCTGCCTCTTCTGAATCAGAACTGATAATCATTATAAAGGCCATTTTCTTCAAGATATTCTTTTAGTCTTCCGTTAAGGATTTTCTCAAAGACTTGGCCCATGAAGTTCAATAGCGATATTCGCCGGTAAATGCTGTGGTGGTTTGGTGGTTTTCTTGGCTTTGGGACGAATATCATTTCCGCTAGTTTATAACTATCAGGGAAGTAACCGGTGTTTAAGCACGTGTTAAAAATATTTTTAATGCTCTGATGATTATGTTAGGTGCCTTGGTAAGATTAATTCTGGTTATTCCTGAGGGGCCTGGCACTTTCTGTTTGAATGATTGTATTACGCCTTTGATCTCTTCCGTTGTTATGTAGGCCCCTGATCCTGTTGAGGTTTTCTCGCAAGACTGTGCGGACCATTTCATCTATCTCTGGATTGAAGTCTTCGTCCTACTCTGGTGTTATGGAGAACACTGATTTCCAGTGATTACGAAAAAGTTCTTCTGTGGTCCTCTCTTCTTGGATCTTTTACCCCTGTTCATTCGTAATTGTTATTTTTTTCTCGGGGGTCTGCCTGTAAGTCAATTTATTAGTCTCCAGTTCTTTTTTGGTCTTCTTTCTTCGTCTATTTTCTCTCTTAGGCTATCTCATATGTGGCTTTGCTGTTCTTCTATGAGATGCCTCAGTTCTTCTCTCCGTCTTCTGATTTATTTGTATCGCTCTCTATTTGGTCCATGGAGAATTATTTGGTCTAGTATTCCTCTTAGTTGCCTATTCCTTTCTCTTCATTTCCTCTGTCCATCGATGATGTGGAAGAGTACGGTATTGTGTCTTTGGTATATATCTTTCCTCCGCCTCAATGATCGTTCTTGTAAATCTTGAGTTCTCCTCATCAATATCTTCCAGGTTGGCATCAGTGGAGATCCTTTGGGACGAAGTTACTAAGATCTTGTGTGTAACCTGCCCAGTTTGCTCTCTTGTAGTCCTTCCTCGCCGGTACCGGTACCTGCATCGGGTAGTGATTCATGAGCAAATGTGTTCCAACATAGTCGCTACATGCAAAGGTAACTTGTTGCATGTGGATGTTGTATGACATATTGAAGCTACTTAGCACGACGTCTGGCTTTGTAGCTGCATTGCCTGTGACATATGTTGGAAAGTCTGGCCCTATTCTTTTGAAAATGTTTCTTTCCAACATCATTTCTAAGTTAGCTCCTCTGTTGTTTCTGGGGCAGTATCCATTTGTACTGCACGTGGCATTGAGGTTTCCCATAAAGATGGTTTGGAAACCTGTGCCAAAGATTTTAAATAGGTTGTGCAGTGAAAGGTAATTTTTTCTTAGTGCTTGGTATCCCATGGCTACTATTATTGGCGTTAATTTCGTTTCAATTTTTACGGCCAAGTATGCTTCATCCAAATTATTAACTTCTTTGAACTTCAGCCCTCTTCTTATTGCTATGGCCGCCTCGTCGTGACGCTCGCCTGAAGGGTTTGCGTTTATGACGGTGTAATCGAACAATTTCATTGTTTTTTCTTCTGGATTCACTCCGTGTTCTGATATTAATATTATGTCTAAAGTTATTTCCTAATGTCGATGTTTTACCGCTCCACCCTTGAGTGTTGATTTTCAGAATGCTGAGCTTCCTTCTCCTTTCTGGTTCCATTGTTTATTTATTTTGGTCGTCTAGAGATCTCTGGACTTCTGGCGGGTCGATCTCTTGTTGGGTTCTGCTTTGTTGCATTTAAACCTATCATTCTTCATACTTTAAAATGTAGAATGGCAGAGAGTAACGCAATCGCCAAAGTATATTCGAATTTTATCCTCCATTAGGAGTTCTTGTACTTCTTCCTCGTCTTCTTCTCCTGTATTTCTTTTGAATGCCCATTTGCATTTTACTTCTTTAATTGCCTTAATGATGTCACCTTGTTTCTTGCCTCTCGGGAGGAAGTAGCACTCAGCGCTGTACGCTTTAAGTTTTAATTTCTGTACTTCCATGCGTACTATTTTGTCTCCTTCATTACTTTGAATTGACATGTTTGAAATTGCGTTCTCTTCAGTAGTGTGTTCCTCATTGCTCGTTGGTGCCGACGCTGAGGCGACGTTGATTTTAAGGATTTCAGATGAAGGGGGGTTGTCAGAGAACCACATCTTCTTCATTCCATTTTTCTCTAGCATTGTATTGAGTGTCGTAGCAAAGGTGCCTGGTTTCCCAATATTCATCACATGGGCATAGAGTATGCATGTGAGCACTTCTGTTGATACCCCTTGTGGCACAGTTAGATGGGTATGTGCTTCCTGCATTTGCTTCACAGTTGATTTAGCCACTCCTGCATAAGTTGCATCTCTTCTAGTTTCTTATTCGTTTCTCGCTTCTCTTTCCTTTCGTTCTATTATTCCCTTTCTTTTGGGGCATGCCATAGTCCTATGTGGCCCATGAAAGTTCACGCGTTTTTTTGTACTTTCCTTGCACTGTCTCCATTCGTGGTTCTTTTGTCCACACTCGGAACATACTGTATTTTTCTCAGTGCAGTCACGCGTCAAGTGGTCCTCCATCTTATAGCAGCGGAAGCACATATGAATATTAATATGTTTCTCGCGTTCCATGTTCTCTGGTGGAATTCTCATGTTAAACATGAGTAGTCCTCGTTAAAGTATCTTTGCTGCCATATCTGTTGTTGCACACACAATTTTAAAGACATGTGTGTGGTGGCCAAATGTAATTATTTCATTTATTTTTATGCCTTTATGATTTTTGTCTAATTCTTCTTTAATTTCGTCTTGGTCATGGGAATCCACCCAAACGTTGACTTTCCTGCATATGATGGTTCTGTTTGCAGTTATCTGGGGCGGGATTTGGGGCGTTAGTCCTATCCATTTTAGTGTCTCTATTCCTTCCTGGGACACTAATTTTTTACCTATTTTTCCTTACTTGCAATTACCACGTAGCCATTTAGGATGTCGATAATTTTGACGATGGCTACTTTTATCTGTCTAAATAATGACTCGCAGAGTTTTCATTTGTCCGGTTTTATCTCCTGGTCAATTGTCCGTACAGGTACTCGTAGTCATTTCCTTAGAGGGGGATGATCCCCATCCTTTAGCTAGCCGAGCGCCTAGGCGCTTTTTTCTTCTTTCGTGATTGAAGGGATTTCATGCGTTTGGGGTACGATTAATGGAGAAATGCTAGGTACCCCTTAGAAGCTTTCTCCTAACGTGTAATGGCCTGACTAGCCCCCTGTGACCGCTACTTGGTGAACAAAGACTCAACTGCTCTTTGGTAAGAGAGCTTTTGTGCATTGTTAGTTGCCAGATCAGCTAAAGATCTCGGATGAAGTC
Organism: Ceratothoa steindachneri; assembly: GCA_963969495.1. Taxonomy (NCBI): domain Eukaryota; kingdom Metazoa; phylum Arthropoda; class Malacostraca; order Isopoda; family Cymothoidae; genus Ceratothoa; species Ceratothoa steindachneri. The sequence goes on from OZ018329.1 coordinate 85,642,557, forward strand.
GTGGGCACTTAGCTTTACTATTTACTTTAGGTCTGGCTGTTTTTAGTTGATTAGTAGGGCTTAGTAGGAAGAAATTTACCCTCCAAGCACCCCTGTCGAAAAATATGAGATCCAGTTTACCTGGGGCTCTCGTGCTGATCAGTTCAAGGGGCAACGGCACGATTGGGGACGTCTGGCCCAGGAGAAACCTTGGGGTTAGTGTGCTTAGTCAAAGGGTTTCTGTTGGCCGAACGACCGAAAACCTTCTGGAATATGCGGATGTAATTAGTGCGAGAAACACACACAACAAGACTTTTTTAATGCGTATGGTCTCAGAGTTTTTAAAATGACGAAGAAGAATGGTACTCCATTCCGCAAGTAAACCTGCAAAATCTGCAAAGTTTATAGATGGAGTGAAGACTTCGGGGGCAGATGCTGCAAGGATCTCACAGTGCCGTTAGTGTCTGTGACTTGTGCGAACTGGAAAAGCGCCTGGGCGAGAGCATCGCTTAACTGAGAGAGGAGAAGTCCCTCCTGAAAAGGGAGGTTCCGCTCTTAAAATCAGAGAGGTGCAGATTCTCAGGCGAGTGCGAAGGAGAGAAGGCCTCCGACGTCCAAGAGCAGGAGTCTTCTGCTGCAGGACTGGCTCAACGAGCAAAAAAGAAGAAAAGAAATAGAAATAAGAGAAATTAGAAAAAGAAGAAGAGAAAGTAGAAAGAGAAGAAAAGAAAGTGGAAACAGAGGACGAGAAAGTAGAAAAAGAAGAAGAGAAACGAGAAACGGAAGAAGAGAAGACAAAGAAAGACAAGAAAAAAAGAAGATGAACGTAGAGAAAAAAGAGGAAACCGGCAAGTCGCTTCCGAAAGGAAAGACTCACTCGTCTGCAGACATATGTGATTGAAGGGATTTCATGCGTTTGGGGTAAGATTAATGGAGAAATGCTAGGTACCCCTTAGAAGCTTTCTCCTAACGTCTAATGGCCTGACTAGCCCCCTGTGACCGCTACTTGGTGAACAAAGACTCAACTGCTCTTTGGTAAGAGAGCTTTTGTGCATTGTTAGTTGCCAGATCAGCTAAAGATCTCGGATGAATTCGTGGGCACTTAGCTTCACTATTTGATTTAAGTCTGGCCATTTTTAGTTGATTAGTAGGGCTTAGTAGGAAGACATTTACACCTCAAGCACCCCTGTCGAAAAATATGAGATCCAGTTTACCTGGGGCTCTCGTGCTGCTCAGTTGAAGGAGCAGCGGCACGATTGTGGACGTCTGGCCCAGTGAAGACCTTAGGGTTAGTGTGCGTGGTCAAAGGGTTTCTGTCGGCCGAACGACTGAAAACCTCCTGGAATATGCGGATGTAATTAGTGCGAGAAACACACACAACAAGACTTTTTTATGCGTATGGTCTCAGAGTTTTTAAAATGACGAAGAAGAATGGTACTCCATTCCGCAAGTAAACCTGCAAAATCTGCGAAGTTTATAGATGGAGTGAAGACTTCGTGGACAGGAGCTGCAAGGATCTCACAGTGCCGTTAGTGTATGTGACTTGTGCGAACTGGAGAAGCGCCTGGGCGAGAGCATCGCTTAACTGAGAGAGGAGAAGTCCCTCCTGAAAAAGGAGGTTCCGCTCTTAAAATAAGAGAGGTGCAGATTCTCAGGCGAGTGCGAAGGAGAGAAGGCCTCCGACGTCCAAGAGCAGGAGTCTTCTGCTGCAGGACTGGCTCAACGAGCAAAAAAAAAGAAGAGAAAGAGAAAGAAGAGAAATTAGAAAGAGAAGAAGAGAAAGTAGAAAGAGAAGAAAAGAAAGTGGAAACAGAGGACGATAAAGTAGAAAAGGAATTAGAGAAACGAGAAACAGAAGAAGAGAAGACAAAGAAAGACAAGAAAAAAAGAAGATGAACGTAGAGAAAAAAGAAGAAACCGGCATTCGCTTCCGAAAGGGAAGACTCTGTCGTCTGCAGACATATGTGATTGAAGGGATTTCATGCGTTTTGGATACGATTAATGGAGAAATACTAGGTACCCCTTTGAAGCTTTCTCCTAACGTGAATGGCCTGACCAGCCGCCTGTGACCTCTACTTGGTGAACAAAGACTCAACTGCTCTTTGGTGACGGAGCTTTTGTGCATTGTTAGTTGCCAGATCAGCTAAAGATCTCGGATGAAGTCGTGGGCACTCAGCTTTACTATTTGCCTTAAGTCTGGCCGTTTTTAGTTGATTAGTAGGGCTTAGTAGGAGGACAGTTACACCGCTTAGTAGGAGGACAGTTACACCCTAAGCACCCCTGTCGAAAAATATGAGATCCAGTTTACCTGGGGCTCTCGTGCTGCTCAGTTGAAGGGGCAGCGGCACGATTGTGGACGTCTGGCCCAGGGAAGACCTTAGGGTTAGTGTGCTTGGTCAAAGGGTTTCTGTCGGCCGAACGACCGAAAACCTCCTGGAATATGCGGATGTAATTAGTGCGAGAAACACACACAACAAGACTTTTTTAATGCGTATGGTCTCAGATTTTTTAAAATGACGAAGAAGAATGGTACTCCGTTCCGCAAGTAAACCTGCAAAATCTGCAAAGTTTATAGATGGAGAGAAGACTTCAGGGGCAGGAGCTGCAAGGATCTCACAGTGCCGTTAGTGTCTGTGACTTGTGTGAACTGGAGAAGCGCCTGGGCGAGAGCATCGCTTAACTGAGAGAGGAGAAGTCCCTCCTGAAAAGGGAGGTTCCGCTCTTAAAATCAGAGAGGTGTAGATTCTCAGGCGAGTGCGAAGGAGAGAAGGCCTCCGACGTCCAAGAGTAGGAGTCTTCTGCTGCAGGACTAGCTCAACGAGCCAAAAAGAAGAAAAGAAAGAGAAATTAGAGAAATTAGAAAGAGAAGAAGAGAAAGTAGAAAGAGAAGAAAAGAAAGTGGAAACAGAGGACGAGAAAGTAGAAACAGAAGAAGAGAAACGAGAAACAGAAGAAGAGAAGACAAAGAAAGACAAGAAAAAGAGAAGAAAAACGTAGATAAAAAAGAGGAAACCGGCAAGTCTCTCCCGAAATGGAAGACTCAATCGTCTGCAGACATATGTGCAAGGGTTACCCTTATTAGTGATTGTTAATCATGGGGTCTGCAGCCCCTGCTAGCGGCCCGCCTTCGCACTAGTGTGCGAAGGTAACCACCACATCAGAGTAGAGTGAAAGTGATCTCAGATTTCTGAGAGCTCAGTCGTTGCTCTGATGGTAAGTAGCGACGACCTCTACCTGAGAGGAGTTAGGGTAGGCCCTACCTAAAGACGAATAAGTCCCCTATACCGGTCAGGTTTCTACCCAAAGTGATGAAAGAAGTGCGAGATGAAGTGTCACAACATCTGAGCACAATCTTAAACATGCCAATACGGGCCGGATGAGTTCCTGAAGACTGGCGTGAGTTGGAGGTGACTTCCCTCTTCAAGAAAGGAGACTCTAGCCAACCGTCGAACTACCGACATATTAGTTTAACTTCGATAGTTGGTAAAATCATGGTAAGCATGATGGTGAACAAAATAACGTCATATTTAGAGTTGAATCTGCTACTGAAGAGTTCATAGCACGGTTTCCGAACACGCCGGTCATGCCTAACGAACCTTAGGAAATTCTTCCACTTCGTTTTCACTGAGCATGATCGAGATAAAACTGTGTATTTTGTGTACCTTGACTTACAAAAAGCCTTTGATAAGGTAACACATCGTCGCCTTCTCCGCAAAGTGCGTGCACTGGGTATAGACGGAAAGGTAGCAGGTTGGATAGAGAACTGGCTAAGCGGCAGACGGCAACGCGTGGTGCTGATTGGACAGGCTTTTAAGTGGGTACCCGTCACCAGCGGTGTACCCCAAGGTTCTCTCCTGGGACCACTACCTTTCATCATCTATGTTGAAAACATGGATGGTGACATGGTTGCGAAGAATTCTAAATTTGCCGACGATACCAAGCTTGATATGAATATTACAAAGTAAGGAAACACTGCCCGCCTACAAGAAGATCTCCGGAAGATTGGGGAGTGGTCGGACACGTGGCAAATGCCTTTTAACGTGAACAAATGCAAAGTAATGCATATCGGCCACCGAAACCCCCAATCACGGTATTTCCTTAAGGGCACTGCTCTCGAACGCACTGATACCGAGAAGGACTTGGGTGTAACAATCACTAGTGACCTCAATTCCTCGAAACTACATAGAGGCGGAGAAAAATGCCCAAAGGATATTAGACTATATAAAGCGACAGTTTGGATATCGAAACAAGGAAATAGTACTCTGTTTGTACAATTCATTTGTCCGACCGCACCTGGAGTATGCCATACAATTTTGGATTCCTTCGTTTCGAAAGGATATCGCGAGATTGGAACGTGTGCAAGTCAGGACAACCAAACTGATTCCCTCTATCAGACACAAAAGTTACGACGATAGATTAAGGGAATTTGATCTGTTCTCGTTGCAGACCCGTAGACTGCGTGGTCAGCTTATCGAAGTGTTTAAAATACTTCGAGGGTTTGACAATGTAGACTATACTGATGTTTTCCAACTTAGTGAGGGCAAAACTAGAAATCACGGCTATAAACTTGAACTGAAGCGTTACCTCCACGATCTGTGTGGGAGATTTTTCACATACAGCATCTGCGGTAAGTGGAACGCACTTCCAGTGGAAGTTGTCAACAGCAATTATGTTGATCAGTTCAAGTCAAGCCTGGACAAAGTCTTAAAAAGCTGCCGTTTGGGCACGTAAACCGTTGAGCAGAACTGTGCCTGCTCGACTGCTAGTCCAAAGGTACCCTATCTGAATGGACCGTAAGGTCTTCTAGGGTACTTCTTATCCTTGTAGCTCTCTCTTTCTTTCTAGATGTGGATTTTCGTAGATAAAAGTAGTCATCATTAAACGCAATCAATCTCTCTTTTTACATAGCTCGAATGCATGAATGAATATGGTCTTTTAAGAACCCCTTATAATAAATTTATATATTAAATCTGTTCTCATAACATTAAATTTGTTCTCTCAACTTACATTAACATATATCAATTCTTACAAAACTATCAAGTCTTACATTCATACAATACTTCTTTATATCAAGACGAAAAAATGACTTGCTTCATAGGCCTTCCTTAGATTTTTGCCAATGTCACCGTTTCTCCTATTTTAGCGGCGCTAAACATGTTCCTTTTTTTTCGTCACTTAAACTTGATTTATAATAAATATATTAAAAAGATAAGATTGTAATTATTTCCTGTAGACTTTTATTCTATTTTGTATATTTATAACTCAAACTCTTACGTTTCTTTTTATAAATTCGTTTAAAGTTTCTTCATATACCGGTAATGGAAATAAAAATTAATTAGTTAGTTGTAAAAATAAGCAAGCGATTGAGAGAATGACAATGATTTGGAAAAAAGATAGCTATGCTGTATAATTTATATTATAATACGAAAGAGAAATATTTACTTTACAATTTGGGAACAGTGCACTTTCTATTATTTTCGAATTCCTTATTCATGGAATGTTATTTTGGTTAAAGCTGCCCCATTATAAAAGACTTTATGAAACTCCAAAGTGCTCATTTTTTAGGTATCTTTTATTGTCTCATTTTGTCTTGAAATGTGAGTGCTACATAACACTATAAGTATGGTATTAAATTTTTCCTGCCCTGCTGCCAACTGTACAAAGCGGCATAGATCCAGACTCCGCCAATATTAAAAATTCAATCGCAATACCAATTCGAATTGATGGTAATAGATCGGATGTTATTTTTCCGGACAGGTATGTTTGGTCACAGTGACCCACATTTAAAGTGGGTCATCATGGTTACTATAGATAACAAACGAACAGACACTATGGTCAATGCCCTTACTCAAAGAATCTTGCTGTATTTTTATCTAACCTGTCGAACCTAATTCTTTCAGATAATGTCCCAGAATTTCGTAGCTAAATCTTTGCAGAGACTCTGAGTAATCTGGGCGTCAGACATCTTCTGACCTCTCCACTATAGTCGACTTCAAATGGGGCAGTGAAGATAGTAAAGCGGGCACACGAGCAGTTCCTTCGCCTCATGAACTCCAATGATACTGACTCTTGTCAACAAAGATCTTAAAGCCATCCCTATTTACAACAATCCGGTTTATACCCAGACTAAGAGGGGGAGGGGGATACATCCAATATGACTTACATAAAGCGTATTCTTTCCACCTTGAACTACCACTCCCCAAAACTGCGTGGAAGAAGAGAGCACTCAAGGTTGCCCCAAAAGTAAATTTAAGGGGAAAATTACTTACAAATAAAGTAAAATCAAGATTCGTGGGACAATTGTGAATACTAAGGTGAATATAGGAGGGCTAAAGCACTGGATGCGCAAGGATAACGACCATAATGATCAGCCTGATTTACAAGTCTATTACTGACACCTTAGGAAGTGGATTGACGTTTCTGCGTAGCTGAAGCGCAATCCACCTTTTAAATGACCAAGACACAAATAAAGTAAAAGAGAATGAAAACCAAGTGAGCAATATCGAATTTAATGGCCACCAAAGAAAATTGAGTAAAAAATGTATGAAGTAACAGACTCCAATACGATCCAGAATTTCCTGGATTTGAACCCCCAACAAATGGATCTTAACAAAATTGTTTTTGAATTGGAAAAAGTTTTTAAACAACAATTAGACGTCCGGTTGATACGTCTTGTTCACCCCTTTAATCTATACTTTTGTCTCTAACTTTATTTGCTACGTTTTCGTTATCTTCTCCTTTCTTTGCTTTTTTTCTGGTTCTTCAGATTCCTCTTATACTCATACAATCTCTGATCTCCCCCCACCCCCGCCCTTCCAACGATTCTCTTTAACTTAGCTACGACCTATTTGGGCAATCTATAGCAGGTTCTCGAAGTTAATAGGGTGTGACCAGGTTAAGGCGGAGTCGTAATTTTGTGATTGAGGGATTCACCAGGTCTACTTCTTTTCCACCCTTCGAGGGGTCACCGGTCATGGAGTCTACCTCCTTGGGAGAGGAGCCCCCTATAAACGGTGACAAGGCCTAGTTCTTTAGGCCTACTTAATGTTTAGGCTGGAGGTTAAGAACTAGGAAAAGGCGGACGCTTTGTTATTGGGGTGGAACTTGTAGTAGGCTTGAGCTTAAGAAAGATTCAAGACTGGGGTGTCGTGTGTTTAAGTGGGGCCTATTACTACATGGCCTCCCTCTTGCTGGCGAAGTGACCGACTCTATAACACGCTTATGTCTGTCTTCTTACTTTCTTGCGCTCTTACTCTTGTCTAACTCCCTGACTGTGTAAGTTTAGTAGCATATGTTTGTGTGCAGAGACAGTGGGTGTGGTCTATTATTATTCACTGATGTTGCTTGGGTGGAACCTCTTTCACTCGTATCAAAGGAAATAGAGATTTTGTTTCTGGTCAAAATAGCAAAGGCGCGACTCAGTTTCGCAGTCCCTTGGTAGCAAACAATGACCGCTGCTAACTAAACCATGGCCGCGTCTATCATGTTTTCAGTTCTCCACTTGCACGCAAAGCTTTGTTTGAACAGCTGACCACTTTTGTATATTTGTGGGCATGTGTTTGCTGCAGTCTCGAATTCATTCTTCTCGCCTCGAGCAAAATACATATATTATTTACATTCATGTTTTCTTAACTTATGTCTATTTCTCCTATAAGTGTTTCTCTCTATTCTAGATGGGTTCATTTTTACATGGCATATTATTTTAGTAATCTATACTCTGCCTTGCAATGCACCTTTGGTGTGTACACCCCTACAAATTTAAATATTTACTTCTTAATATATATATATATATATATATATATATATATATATATATATATATATATATATATATATAGGCCTGAGGAATTCGTCTGCAAAATTTAGACTCACGTATTCATTTAACAATTCATTCTTTTGAATAACTAAATATAGATTTTATGTTTATTGTGGACTAAAAGCTATCTAGGATATTACCGCAATATTCATTTAAAACATATAGGCGTATTAGTTACATTGACCAAAGCTATACATTATCTCACACAGATATCATATAGAATATTATTATTTTACATAATTATTTTTACAAATAAGTCATGTATATATTATTCACTCAAGAAGTTATTTTTTATGAACACCGCTATATCTTTCTTCTTTTTTTATTTGTATTCATGTACCAATTCCAAGCCTTTATAGAATTCACATGACAGATGACACTCATTTGTGAGGCTTCATTAGTGAACCCATTCTGCCTTGCAATGTACTTTTGTCTTATTATTGATGTGGGAGAGAGCTATAAATTGTTATTTTTACAAATATATTATTCACACAAGGAGTTATCGCTATAATACTTCTTTAAGATTATTTGTATTTGCATAATTATTCGCCTATCTGTCACAAGCAAAATAGGGTTCACATGTTACTCATATGTTAAGTTTCATTCCTTAACCTATTCTATTCTGCAATGGGCGCTAAAAACCTGCGTGTGCGTGCCACAGTACCTCGCTTTTAACTGAAATAAGCCTAAGCATACTGAGTCAACTTTAAAATTAATACATACACGGACTATGCACACTTAACACGAGTTAACTTAACATTAAAAATTAATTGATTTTAACATTTTCAAATTGTTCGGACTGATTATAGAATCGTAATTGACTCAAAAGTAAATCATAGATCAGCATTTTGTAGTCTTATGAAATTATATAATTCATGAATGTGATTGATCATTTTTGTAATGCTTATGTCTGAAGAATCAGCTAACGTAATGGTAATGTCTGAAATATCAGTTAATGTAAACTTTCCCTTAAAAATTTGTCTTAGCCATGATTGGTCAATTTTGTAGCGCCTATGTTTGAAAAACCGAATAACGTTACTTTGCCCTTAAAAATTTTCTTAACGCTGATTGGTCAATTTTGTGTAGCTTATGTTTAAGTAGAAAAACTATATATATATATATATATATATACCCTCTATATGTACCTTTGCCTTCTACTAAAATCCTTCTCCTTCTCAGCGATGTATTTTTTCTTTTCATCACTATTACTAATACATTATTTATATTAATCTATAATAATGTCTTGTACTTTTTTCAAATAAATATATATATATATATATATATATATATATATATATATATATATATATATATATATAGTGTAGTGTAGCATTTTGAATATCAAAAAAGAAAAAGATTTTTTATGTTCATTTCCTGGAGACTACTCCATGGTCCCGCAAAATAAAGACGTTTGAATCCAGCTCTAAAATTCTTTTTACCTTTAGAGGAAGCTTCGATCACCCAATTTACCCAGCCTACTAAGCAAGTAGAGAGATTTCTTATTAGATTCGTAGCCTGGTGAATACAAGACATTCGCTAAGGAAGCAACTAGGCAGCCGCCCAGCCAAGTCAAGCAAACCAACTGTCTTCCCCAAGAGTGGTGCCAAAATTCCGTGACAAATCACCCCTCGGTAATCATGTAGCGGTCTATACCCCTACAAGTGTAAACATGTAATCCTAACTGTATATATATATATATATATATATATATATATATATATATATATATATATATATATATATATATATATAATTTCAAGAATGGTTGGTAACCCTGACATAAATCGTGAGATTGTTGCCCTGCTCCCCAAAGCATCTTAAAATTAACTTAAGATTTATTCGCATTGCTGTCCTCGTCGGTGAATCAGGTCTGTAAATATAATTGCAATTGTTTAGCAAAAAATATGTCCCAAAAGAATCTCGGATTAATGCGTTATTCTTTTCTCATTTACAGACCCTCCCAACTCCGTTATAATCTATTTATCACACCAATAATCTATTTAACCAATTAATAATTACCAAGCAAATTACCAAATTACCAATTACTTTTTTATAAATTTTCAATCTATTTATCTAATATAATCAATTTATCATCCCATAAAACAATTCAAACTATAATCTATTTAACAATCTATTTAACAATTACTACTTACAAATTATTTATAATACAATCTATTTAACCAATTTAATTGCAATCAACCAATTACTATTTATCAACTAAATCAGTTACTAATTGTCAATCAATTTCCCAATTTATAATCTATTTAATATTTCATATTTAGCAATTGTAAATCCATTCTCGTTAACTCATACAAATTTTATTCATACGCGTAAAAATCAATCCAGTCTAACAGCTACTGTATACATTCACCTTTAAATAATTTAACTGTTTATTCAACAATATATATTTTTCTTAACTCTTTGTTTTTGATTCACGTATTCCCTCAACGTCGCACAGGTTTAGGCCTAAGTAAATTCGTCTGCAAAATTCAGACTTCGCGTTAGCATTTAACTTCTTTCCCTTGAATAATGTAATAATATAGGTTTGGATGTTTATTGTGATCGGAGTTATCTACAATATTGACGCAATATTCATCCAAAAACCCTATAAATGGTGCCCAGAATAGTTTAATTGTCTCCCATTCATCCATTTATTCATTCGTAATAATTTTATTAATTTTCACCGTCACGTGTGGTATTTTTCGAACGACGCATTCCATCGCCTCATTTAGTTCAATTTTTTTCTCGCGTGGACTCATTTTTCACGAGTGACTTTTCGACACGTGCTCGTTTTCTATCATTAGTGATCTTAACATCTTAAGGCGATCACTTAGCAATTTCGTAAAATTAATTATAATTTACAGGATTAAATACAAAGAGTGAACAGTTTTCAATATTTTTTTCAATTATTTACGTTCAAGCGCGTGAATGGAATTTGTGCATACGCACACACACACACACACTCTTATTTTTCTATAAATGGATTATGACAAGGAGTCCCAAGCTACGCCCCAACCTCGGACACAGTAACAACCACGCAAGCATCCTCCCCAGCAACAACAACGTATTCATCCTCCTTCGCCCCCACACGCAACCATTCTCCCTCATTCGCCTCTCACTCAACGCCCTTTCTCCATTCCCTCGTCGGTTCATCTTCCGCCATTCGATCCACAAAATCCCATTGGCTGGGGGGAAATGGTGGAGCTCATCCTCCCACACCAGGCAGTTCCTGAAGACCATAGAACAATCGTCGTAGCTCAGAGATTACATCTAAGTCTCTTTTCCACTTTTAAAAGTATTCTGCTTGTTGGGGTAATTTCTGGTTCTTGAGGAAGGTTAAAGAGGGCGTTCATGGATGAATTTGAGAGGTCGCAAATTGAGGACCTGCGTATCCTACACAGGAGATGGGGGACAGGTGCCCCACGCATTTTCTGAACCATCTAAAGGCCCTGGCACATGCCAAGGAAGCACAACTCAACCAACTCGAGCGACTCATAACTGAGATATTCATACGTGGGATGCCGGATCAAATTAAGCCCCTCCTACTAATGTCCTCCCTATCGAACATGGAAAATATGGCAGAGGAGGCTGAGGCCCTGTATAACAATCCTTTCGTTAGCTGGGGAAATGCAGGCACCAGGTCGTTTAGCGATGAAAATAGGGAAAGTAGCACATCATACAACTCTAATGTAAAACACCACTCACATGTATCTATTTCTCAGGTTAGGTCACCGGCCGGAGCTCCTTACAACCGGCCAGGACTTCCTCAGGATGGAGCTTCCCAGGCTTCGGGTCTTTTATCCGTTCTGGAGAGGATTGAAATGGATATTCGTGCCCTAAAGGTGCGAACGGGTTCTTCACCGAGAGCAACATCGTGAGCAGGACGGAGGAGTCAGATGTCGTTCCTCCTCCCGAAAAAGGCAACACCAACGAGAAAACTCCAGCATAAGAGGTGAGGCACAACAGTTTCATTTCAAACCTAGGCCAAATTCCCCCTATCCTGACAACTCTCAGGGTAGCTGCTGGTATCACTCTAATTATGGGAGCACCGATGTCCGCTGTGTTCAACCTTGCAGTTTTTACCGGGCATCATCTCATACTCACAACTTTCACCCTCATTCTAGTCGTGCTGCTCATAGTGCTATATATCAGCCTTCAGGGTTTGGGGGGTACCACCTCAAATTTGGTGCAAGAGCAGAAAAATACTCAAGCCCATGCTCGTACCATCAAAATGATCAATCTTCATCTCAAACTGCGCCTAGACTAACTTCACCAACATCAAACCTATATAATTCTACCGGTTCCCTTACCCAACTTTCACCTTCAGCACAGGTAACTTTAAACTGAATTCGCAAGTGATACGTGGGTCTGTCATCTCTGCAACCTCATCTCTTCAGACCGATTCTCCTTTTAGTATTCATGACCCACTCTCTGGTTTCTCCTTCCTGGTTGACACTGCGCTCAATGCAGTGTTATTCCACCCTCTTTAGTCGAGAAAGCTTGCACTTCTTCTGATCTGGTCCCTAAAGCTGCCAATTCAGCGGGCATAAGAACTTATGGGAGGCGTATCCTCTCTCTCTCTCTCTCTCTCTCTCTCTCTCTCTCTCTCTCTCTCTCTCTCTCTCTCTCTCTCTCGGGTTACGTCGTGTTTTCCCATGGACATTCATCATAGCCGACGTCGAGATTCCAATTTTGAGCCTCGACTTCCTTTCCGCGCACGACATTCTCGTCGATTCTCGTCGCCGCAAGCTTATCGACAGAATCACGACACTAACTGTTACTGGTCAATTCTTTCCTTCTACCAGCTCTCTTCTCTCTGTTCGTCTCTCTGCAACTGATCCCCCTTCCAGCAACTTGTGTGGGAGTTCCCACGCCTCTGTTCGCTTACTTCTAAGGACAGACCTATTAAGCACACAAAGGTGCGATTTCACTCGCACATCCTTGAAACCTGTCTATGACGGACCCTTTCTCGTCTTCTCCAGGAAGCCGAAATTCTTTGTACTGCAGCTTGGCCCAAAGCAGGAAACGGTTTCCATCGATCGGCTTAAACCCCCTTTCATAGAGGCCGTTTATCTGGAACAGCCACTACCTTCCTCTTCCACTAATATAGGTCTACTGGTCATCCCAGCCTACTTTCCCCACCCAACTATTCCTTCAACACTTCCCAACCAACTAACTACACTTACAAACCCTTCTTAGGCTCTTCAAATCAAACTGAAACTTTTCCTTCCAACTCTTTACTCGCAACCCCTCCGCCAACCATCTCCACACCCCCAAATTCTTCTTCCCAACTGCTGCCGCCTCCCTTTTTGTTGCAGGACCACTCGACAGCAACTGGGGAACACTAAGCGACCAACGCGCAATACCCGACAGTGGCCCTTTCGGGAGGCCAAAGAACAATCGTCACCCGACACTCCGGTCCTCTCTCGCGACAATCTCCCGCCTCAATCGAGTGGCACTAGTAATCTTTACCTGATTCGCAATCTGAGTCAGCCAATTAGCACCATAACTCATTCTGGACGAGTTGGAAGGAGGCCTCGCCGCTATATAGACTAAAAATGTATTTAAATACCTTGTGTTGTACGAGCTTTTCCCTCGATGGGGCAGTATTGTATCGGTCTATATCCCTACAAGTGTAAATATTTAATCCTAACTGTATATATATGAGGGGCGGTCAATAAGTTTTGTAATTCGGATATAAGGAAACAAGATATGAGATGTGTTTATTATTTTTCAATATAACTACCCTCGACTTCAATGCACTTGCGCCACTTTTCCATGAGGCTTCGACTTCCCGACAACCAGAAATCGTCCGACTGCTGTTCAATCCACTTCAGAACGGCGAGCTGGACGTCTTCGTCGTCCATAAACCGGCGTCCACGCAGTGCACCTTTGAGCTGGCGGAATAAAAAGTAGTAGCTAGGGGCAGGATCTGGACTGTAGCGGGATATGGTTGAGCTCCTCGAATCCGCACTCGCGCACGGCAGCTTGTGCAACTCTGGCCTTGTGGACTTTGACGACGTTGAAGTCGATCATGGGGCGTGAGGTTTCTAGGGACCCAACGAGCAGAGACCTTGGTCATGGCCCAAATTGTTGTGGATGATGTTGATAACACTTCCATCTGATATCCCAAGTCCTCGCTCGATTTCTTCGACCTTCACCGTCGATTTTCGAGGATCATCCTCCCTACGCGGGTCACATTGTACTCGTTGGTCACATCTGACGGGCGTCCTGGACGGGGGTCATCTTCAAGGGACTCGCGACCATGGTGGAACTCCCTATTCCAGGAATGGGTGGTGTCAGTGTACACTGCAACCATGCGTTCTTTTGCATTCTTGCCTTCCTTGGTCAAAAATTTGATCACTGCGCGGTGCTCAACCTTCTCCATTGTTGAAAAATTTGTGACTGACGATCTGCGATTAGCTACTGCTTCTTAAATAGACCGGGCAGGAGCGTGCGGCTGCAGGTCCTGACTTGTCATAACTTGTCCTAACACCCCCACAAACAGCCACCCCCCTTCCTCTGTTTTGTCCTACCGTTTCGCAAAACTTATTGACCGCCCCTCGTATATATATAATTTCTAGAAGGGTTGGTAACCCTGACGTAAATCGTGAGATTGTTATTCCAGCTCTCCAAAGCATCTTAAAATTAACATGAGGTTCATTCACATTGCTGTCCTCGTCGGTGAATCAGGTCTGTAAATATAATTGTAATTGTTTAGCTAAAAATATGTCCCAAAAGAATCTCGAATTAATGCGTGATTCTTTTCTCATTTACAGACCCTCCCAACTCCGTTATAATCTATTTATCACACCAATAATCTATTTAACCAATTAATAATTACCAAGCAAATTATCAAATTACCAATTACTTTTTTATAAATTATCAATCTATTTACCAAATTACTGTATTTACAAATTACTATTTAACAATCTATTTATCTAATACAATCTAGTTATCATCCCCCAAAATAATATAAACTATAATCTTTTTAGCAATCTATTTAACAATTACTACTTACAAATTATTTATAATACAATCTATTTAACCAATTTAATTGCAATCAACCAATTACTATTTATCAATTAAATCAGTTACTAATTGTCAATCAATTTCCCAATTTATAATCTATTTAATATTTCATATTTAGCAATTGTAAATCCATTCTCGTTAACTCAGGCAAATTTAATTCATACGCGTAAAATTTAATCCAGTCAAACTGCTACTGTATAAATTCATCTGTAAATAATTTAACTATTTATTCAACAATATATATTTTTCTTAATTCTTTGTTTTTTGATCCACGTATTCCCTCAACGTCGCCCAGGTTTAGGACTAAGTAAATTCGTCTTCAAAATTCAGACTTCACGTTAACATTTAACTTCATTCCCTTGAATAACTTAATATAGGTTTTGATGTTTATTTTGATCGGAGCTATCTACAATATTGACGCAATATTCACCTAAAACATATAATCTCATCACTCTCTAAGAGGCTTACCTCAGTTACCTCTACCTTTATTAACCTACACCAATAACTGGTGACCCTCTTACGTCGAACACGAAGAGTAATCATACAGGATTGGATTCACAAAGCAAGAAACAAGCTGCTCATTTTCCACACCAAGAAGTGGAGCTTGCCAACTCGATTACCATAAAACTTCCTGTTGTCAATGAAAGAGCTTGTAACGGGATAGCTTAAAATAGTGGAAGCACAATTCCACATTCCAAGGATAGTTCGGCAGGACACAAAATTTACTATATCCTTGCTGCTTTACCTCCCGAGGCAGTCGATCGTCTTCCTGCTGCGGTCCTTTCATCTCAGAACTACTTTCTTCTACGAACAGAAGTCATAGGACTTTTTGAGACGACAAAACCTGAACTCGTTAAGAAACTATTAGCATTTCCCCCGCTTACCGGAGAACCATCAGTTAATCTTGAAGAGGTAGGAAACACAGCACTGCAAGTTGGAGTAGGTGAGGCTATTGTGATACACAAGTTCATCCAGTCCTTACCACCGAACATCGTGCCCATCATCTCCACGCAGAAATATTTGATTCTCGCCCAATTAGGGAAACTGGCGGACACGCTAATGCCATTTTACAGGTCACAGCGTTTTAGTGTAAACAGTAGGGAAACAAGTGAAAGTGGTGTTACATCTTTTTTCGATATAAGTGCTCAGAGTGTAAATGATTTGTGTAATAATCCAATGAATAATGTGCAATATACAAATGGGGCGCGTGCAGTGCCCATCGGCGCGTACCCCAATGTTAATCCATCGAATCTTGTGCCGTACCAAAATAATAGTAATTGTATGAGAATCATAACTCCCCCGTTCTCTCGCAGTGGAGTCACGAGGCGATCAACGCAAAGACATCCGGCCCCGGCACCGTCGGGTCAAGCGCGTAACCACATCGCCGCGCCACTCGTCGCTATGAAAGACCGAAAGGTTGTAAAATGCAAGATCTCCCCCAGGAGAGTGAGATTCAATTTCACGTCAAGTAAGAAATTGGAGACGTGTTTCTCCCAAGCTCGAAGGCTAACGAGGAGCCGATGTAAGACTTGGTGAGAAAACCGTTTGGCATAAGAACCCTCCTGGGCCCGTCCTCAAGCCTTTCCCCCTCTTACCACTCCCCCAGTGGGGTGACGAGGTATAAATAAGAAACACTGAGGAAAATCTAGGTAGAATACGTCAGTCTCCAGGTGACGCAGTCCCCGGATTGAGACCCCGGGCTACCTAGACTGGATTCATAGAATACGTCAGTCTCCAGGGGACGAAGTCCCCGGATTAAGACCCCGGGCTACCTAGACTGGATTCGTAGAATACGTCAGTCTCCAGGTGACGAAGTCACTGGATTAAGACCCCGGGCTACCTAGACTGGATTGGTAGAATACGTCAGTCTCCAGGTGACGAAGTCCCCGGATTAAAATCGGGCTACATAGAATGGATTGGTAGAATACGTCAGTCTGCAGGTGACGAAGTCCTCGGATTAAGACCCCGGGCTGCCCAGACTGGATTGGTCGAATACGTCAATCTCCAGGTGACGAAGTCCTCGGATTAAAACCCCGGGCTACCCAGACTGGATTAGTAGAATACGTCAATCTCCAGGTGACGAAGTCCCCGGATTAAGATCGGGCTACCGAGACTGGACAGGTAAATTACTTGGCTCGCCAGACCAAGAAGTACCTTGCAAGAGAGGCAGGGCTACCTACCTTAAGGGGCTAAGAAGCAGCTCATCCTCGAGCTAGTCTCTGGTTATCAAACCAAACGTTAAGTTAACTTGTTCAAGTTCAACTTACTGGTGGATCTTAAACACCAGGGTTATTCCTCCTCCTTGAGGAATTAAGAAAAGAAGAAGGAAAAGGCTCGCCCTCGAGCCCGTTACTCGGTGGCCACACCAAACTTATAAGTTAACTTGGTTGAAGAACCAAGTTCAACTTATTCTCGTCAGAGAAACCCCCCTCCGTTATCCTTGCCCTTGAAGAAGACCCTCCCCGAGATCAGTCCTCGCCCATGAGGAATTAAGTAACGAAGGACTCTAAGTTAACTTGGTTTATGAACCAAGTTCTACTTACTCTCGCCAGAGAGACCACGCCTACCTTGGTGCCGCCTAAAACACCGTGATTGTTCTCGTCCTTGAACAACCCCCCTCCCTGAATACCGTGTGGACCCTCATCTCCTATCCTCGCCAAAAGTACCTCGTTTTCCCGCCCACCTACATCTGGCCGGTCGGCACGCGTCGTGGAGTCAATAACATTCCTGAGGTATTTAAACTCCAGTAGAGTCCGTAAGCCTAAATCTTATATATTGAAGTGTGTAGCGAATTTAACCATTTTTTTAGGGGCAAGCTAATTAAAATAATTATTGTGTATTATAATATTCAGAGTATTTCTGTGGTTAATGGTTAATTTTTGTGTATTAAATTGTTAAAGTTAAAATATAAGTTTATTTTGGGAATTATTGTGCGTTTCTCTATATCCTTACGTGTTTCCAACGGCTCTTCTTTAAAATAACAATATTAGCACTCTTAGAACAAAAAGTGGGGCATTCTACGACAGTAATAATACAAAATGTGTACCATTGGGGGGACAACCGTTCCGTAATAAGCAAAAGCCATTTGTGTGCTGTTCACATTTGTACTTTGGGTCGAATGCTAAATTTTGTAAACCGTGGTGCAGATGGCCGAAGCGAGGTGAAAACGTACAGATGCAACAATCATCCAGACCATCTTCCCCAGCCCTCTCGGAAAACTAGAACAGCAGGTCGCAGTAAATGCGACAACCGGCGTGCCGACTTTACTCACAGTCGCTGCCAAACTCAATAAGGAGAAAAGTGCACAAGTGATATAATTAATTATTATTGACCTCTCCCATCTCCCAACCAATTGCAAGGCAGTGTTACAAAAATATAAATCTGTATGCAACCCAAGGTTTGTAGATGTTAGTTTAACCCCCCCTCCCTAACTCCGTTGTACATACTATTGAGGCAGGTAGCGCTCCAACGACTTTCGCTAATCCAAGGCCAATTTCAATGGGGAAATTACAAATTGCTAAAGCAAAATTTGAGGCTCTGTTGAAAGAAGGTGTGGTATGTCCATCAAACTAACTATGTGTTTCACCCATTCATATGGTGCAAAAGAAACCTCCATGCGAATATAGAATTGTGGGTGATTTTCGACCACCGAACGCCATAACAAAACCGGACCGTTATCCCCTGCTAAGAATTCAAAACATGGTTGACTCTCTCCATGGGAAAACAGTTTTCTCCCACATAGATTTAGCTCGAGCATACTACCAGATTCCGATGAATCAAGCAGAGATTGAAAAAACAGCTGTTTCAACGCCATTTGGGCTCTAAAAAAATTTTAGATTACTTTTTGGTCTTAAAAATGAAAGCTGCACGTTTCAACGCCATATAGATAATTTATTTGGTGGCTTGGAATTCGTTTTCGTCTATATCGACGACACTTTAATTTTCTCAGAGAATACAAAGGAACATATTGAACATTTAGGCCAAGTCTTTATCTTTAAGATATTAACAAAGAACAATCTACGTATTTCGATAGAAAAGTGCGATTTCATGAAGGAGGAGATTGATTTCTTAGGGCACCATGTCTCAGCTCCAGGAATATGCTCTCCAGCAAGGAAGGTATCAGCGATCAGCGAAATGCCCTTACCGACGGACTATAAGGGATTCGTCGATATTTGAGCATGTTAGGCTATTGTAGACGGATGATGCCTAATTTTTCTGCAATTGCAGCCTTACTTGAAGGGAACTCGCACGACTTCAACTTAAGGCTCGAGAGCTTGCCTGGAATGATATTGCAAGGGAAGCGTTTAATGCTACCAAGGAACCCCTGGCAAACTCAGTCAAGTTACGTCACCTGTTACCGAATGACTCACCGTACCAAGTAGTAACGGGGAGTTCTCAATTTGCAGTTGGTGCTGCGTTTCACCAAATGGTGAATGGGTAAACTCAGCCAGTGGCATTCTTCTCCAGCAAGTTGAGCAAAGCACATAAAGCATACTCCACTTATGACAGGGAACTGCTGGCTGCGTATCTTGCTGTGAGTCACTTCAGACAGACACATGATCGAAGGTCAACAAGTGGCCTTATTTGTGGACCACAAGCTATTAGTTTCTGCTTTCGCCTCACCACTACGTGAAAAGACAGACAGACAAACAACAACGTAACTGGACGGTGATTTTAGAATATGTCAATGACATAACGTACGTAAGTGGAGAAGACAATGTAGTTGCTGACTGCTTGTCTCGGAGTGTCAATTCACTCCAAATAGACTCGTTTGACCTCCGTTCTTTGGCAACAGCACAGGAGCTAGATGAAGAAGTGAAATCGTTTCAATCCGGATTAAAATCATATCCCTTTCCAGGGAATACTCAACTATGGTGTGAAATAACATCAAAATACCCACGGCCGTTTGTTCCTTTAGTCTGCAGAATGTCCATTTTCAAACAACTCGATAATATATCTCACTCAGGGATTAAAGCATTACTTCGATTAGGGAAAATAAGGTATTTCTGGACTAATATGGACAGAGACATACGTTCCTGGACGCGAGAATGACTCTCATGTTAAGCATCTAAAGTTACTCGCCACACCAAGTCACCAATCTTGCCCATTAGTATGCCCACTTTCAGATTTGAAACAAACGGTGCACATCAACATTGTTTGTCCACTACCGCCATGTACACTGCCTGGGCAATCATACCCGTCTCATGACCGTTACCTGATGTCATTCGTAGACAGAGCTACAAGATGGATTGCAACGTTACCGATTCCATACATCAGTGTTGCAACGGTCGCTTTAGCCTTTTTAGACGGTTGGATCTCTAGGTTTGGCGTTCCTTTGGCGTCCTTGAGAGAGGAGCCCAATTTGAATCAGAACTTTTCAAGGAATTATCAGCCCTCGTTGGTTTCCATCGCATGCGAACACGGCGTACCGACTTACCAAAAACGGAATCGCAGAAAGGTCATATAGAACCTTGAAGAGCTCTATAATGGCTCGTCGGCAAGGATGGTTAATTGCTCTACCAGTTGTTCTTCTGGGCATCCGATCCCTTCTGAATGATTCTGGATTTTCACCGTTTACTGCAGTCAAAGGAATAACCCTTATTTGCCCAAAAACCATTAGTCTCATCCTCATCGTCAAAAGCTAACTCCAACTTCGGCACTGAATTTGCAAAAACCATGTCACAAATTGATTTTACATAAACCTCTGAAGGACACTGCACTCGGTACCGAAACCATTCGTTCCCAAGGAATTACGTGTACGACGTATGTGTGGGTCCGGGGCGATCGTGTTCGTAAAGCCTTAGAAGCGCCTTTTGCATGCCCGTTCCGTGTTGTCGAACGCGACGACGAATTGTATATATTAGAATTCCCTATTCCCTAATGGACATCAGGATATGGTATCAGTTAATATCGTAAAACCGGCAAAATTGCCAAATATATTTAATAGCAGAGGTGATAATTGTTCGCAACCAACAAATAGTCAATCGATTGTAAATAGACCTGTATTTTTATATGCACCGGAACAGTAACGAGGAATCCGTTCTAGGTACCCAAGCGAGCATTTATATTTGTTTCGGTCGACGAGTAACATTTGCTAAAGATCCTTCGTACCATTATTTCTAAATATTTATTCGTTTAAAAAAAATAGTGCATATAATCATTCTTAACCTTAAATTTTATTTTATCCATCACCTGATCGCCGGTTAGTTAAAGTCGTGTGTTGCATACACACGGAAAAAATTGTAATAAAACGATTTGTTCACAAGAAGGATATGCAGCTAACACATGCGAACGCTTAATTAAATGTTTGTTCGCAGTGACGAGTTGCAGCTCTTGCGTCAGAACATCCCTAAGAACGCCAGAGTACAATGAAGTATGTTTGTGTATATGAAGTATTGACGGCCTCCCGTTTCGCTGGCGGACTGACGACTGACGGAAACTTTCAAACCCTGACGGAATAAGCGACGACGGAAGCGATTTTCGCCATCAGCCGAACCGTCACTAACCCGAAAAACAAAGACGACCTTCGGCAAATAATGTTTCCGTCAGTCGTCAGCGTAACTGGAGTACTGACGGACCTTCCGTCATCGGTACTGAAGGACTGCCCACCACTGCGTAAAAGAATGAACCGCCTCCAAAGCAGGCCGAATCGCTAAAAACAATAAAATCTGAAGAATTGAGGGATAAAATAAAATTAAAAGCCAAAATAATGGCCGTTAACTCTGCGGTAAAAATGTATGCCACAGGGGGGAGGGTAGACCAAAGAGACTCCGTAGAGGACACCGTGGCTGCTCCAGCACCGAGATCCGACTTCGAGCAATCAGTATAGATGGGACGTTGGTGAGCATGAAAACACGCATGTTCAAAAAACAGGCACTTTAATAGACGAGGGTCAGTAGACTTTTTCTCGAAATGCCAAAAAACAGTACAGACCTCAGGAAGGCGAACGCCCCAACACGGAGCCTGAAAGAATGGGAGGGCCAACACGCTGAGAACACCCAAGGAGGCAAGATGGTCCCCAACCCGGAGCCCCAGAGGTCGGGATAGAAATGGCCGCCAATCAAAAGTTGACGAAGAGGACGGGGCAAAAAGGCACTCATGGATTGGGGATGAACGGTATTGCTGAACATGAAACAGAAATCATAGGAACACCTACAGCCGGTGGTATCGCAAAGGAACCGCAGCCACCTTCAACAAAGAGGCTAGTGATAGGCGATGTGCGAAAAACTCCACTGCTAATCATATAAAGGGGTTAAGGTACATTGACGATGTATTTTCTGTATGGCCTAATGGCCATGATTTTGATACTTTGAATAATCTGCATGTCTCCATCAAATTTAAATATGAATAGAAATATGATAATAGATTACCCTTTTTAGATGTCCTCATTAATAAAGATCACCATGAATTAAAACTTGACGTGTATAGGAAACCAACCCACTCGAATGCCTATATACATTATTTTTTGTTTCACGATAATACTGTTAAAAAATCGGTAATTTCTAACCTTTTCCTTAGAGCATACAAAATATGTCATCCTTCCTATTTAGATGAAGAAATTGTCATTAACAGGACCATTTTTTCTAATTTGTATTACCCCGATTGGTTTATATCGTCTGCCCATTTTGCAGCTAGGAAAACATTCTATGGTAATAAGCCTTCCCGCACTAATGACTTCAACAAATGTATAACATTGCCATTTAATAATAAATTAAATAGTTTAAAGGACACATTTAGAAAAGCGGGTATTAATCTAGCCTTTAAATATAATAATTCCTTAAACCAATTGATGATTGCCAGGAAACCCAAAGAACATATTAACATAGGAGTTTATGCAATACCATGCAACGATTGCCATAAAGTTTATATAGGGAACACGGGGAGAAATATAGACAAGAGATTGTATGAACCCAGAAGAGATATTAGAGTGGGCAGCGAAAGCAGTGGAATATTTTGCCATGTTAGAGACAAGAATCATACGATCGATTTCAATGGAAGTAAAATGGTATTTAAATCGGCTAACTATGTTAAGAGAAGAATCGTAGAATCGAGCTTGATATCGTCAGTTCCTAATTTAAATCTATCCGAGGGTCAATTTTTTTTTTAATCCTGTAATAAGAAAGCAAATAAATAAAATAATAAAATGTCAGCCCTTCAATATGTTTAGGCCTACCCCCCCCCCAGATTAGCCACAAGTAGGAGATTGGGGATAAAAGAGGGGATATTTCACGACCTGTTATGCTTGTATGCATTTTTTTCTTATATTTTCTATCCAGTGTCAGTTGAAAAGGGGTGTGAGATACACCGAAACTGTTCTGTCTGAAGTAAATTGTCTTCGGAGAATGTGGTTTAATTCCTCATATATATATATATATATATATATATATATATATATATATATATATATATATATATATATATATATATATATATATATATATATATATATATATATACTATTAATATGGACATATTAAGTAAACAAATAATTATGCATACGTGTAAAATTAAAGCTGTGACAAATTAAACATAGCGATGCATAAAAGTAAATATATAAGAACATAAGAAAAGAAGGAGACTGCAAAAGACCATTCATGGCCTACACTTGGCAGCTCCTGTTCCAGTCAACATACAACAGATTTCTTACCAGAGAAAAGTCATCAACATTGTCACCCTTAACAGGAGTTCGTCAGATCTAATCTACAATATACATAAAATGCATCCAGAGGATTATGTCCATTTATGCAACCGCAAAATATAATTTCCCCACTCCTTAGAAAAATATATACATATGTACATAAAAAAAGTCAGTCCCATCTAGCAGCTTCATCCATATATTTATCTAATCTATTCTTAAAACTACCCAGAGAGGAGGCTTCTATCACATGTCTAGTGAGCCTATTCCATTCATCTACTACACAATTTGTAAACCAATTCCTCCAAATCTCCTTCCTAAACCTATACTTATCAAGCTTAAACCCATTGCTACGTGTCCTGTTATGTTCACTAAGTATAAGAACCTTACCCAGATCCCCTGTATTATATCCTTTTACCCATTTGAAGACTTCAATCAATTCCCCTCTGACTCTTCTCCTTTCCAATGTATGTAGATTTAGTTTTCTGAGCCTTTCACCATAGGGTAAGTTTCTTAGCCCACCAGTCATCTTTGTCATCCTTCTCTGCACAGACTAAAGCAAATCAATATCCTTCCTATAATATGGTGACCAAAATTGTACTGCATAGTCTAGATGAGGCCTAACTAGCGCCAGATACAGTTTTAGAATGACTTCAGCACTCTTATTGCTTACACTCCTCCTAATGAATCCCAATATCTTATTAGCTTTATTCTTAGCATTTATGCATTGCTTTCTAGGACGAAGGTCTGAACTTACCAAAATACCCAAGTCTCTCTCTCAATCGGTCCTCCCTAAAATTCTCCCATTTAATTTATAACTATTCAATGGATTATTTTTGGTAATTGTGTAGACGATGGCCGGATGCGATTATTTTGAGCGTCGACTCGTTGTTGGGTACGGCTCGCCGCGGGGATAACACTGCGATGACCCTGAGTTTCAATCCTTTGGGGGGTGGTCTGGGTGGCATAGCCCCCAGTATAAAAACGAAAATCGCCATAAAATTCTTGGATTTCATCTCTAAAAATGTAACAACGAAAAGTAGCCCCCCCAAAAACTAGGCCTAGGATCCGGCCATCGTCTTCACAATTACCTTAATTCTACCTATACTAAGTACACTACATTTGTCTATGTTAAACTTCATTTACCATTTCTCAGCCCAATTGGACAGAATGGTCAATTCCTCCTGCATTACAACAGCATCAGAATCAGCCCTAATGGCCCTACCTAGCTTAGTATCATCAGCAAGTTTACTCAGGTCACTACTTATACCTATTTCAAGATCATTAATATAAATTAAGATTAGCAAGGGACCCAAAACAGATCCTTGTGGAACTCCACTGCTAACACACCCCCACTCAGATTTAACTCCATCTATACTAACTCTTTGCTGTCTGTCACCAAGCCATGACTGAATCCACCTAAATATACTGCCATCGATCCTTTGTGCTTTAACTTTGCTCAGAAGCCGTAAGTGTGGCACTCGATCAAAAGCCTTACTAAAGTCCAAGTATAAAATATCATAGTTTTCATCATTATCTGCTGCTTCATACACCTTACTATAAAAAGATAGCAAATTAGTCAGACAGGATTTACCCTTACTGAAGCCATGCTGTGATTCTTTTATCAACTTATGCTTATCCAAGTGATCTCTAATATTCCTTGCTATAATAGATTCCATCATTTTCCCTACCACTGATGTCAAACTTACTGGTCTGTAATTAGACATATTTGTTTTATCCCCTTTCTGTATGGAACATGTTAAAGCCCTAAATCTCAACCTCAGGTTTAAAGTGATTACCTGCCAAATCAAGCCATGACTCTGTTATCGCAATTATATCAAAATTCTCTTCACTTGCTAACGCTCTTAAGAGATCTATCTTATTCCTTATACTCCGACCATTTGTGTAGTATATTTTTAAGGTTCTTTTATTATTCCCATTTTCATTGCATTGTGCTTTTTTATTCCTAGTTATCTGCTCATTCCCTTGTGCATTAGTCCCCCTATAACGCATCAGTATGCCCTCTTTCCTAGCTATTCCTCTATCTCTGCATCCCTTCCATTTCCTACACCTGCCCTCTATTCCTGTTATTCCCTTACCTCTAACAGCTTCTAGTTTCCCACCTGTAAGGACCTAATCACACTTTCCAGCTCCCCCCATAGAACCTCAACACCTGCCCGACAAAGATGGAGCCCATCCATCGCATACAAACTCCTATTCCCATAAAACCCACCCCAGATATCTAGAAACACCAATCCTAACTCCTCACACAGTCCTTTCACAAATTCATTCAAACCAATTGCACGCGACAACCATTCTACCCCCACATCCAATCTCGGAAGCACACCAGAAACAACACCTTTTACCCTGCTTTTACTCATCCTTTCAACTAACCTTTTATACTGCTCAAGTAACTCACATGTACCCACCTTCTTTACATCATTCACTCCCACATGCATAATCGCAACTGCAGCCCTCTCACACCCAGAAACCAGCCTATCATACCTCTCACAAACATCACTTACACCAGCACCGGGCAGACAAACTCTCATTCCCTTCCACTTGCTATCACTCAACTTCCTATCTAAATACTTATTCTGAGTCACCCATCACTAGCACCTCAGTCATTCTCCTATTCCGTCTTGGCCTAACATTACCCTCCCTCCTGCTCTCAGTCACACTACCACCCATCCTGCTTTCATCCACAATCACACCAGGCAAATCACTTTCACACTCTTCCTCTCTCAGGACATTGAATCTGTTAGTCAACCTAACAGGTTCTATGTCCTTCCTTTTCAAACACCTAATCTGTCTTAACTTATCTATCCCATCCATTTTCACCCACCATTCATCATCACTCACTACTTCCACACTGTTCCCAGTCCTAGCCCTTATCTTCCACCCTCTTAGCACTAATCTCACCCTTCAATCGCACACTTGCATCTCTTCTCACCTCAAACATTCCCCACTCAACCTCCTAACCTTCCCTTCCAGAAAACACACACAGCATTCAGTTACATTCACTCTCCTTTCAAATGGCATGCTCTCACCATCTATACAAACAGCCATACTCTCAGAAATTTACTAAGGAAAAAGTTAACACTCACCAAAAAAATTCTTGCTCAGGATTGCTGCCAGTTATCTTCCCCAAAAGTATTAATCACTAATGTATTTATTACACAGTGATTGATGTATTAAATAAATAAAAGCAAAACTACACACTCAAATTAGTATTATATCCCAATCTTACAATGAGAATCAGGAGCTTCCTGTAAGACAACCTTCCAGAACAAAGCCAGACAGCCAACTGACTAATTAAACAAATAAAGATGCAAAAACGGAGATATGGAAAGTCGTGTCAATTTAACTGGATAATGATGTATAAACACGGTATAATTAAAGAAAGTCATGACATTACTATAATATAATATTGTAGGTGCTTAATATGTGTATTAAATAAAGTAAGTGGTGCCGATACAATCATAACAAATCTTGTATGTACCGAGGATAATAAATAAAGTAACGATGACATGGTACTTAATGCATAAGTTGTATGGGTAACTCTCTTCTACGTATGGCAATTGTGAGGAATTCAAACTATAATTGTATAGTCAATATTATTCGAAGTATGTATAATAAATTGGTAACACTTCGGTTTAGGGGCGCTGTTTCTGGGCTGCAATTTTGGGCTACAATCTAGGCTTTATGAGGTCAGACAGTCGCTCAAAGGAGGCTAATCACGGTGTTGTATTTGTTTTGTTATTTTGTTTTTCCTTCTTTATTATTTAGTAAATGCCTACACTTCTACTGAATGTTTTGTTTAACTATTTTTGTGAAACTAAACCATGCTAGAGTAAGTACAAAGGAGGGCAACAAAAATAATACCTTCCCTGAAGCACCTGAATATGAAGATAGACTGAGGGTACTAAATATATTCTCATTTGAGGGAAGATGTGTGAGGGGAGATATGATTGAGCTTTTTAAAATCTGTTCTGGGATGGATAAGTTGGATTTTAGCAAGTTATTTGAGTTGGAAGGTAGTAAGAGGACTAAGGGTCACCATTTAAAAATTAAAAACAGAGGTTCAGGTTGGATGTTAGAAAATATTTTTTCACCAATAGAGTGATGATAGATTACTGGAATAGTTTGCCATCTGAGAAGGTAGATAGTCCAAACCTGAATGTATTCAAATGCAGATTAGATGATTTTATGGGGAGGGAGGGTTAACTTTGGGGGGTATTCTGGACTCATTCCTGTGGATTCAGTTTTTTATTATTGTATATCACAATTGATTTGGATTTTGACGAGTCTTGATGATGATGCTTTTTGTTTTTGAAACATTCCTGTGTATGGTTTGAATTGTAGATGCATGATTGGACGGAATCCTATGGATTGTTTAAATTGTGTATTGAAAATGCATGATCTGACACAATCCTATAGATGCATTTTCTGGGTGGGTTTTGACAGATGCGGATGACCTTTGATAGCCCTTGTGGCTTTTGTCATCCGTGAAATTGTTGTTATTACCCTCCTACTAGGACTATGCAATGAGACAACAGATGAGATGATTAAGGCTGTGAATTAACTTTGTTCAGTTTTCTTTTCTTTTCCCCATCTACAGGAGTTGCCGATATGAAGGCCAAACCTGTGACAACCAACCGAGGGTACCTGTAAGAGCAAGTAAATTATAACTGGGTTGTCTCCGGTTTTCGTGAGTTGGTGTCGATGTATTTGATTAGCTCCGCATAACTAATATTTCATTAACTAAATCTTTCTATATATATTTGTAGTAATTAAGGTTTGCTACACTTATTTATAATTGGGAGCTTATACAGGCCTACGGATTTTCGGTAGGTCTTTTGAAATGGAGGATGAACCCGATGGGTCTCCTCCTGATAATATAAATCTTCCATTCAAATACTTAATAGTACCTGTAAAAGAAGATGATAAATTTAATGTCAAGCCCCTTCAATTTAGCATTGCCCTTAAAAACAGTAATTTATTTAATGATATCCAACATCATGATATAACTTTTACTGGTCGCACAAAAAATTGCATTATTAGTACCAGTACTAAGATTAAAAATATATTCTTAGATAGTGCAGGTTTCTTTCTAGGTTTGTGGAAAGTAACTTGTAAATTACTATCAGATCTTCCAAAATCCTATGGGGTTATTGGCCCAATTGCTCTAAATGAGAATGCAGTGGAAATAAAGAATGAATTAATATCTAAAGGCTACCCTATACTATCAGTCTTGTATCAATAAAATAATAAAAAAAGATAACACTCCAACACAATTTATTAAAATTGACTTCTCAGTTGAAAATAAGCCAACTATAATTAAAATACTGTATACAAATTTCCATGTAAACGATTATACTCCACTACCGATACAATGCTTCAGATGTCAAAAATATGGACATACATTTAATTCCTGTCGATCAAGAGCAAAATGTCTAATATGTAGCAATGACCACTCAGCTAAAGACTGCCCAAGAGTCACTTTAAAATGTGCAAATTGCAACTTAAACAAACCATGTATCAATCATAGCAAAAAAGTTAAATATTAGTTATGAAAGTGCTAAAACACAAATAAAAGAAAACAATAATAAACCTTTTAATATAAACTCTTATCCATCCTCTACTTCCAAGGAAACTGCTGCAATTATTCAAAACCCCCAAGAAGTTAACCAAGCTAGTTATGCGCATAACCTACAAGATAGAACCATCAATAATAATACAGCAAATGGCAAATCAATTCACCACCAAACCTTGATTAATAACCCCATTGTTTATGATAAGACAAGCAATCCAAATTTTCTTACTAATTCAAATACATCCTCTACTGACCCCCTCAAAATTAATAATCATCAAAATAATGCAAACGATACACATATTTACAACTTTCTCTTAATTGCTTTGCTTAAAAAAATTGGGACAGAAGGAATTTGAAGAAGCATTAGTTGAAGCAAAACAAATGCAACAAGAAGCTATACACTCTCAATCTGCTGATACAACGCTTAATAATGAAACTCTACTAATATTAGGTGAAAAAGGGAATAAAAACCAGGGAATGCTCACTGAAGCTGATAATCAGGGCAAAACTGTCAGGCAAGACACAAGTATTCCAAAACCTAAAGAAAATAAACTAAATATCACTCTATCTCATAAAAATGTAGCCCCAGATAAAGGTAGACAAAAACCTCCCATTGTTGAAACAAATGATGCAGTTAATCTCAAAGGTAAAAATAAACCCCCCAGAAATTCTGAACCTGAAAAAAATAAAAGAAACGGCAAAACTAATAATCCAAGCCTAATCAAATCAAATAAAAGACCCGTTTGTAGTGCACCTGAACCTATAAATAAAAAAGCCAAGTAAAATGGATAATAAAGCAAACAAGATAAAAATTTTGCAATGGAATTGCCAGAGCTTATTTTCTCATCTATCGGAATTCAAAGTTTACTTATATGCTAACAAACCCCACTTGTGTTGTATATGCGAAACATGATTGGGCATCAAATCAAATGTTAATTTTATTAACTATGCACTTTTTAGAAGAGACAGAGATAGAAGGGGTGGAGGTATAATGATCTTAATTCGCAAAGACATTAACTATAAAATAATAAATCTAAACGACTATATTAACAAAGCCCTTGAAGCTCAGGGTATCAGAATTTATCTAAAAAATAATAATGCTGTAGATATACTCAATTTATATAATCCCCATGCAAACAATTCTATTGAACAAGAACTAGGTAATAAATTAATTATTTGTGGTGATCTAAATCAAAGACCCCTGCATTGGATAATCATCTCAAGCGTGAACCTCTGCAACAAGCAACCGCTTTCAATAATTATATCGCCCAATCAGATCTAACTATAGCAACTCCTCTAGGTCTTAAAACAAGATATGACCTAAGAAATAACTCTTACTCAACTATTGACCTTACTTTAGTATCAGCAATTCTTTTGGATAAAACTGAAATAAACTTGGGTAGAGATCTCGGCTCAGATCATATCCCAATCCTTATCCATTTATCTGAACTAATAACTGTATCTAACATAGGAAAAAGACCAGATTGGAAGATAAAAAATAACAAATGGTCAGAATGGATAACTAATTTTAATCCAATTCAAGCTGACATATCTCAAAATCCACTTGAAGAATTAGATGAAATAATAGAAAGTATAATAGAAGCCAGCAAATTAACTTTCAAACTTAGTATTAAACCTAAAAGCACTAAATATAACAAACCATTGGTGGACAGAAAAATGCAGCAAACAGGTGGCTCTGAGGCGGAAGGCTAAACGTACTAATGAAAGAAACTTCACTCCACAGAACACTATAGCCTTTAATAGACAAAAAGCTATAGCATAAAGGACAATTAGAAGAGCAAAAAAAATATCTTTACAAAAATTTATATCTAATATAAACTTTAGAACACCAATTCAAGATATCTGGTTCTTTTTTAAAAAGTTCAGAGGCACTTATAGAGAACACACATTTCCTCTTATTCAAAATGGTAATCCAGTTCTAGGTGAAAAAGAAAAGGCAAATATTTTTGGAGAGAAATTTGAAGATATCCTTAAAGATGGAGATCCAGTTATTTTAAATGAACAACAAAATAAACTGATCAGTGATGCTACAAAAGACTCATCAGAAGATTTTAACAAGGAATTCACTTGGGAAGAATATATTGATAGCATAATCAGCATCTCAGAAAAAGGAGGAAAAGCCATGGGATCTGACTTAATACATAAAGCATTCCTAACAAATCTTCCACCAGAATATAAAAAGAAAATCTTAAAAATATTTAATAGCTGCTGGTCACTAGGTAAATTCCCATCCACATGGAAAGAAACATTATTGATCCCCATAAAAAAACCTGATCAAGATCTTGCAAATCCAGGATCATATAGACTAATTTCCTTACTCTCTATTTTGGGAAAATGCTTTGAGAAAATGATATACAATAGACTTTATTGGTTTCTTGAAAAAAATAACAATAAAATCCTTCCAATGTGGTTTCCGTAAGAAACACAGTTCAATTGATCAACTAGTGAAATTAGAAAATCTTGATTTGGTCCCACATCTGGCCCTAACGTACAAACTTGCAAAATCTGGTGTAACAGGAAGACTATTAACTATTATAGTCAATTATCTTAAAAATCGCTCATTTAAAATCTCCATTGGAGAATTCTTATCAGACAGCTTAAAATTTGATAGAGGAATACCACAAGGTTCAATACTGTCACCTATTCTATACACTATTTTCAACAATGACATGCCTCAATTAATAAACTGCAATATATCCTGTTTTGCAGATAATCAGGCAATATACACCAGTGGGAACACACTACAGGAAGCTGAAGAAAATCTTCAAAGTGCCGTTAATAAAATAAAAGATTTCTGTGACCCATGGGGAACTACAATTAACATTAATAAAACTAAAGTAATGTATTTTACAAATCAAAGAATACTTAGAACACCATTTATATCAATAAATAACCAAAGAATAAAAGATGTTAAAGAAAATAAATTTCTAGGTCTCTTTTTTGATGCACCTTACTTGACCTGGAAATGTCATATAAATTACCTTCTATTAAATTGCCCAAAACGCCTGAATATACTGAAATCTTTCAGTAAATTATCATACGGAGCTAACCGAAAGTCATTACTTATATTTCTCAAGGCATATATTATCAGCAAGATACAATATGGATGTGAAGTTTATGATTCCGCCTGTCAATCTGTAAAAAAGAAACTAGATGTTATTGTTAATGCAGGAATTAGAATTAGCATTGGAGCAATGAGGTCTTCTCCCATTGCCTCTCTTTATGGTGAAACTTGTATGCTACCACTTCAGTATCAGAGATTTTGTTAGCATGAAGTACTTTTTAAAAATACTCTCACCAAATAACCATATTTTGAAAGAAAACTTCAATATTCACAAAAAAGCTGCCACAGAAGTTATGTGGACTACCCGAAACAAACCGCCTTATTACTATAGAGCTATCAAGCTATGTAATAAACTTGGCATAGACCACTTCATATATAGGGAATCCTTTTTCAGTAATTTACCACCTTGGAAAAACATGAAATTACCGATACAATCGAATTTACCAATAAATTACCCAAAATCAATGTCAAATATTAGCAAAACACTAATAGAAGATTACATCAACAACAATTTTACCGGAATCCAAAAAATATTTACCGATGGATCGAAAGTACTCCTAAACGATAAATACTCATGTTCAGCTGCTATCTTTATTCAAGACTCTGGCCACTGTTACTCTTGGAAATTGGATGGAGATCATACCGTACTTTTCACTGAACTATTTGCCATTAAAAAGGCACTTAGTCATTGCAAAAACTACTCTGCCACATCTGCTGTTATACTTACTGATTCACAATCTAGCCTCTATATATTAGAAGACCACAGAACAAGCCAAACATACTCAAACCTAGTTAATGAAATAATATCATTGTGGTTTTTCCTTCAGAACAACAATCATAAAATATATTTCCAATGGATACCCTCTCACATAGGGATAGTGGGAAATGAAAAAGCAGACCTATTAGCTAAAGTCTCCCACAATTTTAATAACATTAATACCACTCCATTCTTTAAAAGTGAAATTGTAAACTTATTAAGAGAAAAGATACAAAAAGAATATTCCTCTATTTGGGAAAGATCTGTAATTTCTATTCAATTTGGTGAAATAAAAAACTGCACTTGTCAGACTGAGATCAGGACATGTAGGCTTAAATTGCTACCTAAACAAAATTAAGTTAAAAAACTCGCCAAATTGTGATCACTGCAATTTACCTGAGACAGTAAAACATTTTCTATTAGAATGTCCCGCTTATGATATAAAAAGACAAAAAATGATAAGCAATCTAAGCTTACTGAATATAAAAAATATAACTCTCAAAACCCTTTTGGGAGGAGGTGGTTTCAGCCCACATACCCAAGAAAAGATAAAAAAAATACTTCTTAAATTTCTTGCTTCTACTAGAAAATTATAAAAATTATAAAACTAAAACTGCTTAAAAATAATGAATATATTACTATTATAGGTACCTAGTATACTCCAACTTGATTATCACAATAACTATAAATAACTCAATATTTATAAACTAAGTCTGCTTGATCAGTCACTATTTTACCTTAATTACCCGATTAAAAAATTTAACGTGTCTATAAATACCTACGTAAATGTTACCTTTGACCCAATCCAGTCAAGAACATATTCTGGTTCAAATATTAAGGATACTAACAAGGTTCCACTTCTTTTCTGAAGCCCTATGGAGAGGAGCCCCATAGGTGAAGATTGGTGTGGGTTTCTATTCTATTAACTATAACTATCACTTTCAATTATCTCAGGAACCAGATGTAACTCAAAATTAATAAATATCTTTAAACGTATTTATACAGGTATTCACCTTTAAAAGAGAAATCAATAAGATTTTTCATATTAAAATAAATTAATAAGATAAAAAAAAAGGAAAGAAAAGAGAATTATTAGCTCACCTAATTATAATATAAAATCATAATTATACCAATTATACAGTGCAGCAAACTGTGTAGTGTCTAACTCGTGCTCCGCTTGCCTCTGGTTAATTGTCACATTGTTTGTAACTTATGTTTACCTTTTGAAGCAACTTCGTTTTTATTTTCCAAGTTCACAGTTGCTTAAAATTTATACATGTGTTTGTAATAAAGGCGCAGTGGTGTAAAACACACCTCCCCCCAAAAACGCAAATTAATGAAGAACAATACCCAGTGATTGGAAGAGAGCGAATGTAGTCCCCATTTTCAAGAAGGGTAGTAAAGAGGATCCAAATAACTTTAGACCGGTTAGCCTAACTCCTGTAGTCTGTAAAATTCTTGAGAAAATAGTTTAAAAAAGGGATTTGCCAACATCTAGAGAGGGAGGGGTTAATCAGTGATGCTCAGCATGGTTTTAGATCAGGTAGATCATGTTTGACTAATTTACTAGACTTTCTGGAGTTTGTAACAAATCAAGTAGATAAGGGAGAGAATGTAGATGTAATTTACTTGGATTTTAGTAAAGCATTTGATAAGGTACCACATAGGAGACTTGTTCATAAATTAAAAATGATTGGGATATGTGGGGGTGTTTCAAATTGGATAGCTGAGTGGCTGAAAGACAGGAAGCAAAGGGTAGTGCTAAATGGTGTAAAGTCAGAGTGGAGGGATGTTATCAGTAGAACATGTTAAGTTGACTAACAGATTCAATGTCCTGAGAGAGGAAGAGTGTGAAAGTGATTTGCCTGGTGTGATTGTGGATGAAAGCAGGATGGGTGGTAGTGTGACTGAGAGCAGGAGGGAGGGTAATGTTAGGCCAAGACGGAATAGGAGAATGACTGAGGTGCTAGTGATGGGTGACTCAGAATAAGTATTTAGATAGGAAGTTGAGTGATAGCAAGTGGAAGGGAATGAGAGTTTGTCTGCCCGGTGCTGGTGTAAGTGATGTTTGTGAGAGGTATGATAGGCTGGTTTCTGGGTGTGAGAGGGATGCAGTTGTGATTACGCATGTGGGAGTGAATGATGTAAAGAAGGTGGGTACATGTGAGTTACGTGAGCAGTATAAAAGGTTAGTTGAAAGGATGAGTAAAAGCAGGGTAAAAGGTGTTGTTTCTGGTGTGCTTCCGAGATTGGATGTGAGAGTAGAATGGTTGTTGCGTGCAATTGGTTTGAATGAATTTGTGAAAGGACTGTGTGAGGAGTTAGGATTGGTGTTTCTAGATATCCGGGGTGGGTTTTATGGGAATAGGAGGTTGTATGCGATGGATGGGCTCCATCTTAGTCGGGCAGGTGTTGAGTTCTATGGGGGGAGCTGGATAGTGTGATTAGGTTCTTACGGGTGGGAAACTAGAAGCTGTTAGAGGTAAGGGAATAACAGGAATAGAGGGCAGGTGTAGGAAATGGAAGGGATGCAGAGATAGAGGAATAGCTTGGGGGGGGGGGACATACTGATGCGTTATAGGGGGACTAATGCACAAGTGAATGAGCAAATAACTAGGAATAAAAAAGCACGATGCAATGAAGATGGGAATAATAAAAAAACCTTAAAAATATACTACACAAATGGTCGGAGTATAAGGAATAAGATAGATCTCTTAAGAGCGTTAGCGAGTGAAGAGAATTTTGATATAATTGCGATAACAGAGTCATGGCTTGATTTGGCAGGTAATCACTTTAAACCTGAGGTTGAGATTTAGGGCTTTAACATGTTCCATACAGATAGGAATAGGAAGAGAGGAGGAGGGGTTATTATTTATATTAAAGATAATCTCCAGTGTTGTGTAAACAGTACAATTAAATTAGATGATAACACAGTCATTATGGAAGGTAAAAACAAGCTTGTCATAGGATTATTATACAGACCACCAAATCTTAGTAAGGAAGCTTCAAATCTTCTGTGGCAGGAGATAGAACGGGCATGTAGAAGTAAGCATGTGTGTATAATGGGCGATTTTAATTACAGAAATATAGACTGGGAAGCTCTTGTGGGTGATCAGGAGGCTGAGGAATTTTTGAATGTTGTCCAAGATAATTTTCTGAGGCAGATTATTAACGAACCCACTAGAGGTAATAATATACTGGATTTAGTTCTGACAAATTGGGAAAAAGTTATTAAGGATACTGAGATTGGAGGAAATTTGGGTAATAGTGACCATTGTGAAATTAGATTCAAGATGAAATGGAATGGTATTGATAGTAGCATGAACAATATTAAAATTCCTGACTTTAGAAGAGCAAATTATAATGGGCTAAGGACTTACCTGGAGGCAGTTGTACAGAAACCAGGCAATGAAATCAAATCAGGAATAGATTCAATATCAGTTAGTGGAGACAATAAACACCAGGACGAAGAGATTACAATTGAAGAGGAGTATGAAAGAATAATTGAGCAATTAATTACAGGTCAGATGATTAACATTCCATATAAGGAGATTAGGACTAAAAATAATGATCCAAAATGGATGACAGATAAAATTAAGCATTAAAAAGGGCATTTATAGGAAAATAAAAAATGGAGAGGATCACTTAAGGCAGAGATATAATGAACTAGCAAGAGATGTTAAAAAGTTAATTAGAGTAGCAAGGAGAAATTATGAAATTAAAGTGGCAAATAGGGCAAAGGAAGATCCTAAAAGTTTTTATCAATTATACAAAACTAAGGTTAGAGATAAAATAGGCCCACTTATAGATTCCAATGGAGAATTAGTGAGTGATAGGGACTCAATGGCTGGAATACTAAATGACTTTTTTCTCTCAGTATTTACACAGGAGGATACTCTAAATATACCCGAGGTGTCAATGATCTTTCGGGGTAATGATGAAGAGAAATTAAAGGATATCTTGATCATAAAGGAGATAGTGACAAAGGAAATTGATAAAATCAAAAGTAGTAAAGCACCCGGTCCTGATGAGGTCTTTCCTAGAATTTTGAAAGAATATAAGGATGTGTTAAGTGAGCCCCTAGCATGCATCTTTAGAAAATCATTAGAGAGTGGCATTGTGCCAGTGGCATGGAAGAAAGCCAATGTGATATCTATATTTAAGAAAGGGGATAAAACAAATATGTCTAATTACAGACCAGTAAGTTTGACATCAGTGGTAGGGAAAATGATGGAATCTATTATAGCAAGGAATATTAGAGATCACTTGGATAAGCATAAGTTGATAAAAGAATCACAGCATGGCTTTAGTAAGGGTAAATCCTGTCTGACTAATTTGCTGTCTTTTTATAGTAAGGTGTATGAAGCAGCAGATAATGATGAAAACTATGATATTTTATACTTGGACTTTAGTAAGGCTTTTGATTGAGTGCCACACTTACGGCTTCTGAGCAAAGTTAAAACACACAGGATCGATGGCAGTATATTTAGGTGGATTCAGTCATGGCTTGGTGACAGACAGCAAAGAGTTAGTATAGATGGAGTTAAATCTGAGTGGGGGCGTGTTAGCAGTGGAGTTCCACAAGGATCTGTTTTGGGTCCCTTGCTATTCCTAATTTATATTAATGATCTTGACATAGGTATAAGTAGTGACCTGAGTAAATTTGCTGATGATACTAAGCTAGGTAGGGCCATTAGGGCTGATTCTGATGCTGTTGTAATGCAGGAGTAATTGACCATTCTGTCCAATTGGGCCAAGAAATGGCAAATGAAGTTTAACATAGACAAATGTAGTCTACTTAGTATAGGTAGAAATAATCCATTGAATAGTTATAAATTAAATGGGAGAATTTTAGGGAGGACCGATTGTGAGAGGGACTTGGGTATTTTGGTAAGTTCAGACCTTCGTCCTAGAAAGCAATGCATAAATGCTAAGAATAAAGCTAATAGGATATTGGGATTCATTAGGAGGAGTGTAAGCAATAAGAGTGCTGAAGTCATTCTAAAACTGTATCTGGTGCTAGTTAGGCCTCATCTAGACTATGCAGTACAATTTTGGTCACCATATTATAGGAAGGATATTGATTTGCTTGAGTCTGTGCAGAGAAGGATGACAAAGATGATTGGTGGGCTAAGGAACTTACCTTATGGTGAAAGGCTCAGAAAACTAAATCTACATACATTGGAAAGGAGAAGAGTCAGAGGGGAATTGATTGAAGTCTTCAAATGGGTAAAAGGATATAATACAGGGGATCTGGGTAAGGTTCTTATACTTAGTGAACATAACAGGACACGTAGCAATGGGTTTATGCTTGATAAGTATAGGTTTAGGAAGGAGATTGGGAGGAATTGGTTTACAAATTGTGTCGTAGATGAATGGAATAGGCTTACTAGACATGTGATAGAAGCCTCCTCTCTGGGTAGTTTAAAGAATAGATTAGATAAATATATGGATGAAGCTGCTAGATGGGACTGACTTTTTTTATGTACATATGTATATATTTTTCTTTATGAGTGGGGAAATTATATTTTGCGGTTGCATGAATGGACATAATCCTCTGGATGCATTTTATGTATATTGTAGATTAGATCTGACAAACTCCTGTTAAGGGTGACAATGTTGATGACTTTTCTCTGGTAAGAAATCTTTTGTGTGTTGACTGGAACAGGAGCTGTCAAGTGTAGGCTATGGATGGTCTTTTGCAGTCTCCTTCTTTTCTTATGTTCTTATCAGTTCTCGGTCCATTATTATTTTTCATCTATATAAATGATCTTGGGGAGGCAGTTAATAATAAAGTGTCAATTTTTGCGGATGATATCAAATTAGCAGCTGTAGTTAAAGATATTGATGATAATTTTAAAGTGCAGGGGGATTTAAATAAATTGTTATCCTGGGCACATAAGTGGCAAATGACTTTCAACCTTGATAAGTGCAAAGTTATTAACATGGGAAAAGATAATAGAGAATTTAACTATGAAATGGATGGGCATTGGCTGAGCTCAGTAGAGGATGAGAAAGATCTAGGAGTAGTAACAGATAAGTCATTAAGCTTTTCTAAGCAGTGTATTGAAGCAAGAAATAGGGCAAATAGAGTGCTGGGTTTCATTAAGAGAAATGTCAGTTACAAAAGTAAAGAGGTTATTCTTAAACTCTATAACTCTTATGTTAGGCCTCATCTAGAGTACTGTATACAGGCATGGTCCCCACATTTTAGACATGATATTAACCTTCTTGAGTCAGTGCAACGGAGGGCAACAAAGATTATTCCTTTCCTGAGGCACCTTAAATATATAGATAGACTGAGGGTATTAAATATGTTCTTGTTCGAAAGGAGGTGTGTGAGAGGGGATATGATTGAGCTCTGGGATAGATAAATTGGATGTTAGCAAGTTTTTTGAGTTAGATGATGGAAATCGGACTAGAAGTCACCACTTGAAAATTAAAAAGCAAGGGTGTAGGTTGGATTTAAGAAAATTTTTTTCACCAATAGAGTGGTAGACTTCTGGAACAAATTGCCACAGAGGGTAGTAGGTAGTCGAAATTTAAATGTATTTAAGAGTAGGTTGGATGAGTTTATGGGGAGGGAAGGTTGTGATGGTTCCTAAGTTTTGTATATATTAATATTGTTTGTATATATCTATAGCTGCATGATTTAGTTCTTGACAAGCCTTGATTGGTGATACCCTTCTTTGTGGACGCAATCCTCTGGATGTAGTTTTCCTGGGAGTTTGGGTGCCTTAAAAAAGAGGCCGTTTGACTCGGATGACCTATGATGAGCCCTTGTGGCTTTTGTCATCTGTTATATTATATTGTGGGGGACTTTGATTTTGTCTTCCCCTGGTGATGGTGCTATTTGTGGCTGGGTTTTGACGGATGCGGATGACCTTTGATAGGCCCTTGTGGCTTTTGTCATCCGTGAAATTATGTTATGTTATGTGGGAAGACATACTCCATCCAAGAGGAGTGAACCCCTCCACGAAAGGAAAAAAAAAAAATATAACTGATATAGGTATGCTGGACTCTTCGAATCGAATTTCTACCGAAACGTTGTATTGCTCCACGCTTTCCAAATCTTGGTTGTTATAAGTAATAAATCGTTAGGCACCTGTGTGAGAAGTTTGCTTAACCCCTTAACTGCAGGATTTTCACATTCAAAACAGCATCTCCCTGCGGAGTTATTTTCTCGAATTTCCCCTTTTCTCATTGTTTTTCATTTTACTTATTTTAATTGCCTATTGCAATTTCTATACATATTTCTACTTTTTGTATTATATTTATATAATATTGTTGTCTATTGTGCAAATTTATTACCACCTAAATCACTAAACAAATTCCTAAATACTATAGAAAATATGGTAAATTAAGAAATAAATTATTTACTGTTCTCACGATGTTTTATGAAAGCTCTGCCTTTGTATGGTAATCTTTGAAGCATTTCGTTGGGCAAAGATAGACATTGCATTGTTCATAATGATATTGAACTACAGTTCTTTTCTTACATGCTGCACATACAACACATTGTTTCCTTTGATGCTTGGTCTCAATCATAGGAGAATCTTCCACAAAATGACCAGTTAGGTGACGGGGTAGGCACCTATGAAGGCCTACCAGAAATTTTGGATTTCTTAGTGCTGTTGCCATAATTTGCAAATAAAA
The DNA here is from genome assembly GCA_963969495.1 of Ceratothoa steindachneri. Lineage (NCBI taxonomy): Eukaryota > Metazoa > Arthropoda > Malacostraca > Isopoda > Cymothoidae > Ceratothoa > Ceratothoa steindachneri. The sequence goes on from OZ018329.1 coordinate 85,683,113, forward strand.
ATGTAATCAGTTTCAATTTAAATTGTAGGAAAGTAAGTCGGCCACCAAGTTTCTTGTGAATCACATGAGAATTTAACACAGCAATTTCCAAAAATCGTAGATATATTTTCTTATAATATTTCCTCAGGTGAGTTCTTGTAATGTTTGTAGCTGACAAAAATTGATCCCTCCTATCCACTCCTGCCATATTATCTTTGTAGTCAATGCAAACTTTCGGTTTCTTGCCGTTATTGTTTCCAGTTGTTGCATCATGAAGAGTACTCATGATCAAAATGTCTTTTCTGTCTTTTCATTTCATGAGCATAAATTTATTTCGGTACCGGACTGATGTTTCTCCTTTCTTTAGCTTTGCTGAAGTCACCTCCTTTGGAAGTGCTTTACTGTTTTTCCGCACAGTACCTTGACATCAGTTCCATGCAGTGCCAAATAATCAAATAAAAATACACTTGAATAATAATTATCTATACCCAAGAAGTATCCTTTATCCAATAAATCTTCCATTAGTGATAGGACTATGTTGGTTGAGTGGCTCTGATTCGTCCGATCAACATCAACTAAATTTATAGGAATATTAGTTCCCTTTCCTGTATACACTAAAAAATCATACACATAACCTGTTTTGGCTTCACAGAGCATGAAACATTCTACCCCAAATCTTGCTTGTTTGAGACGAATATACATCTTTCAACTCAATCTTCCTTTCCACAGCAATAGGCTTTCATTGACAGAAAAATTACATGAAGAAATGTAGACAGCTTTAAACTTTGTTTATATAAACTTAGCAATTCATCTATTTTATACAGTTTGTTGTTTGCATCAGTACTATGGGAAAAATGCAAAAGTTTCAGGATTAACATAAATCTATCCCTCTTTATCATGTCATAAAATATTGGTATGTTTGTTATTGGACTTCTAGAGAAATAAGATTGCAATGTTGGTTTTTGTATAATCCCCATTAAAAGCAGAATGCCTTCAAAAAGCCTAAATTCCTCAACAGAAACAACTTTCCAATCATGAAGCCTACAATGTTTTTTTATTCTCAATGCACTACTTGCATCAGAAATAAATTTAGCGCCGTAATTGTTTGTCTCATCACAAATAAATTTTATAATATTATCATTCACTACAGATTAAAAAATTTGTAAAACATCACTTGCTTCTAAATCTGGATTTATTTTGCAACCAGCATTATCCATAAATAGAAATGGATCGCGAGCTGCCCCGAATGGACTCCAGGAATCACTTGCAGTCATGTCATTGTCAGGCAAATCATTCTCAGATTCATTATCTAACACTTGCTCTATATCCACATCACTATCAGAATGACTAAGATGAAGGCTTGACTCATCACTATCATCAAATAATAGATCTTCACAATCGTCTTCATTCATATTTCTCTTGGCCATGATAGCAAGGCGTATTCCAAATTTGTGAAAAAAAACAACACTACAGCTCACTCAATGTTGGACTCCAAACTGGCATTTATTTCCGAATTGGTATGTATTTTAAACAATCAGCATATTGATGATGTATCTGGGTACAACTTATCAGCCAATCAGCCTTTAGAAAGCAAATATGTGTGCTCTGCAGAGTGTAACTCAAGAAGAAACATAGGCGCACATATATGTGCATTCTGCAATAGCTAGTCAATTTATGGACGCACATATTTGTGCGCTCCGCAGTTAAGGGGTTAACCTAGGTTATCTCCTTATAACTACTTCCTTAGTAACCTAAGACCTTTTCCTTAATGAAAGTCGCCCGTGCCCTAGGGCACAGGGGTTTTCTTCTTTCGAGATGTCTCAAAAGGACAAATCTCGAGTTAAACTAAAATGACCTAATTCTAATACTGATCTCGAATCACCTACCATTGATCCTACTCTAAAATGACTACATAAAGTGATCAAAGAGACTGACTAAGCTGTCTCACATTTCTCTTCACAGCCATCAACTTCTGGTTCAGAGAAATCAAACATCAAGACGAATTACTCTGCTAAATATCATAATCCAACACACAGTAATAAAACTCCAGTAATATCGCAAAGTAAGACCAATGATACAGGTAGCATAAATGTGACTTTAATAAACAAAAATGACCCTAAATTGAATATTGATCCCAAATTTGTTTCTTGGGTATGTTTAAGCTTTCCAACAGTTAATTTGACAAAATTAAGTCCTAACAATTAAAAAAGTTGTTGAATCCATTTGTCATGGCCCTGTCAGCGAGGTTAAATATTGCAGAACAGGATCCCTCAATACATACAAAATCCTTAGATCAGACAACAGCCCTCTTAAGTACAAAAACCATTATCAATGGACAATATGATGTAGAGTGCTCAGTTGCACAAAATTTAAATACTATTCAAGGTATCATATATGCACCTGATCTACTATACTTTGATGAAAAATTATTACTTAATGAATTAAAAATTCAAAATGAGTCACTTATGAAAATTATACACCTCAATAAAGGCCCTCCCCATATCCCTACTCCCTTGTTAGTATTAACTTTTGCTGGAAATGTCTTGCCTTCTAAATTATATTATGGATACCCTACGTTCAGTATTGATAACCATTACCCTAATCCCTTGATATGCTTTAATTGCTGGCATTTTGGACATGGAAGTAGGACCTGTACAAATAAATCTAGATGTCTTTATTGTAATGAGCAACATAATTCTCAGGATTGTATCGCTCCAAGGGAAGCTCCTAAATGTATTCACTGCTCTTCTCCCAACCAGTAAATTTAGTAAATTCTAAGGAATGTCCTGTGTGGATCAGGGAGAAAGAAACTATTCATTTAAAAATTGCTAAAAAATTATCCTTCTTGGAAGCTTAACATAACATAATTTCATGGATGACAAAAGCTACAAGGGCCTATCAAAGGTCATCTGTATCTATCAAATCCCACCCACATAATGCATCCATAGGATTTTGTAAGATCATGTATCTATCTACAATATACAATTTAATAATCCAGAGGATTATGTCCAACCATGCATCTACAATATATAATGTAAAGCCTCCATAGGAGTCTGTCAAAAACAAAATAAAAGTCTCCCAAAATATACAATAAAAAGAATGCATCCACAGGAATGAGTCAAGAAACATATCCCCATACCAAAAAGTAAGTAATTAACCCTCCATCCCCATATAATCATCCAATCTGCGCTTGAAAACATTCAAGTTTGGGCTGTCTACAGTCTCAGATGGCAAACTATTCCAATAATCCACCACTCTGTTAGTGAAAAAATATTTTCTAACCTCCAGTCTGCACCTCTGTTTTTTAATCTTTAAGTGGTGGCCTCTAGTTCTATTACTACCTTCTAACTCAAATAACTTGCTGAAATCCAATTTATCCATCCCAGAAAAGATTTTAAAAAGCTCAATCATATCTTCCCTCACACACCTTCTTCCAAATGAAAACATATTTAATACCCTCAGTCTATCTTCATATTCAAAATGCTTCAGGGATGGTATTATTTTTGTTGCCCTCCTTTGTACTGACTAATAAGTTTATATCATGTCTAAAATGTGGTGACCATGCCTCTAAATGTGGCCTGACATAAGAGTTGTATAGTTTAAGGATGACCTTACTCTTGTAGCTAACATTTCTTTTAATGTAACCTAGCACCCTATTTGCTCTATCTTTTGCTTCAATACACTGCTTTGAAAATTTCAGTGACCTATCTACTACTACTTTTAAGTCCTTCTCATCTTCAACAGAATTAAGCCAATACCCATCCATCTCATAGCTAAATTCCCTATTATCTCTCCCCATGTTAATAACTTTGCATTTATTAAGGTTAAAAGTGATCTGCCACTTCTGAGCCCAAGCTAACGACTTATCTAAGTCACCCTGCACTTTAAAGCTACCCTCAACCTCTTTGACTACAGCTGCCAATTTAGTGTCATCAACAAAAATTGACACTTTGCTATTTACACCTTGCCCAAGATCATTTACATAGATTATAAATAATAAAGGGCCTAAAACTGATCCCTGAGGTACGCCACTAATAACATTCCTCCACTCTGACCTCACTCCATTCAGTACAACTCTCTGTTTCCTATTTTTCAGCCATTCAGTTATCCAATTTAAAACCTTCCCACATATCCCATGCAGCTTTAATTTATGAACTAGTCTTCTATGTGGAACCTTATCAAAAGCTTTGCTGAAATCTAAGTAGATCACATCAACTTTCTCATCCCTATCTAATTCTTTAGTTACATAATCCATAAAATCTATTAAATTAGTTAAACATGATCCACCTTTTCTAAAACCATGCTGAGCATCATTAATTAACCTGCTACTCTCTAGATGATCAGAAATTCCCTTCTTAACCATCTTCTCAAGAATTTTACAGACTATAGAAGTTTAGCTTACTGGTCTAAAGTTATTTGGGTCCTCTTTGCTTCCCTTTTTAAAAATTGGCACTATATTTGCCAATTTCCAATCATTTGGTATTTCTCCAGACTCTAGTGATCTAATAAATATCTTCTCAAGAGATACTGCAATACTTTCTACACCTTCTTTGATTATCCTAGAATGAATGTTGTCAGGGTCAGATGCCTTACTAGTATTTAACTGCATTATAAGCCATTTAATTTCTTCTCTGTCTATATTAATAGAATTTATCACTACTTCCCTTGACCTAGAATTATCATCAATTAATCTAACTGGTTTCTCTTCTATGAATACTGAAGCAAAATGATCATTAAGGACCTCTACTATTTCCTTATCAGATTCTTTCAAAACCCCTTCATATTTAATAGGCCCTATTTTATCACTGTTAGATTTATTATTGATTCTATAATAGCTAAAGAATTTTTTTTTATCTTTATTATTATTTTTAGCTAAATTAATTTCCGCTGTCCTTTTGGTTTTCTTAATAATCTTATTTAGTTCATATCTGGTTGACCTATAATGGTTTAAATTATCTAAACTACTCTCACTTTGTAATCTCTGGTATGCCCTTTTTTTCTCTGAAACTTTATTACCTATTTCTTGCTGTCCTTTTGGTTTTCTTAATAATCTTATTTAGTTCATATCTGGTTGACCTATAATGGTTTAAATTATCTAAACTACTCTCACTTTGTAATCTCTGGTATGCCCTTTTTTTCTCTGAAACTTTATTAGCTATTTCTTGATTCCACCATAATGGTTTCCTACATTTCTTCCTAATAGACTTCATTGGAATACACTGTTCCGGAACCATGTTTAATATAGTCTTAAAAATATCCCACATCTAATAATATTCTTTCCAGGGAATTCTATATCCCACCTAATCTGATTTAGCATGCTGCGTAATTTATCGTAATCTCCCCTATAAAAATTTGGAATTTTTTTGGAGTTTGTCGTTGTTCTACCCTTAACTATTTGCAAATTAAACCGAACCATCTGATGATCACTGTTTCTCAATGATTCCCCTACACTCAATCCTTGAACTAAGTGATCATCATTTGAAAGAATCAGATCTAATATATTGGCACCCCTTGTTGGCTTATTAACAAATTGGGTCAAAAAGTTATCCTCAAAACACTCCATAAACTTACAACTTGCTCTATCTCTTCCTATAAGTGATCTATTTTATTTGTTGTTGACATGGATGTTACAAATTAGGAATAATTTACTGCCGAAATCGCTATCATTATTTGGATTTAATCTAGTAAATATTACCTAGTAAAAAGGTTAATGGGTAATAGTTTATTTCTATATTTTGTTGTGATTATTACAAATGCTATAGATCATATTATAGTGCATAATTTGTTTGTATTTTCCTTGTTTAAAGAATTAGTTAGGACCTTTGTTTTCTCTATTGCATCAGCTCGTTATAATTAATTAAGATTACTCTGTGCAGAATAGTGTGCCTAATTTAGTTGTGGTATTATCTAGTTACTTTATAGTAAATTGTCTTGATTTTTTCACCATGTCATCTAAACCAGAGTTAGAAACTCAACTCAATGCATTAGTTAAGAAAAGAGCTGGATTAAAAGGTAGGATAACAGCTGCCTTAAAGAATTTAGAGACTATAGATATAGATGAACTTTAGCTAAGATATCTTTGTTAGTAGAAAGGGCGATATGTTGAAATTTTTGGTTGAAGTTGAAGTGAATGATTTAATTATTGACTTGTTTGGCAAAGGTGAATTGCAAGAAGATGATAAAAATAGAGTTAAGGAAATGGACAGTCAAGTTGCCTATAGGGTAGGTATAACAGATAAGTTAGCTAAAATCCTACTAAATCAGTTTATGTGGATAAATATTCACAAGTTAAAATGCCTGAACTTAAATGTAAAACATTTAGTGGCAAATCATGTGAGAAATTTGAATTCAAGAACTTTTTACAACAGTTTCAAGATTGTATAGATGCTTGCGAATCTTTATCAGATGCTGGGAAACTCCCTTATCTAAGAAGCTTTCTTTTTGATTATGCCTTCAACACTATTTCTCATTTATCAATAACAGACGATAACTTAAAATGCTTAAAGAGGAGTTTTTGGATATTGAGTACATTGTAGATGAAATCCTCAAACAATTAATTTGTAGATATCCTAAGTTTGATAATACATTTGCTAATGTTAAAATGTATATAAGTGAAAGTAGAGCTCTATTATATGATCTTAAAACTTATAATATAGATCTTATGGAGGAAGAACCCCATTTTAGCCTCTTCTCCTTCCTTCAAAACACTTGTGTTCTCCCCCCAGTTTCCTCACTTTTCGTACAACCTCTCCCACAACTTTCTCTGGTCAGCCTCTAATTTGACAGGGCCCCAGAAGGGGCGCGGCAATTTGCCATCCTGGCCGCCGTGCTGACGGAACTCAGCATCCTGTCTGACCCCAGCTTAGCCTCTTCTCCTTCCTTCAAAACACTTGTTTCCTTGCTTTTCCGACAACCTCTCCCACAACTTTCTCTGGTCAGCCTCAAGTTTCACAGGGTAGATGCTGACCTTCTTCTCAAGCCAACCGTCCCGGATCGGGGCTGAGTGGGGAGGGGACAACGTTCCCTAACCCCTGAGCTCCAGTTCGGGATGGGGGTTTTTAACAACCTGCTTCATCCTCACCCATACCTTCCTCACATCCCTTTTCCTCTCCTTTTAACAATCTTATCTTTTTTACGCCGCATCTAAGGTGGAGCCGCCATGCCGATGGACTGCCAGGCCACCAGGCGGGGAGGGGTGGTCCTAAATGGTGGCGCCTGGCTGTGCCAGGCCTGTAAGCACCTCTTGCAGTGCGGGCAACTGCAAGAGGTGATGAGCGATTGCATCATGTGAAATATAGAGGGTCACCATGCCCAATGATGAGAAACAGAAAAATCTCCCATTAATTCTCCCTATGTCACCAATGGAGACGCCCTCGGGCAGCTCCACCAAAAAAAATGGAGGTCCCGCCCACTGTGCTTGCTCAGGGGACCCTCCATATCTCTCTAACCGGAGAGGAGGCTTACTCCTCTCCTTCACTTACGGGTGTAGGGGACTCTCCCTCACCCCCTTCTCTGGAGGTGCTTTCGGGCACCTTCCTTTTTCCAGCGGCAGTCCCCGCTATTCTTTCCAAGGGGACTGCCAAAAAAGCCAGCCGCTCCACATTGAAGCGGCTCGGTAGGGCAAACCCCCTTAGGGGGGAGAGGGAAGCCAGGCCCCTTCGGTCGCTTCCCTCAAAAGACCTGCTGGCAAGAATATTGAACCTTGCCGGGGTCAAAGCCTGTGCCTCCCTACACATGACTAGTGACGATACTGCCAACGGGACCTGCGATGTCTTGGGGGGGGAAGGCCAACTGGAGGCCCCCCTAGAGATAGACATGGTCCTTGAGGAAACCCAGCCTCAGATGGTAGGGCCTTCCATGGAGGGGAATCTGAGGTCGGTTCCAAGCACCGAACTCGAATCTGCCCATATGCAAGGTCCTCCTCAAGTGGCTAGGGTTTCCGAAGCAGTACAAGGAGGGGAGGGATCTCCTCCGACCGGTGCCCCCACAACTACCAGGACCTTCTCCATTTCGGAGAATGACCTGGCTGAGGCTGGCCCATCTGGCCTGGGGGCTCCTTCCGGCGGAGGTGAGAAGCGGGTTCTTTCCCCTCCCTCCTCTCCAAAAAAGAAAAAGACTAGGAAAACTCGCGTCTCCTCTCCACCCGAGGGGGCTATGGGGACAGATGGGTCTGCTGCTACTTTGGCAAGCGACCAAGCCAAGATCGGCACATCCGGCCCCTCTGCCCCTCGGTTGCGGAGCCACTGACTAAAACTAAAAGTGCACAGGGCGGAGCCTCGATGACATCAGGGCCCTTTATTCAGAGGTTACCTGGCGTTTTCGAGCCTGCTGGCTTCAAACGCTTCCTCGTTATTCGCTCCACTGATGGTACCATGTTGGCCAAGGGCAACATGATCCATCAGAGGAGAGGATTAGCTAGTGCAATTGGTAGAGAGGCGAAGGTGACCCGTTTCTCAGACGGAAGCCTTCTGGCAAATGCGGCGAATCCCGCTGAGGCGGCCAAGATAAGTGCTCTTCGGACACTTCATGGCACCCTGGTGAGTGTGATGCCGCACTCTACCATGAACTTTGTGAAAGGAGTAGTTTATGCGAAGGAACTCGTTGACTACTCCTTTGAGGAGATCACCCTAGAGGTGGTCAAGGTCGAACGTGTGATGAGAAAACAGGGAGGGGCCTTGAGACCCACTGTGACAAGCTTCCTGAGTCGGTGCGTGCCGGTTGGTACCGCTACCGCATGAAGGCTTTCGTGGCTGTGCTATTACTGTCACCGCTTCATCCATACAAATCGTTCATGTTAACGTGCAAAGTCGGGGTCAACCTAAGTTTGTGTAAATTGCTCCAAGGCCGCACATGATAAGTCCAAATTGTGTGTGGCCAAGTGTGTCAATTGCGGGGAGCCGCACCCCACTTCTTCTAGGCAATGTGGTGCATATCTCGTTGAGAGGCTAAGGACTTGGTCCTGGCGCGCCCGGCTCTGCCTGGTTCATCATATGCCTCAATAGTTAGAAAGGCACCCTCTGCTCCTGGCCCATCCAGGCCAACGAGCACGGTTTTCCGCACCCATTCGGAGCCCTTCTGCGGGCTCTACCCAACCTGGGCACTCCCCTGGTAAAGCTGGTGGCAAAAAGGGTTCATACCCACCCCTGCTAAAACCAGGGCTCCCCCCTCTTTCCCCAGCGTGACCATTTCCTGTAAGGCGAAACGGCCACGCGCCTCCACCGAGTCGTTGCACTCACAGGAGGCAACACCCCTGAAGATGGTCGCTAGGCTATCTTCGGGGGTTCCTAAAGCTGTCCCCCGAAAGGAGGGCAGCAACAAAGGAGCTTCAGCTCCTTCGCCCACGCCCAAAGGTGGAGCGAGTTGCTCGGAGACGGTGGTTCCTCGAAAAGAGGGCCCTTCGCCACTGAAGCCGCAACGCCCGCCTAAGGTTTTGAGGTGGAGGGAGGAAAAGACTCGCATGGTGAGCCCAACCTCCCCCAATAAGTCCTCAAAGGTGACTTATTGAGGGTCTTCAGTTCAAGGAGGGCCCCCGCGTCTCCTCCGAGCTAGGCCCGGAGGACATATTCCTTCAATGGAATTGCGGTGGACTCCGGGCCAACTGGGAGGAGCTGTGGAGGGTCGTCTCGTCCCGTTCCCCGTTAGCTATCTTTTTGCAGGAGACCATGCTAGGTGCGTGCCCCCAGCCTGCCCTCCCGGGGTATAAGGGTCTTGCAACCCCACCACCGCGGGATGGCCGGGCTGAGGGATGCGCGGTTTACACCCGGCATGATGTCTCCGTTCTTCCTTTCTCTTTAGATACCTCCTTTCAGGCAGTGGCTGTGCAACTGCACCTGGATAGGAGGTATACTATCATTTCTGCGTACATTCCACCGTCAGCTGACTTCGACGCGGGGGACTTCCGCCGCGTCGTGGCACGGTTGCCGAGGCCCTATCTCTTGCTTGGAGATCTGAATGGCAGGTATCCTCTCTGTGGAGATTACTCCATGAATCCCAGGGGACAAGTCCTTGCCGATCTGATCGAAGAGCTTGAGATGGGTGTCCTAAACATGCATGAGTTTACGCATCACTGTCCGAGAACCGCTTCATTTTCTTGCCTTGACCTATCTTTGTGCTCTTCGGATGCACAGCCTGATTTTGATTGGCGGGTGGTCGATGACCTCCATGGTAGTGATCACCTCCCCATTCAAATATCATTTTCAGGGCAACTGCCGCCTGAGAACCCACCTTGGTGTTGCTTGGCGCGGGCGCGGTGGCCTTCATTTCAGGAAATGACTGAATTCTCTATCTCAGTCGAGGAGTTTAGGTCGGTAGATGAGGCCGTTGAGTTCTTCTCCGGCAACCTCATCGCCGTGGGCCTTACTACTATTCCTAGGATGTCTGGCCATTTTGCACGGACCACTCCCATGGTGGTCGGCCGAGTGTGAGACGGCTCTCAAACAGAACCGTTATGCCTACATGCGCTATAAGCGCCGCCCGGACGATTTCACTGTCGCTGAATTTCGTCGGGCTAGGGCTAGGTTCCGGTATATTTCGAAGAACGCCCGCCGCTCTTCTTGGCAGGCATACAAATCTTCACTTAACGGGAAGACCCCTTTAGCTGAGGTGTGCAAGCGAGTCAAAAGGATTCGGGGCAAGTTCTCGCACGACCCCCCTCCCGTTCTCCAGGAGAATGGGACCGCAATCTCGGACCCCGCGTCCGTGGCGGAATCCTTAGCGACCGCTTTTTCCGCATTCTCTAGCCGTGATGCTGCTCCGCCAGCATTCAATGCACGTCGTGATGTCGCGGAAGGCCGCCGACTGGACTTTACCTCCAGAGGCGGAGAACCCTTCAATGACAAATTTATTGTGAGCGAGTTGCGTTCCGCTCTCGCTTCGTGCGCGGACACCGCCCATGGTCCGGACGATGTCCCGTACGCCATGCTTCGACACGTAGGTGAGCGAGGCATGGCCTTTCTGTTAGATTTGTTCAACAGGATCTGGGTGGAAGGTCTTCTCCCAGACTCCTGGCGAATCGCTACTGTGCTTGCCTTTCGCAAACCGGGGAGAGATCACTCTACTCCGACCGGTTTCCGCCCAATCTCTCTAACCTCTTGCGTGTGCAAGTTGATGGATAAATTGGTAAATGTTAGATTAGCCTTTTTCCTGGACAGCGGAGGCCATCTGTCTTCCGCACAGTGTGGCTTCCGCAAGTTCCACTCCACGTCGGATGCTCTGCTCCGACTGGAAAATGCCGTCTCCGAAGCTTTCGTTCGTAGACAGCACTACGCCACGGTCTTTTTCGATCTGGAGAAGGGCTATGATACCGCATGGCGATACGGTATCATGGAGACTCCACACGATGGGGGCGAGGGGACGCCTCCCAATGTTTATATCTGAATTTTTGCGAGATCGTCGATTCAGCGTACAGGTGGGGGGAGCCCTCTCCGTCCCAAAGGAGCAGGAAGAGGGTGTCCAGGAGGGAAGTGTCCTCAGTGTCCAAGACTAAGGTGGTGCACTTCTGCCGTCATCCACGTCTTCACCCCGACCCACATTTGTTTCTTAATGGGGTGCGCCTAGATGTGGTTGAGTCGCACCGTTTCCTTGGTCTTGTATTCGACCGACGCCTCACCTGGGAGGCTCATATTCGCAGCCTTAGGGTCTCTTGGACCCGCGCCATGGACATTCTCTGTTCCGTGACGTTCAGCGCTTGGGGCGCTGATAGGGCTACTGCCCTACTTTTTTATCGATCCTTTGTTCATTCGAAGCTTGACTATGGATGCGAGTTTTATGCATCCGCAGCCGAGCGTTTATTGCGGAAGGTGGATTCGATCCATCATACCGGCCTTCGCCTTGCGACCGGTGCCTTCCGCACTTCCCCCATTGAGAGCCTGTTCGTCGATGCTGGGGAGATGCCACTCGCTCTGCGCCGCGTGCAGTGCATCACACGCCTGTACACGCGAGCCCGGCGCCTTTCTCAGTCGCCAACAGCTCTCACTGCATCCGCAGCTGATCTCAATGGTGCCTATGCCGCCGAGAGACGCCAGTCATACCCTAAGCCCTTTGGGTTTAGGGCCAGGAAACTCCTTCGAGAGCTAGATATAGCTCTCGGGCCGGTGGCGCCCCTGGTTCTGCCCAGGACGCCACCCTGGAGGGTACCACATTTGGCTATTTGTCGCCACGCCTCTGCTCCCAAAGCTTGTACAGCGCCGGGAGTATTGCGTTCGACCTTTTGGGAGGACACATCGTGTCACGCTGGAACTGTGCCAGTGTATACGGATGGCTCCAAGTCCCAAGAGGGGGTCGGCTTCCACGCCGTATCCCCCCTGTTTGAAGTCAGCGGGGCTCTACCAGGCGCTGCGTCTGTCGGAGATCGGATTGTGATCTATAGCGACTCACAAAGCGCCCTGAGTGCTCTCGGGGCATTGGAATCTCCGCATCCCCTGTTTCGCGATATCCGTGACGCCACGGTTTTGGCGAGCCGGGCAGATGTCGAGATTATCTTCTGCTGGGTTCCTGGACATGTCGGAATTACGGGAAATGAGCGCGCCAAAGAGTCCGCGAGGCCTCTGCGACCGGACCAGCGTTTCGCTCTTCCTCACACCGACTACATGGCAGGATTACGGGCAGCTCTTCGGACTGCTTGGCAAAGAAGATGGAAGACGGTCGAAGGGAACTTAAAGTTGCATGCCATTGCGCCTTGACTGTTCCCATGGACCTATCCCCCAATGCCGCGACGGCTTCAGGTCGCTTTCTGTCGTCTCCGAATCGGACATACTCGTGTGACGCAACCGGGATTGGCGGGGTCGCTACTGCCTGTCCTTTGTACTCGGGATGAGTGCGTGCACATCGACTGGTGGACTTATTGACTTTTTGGGGCAGGCTGGCCTTCTCCCTATTATTTAAGCAGGGTTTGTTTTGTTTTTTGCATTTGTTTTTTTTCCTTTAGGTTGCACGCTCCTGCGCCTGAGGGACCTCCCCCCAACGCAGGAGCTTGCTTCCTTTCCCCCATTTGCATTTGGGGTGTTTTTTTTCGTTTAATTTTATTTTAAAGTAGCCCAGAACTAGGCCAGTTTTAATCCGGCGACTAATGCCCATGTAGGCAGTCACCAGATGAGCTCTAAAAAAAAAAAAAAAAATCCAATATTCCTGTCTTGTAATTCACAATTTATCTTTTTCATTTCATCCACTAGCACTTTTCTCTTTTCATGGTCACTCCTACTCATGTCTGAAAATTTTAATGTTCTTTACTTCTTCATCTGGTGATTCACCAAGTTTACTTGCTGATTTCGCTACTAGTGAGGCCATTCTTTCATTTTCAAACATTACCTTCATCATTCTCAAGTTAAGCCTAGGCCTATCATCATTTCCCATATTTTGGGTCTGGCTACCTAATCGTATAGCATTTGTTATCTTGATCTGTTCCAAGTCAATATTCAATTCACTTACTATCATATTTTTAATTATCCTCATGCTTCCTAACAGCCTTATCATTACTGTCTGACTCTACAATGCCAATGAACATCACATTGTTTGCTCTTACTTCTCTATCTTTAATATTAGCCCATTCTCTCTGTATTTTTGTTCCAATGTTATCATCTAAGCATCTAGTAATTTCATCAGATGCCAAATTCTCAATTACAGCATCCTGCTGGGTGATTCTTTCCTCTAACTTTTCTATCCTCCTGGAATCTTCATCAACCTTCTGTCTAATTGGGCCTATCTGTTTCAGGATCTCCTTAGAGACTATCTTACAGTGGTTAAAGTCATAATAGTATGACATATTATGGATTTGGCTAGCTAATTTGCTGAACATTTGATAAGAATCAATGGACATACCTTCACATCTTGCATGGTACCAGTAATTGCAGTAATCACAATACAAACCACTATTTGTACCTCTGCTCGTCACAAACTCCTCACAATGTCCACTAACATCCCGAGCTCTAGAACTACCCGAGGTTCCATTTTTATTTTTATCACAAGATCCAGTGTCGGTTTCCCATTGGCATTTCCAGTCGATTTATTTTGTTCACCTCTATTATTATCCTTGTCTTTTTTCCAGATATCGGCGGCATGTTATCTTCACTTATTCTCCCAACTAAAACAAATTAGGCAAGATTTACAGTAGACAATTCCAATAATAACAAGAAGCATGCAAAACACATCCTTCTTCTATGTCCTCAGGAGAAGTAATTCAAGCCTCATTGGACTAGGAAATTGTCATTGGCCGTTTCTAAACAAAAGTCTAATGCCTGCAATAGGTATAACATCATACGGAAGCGTTTCAGTCAGAATTCTCCTTTAACTGTCCAAGCCTGACTGAACTTCCGTGAAATTAACATTCACTTTAAACATCATGTTATCAGCACAGTTTCTAATTACGAAGAATCTCTAGCCCAGCATAATGATCCTAAGAGACTCCATTGCTATTTGAGGAATAAAAAGACTGACAAGCCTGCTGTGGGACCTTTGATCACTAATGCTTCCTGGCTGTATGATTACTGTTCAGTGACCAACCATTTGGCTGACTATTTTTCATCAGTTTTTGTGAGGAAAGCGCCCTTAGATCTCTTTCCTCACCAGTTTTCTATTTCAAAGTTGATGTTTGAAGATCTTACAATCAATTGATGTGCTAAATGCACTAAAAGTGTTAAAGAATTCCTTCACTGTGGAAGGTTGCTCATGTGCTTCCTTTATTCAAGAGTGGCATTCACTCCAATCCATCCAATTATAGGCCTATTAGTATGTCATCTAATTGTTGTAAAACATTGGAAAGAGTCATTGTTTCAAAAATGTTTTAATTATCTAGTCAAACTCTTTACTTTCGCGCTCTCAATTTGGCTTCTGTACTAACCTATCCATGCCTGATCAATTACTACTGACTTCTGGTTATAGTAGCAAAAATGTGGATCTTGGAGCATTAGTTGATGTACTTTATTTTGGTTATCGAACAGTTATACTAATTTTTTGTCCATTTATTTTGATGTTGTTAATCATAGATTGCTTATCATCAAACTTTCTCAACTTGGTATTTGTAACTCATTCTTTGGATAGTTCAGCGATTTCTTAACAAACAGAAGTTTGAAAGTTGTAGTGCAGGGTTCTTCCAACTACTCAGTTGATTTTACTAGTGGGGTTCCACTGGGTTCTGTTGTGGGTCCTGTTCTTTTTTTAATTTATATAAATCGCATTTATGCTGGTCTCAGCAGTAAAATTGTCTTGTTTGCAGATGATTTGAAATTGTATTTGGCTCTCTCACATGTTGATCTGAGCAAGTTTAATATTAATGGTGCTTGTGTTTCTCTATAAAATGATGTTTCTTTAATTTACAATAAAAGTAAATCTTGGAGCCTTTCCTTTTCTGTAAATAAATGTGCCGACATCTGGGTGTTTACTAGTTGGGCGATGTTCCTATTCCATCTAAATCTTCCTTTAAGGACCTTGTCATTTTGGTAGATGCAACTCTAAAATTCCATCTTCATGTTAGATGTTAGAGAGGTCTTTGTTAAAGCTAATGGTGTTTCTAATATTATTCTGAGGTACCGTTTGTAGATCAGTTTGTGTCAGGTGTTCGTTATGCATACAGGTTATATTGGTGATCTGCACCTTCTTGAATCAGTTCAAAGAAAGTGGACTAAAAAAGTTAGTGGCCTGGAGGATCTCCCATATGCTGAAAAATTATCATGATTGGGTTTATTCTCAATCAAAGGCAATCTTATTTGTGCTGACTTAATAATGGTTTGGAAGATTCTAAATGGTCATTGCACCCAATTGCCTGACCTATTCAACTGCAGAAAAAAAAATCAACTGCAGAGGTCTTGATCGAACTAGAGGTCACAGTAAAAAAAGTCTTTGTTCCTCCTCACAATACTGATGTCAGAGCTTGCTTCTTCTTACTTAGAACTATCAACTTATGGAACTCTTTGCCTGAAGAGGTTGTTTCTGCGAGTTCTGTGCATATTTTTAAGCGCAAACTTGAAACTTTTCTGGGTCCATTACTTTTTAAGTTTTGTTTTTCCATTTTGTTATTGCTGGTCTATCTGCATCTGAAATTAGCCAACCTATGATTAAATTAGTTATAATCCATTCTGTTATCCTGGTTGGAAGATGAAGCGGAGACTGATGATGGGAAAGACCCTCCTCAAGGTAAAGACCTTAGAATTTATACAGATGGTTCCCATTCTGCTCCCTCCTCAGCAGTCATATATGTGGAAACCCTATCTGTTAGTTGAACCTGGCGCATAGACAAACAACACTCAGTAGTTGCCACAGAACTGTTTGCACTGCTGAGCGCCCTGTCCTTTACCAAAGAAATACTACCCTGACAGTCCATAGTAATATTCTCAGATTCTGAGTCTTCCCTTTTGCTCCTTGCTATAACAAGCCCCCCATCTCATAGAAAGTTGGTATTCGACTCCCAATCCCTCCTCCTCTCCTTTCATACCCTGGGATATGACATTAACCTCTCAATGGATCCCCTCCCATGTGGGCATCAAAGGTAATGAGAGTGGGGATAAAGCAGCCACTCTAGCCCATTCATTCCCAGAACTGATTCGATATCCCATAGATTATCACGGCTTCTCCAAAACTGTCAAGAATTCATGTAGATCCCTTTGGGATGAGTCCTTAGACCAAAATCTATCTCAAACTCATTTAGACAAATTTAGAAGAGCCCACTCCACAACCCTGGGTAAGATCAAATAATAGACAACTCTATACTCCCTTGGTCAGACTCAGGATAGGGCATGTTAGCCTTAACACACATCTCTACAAACAGACTAGTCCCTGAACCCTATTGCAAGTAGTGTCCCTCGATGGAAGACAGTGGAGCATTTCTTACTGTGGTTCCCACGTTTCTACTCATTCAGAACAATTTTACGAAACTGCCTTTCCTCTCTCAAGATAAAGTCGTTTAATATCACAGTTTTCCTGACTCCGAATGGGACTCCCTGACGTTATCCGAAAGAAAGTCCTGCAACATACCCTTGAAATCCTAAGGCATTCCTGACAACACCACCTCTAAGCAAATGATACCTGAAGACTGCCTAATTTTCATCCTCTCTTTTGGTCTACTTTTCTTAATTGCTTAATTAAAGGGTTATGAAAAGTTTTCTCATAAACATGGTAGTACTAATAATAATGGTAGTGCTAGTGATTCTTTATGTGGAATTGGTAAAATTGATGTAGATGATGATGATGATAAGGCCTTGTCATGTGATTCATGTGATTCTTGGTTTCATATAGAGTGTATAAATGTAAGTGTGAGCAAATATAAAGCTATTAAATCAGTGGAAGCTTTAGTTAAATGGTTCTGTACAGGATGTGATGGTAAGGTTATGTTTGCTCTAGCTAAAATTTGTTCTTTAGAGGCTAGCCTTAAGGATATGGAGCAACAGCAAGCTCTCTATTCAGTGACGTTTTTCATTTTAGATTTTTCGGTGTAATATATTTAAGTTCCAGAAGATAGTTAACTTAGTGTTAGACAATACTGAAGGAATTTTTATTTATATTTTAAATTAAATCTTGAAATAGCTCTAGTTTGTTTACGTTTCAGTGTGGCCTAATTTTCTCCACATTTTTGTTTCTCATTATGGCTGTTGCTTGAATTTGATGAAAAAGGTAGATGGTCCTTGAATTTAAAAAATAAATCATTGAGTGATTGTTCAAGTGATTTTTCAAATTCACTACCCCGTAAGGGGCGCGGCAATTTGCCATCCTGGCCGCCGTGCTGACGGGACTCAGCACCCTGTCCTACCCCAGCTTAGCCTCTTCTCCTTCCTTCAAAACACTTGTTTCCTCGCTTTTCATACAACCTCTCCCACAACTTTCTCTGGTCAACCTTTAATTTCACAGGGTAGATGCTGACCTTCTTCACAGCCAACTATCCCCCATCGGGGCTGAGGGGGGATGGGACAATGTTCCCTAACCCCTGAGCTCCGGTTCGGGATGGTGGGTTTTTAACAACCTGCTTCATCCCCACCCATACCTTCCTCACATCCCTTTTCCTTCTCACTTCACTATCTATTTTTTTACGCTGTGCCCAAGGTGGAGCCGCCATGCCGAAGGGCTGCCAGGTCACCAGAATCTCCCCTTGTCCATTCATTGGAGCCGCCCTCGGGCAGCTCCACAGAAAAAAGATGGAGCCCCCCTCCCCTGTGCTCTCGCAGGGGATCCTCCAAATCTCTCTAACCGGAGAGGATGCTTATTCCTCTCCTTCGCCTACAGGTGTAGGGGACTCCCCCTCACCCCCTTGTCTGGGCACCTCCCTCTTTCCAGTGGCAGTCCCCCCCTTTACTTTCCAAGGGGAAAGCGAAGAAAGCCAGCAGGCAGCCTATAGCCAACCACTCCCCATTAAAGCGGCTTGGTAGGGCAAACCCCCTTAGGGGGGAGAGGGAAGCCAGGCCCCTTCAGTCGCTTCCCTCAAAAGACCTGCTGGCTAGAATATTAAACTTAGCGGGTGTCAAGGCCTGTGCATCCCCAGACTCGACTTGTGACACCACTGCCAATGGGACCTGTGATCTCATGGGAGGGATGGCCAACAGGAGACCCCCCCCCCCCAAGATAGACATGGTCCTTGAGGCCACCTAGCCTCAGATGGTAGGGCCTTCCATGGGAGCGAATCCATGCTCAGCGCCAAGCACCGAACTTGACTCCTCAAATGGCTAGGGTTTCCAAAACAGTACAAGGAGGGGAGGGATCTCCTCTTCCGATCAGTGCTCCTGCGACTCCCAGGCCTGTCCATCTGACCTGGGGGCTGCTGCTGGCGGAGGGGAGAAGAGGGTTCATTCCCCGCCATCCTCTGCTAAAAAAACTCCAAAAGACGGGGAGGGGGGCTGTTGGGACAGATGGGTCTGCTGCCATTTCGGTTAACAACCAAGCGATTCGGAACATCCGGCCCCTCTGTCCCTCCGGGTGCAAAGTCCCTTACTAAGACAAAAAGTGCTAGTGCGCAGAGGAAGCATTGAATACATTGGGGCCCCTCATTCAGAGATTACCTGGCGTTTTCGAGCCCGCTGGCTTCAAACGCTTCCTCCTTATTCGGTCCACTGATGGCACCATGTTGGCTAAGGGCAACGTAATCTATCAGAGGAGAGCTTTAGCTAGTGTGATTAGTAGAGAGCTGAAGGTGACCCATTTCTCGGATGGGAGCCTTTTGGCGAATGCTTCGAATCCCTCCGAGGCGGTCATGATTAGTGCCCTTCGGACACTTGATGGCACCCTGGTGAGTGTGACACCGCACTCTACCATGAACTTTGTGAAAGGAGTAGTATATGCGAGGGAACTCGTGGACTACTCCATAGACATCGCCTTAGAGCTGGCTGACCATGGACCGGTCAAGGTCGGACATGTGATGAGAAAACAGGCAGGGCCCTCGAGACCCACCGCCAACACTCTTCATCACGTTTGACTGTAATAAGCTCCTTGAGTTGGTACTTGCCATTTGGTACCGCTACTGCATGAAGGCATTCATGCCACTGCCGCGGAAGTGCTATTACTGTCACCACTTCGGCCATACGAATCGCTCATATAGACGTGCAAAGCAAAGTCTATGTAAATTGCTCCAAGGCCACACACGATAGGTCCAAATCGTGTGTGGCCAAGTGTCAATTGTGGAGAGCTGCACCTTGCATCTTTGAAGCAATGTGGTGCATATCTCCTTGAGAAAGAAATCCTGGCTGTTCAGGCCCAGGATCGTCTCTCATTCCACGAAGCTAAGAGCTCCCCCCCTACTTCTCCCATAGTGACCGTTTCTCGTAAGGTGAAACATCCACCGAGTCATTAGACTCACAAGATGCAACACCACTGAAGTTGGTTGCCAGGCCATCTACCCGAGTTCCTAAAGCTGCTCCCCAAAAGGAGGGCAGCTTGGGCTCAATCACCGATACCTAGTGGTGGGCTGTGTAGCACGGGGATGGTGGATCCTCAAAAAAGAGGGCCCCCCGCCTCCAAAGCTGCAATGCCCACCTAAGGTTTTGAGGCGGAGGAAGGAAAAGATTTGCATGTTGACCTCAACCTCACCCAATAAGTCCTCAAAAGCGACAGGGCCATTCTCGTGAGGGTCTTCTCTTTGAAGAGGGCCCCCGTGTCTCCTCTGAGCTAGCTTGTAGGGCATATTCCTTCAATGGAATTGCCATGGACTCTGGGCCAACTGGGAGGTGCTGCGGATGCTCATCTCCTCTTGTTCCTCGTTAGCTATCTTTTTGCAGGAGACCATGCTGGGTGCATGCCCCCTGCCCACCCTCCCGGGGTATAAGGGTTTGGCAACCCCACCACCATGTGATAGGGCCAGGCTGAAGGATGTGAGATTTACACCTGACATGATGTCTCCGTCTTCTCTTCACTTTAGATATCTCATTTCAAGCAGTAGCGCCCCTCCATGAGGATCACCTTGTCGTGGTGGAGGGGCTTGCACACTCGAATGATGCAGTGGGCTATGTCAGTGAAGACTGACCGAGATGGTCACTACTTCCCATCAGTCTTTCTTCAGGGGTCCAACCTTGCTGAACAGGCCACTGTAGAGGAGTCAGACTAACGATCCTCACACCCTCGTGCTGAGTACCACTGTACAGGTTGCCGATTTGTTTGCCGGAGGTATCGCCATAGGCCATACTTGTTCTGTAGCTGATAGCTGCCCACTGCTTGGGTCTTAGCCTAGCCGCCCTCAAACTTCCATTCATGTGGCTGCACTGTTTTTAAAATGACAGATGTTGCGTGGGGGAGGGCTACCCTGAGGACGGTGTAAAGCACCTTGTCAGGGACGGCTACAGTAACATGTCCATTTCCCCAGGGTACAGGTTCTTATTAACACAAATATATATGGGTAAAAACAATAAAAACTTTTCCCAGAGGCCGCAGGCTTCTGGTCCCCATGCCGCCAATGACCATGTTCTCCGTAGACTCGATCCTTTTGGCTCTGAGGTCGATGATGACTTTGACTATGGAAAATTTGTACTACTGAGATCAGATAATGATAAGCCATTGAGTAAGGCTGATATTTTCAATGTTTATGAAGACTTTGTTGCTAAATGTGGCGAACCAGCCCAAATGTGGCTTAGAAATGATGGCTGTCTGGTAGTGGAATCGACTTCGTTTGAACAACACCAAAAAATCAAAACACTTGATTCTCTAGCTTCACTAAATATCTCCTCTTCAGTCCACCCTACCTTTAATACCTGCAAGGGGGTTATCAGTTCAGGGGAGCTGATTGAATACGATGTGGACCGACTTGTTGATAAACTCACTCCCCACAAAGTAATCAGCGCATACCGCGTGACCCGCAATGTTAATAACACCAGAGTTCCTTTGGCTACCATTATACTAACCTTAATCGGTTGGAACCTCCTAAAAACATCAAGGCTGGCTACTTGTGTATCCCTGTGAAGCCCTACATTGAGAATCCCCGTAGGTGCTTCCATTGCCAACATTTTTGGCATGTCAGCAAATACTGCAGACAGAAGAGGCTATTTATCAATTGTTCTTCCGACTTCCATGGAACACCATGCTCACGTCTTCCTTGTTGTGCCAACTGTGGTGGTGATCACCCTGCCAGCTCTAACCAGTGCACCTTTTTCTTATATGAGAAAGAGAGGTTATTGCTCTCCGAAATAAATACAGAATTAGCATGAAGGATGCTACAAGGAGAGCAAAAGAACTATACATCCAACCAGGAGTAAGTTTTGCAGATGCTCTTCGAACAAATATACCAGTCTGTAACAAACAACAGAGAACATTCAGACCTTCACCTTTACAGCCACAGAATAGCCACCAAGTAGCCCCAACAGAACCTCTTCCCAAGAATGATGCATCTCCTCCCTCTCCAATCACCAGAGAAGCTCCTGCTTCACCGAAACCAAGACACAAGAGGACTCGCAGTTCCTCAGATTCTACCCGATCAGCATCAAACCAACCATTGCCACATCATGAAGAAATGGAGGCTAATTCCGGGGAAGTTTGTGTGGTGTGCGTCTCACCTTTAGACATCCACCCTTCTCCCACTGAATCTGCCTTGATTCCATCTATCAAAACAAGTCGGCCTACTACACCCATAGTACCAGCAACTTTGGAAAAAACTAAAGAGATGGTCACAGATTCAACATTGGCTGTGGCCCCCAGTAGGAGAAACGGCCTTCTGGGCTCCCCTTACCAACCACAGCTGACCCAACAACCAGTCCTCAGAATGACCCTGTACCATCCCTTTCGACACCACTAACCAGCATTACAGAGGCACCCTTGCCAACAAAACAAACTAATACTACAGAGGACCCACTACCTTCAGAGGCATCTCTGCCAGCAAAACTAACCAGTACTACAGAGGACCCAATATCCTCAGAGGCATCTTTGCCAGCAAAAACCACCTTGTCATATGCACAGCTGACAGATGGTTCTTTGCCCACTAATAAAAGTACCATCCCTAAAACCCTAAAGCTACCAATGCCTCAAGTACTAATGACATCCAGAAACCTTAAAGGCTCAAAACCCCAGTTACCTTTACCAGGTACAAAGAAAAACCTAATTACTCTTAAAAGATGAATATTTTTCCCCAATTATACATTGGAATTTACAAGGAATCTTCCCCAAATGGGAAGAACTCAAAATACTGCTTCATGATTACAACCCTTGTTGTATAGCATTGCAAGAAACACAATTGGGTAATCGTCAATTACCCAATATCCCCAACTATGTGGGATACTTTAAAAACCCACCAGAACCCATACATGGTTCAGCTATTTTTGTCCACAAAGACTGTTCTCATTTAGTAATCCCATTGAGAACAGATCTTCAAGCAGTAGCGATCCGTGTGTACACCGACTGTTTATACACAGTCTGCTCACTGTACCTCCCTCCTAGTGAAGGAGTAGCCTCAGATCTGGCTAATAAATTAGCCAATCTCATCACCCAACTCCCAACCCTATTTCTACTGGTTGGAGACCTTAATGCAAGGCATCAACTTTGGGGAGACTATGATAACATCCCCAAGGGAAATATGATCGGGAAATTTTTTAATGATGGTACTCCTGAGAGGAAGCGATCACTACCCAGTTGTACTGACCTCATGCTTGACTGGCCCTCCCCCACCACCGAGTAATAGGTGGAACACTAAGAAAGCCAACTGGCCAAAATTTAAACATCTCTCCCATCATTTTGGACACTTCCCTCAGGGTGACATTGACATGATCTTGGAAAACTTTCATGACCACATCAACTAGGCGGCAAATTCATCTATGCCTCTCTCCAAAATTGCTTCTCACAAGACCCATCTCACTTTTTGGTCTGAGGAATGCAGCAAAGCAGTGACAGAATGCAAACGAGCTTGTTGTCGCTACCACCGGAACCCTACTACTACCAATAAGTTTGCCTGTAACTGAGCCAGGGCAGTGCATAATCTCCATCAACCACCAAACTGCATCAGACAAGGCCTGGAAGAGAGTGAAGAATCTCATGGGCAGAACAAATGTCCTGGCAAAGACATTTGCTGACATCTCTGGCCCCAACAATTACCCTCTAAAATTTCAATGTGTCAGGAAAATGCAAGAACAGTGCATACCACACCTGGCCCTGATGGTATCTCTTATGATATAATCAAGAATATGCATTGAACACTCATATCACACCTTCTTGATATATTTAACTATATCTGGATTAAGGGCTATATCCCTTCCTATTGGAGGAAAGCAATTATACTTCCCTTTCATAAACCGGGAAAGATGGGACACTTCCGACTCACTATCGCCCAATTGCCCTTACTTGCTCCTCATCCAAGCTTTTCGAAAGAATGGTGAATGCCAGGCTGGTATGGTTTCTGGAGAGAAATAACCTTATTTCTGCCTCACAAGCAGGTTTTAGGAAAAAAGCAATGCACCACAGACCTGCTGGTCAGGATGGAGGATTGCATCCGACAAGCTTTCTCAAAAAGACAGCACTCCATCGCTGTATTTTTTGACATAGAAAAAACCTATGATACCACTTAGAGGTGTGGTATCTTGAAGCAACTGCATGACTGGGGTATCAAGGGTCACCTCCCCAGATTCATACAACAATTTCTTGCTAGATGCACATTCCGAGTAAGAGTCAGAAATGTCATGTCGGAGGCAGTTGACCAGATAGAGGGCATACCACAGGGAAGTGTTTTGAGCATCACCTTCTTCTTGGTGGCCATCAACAGTATCATTACTGACCTTCCAGCAAAGACAATATCAACTCTCTATGTGGATGACTTGGTAATTGTCTCAACATCACCTTGGCTGCCCTTTGTCACCCGAAAATTGCAACAGGCCATTAATATCATTGCCAAGAATGCCATCGCAAAAGGCTTTCGACTATCATCCTAAAAAAAAGGCAGTTCACTTCTACAATTTCAGGCGAGTTGAGTGGGAACAGCCAACCCTATTTCTATATGACTTTCCCATCTCATTTGAGCCCCACTTCAAATTTCTAGGGGTTATCTTTGACTCAAAGCTCTTTTGGGTCCCCCATATAACTGCTTTGAAAAAATCCTGCCCGACTAAAACTCTTATCACATGTTTCGTGGGGAAGTAACTGCCGTACCCTGTGGCTATTGTATACAGCCTTGATCCTATCTAAGCTGGACTACAGGTCACAGGTGTACTCTCAGCATCACCCTCAAACCTGGATAAACTAAATTCCATCAGGAACCAGGGCGTATGTTTAGCTTTGGGAGCATTCAAGTCCTCCCCAATACCTAGTCTTTATGCAGAGAGTGGGATTCTCCCACTACCCTTTCACCGCCTTAACCTTAACCTGCAGTACCTCTTCAGACTGCAACAACTTCTCCCTTCACCTGTATATGAGTGCACTTACAATATTCACTCGGTAGCCTCATGTAACAGGTTCCCTTCACTGACTCACCCATTTGCCCTGCGCATCACTGAAGATACAGGTCAACTGAGGAAACTATCAGTAATCCCATATCAGATCCCAGAAGTACCCCTATGTCTATTACCACCAGTGAGGGTCTGCAAGGCGTTGGCAGAGGAACCAAAGACCAAGTTCCTACCTTCCATTCTACGATGCCTCTTCCATGAACATACTGTGCGCCACAAACCAAGCACCTTTATATACACAGATGGATCAAAAATCCCCTGACGGGGTAGGAGCCTCTGCTATCCTTCCCTTCCATCATGTGTCTATGTGCCTGCCTAGTGCAGCCTCTATCTTCACGGCTGAGCTTGTCGCGATACTGGCTGCACTGTATACCATCGCTTCTTCACCCTCGGGATCATATACAATATTCTCCAATTCCCTCAGCTCTTTAGAAGCCTTAGCCAATCCATTCCCAGATCACCCATTGGTTTCAAAGATACAAAATCTGATTTTGCTGGCTACCTAACCACATGGGTATAAAAGGGAATAAGAAAGCAGACACTGTTGCCAAGACAGCAGCATCTCTAGGAACCACCACCCCTGCCGCTCTTCCTTTCCGAGATATTGTGCCACATATCCATGAATATGTGGTCAACCAGTGGCAGAGGACATGGTATGAACTCCCCCCAACCAAACTGTTTACCATCAAGCAGTCAGTTCGCCCTTGGCCACCCACTACTAGAACCCATACTCAGGATGTTATCCTATGCCGGCTGAGAATTGGGCATTGTCGCCTAACACATGGCTTTCTAATGGAAAGCCATCAACAGCCTCCAATGTGCACTCACTGTGAAGTACCAATGTCCGTACTCCTTTCTGAGCACGAGAACACCTTTAATATGAACAAATCAGAAACGAATCTACTAAAGGAAATTTAGTATTTTATAATTGTTAGAATGAGATAGACATGTCTTATTACTTGATTTTGATTTTACTATATTTTAGAGACATTTATTTTTCTATGATTTTACTCCCTTTTATTTTCTACAGTTTTATTCACTTTTATCCTAGATTTGTAACCATAAGTCTGTTTTTTAACGAATATTTGAAATTTAAACGAACCCTTTTTGAAAATGGCTACCAGTTTGTCCATTTGGACCTACGCAGCATTTGCCTTTTATGTACCATTCATTCTTTCAGGCAGTAGTGCCTTGATAGGAGGTATACTGTTATTTCCACGTACATTCCATCGTCAGCCAACTTCGACCCGGGGAGGACTTGCGCCGCGTCATAGCACAGTTGCCAAGTCTTTATCTCTTGCTCGGAGGTCTAAATGGTAAACACACCCTCTGGGGAGACTACTCTATCAATCCCCAGGGTCAAGTCCTTGCCGACCTGATAGACGAGCTTGAGATTGGTGTCGTAAATGTGGATGAGTTTACGCATCACTGCCTGAGAACTGCTTCATTGGTCGATGACCACCGCTCGGGTGTCATGGTCTGCATTTCAGCAAATGATGGAATTCTCTATCTCAGTCAAGGAGTTTGGGTCGGTAGATGAGGGCGTTGAGTTCTCCGGCAACCTCATCGCTGCGGGCCTGGCTAATATTCCTAGAAGGTCTGGCCATTTTGCAATGCCGATCACTCCCATGGTGGTCAGCTGAGCGTGATACGCCCCTCAAGCAGAAGCGCTATGCCTACCTACATGCACTACAAGCGCCGCCCGAATGATTTCACTGTCAGTGAATTTCGTCGGGCTAGGTTCCGGTATATTTCGAAGCATACCTGCAACTCTTCTTGGTGGTCATACGTGTCTTCACTTAACAGGAAGACCCCTCTAGCAGAGGTGTTGAAGTGAGTCAAACGAATTCTGGGCAAGTTCTTGCAGGACCCCCTTCCAATTCTCCAGGAGAATGGGACCGCAATCTCGAACCCTGTGTCTGTGGCGGAATCCTTCGCGACCCCATTTTCTAGCCGGGATGCTGCTTCACTAGCATTCAATGCACGTCGTGATGTCGTGGAAAGTTGCTAACTGGACTTTACCTCCAGAGGCGGAGAACCCATCAATGACAGCTTTACTCTGAGTTAGTTGCATTCTGCTCTTGCTTCGTGCACGGACACCGCCCATGGTCTGGATGATGTCCCATACACCATGCTTCGACACCTGAGTGAGCAAGGCATGGCCTTTCTCTTAGATTTGTTCAACAGGATCTGGGTGGACCGTCTCCTCCCAAATTCCTGGCGAATCGCTACTCTGTTCACCTTTCACAAATGGGGGAGAGATCACTCTACTCCGGCCGGTTTCCACCCAACCTCTCTAACCTCTTGCGTGTGCAAGTTGATGGAGAAATCGGTAAATGTTAGATTAGCCTTTTTTCTGGACAGCGGAGGCCATCTGTCTTCTGCACAGTGCGGCTATTGCAAGTTCCACTCCACATCGGATGCTCTGCTCTGACTCGAAAATGCCGTCTGCGCAGCATTCCTTTGTAGACAGCACTACGCCATGGTGTTTTTCGTTCTGGAGAAGGTTTATGATACTGCATGGAGATTCTCCACACGATGAGGGCGATGGTACACCTCCCAATCTTTATATCGGAATTTTTGTGAGATCGTTGATTCCGCGTATGGTAGGGGGGAGCCCTCTCCGGCCCAATGGAGCAGGAAGAAGGTGTCCTGCAGGGAAGTGTCCTCAGTGTCACACTCTTTGCCCTGAGCATCAACGGCATCACCTCGGTGCTGCTGGAAGATGTTCTTACTACGCTCTACATGGACGACCTTTCAATCTCTTTTGATGCAGCCCTAATGCCAACTCTGGAGCCTGGACTTGAACAGCGTCTCTCGCTATGCCGAAGTGCACAGGTTTCGATTTTCCTTGGCCAAGACTAAGGTGGTGCACTTCTGCCGCCATCCACGGCTCCGCTCTGACCCAGACTTGTTTCTTAATGGCGTACGCCCTGAAGCAGTTGAATCGCACCATTTCCTTGGTCTTGTATTTGACTGATGCCTCAACTGGGAGGCTCATATTCGCACTCTTAGGGTCTCTTGTACCCACGCCATGAATATTCCTTGTTCCGTGATGTTCAGCACTTGGGGTGCTGATAGGGCTACTGCCTTACTTTTATATCGATCCTTTGTTCGTTTGAAGCTCGACTATGGATGCAAGTTTTATGCATCTGCAGCTGAGCGTGTATTGTGGAAGGTGGACTCGATCCACCACACTGGCCTTCGTATTGTGACTGTGCCTTCTGCACTTTCCCCATTGAGAGCCTACTAGTTGATGCTGGGGAGATGCCACTTGCTCTAGGCCGTGCTCAGTGCATTATTCTCCTGTACGTGCAAGCCCGGTGCCTCCCTCAGTCGCCAACAGCTCTCACTGCATCCACAGCTGATTTCGACAGTGCCTATGCCGCCCAAAATGCCAGTTATACCCTAAGTCCTAGGGTTAGGAAACTCCTTCTAGAGCTAAGTATAGCTCTCGGGCCACTGGTCCTTCTGGTTCTGCCCAGGACACCACCCTGGAGGGTACCACATTAGGCTATTTGTTGCCACGCCTCTGCTCTCAAAGCTTCTACAGTGCCGGGAGTATTGCGTTTGACCTTTTTAGAGCACACCTCGTGTCACGCTGGAACTGTGCCAGTGTATATGGATGGCTCCAAGTCGGAAGAGGGGGTCAGCTTCCACACCGTATCCCCTCTGTTTGAAGTCAGCAGGGTTCTACTGGGTGGTGCTTCTGTCTTCACGGCTGGATTGGTGGTAATACACCACTCTGTACGGGAGATTGTGCGACGTGCCTGGTTCGGAGACCTGATCATGATTTATAGCGACTCACAGAGCACCCTGGGTGCTCTCGGGGCATTAGAATCTCTGGACCCTCTTTTTCGCAATATCCGTGATGCCACAGTTTTAGTGGTGGATGTCGAGATTATCTTCTGCTGGGTTCCTGAACATGTAGGAATTGCTGGGAATGAGTTCGTGAACGAGGGTGCCAAAGAGTCCACTAGGACCGGGTGCCCTGACCAGCGTTTCGCTCTTCCACACATAGACAACATGGCAGGAATACACGCAGCTGCAAAGAAGATGGGAGATGGTCCAGGGGAACTTAAAGTTGCGCACCATTGCGCACTGAATGTTCCCATGAACCTATCCCCCAATCCTGCGACGACTTCAGGTCACTTTCTGTTGTCTCCGTATCGGGCACATTTGTCTGGCGCATCGCCATTTAATGGAGCGCTCGCCTGGCGCCCTATTGTGACGACTGCATCGTCCCCCAGACTGTTTGGCACATTCTTGTTGAATGTCCCAGTCTGGGTGATCTTCGCACACGTTCCTGCTCGTTGCCTTTTCCTTTTTTAAAATTTTTAGTGTTGGTTGTTTTTTTTTGTTCTTTTTAAATCTTATTTTAAAGTAGCCTAGTACTAGGCAGTTTTTAATATAGCGACTAATGCCCAAGTAGTCAGTCACCAGATGAGCTCTTAAAAAAAAAATGTAAGAATGTTTTGTTCTGCATATAGGTAGTAATAATGAAGGAGCTTATATGAAATTAATGGAGCTGAAATTGCTTCTTATGATGTTGAGAAAGACCTTGGAGTGCTGGTCTCATCTGGTTTGAAGTTTGAGAAGCAGATTTCAGAGTGTGTGAAGAAAGCTAATTTTGTATTGAAGCAGGTTAAGCAGAACTTTCACTTCTTTCTTGAATGTTGAGTCTAGGATTATATAAAGCTTATGTTAGGCCACAACTTGAATATGCTATTCAGGCATGGTCTCCTTACCTGCAGAAGGATATAAAAAGAATGGAGGATGTTCAGAGAAGAGCTTCTAAGCTGGTACCATGAT
Organism: Ceratothoa steindachneri; assembly: GCA_963969495.1. Taxonomy (NCBI): domain Eukaryota; kingdom Metazoa; phylum Arthropoda; class Malacostraca; order Isopoda; family Cymothoidae; genus Ceratothoa; species Ceratothoa steindachneri. The sequence continues at coordinate 85,712,725 of OZ018329.1, forward strand.
TTGGAGTGTTGACCTATGAAGAGAGTTTTTCCAGCCTGCACAAGGGATTACTAGAGGTCATAACAGAAAACTCTTTAAGAAGAGATGCAACAGAACTCTAAGGCAGAAGTTCTTCACTCAAAGGGTCGTGGATCCATGGAATGATTTGACAGGCAATGTTGTAAACTTCACCAGTGTAAAATCTTTTTAAAATTAAAAGAACTAAATAATCACTAGCAAGGTGAGATTTTAAAGCACAGAGTGCATATTTCTTATTCCTGCAAGAATTCAAATTAATACTTTTCTCACTATGGCTGTTGCTTTGGATGAAGTGAGTATGCCTGTTGATGTAAGGGTAATTTAAGATAAAGATAGCGCCGTTATTTCCAATGTTTTAGGCACATGCTCGCTTCTGCTGTTCCATGCATAATATTTCATCCATATTCCAATATGTTTCACCTCTTTTGACTGAATTTGAGTGGCATAAATTTGAGAGGGGCGCGGTCGAGAACCTTATTATATCCGAACGCGTAAGGGTTCTGATCCAAATGGGGGGTGATGGTTTAGCCCTTTCAACCTCCCCAAGGCAATAGGGCAAATAAATAGGTATTCCTATGTAATTCAATGAGCTGAATAACATTGCTTCTATAACTTTTTTTAATTAGAAGTCTCTGCCCTGGGGGTGCTCCACCCTCCCAAAGGGCTAAACCACCATGCATGTGTCATGGTTCTTTGCTATATTGCGCATGTGTCGGAGGTGCGCTGCTGGGCGCAAGAGGAAGAGACACTATTGAAAAAAAACACAGAAAAGAACTCTCCGGACTTAGAAAAACTAACAAAATTTTTGAAAATAAATTCCTTCAGAATTTCATAAATAAATAGGTATTCCTAAGTAATTCGATGAGCTGAATAACTTTGCTTCTATAACTTTTTTTGATTAGAAGGCTCTAAAACCTTGGAAATGATGGACTCTGCTGAACTGACTCTCTCACGCTCTCGACCAGCTCATCTGTATGCTTCCTGGGGCATCCTGAATGGCTTGGACAGTTCTCACTGAGCTCCCATTGAGATCTAGTTGTGTTCACAGGCATTGCTTCTGTCATGTCCTGCAAAGTAAGGGTGATTAGTGAATGAATGAAGGATATATCACAAAAAGTGTGTGCAGGCCCATTTTGGGGGGGTCACCCTGTATTTGCAATATGTTGGTGGAATTTTAACTTATTATCCACCAAGATCCTGAGGTCAGCAGGGTTGTCAATACGCATTCCCCAACCATGACTCCTTGACCATCCAACCTGTTTCTATACCTTTCAGATTGAGTTTGAATTTATTATTATTATTATATAGTTTTTGTATCACATTTAGAATATTCTCATCCATCATAGTCTCGCAAACAATTTTGTTCTATCAACTCGATCAAAGGCTTTCTCTATATTGAGAAAGTAGACATATAAAACACCCCCTTGCTTCCTTACTCTCTCTATTACATTCTGTAGAATATACAGATTGTCTATGGCTCTTCTTCCAGTCCTAAATCCATTTTGCTCGTTGACAAGTATCCTTTCACATTCATCCCACTCCTTCAGCTTCTTTGTCATGATGCTGCCAAATATCTTTCATATCACACTCATTATGGCTACTGGACTGTAGCTATCTACCAGTTTTTTTGTCTTTATTATCATCTTTGTGCAACAAATTAATCCAACTTTTCTGCCAAGTCTCAGGCACCCATCCATTTATTAGCATATCATTAAATAAGGTCAGTGATTCCTTAATCCATTCTCCCCCATATTTCAGAAATTCACCAACTATCCTTTCTTCATCCATTGCCTTATGATTTTTTATCCATTTCAACCCATACTCTGTCCTCCCTGTTGATTCCTATACATTCATCCTCTAATTCCTGTTCTGTATACTGAAGTTGCACATTAGCTCCAATTTCTTCCCATCCCTCCCTTGTCTGAATGATTTTTCCCCAATATTCTTCAATTTGTATCTTTATTTTTTCCTTATCCTTAAATTCTCCTTCTGGTGTCTTCATTATGATTTTGTCCTCTCTTTTGTCCCCTTCCTAGGCCCTTCTCAGATATCTCCACTGCTTTCTTTCTCAATCGCTTACATCCAGCTTGCTCCACTGTTTTATTTTTTCCTCCTCCTCCTTGATCTTTGCATCCCAGATTACCATTGATCTTGCGAGGATAGATTGCACCTATCACTGCGTGTTTGCTTGCATCTTAATTAAGTTATCATAATGTCATAATTTACTTATATTCTTACTTTTAATAACATTTTCTGGTAGTTTATTCCAATTGGTTATTACTCTATTTGAAAAATAGTTCTTTCTCAACTCAGTCCTTGAATAATTTACCAGTAGTTTATGAGAATGACCTCTTAAATTATCCATAACTCCCAGTGTAAAAAAATCCTCTTTGTCTATTTTTGTAATACCATTCATTATTTTAAACACCTCAATAACATTGCCTCTGCCTGCCTGCAGGAAGATCTTGGGAAGATTGGGGAGTGGTCGGACACGTGGCAAATGCCTTTTAATGTGAACAAATGCAAAGTGATGCATATCGGCCACAGAAACCCCTAATCTTATTATATCCTTAAGGGCACTGCTATTGAATCCACCGACACTGAGAAGGACTTGGGTGTAACTCTTACTAGCGACCTCAAGCTTCGAAACAGTGCATCGAGGCAGAGAAGAAAGCCCAAAGGATGTTAGGCTACATAAAGCACCAGTTTGGATACCGTAACAAGGAGATAGTACTTTGTCTGTACAACTCCCTCGTTCGTCTGCACCTGGAGTATGCCGTACAATTTTAGAATCCTTAGTTTCGAAAGGATATCGCAAGGTTGAAACGCGTACAAGCCAGGGCAACCAAGCTGATTCCCTCCATCCGACATAAAAGTTATGAGGATAGACTAAGGGAATTAAATCTGTTCTCTCTGAAAACCCGTAGACTACATGGTCAGCTCATCAAAGTTTTCAAAATACTTCGAGGGTTCGAAAATGTTGACTACCGGGAAATTTTCACACTGAGTGAGAACAGAACGCGCAATCACGGCTTCAAACTTGAACTGAAGCGTTACAACCAAAATCTGTGTGGAAATTTTTTCACTTACAGTATCTGCGGTAAGTGGAACGCACTTCCAGTGGAAGTTGTCAACAGTGAATCTGTTGACCAGTTCAAGTCAAGACTAGACAAAGTCTTGAAAAGTGGCTGTTTAGGGACGCAAAACAATTGAGCAGCCATGTGCCCGCTCGATTGCTAGTCCAAAGGTACCCTCTTGGAATGGACCGTAAGGTCTCCTAGGTTACTTACTTTCCTTGTTACTCCTTGTTACTCTTTCTCTTCTATACTCCATAGTAAACAATCCTAACTTCTCCAATCTCTTCTCATATGAAAGATGCCTTATATCACTCACTAACTATAGTGGCTACCTCCTGTACTCTTTCCAATTGTCTTATATCTTTAATTAAAAATGGTAACCATGCCTGTACAGCATATTCCAAATGAGGTCTTACATAGGCCTTATAGAGTATTGGAAAGTTTTCCACATTTAAAAATTCAAGTGTGTTTAATTAAGTTTAATATACTATTTGCTTTGCTTGTACTCATTTTGATTTGTTTATTCCATTTAAGATTATTTTAATAAAAATTCCTAAATCTTTTTCCTCATTAACCCCAGCTAAAATAGTATTATTTATTTTGTATTCATATCTTGGGTTGTTTTTACCAAAATACATTGATTTACATTTACTTATCAAATTTTAATAGCCAATTTGAAGAACAAGAATATAATTTATCTAAATCATTTTGAAGTTTCAGGTTGTCCTGAACTGTATTAATCTTTCTATATAACTTAGTATCATCAGCGAATATTTTACAAGTGGACGAGACGAGACAATCAGGAAAATCATTTCTAAAAATCAAAAATAGTAGAGGTCCTAAACTGGAACACCACTTGTCACATCAATCCATTTTGACTTTGCAGAATTTAGCATGACTCTTTGCTTCCTCTCATGCTGACTGTTTGATAACACCTTATTAATTTCCAGGTGATCTTGAATTTGTTTGTCAAATAACTTAGATATTTGAGATGTCAATGAGATAGTAATTCTTACTATCATATTTTCTTACTATCAGGCTATCTCTGCTAGAGGTGAATTCAAGTATGGGTCCAGATGATTTCTATCCACTTTTGTTGCGTTCTTGTAGTTCACTGTGTGGGGGAGCGGTGTGTGTGTCTGTGTCTGTAGGGCCATTCTCCCACCCCCATTTACATATATCTTTCCCTACCCCTGTGTGAGTGTGTGGGTAGACAATTTTGTTATTTGCATTTCGATTTTTCATATTATTAATACAAATAATGTTAACTGATTGTGTTCCATTTTCAGTATATAAATATAAATATTTCTAGAATTTTGTAAAAGTTAGGAAAGAGTTTCATAAAATTTGTCCAGATCATTTTGATATTACACTTAGGTAAGATTGGTTCTTTGCCAAAATTATTTTAACAAACAGGCCAAAGAATGAGATAATGCTAATAGGCTCAACATTAATTTTAACAACGAGAGATATCAAAGTTCATCCAGATTTTTCTTTGGAAATGCTATACCAAAATTTCTCTGGCTCTTTTCAGTATTACATCCTGTGTCTTCTAAGTGTCTAAGAGTGAAGCTTTTACAGACTGCGAGAGGAGTTCTCGAGGCGAATGCTCTGCCCAGCCCAGCCCTGAAATAGAGGGCATTTCCTATCTCGCTTGCCACCTGCACTGCCCATCTCCATTGACTGAAGGGGCATATCCCCCTTTTTGGCCTACTACCACCCCCCACAACAGATGAGTGATAACCCCATATCTCCTTTTTGTTCAGTCTTCCCTGTCATTTTGGTTTTTGTGTGGAAATCGTTGTATAAATTTGTTCTTCTCTTCATCCGTCAGTTTTTTTGTATCTTGTTTGGATTGGGGAATTCTGGCCTCATTTTATAGTGTGCACACTTTTTTTTGTAATTAAATTCAAAATAGGTTAATTATTTGGGTGTGCACCTGTTATTTTCTTGTAAATTTAAATTGTAATTATATTTTTAATTTTCTCAAGGTTCATAAATTCTAGGATAAGGTTGGAACTCGGGGTTAGTGTTGTCTTCAGCCCGCTACAACTGTCATATCCACTATTCAGAATCTTTGAGAGATCTATGTTTTCTGGAGTACTTCCTGCACAATGGAAGAGATCACTGGTGATTCCCATATTTAAGAGTGGTTCTAGATACACCCCTCTCAGCTACAGACCAATAAGTTTGACCTCAGTTTGTTGTAAAACTATTGATCGAGTCATTGCTGATAGGCTGTATGAGTATTTTGAAAACAATGGCTTATTCTCATCAGAGCAGTTTGGTTTTTGAAAAGGAGTTGGTGTTGAAAACCAACTCCTTTTGACCTATGATTGTGTATCCAAGTGGTTTAATTCTGGATTCTGGATTTGATGTTGATGTCATGTTGTTTGATTGTTAAGTTGCAGATGTTGGGTGTTGCAGTGTAGCGGGCAGAAAATCTATTCCCAATCGATCCAACCTATTTCCTACACTAAATTGGACGTGAAAACCTGAGGGAGAATGAAATGATTAGATATACACTCCTGTATTGCCCCCCAAAGTATATTTACAAGAGATAATTAAATTTTCATATAAGAATTCAATTAAAAAACATGTGTGCACACAACAAAACAAGGCCAAAATTCCCCAATCCAAAATCAAAATACTCAAAAACCTATGATTGCTAAGAGAAAAAAATTGTACAATACCACAAATCGGTATGAGATACTCCAATCAACACTGTATGATGCTTTAAAAAAAAGGGGGTACAGGGGTATCACTCATGAGTTGGGAAAGGTTAGCCAAGGCTGTATAGTTCTCAGTTCAAGATGAGGGGTGGGTAAACCAGGTGCGGTCGTGTAAACCCTCCTATCAGGGCAGGGGCAGAAGCACTCTTGGCCTATTTCCAACTTCCACTAGAAGTTTGTTGTCCCACGGTTGCGTCCACACGATCTCCACTCTATATTCGAACTCAGTAAATCTTCTGGTCAACCAATGCTCAAAATTAAAAATATTACATAAATATTAGGCTTTCAACCTATTATTAACTTTAACCCTTTTCTCTGAAAAGAGAAAACAAACCAATAAAAAAATTGAGAAAAACAAAATTTAAATGCCAGTTATTCATATACACACTCGCACAGAGGGAGGCAGAGGGTATTGGAAAAGGGGTCAGAGAATGGCCTTACAAACACACTCGCATTCGCTCCACCACAGTGGGTAGACTGTTGGATTGGTTGTTATCTGATGGTTGAACTATGAATGGCTGTCTCTGGATCAAGCAATAAAAACAGAGGTGAAGAGTGGCATTCCCCAGGAGAGTGTTCTGGGACCTCTGTTTTTCACTATATATGTAAATTTTCTGCCAAACTATGTGCAGTCAAAGTGTAAACTTTTTTCAAATGATCTGAAGATGTACTTAATAGTTTGATATAGTTTGCCACTTGATATGGCTGAAGATATCTTGTGCTGCCAGAGAGATATCGATGTGATAGTAAATGTAGCTAGATCTTGGGGACTCAACCTAAATAATAAGTGTATTGTGTTACATTTTGATAGGAGAGGTGGTCTGTGGGATGAATTGGGTCCACTGCACAAATATAAACTTGAGGGGATATGAAATATACTGAAACAGCTAAGAATCTTGGTGTAACTGTGAGCAATGACTTTTAAGTTCCACACCCATGTGCGCCAGATTGTTAACAAGGCAGCAGGATTGTCAGCTAACATACTGGGCTCTACTCTGTGTCAATCTAGTTAATTTATGATGCTCTACCTGTCGCATCTTACACCTATGTTAGGATTTGCTTCCTGTGTATGGAACACAGGATATTTGGATGATCTGCGGCTACTTGAATCTGTGCAGAGAAGGTGGACAAAGCAGATTGATGGTATCTCTGACTTATTTTATGGTAACAGGCTATTGAGAGCTGACATTATTAAATATTGGAAGATATTTAATAATAAATGTGGAATATCTCGTAATGAAATATTTGTCCTGGGGCAGTCTCTATCAGATCAACCAGTGCCTAATACCCTCATCTCTCAGATTTTGCTGAAATTTGGTTTATAGGAAGTTTTTGGGCTCTAAAGCCATTTCTGAAATTTTAAGGTGAATCCAACCAACGGTTCAGGAGATATGACCTCAGCATTTTGATGTCACTACCATTTGGCGACCCATAACTAGGGTAATAATGGTCATAATTATATAAAAGTATATATATATTTAGAATCAGAAAAAGACAAAAAAATCCAAATATGAGAGTTTTAGAACTCTAGGTTGAAAAATAAAAAAATATCATACATTTGCAAAAATTTAGGTCAAGATTTGACCTCTGAACTATCAAAATTGAAAAATTTTATAGATGTGAAAAATGAAGGCCTATGCTTTAGCTATTTGAATCAGTAAAAAAAGTTTGTTTATGCTAGCAGTTTTCATGTAACAATACATAAATGAGCGCCATATTTATAAGTTTTCCATCAATTAAAATTTGCTTTTTTTAATATAAAACAAAGGCTATTCGAAACAGCTATAAAAAGGTTGTTTATGTTTGTATTTTTCATGTAATTAACTTATAAGTGAACACCATATTTACAAATTGTTCGTCAATACATTGAAATTTTATAGCTTTGATATCAATTTGATCTTGAACTCTTAAGAGTTCAATAAAAATTGTAATTCACTGCCAATAATATATAGTTAAAGTAGTGAAAGGGGAAGATAAAGCTCACATGTAGTTTAAACAATCCTGTTGCTACTTGTACAGAATCAACCCAGATAGTTGTAGTTCCTAGTCTACAAGTTAGTACAGTTTCAGCCAGCAGTGTGTGTGGTGGGTTATTGTTTTTCAATGAGCCTCAAAGAATATCAAGAATTATATTGTGTATAACTATATTCTAAAAAGTGTCATCTAATTGTATATCTTAAAATTAGTTTATTAAATTACTTGGTTAAAATTAGTTTATTAAATTACTTGGTGAAATCCCCCTTTTTGGGGCATTTTTTTCGTTTCTTTAATTTTATTTTAAAGTAGCCTAGAACTAGGCCAGTTTTAATACAGCGACTAATGCCCAAGTAGGCAGTCGCCAGATGAGCTCTTAAATTTTTTTTTTTTAAAAATGGTGAAATCTACATCTCGGCTATTAGACCTATTCACCAAGATACAATGGTTCGGCACTTGAAATACTGCCAAGACCCTATTAAAAAACACAAGAAGCGCAAAACAATCAATCTTAGATAAGTGACTGATATGCTTATTAAAAAATGTGCTTGAAGATTGAAAAAAGACTCATTGTTGTGTGTGAACTGTTGGACACTAATAATGAAAAACTCCACAATACTTAGAACCACTGAAAACAATGAGACTGAGCAAGATTCAATTGAATCATCTTCAATCAGTGATTTCAGTAACATCCTTCAGTTCGATATCTCGACAGGGATTGCTTGGTTGAAGAATATCCTTCAACTTCAATTAAACCAGTTCTAGCACGTTTGGACCAAACACCAGAAAAGTGTGTTTGATCTATATCGCCCATTGAATAGAATTTAAGGTACTGTATAAAACAAAATTGATAATTGGCAAGTTTTACTTTGAAGGATTTATTTTTTAATTACGCTCTTTAGTCTACACAAAATGCAAATTTTGCTCGGTATAACAATTTAAATATATTCTTTTTTGGTTCTTTTCAAAAGGTTTGTCATTGAGTCAGAAAAAGTGCAAAGCTTGTGGTAAGCTATCAGATGGCCAGAAACACTTGAAGAAGAGGATAGAAGTCAGTTATGGTGTTCATATTAGTGAGGGAGTAAGTGATACTTCAAAACATGAAACAGAATCTGAAAAACATCTAGAAACATTATTGAATGAATTGAAACAGTCATTCTTGGAGAGAACTTGTCATAATCACAAACTACAAATATTGACTCCCCCCCCCCCCAATACACAATTGAAAAAAACTGCTAGTTTCTTTCAAACTAAAACATATATGATGAAAAAAAAGCTGTTCACTAAAATCAGAATTTGGAAGCCTTCCAAAGATTCCAATAATGAGTAAAGGAAAAGTGATATCTGAGGAACACAGATATAGTTAGAAGATTCTATGAGTCAGATGAGGTTAGTCGTGTATGTGTTCTGGCTAAAAGGATAGTGTGAAAGTCATCAGTGCTGAAGGTGCAAAAAATGACTGGTCCTTGGGAATTTAAGAGTTATTTGAACTATATAAAAATGATGAAAAGAATCCCAAAATAGGATTTTCCACATTTGCTAAATTACAGCCTTCATATTGTGTACTTGCTGCTAGTGGTGGGACTCATTGTCTGTGTCTGCACATATTAAAACCCCAAATTACAGCTGGCTGCACTGGAAGAAAAAGGTCTCTCCTACAAAGATCTTATGGATTACAGGGTCTGCAATACAGAGGTAGAGGCTTGCATGATGCAACTTTGCTTGACAGTGTAAAATCAGATCCAAATGAAATATCTTACAAGCAATGGGTGACTGTTGACCGTTGTACAATGGTAGACAAAGTGGAGCCACTTCATGAATACTTATCATCATTAAGCATGACAATATCCTGCATGCTTCATCATCATTTTGTTGCACAGCAGCAATTACAGTACTTAAAACAGTTGAAAGAAACACTACCACCTCAGAGTGAGGCAGTTATATTAGGTGATTTCACTGAAAATTATTTGTTCATTGTCCAAGATGCTGCCCAAGGATTACACTGGGACAATTCACAATGTACAGTTTACCCTTTTGTCATCTATTATAGATCATCTGCAGACCCGGAACTAAACCATTTTCATGTCTGTTTCTTATCTCTATCACTAAAGCACAACACTATAATGGTTTACTCATTTATAATAAAGCTTATGAACTATGTTAAATTCAGATGCCCACAACTGAAGAAGGTGTATTATTTTTCGGATCGATGTTCCGGCCAATACAAGAACAGATACAACTTCACAAATCTCTGTTACTATGAAGAGGATTTGGGTTTGTCTTATGAATGGCACTTCTTTCTCGTGCCAGTTTGCAGAGAACTACAGAGAGGCAAATTCTTACACCAGAAGACATGTTTTAGTTTTGTGAAGAAAACTTGGGCAAGACAATAAAATTTTTCTTTGTAACTACATCTGATTTGAAAAATGCATTGGAGAAAAGAAAAGAATAAGGAAAAGTCATATTACTAATCAACCTGCAATGGTTGATAACCTAAAATGTGTCAAACCAGGAGAGTATGTTAGCTGCATTTATGACAGGCAAGTTTGGTATGGAATTGTGGAGGAATATTGTGAGAAGTTTGATGATTACACAACTTGAACTTTTTACATACATCTGGGTCATCAGGAACAAGTGCATATCATTTTCCATCAAATAAAGATTCATGTGCAGTGCCAGGACATCATATATTAACTCATGAGTTGTCCTACACTAAGAGGAGGCAGCAGAATTAAATATACTTTTCCTCAGAAAGAAATTGATGAAAGTATCAAATATGCCAAAATTGTATTAGGTTAACAGGTCTTGCCTATCATTATTATAATTTTTTTATCAGTGAGGGTTATCAGTGAAATATAATTTTTTTTATTCTTGGAGATTTAGGTCAAGTCAAACTGATAGCTAAAATAAATTCCTAATAAATTGACCTGTAATTTCTAAATATGTTGTTAACATAAGTTAGTCACATGAAGAGTAATAGCATGAACAACCTTTTTATGATTGTTTCTATATGCCCCTCAAAATAAAGGGTGTTCCATTAAGACGGATCGAAGTTAGCAGTAAATAAAGTAGTGTTATTAGTGAAAATTTATTGATTCCACTATTGGATCATGTTATTTGAGTCATGGCAATTATATGTGAAAAATAATATCGCCTAAATGTCCACCAAGGCTTTGGCGGCACACCTCCACTCGATGGTCAAAATTTTTTTGGACATCCCTGCATAGTTGCTCCTCAATCTCACCAATATGCCTTATTATCTCATCCTTTAGCTGGTGAATTTTTGTTGGCTTGTTGGCATAGACCTCACTTTTGAGATGACCCCAAAGAAAGAAATCTAAAGGCGTCAAGTCACATGATCGTGGTGGCCAATTGACCTCGCTGTTTTGAGAGATGGTGTGACCTGGGAACTTCTCATTCAATAAAGTCATTGTTGCATTGGCTGTGTGGCATGTGGCGCCATCCTGTTAAAACCACAAATCTTCGACATCCATAGAATTCAATTCAGGCCATAAAAAGTTGGTTATCATGGCACGGTATTGCTTGCCTGTCACCCTAACAGAATTTCCAGCATCATTTTTGAAGAAATATGGCCCAATGATTCTGCTAGCAAAAAATGCCCACCAAACAGTGGCTTTTTAACAATATTCCTGGGATTTTCATCAGCCCAAATGCGACAATTCTGCTTATTAATTAATCCACCAAAATGAAAATGGGCTTCATTAATAAAGATGATTTTTTGCGAAGTGCCCGAAATGCATTTCTGTTTGAACGTCCATTTTTGTAATAGGCTTCCATAACTTTAACACGTTGTTGAATTGTTAATCTTTCTATGGTGGAAATTGCCAAAGACTGAAGTTAAATCTGAAAAAAAAGAAAACAATCATTAGACGCCTAAACTTAACTCACATTTAAAATTGGTCCAAGTTATTGGAACACCTTTTATAATTTCAATTTCTATAGGGCACTTTAAGAGCTTAAGTGTGAAAAATATGTATAATTGCTGTCCAGATGCTATATCTGACTATTTTTAGTGTTTTTCTGCTATCCCTCCCTTTTGATTTCTCTGTATTCAGCATTATCATTGTTGTTTTCCCTCCGTTTTGATTTTTTAAAGTTTATTTTACGAACTTAAATTTTTTTCTTGTTCCAAATGAAACATTCAGTGATAAAGTTGAAGATCGGCTTTTTTTTATGTTTCATTTCCTAATCATAATGTTTCATCCACTTTTGAGATATGTTTCACTGAATTAGCACATAGGGAGATATGGGGGCACAGCCCCCCACAAAAAACATATTAATATAGGGGTATGTGGGGGGGGGGCAAAGCCCCCCACCCATAAATTTTTACCAAAACCAAGTGATGTCATCCATCAATGGACATTGTTTTTTTTTATACTCTCTATTTCCTTATTTTAGCATTTGTGTTGTTTATCTTTCTTTTCTGTTGTTTTTTATGAAATTTTCTATTTGTTTGGAATAAATAATTCAATAATAATTTTCAACTACTTTTTTGTCGCCATACAAACATGCTACGAATTCCTAAATTTATTTATATTTTCATTCTTTTTTTTCCATATTCTAGTTTCATTTATTTTTAATTTTTAATTTCTGCATTTGTTTTTAGTAGTGATGGGACGAGTACTCAGTATTGGTATCGAATATCGGTAGTATCGGCATCAAATATTGGTAGTATCAGCTGTTTTTAGCAGTATTGGAACTCGTATCGGTATCAGGACTTTTATGTCTCATTTTCGATATCAAAATCCAATACTTACCCATTAACTCCCAAGACACTGTATGCAATCATTTACAACATATTATATTCATTCTATTTAATGATTATATTCTTGTGTTCCGTATGGGAAAAAATTCACATAATGTGCACCTAATTTATTTACACAAAATTTAATATTTTATAACCCTTTCAAACCCTTAGTTTTTCGGTGAATCAAAAGGAACAAGCGCAGGCCAAACTATTAGTTTATGCGTATGTGAAAAATTCATGTAATTGCAATCAATCAAATGACCAGTTAGTTTTGCATAAATAATATAATTTTATTTAAATGTTTAACTCAATATTAGTAAATTTCAATAATTTTATCCTGTTGAAAAATATTTTGAAAATAGTATACACTGTCATCATAAATAATGGAAAATTTTACATTATTTTCATCTTCATTATTATTGCTTAAATCTTGAACAAAGGATTAGAATTTCTAAAGAGTCACTTCCTTCACAATGAAAATTATTATTACACAAAAAATACATGCAATTAGCTTGAAATCAAAGCCGTTCCATATAGTCATATTGTATGTATGCTACCAAACCAATTAATTTCTACTTTTATTATTTGTTTTATATTCCTTCCCTATTCATATTCAATTTTCACCCACGGTAGAATTAATATGAACAGTTACATGAAATAAATAGTAGTGTTAGAGAGTAACCATATCGAACATGTTCAAACAGCATTCATTCAAAATTATTTAGAATATTGGGTTTGAAGTATGACTAATATTCAAGTTTTACACCTATATTGTCTGTTGTTTCTATTTGGTTGCTAAAGGAATTAGTTGTATGATTGGATTCCTAAGTATTATATATATATATATATATATATATATATATATATATATATATATATATATATATATATATATATATATATATATATATATATATATATATATATATATATACATATATATATATATACATACATATATATGTAATTGGTATTCGTACTTGGTACTCGTATCAGAATCGGGAGTATACAGTGGTATTGCACTCAGTATTGGTATTCGCTTGTGGAAATCTGGTATCCGCCCATCACTATTTTTTAGTTTGCCTATTATTTAAAAATAATACTGCCATCTTTTTGTTTTAGTTGTTTTTGGCAGGAATATTTTATTTGCAACCAAAAGCTATACTGAGGAACTATACTACTACTACTACTGCTACTCAAGCAGTTTTAATTATGGAAGCAATGTGTGAGGTCTGTCTGCACAACATTGTTTAGCCCTTGGGTCGTTGAATAGTGACTGAGGAACTTTTTAAATTTTTAGCCGACCACAAATTAATCAATCCCCTGTGAACATTTAAACAGAATGCCACTATACCTTCAAGTGACCAGTGATGAAGCCACTGGTCAAAATGTAGGACATTTTTTTTTTTAGCAGCCGGCTCTTAAGAGAACACTTTTTGTGATTCCATAAGTAACATTTATTTTTTATTTTTTCATATGTGCTTTGACTTGTTCCCAAATCTGTACTTCAAAGAAATATGGTAAAATCGGATTTCAAATGTGATGTAAACAACATATTATTGTCCGCCTTGACTGAAACATGTGCTTCCAACACAAATAGCCCCCCCCAAATAGCTAGATATAGCATCCAGCCCTGGCTGATACAATTACCTATTTGAGAAGCATATAAGACAAAATGAGGTAAATATGCTAAAAATGGCCGGCATGTTGAGAAACATGGCGACTAAGCAAGCAAATAAGTTTTAAATGATAAGAGAACTGTAGAAAGGGATAGTAGTCCCAAGAAGCCTGTATGGGTATGAAGTCTGTAAAGTGACAAAGGTAGAATTGGAGAGAATGGAAAAAATCCAAAACAAAGTGGCAAGAATAGGCACTAGGAGCCAATTCTTATGTATCAGTAGAGGCACTAAGAGGAGAAATGGGCTGGAGTAGGTATGAAGAGAGGGTGGCAAAGATGAAAGCAAATTATAAGTTGAGACTGCAAGGGATTTGGAATAGAGACCTGGGCAGGCTATGTGTATGCTGTGTATATTAGGACTGACTGGTACAAAAAGATAATGAGATTGGATACAAAGTATGAATTGGAAGGAATCTATATAGAGGACAAAGCAAAAGGAAAACTGACGCAGAAAATATTAGATGCAGGAGAGAGGTTCTGGGGAAGAGGAATACATGGCAAGACAAGTCTAAATTTATACAGAGGCAAAAGGGAGCCTTGCATTGAACATATGTACAATGGGAATTTGTAAGCCAGCTACTATTCAAGGCACGTACTGAATCATTTGGATGAAGGGGCGAAGATATAGATGGTTCCTATTGGCACCTCCTCAGCACCCCGTCCGACCCCACCTTAGCCTCTTCAACTTTCAGACAGCCTGTATTTCTTCCCTACTTCGTCACTTTTCATACAACCTCTCCCACAACTTTCTCTGGTCAGCCTCTAATTTCACAGGGTAGATGCTGACCTTCTCAAACCAACCTTCCCGGATCGGGGCTGAGGGGGGGAGGGGCCAACGTTCCCTAACCTCTAAGCTCCGGTTCGGGATGTTTTTTTTTTAACAACCTGCTTCATCCCCACCCATACCTCCCTCACATCCCTTTTCCTTCTCAATTCTTCTCCCATCGCCACTATATGGTCTGCTCGCTTTACCTCCCTCCTAGTGAAGAAAAAGACACAGCCTCTCTAGCTAGAAAACTAGTAGAGGTAATTAAACAGCTCCCTCCCCCCTTTCTATTGATTGGGGATTTTAATGCTCGACACCCCCTTTGGGGGGACCATGATAAGAACCCTAGGGGAAACATGATTGAGAAATTTCTGGGCAAAAATGATGTCTGCCTTCTAAACGATGGCAGCCATACATCATTTCACATCCAGACGAGCAGCTCTACATGCGTGGACTTGTCCCTCTGTTCACCAAGCTGTAGAGCTGATTTTGACTGGGCATTGGATCCTGACTTGCGAGGCAGCGATCACTTCCCCATTATTATAGCGCCATGTACAGGTGGCCCCCCTCCACCACCTAGTAAAAAATGGAATGCAAAAAATGCAAACTGGCCTAAATTCGGGCACCTCTCGAGCCATGACGGGTCCTTCCCTCATGAAGATATTGACGTGGCTATCGATGACCTCCTAGTACACGTCAGTCAATAAAGCAGCTAACTCCTCCATCCCGCTCTCCGGCTCAACCGCTCGCGGACCACAAGTTCCCTGGTGGTCGGCTGAATGCTCGAGAGCCGTGACTGAATGTAAAATGGCTTGCCGACGTTACCATCGCTCCCCTACGATGGTAAATAAAATTGCTCGTAACAGAGCAAGGGCAGCACGGCGACGCATCCTTCGACAGGCTCGAAAGACCTCGTTGGAAGGTTACATCGCATCCATAAGTTGGCAAACGCCTATAGACAAAGTGTGGAAAAGGGTCAAAAAGCTATTGGGCAAATCCAATGGCTTTACAGCTCCCAACATTGTCCAAGCTGGAGAATTGTTGGGGGACTTGTCCCAGATAATTATGAGATGCAATTCCAGTGCTTTAGGCTCCAACAGGAGCAGCAACCACTCAACCTTATGGAGCCTAACATGGATAGCGAGTCTTACAACCGACTCTTCTCTATCCATGAGCTCCATAATGCACTGAAGCACTGTAGATCCACTGCCCCCAGATCGGATGGCATTTCCTATGATATGATTAGGAATATGCATCCATCCCTTCTCTCTCATTTACTGGACATTTACAACTGGATTTGGATCAAGGGCTGCTTCCCTTCCATGTGGAGAGAGGCCATAGTCCTTCCATTCCGCAAACCAGGAAAGGACGGGACGGAGCCCACCCATTACCGCCCCATTGCTCTTACCAGTTGTCCATGTAAAGTGTTTGAAAGAATGGTCAATTTCAGACTCGTCTGGTTTTTGGAGACCCAAAATCTCATATCTCCTTCTCAATCAGGGTTCAGGAAAAAGCAGAGTACGACAGACCTGCTTGTCCGAATGGAGTCACTCGTAAGAGATGCTTTTTCAAAGAAGCAGCACGCCATCACTGTCTTCTTTGATATTGAGAAAGCATACGATACCACCTGGAGGCGTGGTATCCTTAAACAACTCCATGATTGGGGCCTGCGGGGTTACCTCCCCAGGTTTGTCGAGCAATTTCTGATGCGACGCACAGGAGCCCGTGGACTAAGTTGAGGGTGTGCCACAGGGAAGTGTCCTCAGTGTCAACTGCTTCTCTGTGGCCATTAATAGCATTGTTAGAAATCTCCCTCCCGAGATTTCGTCGACGTTATATGTGGATGATCTGGCGCTCATTTGTTCTTCGCCCAGACTCCCATTTATCGTCCGTAAGCTACAGCGAGCTATAAGCACTGTAGCTGAAAATGCTTCCTCCAAGGGTTTCCGCTTTTCCGCAGTAAAGACCAAGGCTGTTCACTTTTATGGGCATAAGTTAGTGACATGGGACCCTCCCCATTTGTCGCTATATGGTGTGCCTATAGATTTTGAGCCCCATTTCAAATATCTGGGGGTCATATTTGATTCAAGGCTTTCTTTCCGGCACCATGTGGACGCCTTGAAAAGGTCTTGTTTAAAGAGAATGGACATAATAAAACTGTTGTCTCACACTTCTTGGGGAAGTGATCGACGTACCCTGTGGCTCCTGTATCTAGCATTGGTCCAATCAAAGCTAGACTATGAATCACAGGTGTACTCCTCTGCCTCGCCATCCATTCTTGAAAAAACTAAATACTGTGCGTAACCAGGGTGTGCGCCTGGCTTCTGGAGCCTTTAAGTCCTCCCCAGTGTGGAGCCTCTACGCAGAGAACAGGGTTCTCCCCCTTCCCTATCACAGGCTCAAGTCTAATTTAAACTACCTCCTTAGACTTGAGCAACTACCGCAGATGCCAGTGTATGAGTGCATGTTCAATACACGGACAGTGGCCTCATACGATAGATCTCCATCTCTGGCTCGCCCCTTTGCTCTGTGTATGGCCGAGCACACTGCGCAACTAAGGGAGTTCTCAGTGATTCCCTTTACCATGCCAAAGACCCCCCCGTGGCTCATACCACCTGTAATGGTATGTAGGGAACTAGCTGATAGGCCCAAGGATCACCACCTGCCTGTAGTATTGAGAGCCATGTATGGCGGCCACTCCTCTCAACATCGGCATAGCACTTTTGTGTTCACCGATGGGTCCAAGTCACCGGACAGAGTTGGAGCAGCTGCTGTCTTTCCATCTGAGACAGCATTGGTCCGCCTGCCAAACGCAGCTTCCGCATTCACAGCGGAACTCGTTGCTGTGATAGCGGCACTGACTATCATAGCTGGCAGGCCATCTGGTTCTCATACTATCTTTACAGACTCCCTTAGTTCGCTTCAAATGTTGGGTGATGTTGGTTCGAGCCATCTGTTGGTTTCCAAGATCCAGCGGTGGCTCCTACGACTATCGCCCATCCACGAGATATCCTTTTGCTGGGTGCCTAGTCACGTGGGCATCCCAGGCAATGAGAGGGCAGATGATGCAGCCAAAGAAGCAGCATCACTGGGGACAGCTCCAGTAGCCCCAGTCCCACTCTGCGATGCCTATCCTCTGATCAATGAATACGTGGTCGGCCTATGGCAGAAGAGGTGGAGTGAGCTCCCTCCCACCAAGCTCCACTCCATAAAACCCTCCGTTCACCCATGGCCACGTACAACTAGACATCGTAAAATGGAGGTTGCGCTTGTCCGTCTGAGGATAGGCCATTGCCGGCTCACCCATGAGCATTTAATGAGTGGGCTTCCCCCACCTATGTGCATTCTGTGTGGGGTACAAATATCTGTCCTCCATATATTTGTAGAATGCCCATTGCTAAGGAATCTCAGAAGGACGACTTTTACCTTCATTACCAGAGAGATGGCCCCCCAGCAGGCTCTGTGGGGCATCTTTTCTGAGACCCATTGCTTCTTTGACGTGACTAGGATACTAACCTTCCTAAAAGAAAGCAATCTTTTAAACAAAATTTAAAATAGTTTTATATATTTATTGTTGATCTATTCATAGTTTATGTTTTTACATTTTTAAAAAAATGAATAAATTTTTAACAAAAATATAATTGCTTAATAACTTTTAAAGTTATATTGTTGATATATTCATAGTTTATTTACTTGTTATTTATTATTTTTTACTCTTTTTTTTACCTTTTGTTGAATTTTTTAATAGTCTATTTTTTGTTAAAAGATTTTAACTCAACTGACTTAATATTGCCTATTAAACTAATTTTGGTACCAAGGACATTTTTGCTTTTAATCCTTAATGCACTATTCATTCATTCATTCCTTCTCAATTCACTGTCTATCCGTGATGTTACGCCGTGTCTAAGGTGGAAATACCATGCTGATGGACTGCAGGCCACCAGGCGGGAGGGGTGGTCCCAAATTTCTCCCCAATTCCCCTTCCTCATCAATGGAGCCACGCTCGGGCAGCTGCATCAAAGAAATGGAGGTCTCCCCCACCCCTGTGCTTGCATAGGGGACCATCCATACTTCTTTAACCGTAGAGGAGGCTTACTCCCGCCAAGGCGGCCAAGATAAGTGCTCTTTGGACACTTCATGGCACCCCGGTGAGTGTGATGCCGCACTCTACCATGAACTTTGTGAAAGGAGTAGTTTATGTGAGGGAACTCGTTGACTACAAAATTGAGGACATCACCCTAGAGCTGGCCGACCATAGGGCGGTCAAGGTCGAACGTGTGATGAGAAAACAGGGAGGAGCCTCGAAACACCCCTACACTCCTCGTCACGTCGACTGTGACAAGTTCCATGAGTCGGTGCGTGCCGGTTGGTCTTGCTACCGCGTGAAGGCATTCATGCCACTGCCATGGCGGTGCTATTACTGTAACTGCTTCGGCCATACAAATCGTTCTTGTAGACATGCAAAGTCGGGGGCACCCGAAGTCTGTGTAAATTGCTCCAAGGCCGCACATGATTAGTCCAAATCGTGTGTGGTCAATTGCGGAGATCCGCACCCTGCTTCTTCAAAGCAATGTGGTGCATATCTCCTTGAGAAAGAAATCCTGACCGTTCAGGCCCAGGATCGACTCTCATTCCGCGAGGCTAAGGGCTTGGTCCTGGCGCTTATCCGGGCTGAAAGCAACACTAAACCCGCGTTTCAACCTTATCCTAGGATTTATGGACCTTGAGAACCCCGAGGAAGAATTGATACGATTTGATATACAGTCCTTTACTTTACAAAAAAAGTACAGTTATAATTACAGTTTATATTTACAAACAAAATAAATATACACTGGTGCACGTTCAAAATAAATACTCTTTACAAATTAATCTTCTCCAACCGAAAACAAAATATGACAGGCTATACAACAAGGTCCACACGACAAATTAAAACAACAACACCTGAACCAGAAGAGGCATATGCATATGACTTGAAGGCTGGGGTGGTGGTGGAAGTAGTTAGCGTCCAATAAGAAGGGGCAAAGGCTCGTCAGCCAATGCAGGTAATGCCCTCCATTTCAGGGCAGGGCTGGGCGGTGCACTTGCCTCGAGGATATCTCTCGCAGTCCGCTGAAGCTTTACTCTTTGAAGATACCGGACGCAATACTAGAAAGAGGTATAGCGTTTTCAAGGAAAATTTGGTGATGGACTTTGCTATCTATCGTTAAAATTAATTTTGAGCCTATTAGTACTTTAACAAGGAAACAATCTTACCTAGTCTAATATCCCAATGTCTGGACAAACAATTATTTATATAGATATATTTTAACTATCTAAATATTTAGAAAAATTTATATCTCTGAAAAGAGAGTACAATCAGTTATTATTATTCATAATAAAGAAATCAAAAGGCAAATTATACCTACACACTCACACAGGGGTAGGTAAAGATATATGTAAAGGGGAGTGGGAGAATGGCCCTACAGACACACACACACCTCTCGCCCACAGCGCGCCTGGCTCTCCCTAGGACGTCATATGCCTCAATAGTTAGAAAGGCACCCTCTGCTCCTGGCCCATCCAGGCCAACGAGCACAGTTGTTTCCGCGCTCATTCAGAGCCCTTCTGCAGGCTCTACTCAAACTGGGCCCTCCCCTGGTAAAGCTGGCAACAAAAAGGGCTCCCCCCTCTTCCCCCCCAGCGTGACCGTATCCCGTAAGGCGAAACGGCCATGCGCCTCCACCGAGTCGTTAGACTCACAGGAGGCAACACCCCTGAAGTTGGTCACTAGGCTATCTTCCGGGTTTCCTAAAGCTGTCCCCCGAAAGGAGGACAGCAACAAATGAGCTTCGGATCCTTCGCCCACGCCCCGAGGGGGAGCGAGTGGCTCGGAGACGGTGGTTCTTCGAAAAGAGGGCCCCCCACCTCCGAAGCCGCAACGCCGGCCTAAAGTTTCGAGGCGGAGGGAGGAAAAGACTCGCATGGCGAGCCCAACCTTCCCAATAAGTCCTCGAAGGCGACAGATCCTTCAGCGCTTTGTCCGGCCAACAGCGCCCGGGGTTGTGCCCCCGGGAAGCGTACGGCCATTCCCGTGAGGGTCTTCAGTTTGAGGAGGGCCCCCGCGTGTCCCCCGAGCTAGGCCTGGAGGGCATATGCCTTCAATGGAATTGCCGTGTTCTCCAGGCCAACTGGGAGGAGCTGCGGAGGTTCGTCTCGTCCCGTTCCCCGTTAGCTATCTTTCTGCAGGAGACCATGCTAGGCGCATGCCCCCTGCCCACCCTCCTGGGGGTATAAGGGTCTTGAGACCCCACCACCACGAGATGGCCGGGCTGGGGGATGCGCAGTTTACTCCCGGCATGATGTCTCCGTTCTTCCTTTCTCTTTAGATACCTTCTTTCAGGCAGTGGCTGTGCAGCTGCACCTGGATAGGAGGTATACTATCATTTCTGCGTACATTCCACCGTCAGCTGACTTTGACGCGGGGGACTTCCGCCGCGTCGTGGCACGGTTGCCTGGGCCATTTCTCTTGCTTGGAGATCTGAACAGCAGGCATCCTCTCTGGGAAGATTACTCAATAAATCTCAGGGGACAAGTCCTTGCCGATCTGATCGAAGAGCTTGAGATGGGTGTCCTAAACGTGGATGAGTTTACGCATCACTGTCCGAGAACCCTTCATTTACTTGCCTTGACCTATCTCTGTGCTCTTTGGATGCACAGCCTGATTTTGATTGGGGGGATGGTCGATGACCTCCATGGTAGTGATCACTTTCCCATTCAAATATCATTTTTAGTGCAACTGCTGCTTGAGAGCCCACCTCGGTGGTGCAGGTGCTGGTGCGATGGCCTGCATTTCAGGAAATGACTGAATTCTCTATCTCAGTTGAGGAGTTTAGGTCGGTAGATGAGGCCGTTGAGTTCTTCTCCGGCAACCTCATCGCCACGGGCCTGAATACTATTCCTAGCACGCTTGGCCGTTTTGCACGCCGACCACTCTCACGGTGGTCGGCCGAGTGTGAGACGGCCCTCAAACAGAAGTGTTATGCCTATAAGCGCCGCCCGCATGATTTCACTGTCGCTGAATTTCGTCGGGCTAGGGCTAGGTTCCGGTATATTTTGAAGCACGCCCTCTACTCTACCTTGCGGGCATACGTGTCTTCACTTAACGGGAAGACCCCTTTAGCAGAGGTGTGGAAGCGAGTTAAAAGAATTCAAGGCAAGTTCTCGCAGAACCCCCTTCCGTGGCGGATTCCTTCGCGACCACTATTTCCGCATCTCTAGCCGTGATGCTGCTCCGCCAGTATTCAATGCACGTCGTGATGTCGCGGAAGGCCGCCGGCTGGACTTTTACCTCCAGAGGCGGAGAACCCTTCAACGACAGGTTTACTGGGAATGAGTTGCGTTTGGCTCTTGCTTCGTGCGCGGACACCGCCCATGGTCCGAACGATGTCCCGTACGACACGCTTCGACACCAGGGTGAGCGAGGCGCGCCTTTCATTTAGATTTGTTCAACAGGATCTGGGAGGAGGGTCTCCTCCCAGATTCCTGGCGAATCGCTACTGTGCTCGCCTTTCTCTAACCGGGGAGAGATCACTCTACTCCGACCGGTTCCCGCCCAATCTCTCTAACCTCTTGCGTGTGCAAGTTGATGGAGAAATTTTTAAATGTTAGATTTGCCTTTTTCCTGGACAGCGGAGGTCATCTGTCTTGTGCACAGTGAGGCTTCCGCAAGTTCCAATTGCGGTAAATGCCGTCTGCGAGGCGTTCCTTCGTAGTCAGCACTACTTCACAGTGTTTTTTTATCTGGAGAAGGCCTATGATACTACATGGCGATACAGTATCATGGAGACTCTCCACACGATGGGGGCGAGCGGACACCTCCCATAAGAGCAGGGAAGTGTCCTCAGTGTCACACTCTTTGCCCTAGCATCAACGGTATCACCTCAGTGCTGCCGGAAGATGTTCTCGCTACGCTCTACGTGGACGACCTTTCGATCTCCTTTGTTGGCCCAGATGCCAACTCTGGAGTGTAGACTCTAACAGGCATTGAACCGCGTCTCTCGCTATGCCGAAGCGCACAGGTTTCGGTTTTCTTTGGCCAAGACTAAGGTGGTGCACATCTGCCGCCATCCACGGCTCCACCCCGAACCAGATGTTTCTTAATGGGGTGTGCCTAGATGTGTTTGAGTCGCACCGTTTCCTTGTTTTTGTATTCGACCGACGCCTCACCTGGGAGGCTCATATTCGCAGCCTTAGGGTCTCCTGTTCCCGCGCCATGGATATTCTTGGTTCCGTGACGTTTAGCGCTTGGGTGCTGATAGGGCTACTGCCTTACTTTTCTACCGTTCCTTTGTTCGTTCGAAGGTCGACTACGGATGCGAGTTTTATGCATCTGCAGCCGAGCGTGTATTATCGGAAGGTGGACTCGATCCACCACACCGGCCTTGGCTTGGCGACCGGTGCCTTCCGCACTTCCGTCATTGAGAGCCTCTTGGTCGAAGCTGGGGAGATGCCACTTGCTCTGCGCCGCGTGCAGTGCATCACTCGCCTGTACGCGCGAGCCCGCCGCCTCCCTCAGTCGCCAACAGCTCTCACTGCATCCGCAGCTGAGACGCCAGTCATACCCTAAGCCCTTTGGGTTTAGGGCCAGGAAACTCCTTCGAGAGGTAGATATAGCTCTCGGGCTGGTGGCACCCCTGGTTCTGCCCAGGACGCCACCCTGGAGAGTACCACATTTGGCTATTTGTCGCCAAGCCTCTGCTCCCAAAGCTTGTACAGCGCCCGGAGTATTGCGTTCGACATTTTTGGAGCACACATCGTGTCACGCTGGAACCGGGCCAGTGTATACGGATGGCTCCAAGTCCCAAGATGGGGTTGGCTTCCACGCCGTATCCCCTCTGTTTGAAGTCAGCGGGGCTCTGCCAGGCGCTGCGTCTGTCTTCACGGCCGAACTGGTGTCAATACACCACTCGGTACGGGAGATTACGCGACGTGCCCGTTTCGGAGACCGGATTGTGATCTATATCGACCTACAAAGCGCCCTGAGTGCTCTCTGGGCATTGGAATCTCCGCATTCCCTGGTTCGCGATATCTGTGATGTCACGGTTTTGGCGAGCCGGGCGGATGTCGAGATTATCTTCTGCTTGGTTGCTGGACATGTAGGAATTGCGGGTAATGAGCGCGCCAAAGAGTCTGCGAGGGCTCTGCGACCGGACCAGCATTTTGCTCTTCCTCACCCTGAAGCTCATGGCAGGAATACGGGCTGCTTGGCAAAGAAGATGGGAGACGGTCAAAGGGAACTTTAAAGTTGCGTGCCATTGCGCCGCGACTGTTCCCATGCACCTACCCCCCCCCCCCCCCCCAATGCCGCGGCGGCTTCAGGTTGCTTTCTGTCGTCTCCGAATTGGGCACACTCGCGGGATGTACCACCATTTGATGGTGCGCTCGCCGGCGCCCTACTGTGAAGACTACGTTGTTCCTTAGACTGTTCGGCACATTCTTGTTGAATGTCCCAGTCTGGGTGATCTTCCCGCACGTTATCTGGGCAGGGTTGCTACCGCCTGTCCCTTGTACTCTGGACGAGTTCGTGCTCATTGACTGGTGGACTGGTAGACTTTATGGGGGAGGCCACCTTCTCCCTTTTATTTAACTAGGTTTTGTTTTGTTTTTTGTTTGTTTTTGTTATTTACTTTGTAGGTCTTACGTTTCTGCGCCGGGGGGAGGGGTGACCTCTTCCCGACACCAGAGCTTGCTCCCTAATTGTCATCATCTTCCCTTTTTATCCTGTTTTGTTTTCATATTTTTATTTCAAAGTAGCCTAGAGCTAGGCTGTGTGATTGCGGCGACTTATGCCCAAGTGGGCAGTCACCAGATTGCGTCCTTAAAAAAAACGAAAGAAGAAGAATGGATGATAGAGCTTGGAAGAGTAAAGTGTGAGGAGGTGGAGAGAAGTCAAGATTATGGGCCGAGTATAGAAAAAAAGATATAGATGACAAGAGAATAGAAATAGCAAGGGCAAGAAAGAAATTCTTTGCAACTGCTCGGCTGCTAATTTATATTTAGGGATTATTTGTATATTGCTTACCTAGTCAAAGTTAGAGGCATGGGAGCTAAAGCTCATAAAGGGTGCCTTTTCTCTGTCTCAGTCTCACAATACTTGTCATAATTGTTTTTGAAGTTGTTTATACTATGACTCATTACAACTTCCTTAGGGAAACTGTTTTATTTATTCACTACTCTTGACTTGGAAAAATGTGTTGTCTTAGTCATTCTGTATCATGTTTTGATGAGCCTTAGACTGTCACCTCTTGTATTCGGGTGGCTTTCTCTTTATACTAACTTTAGCCAATTTTCACCTCCTACTGTGTCGATACCATGTAGAATCTTAAAGGTTTGGATCATGTCACCCCTGAGTCTTCTCTCTTCAAGTGTGGTGAGGCTAAGCCAGTCCAACCTTTGATGGTAGGACAAATCGGATAAACCTGGGATCAATTTGGTGGTGCTCCATTGGACCTGTTTCAGTTTACTTATGTCTCTACTGGTGTAGGGCGACCATACTTGGATACAGTATTCTAAACTCGGCCTTATCAATGATTTATATAAGGGTAGAAACATTTCGCTATCCATATAGGTGCAGGTCCCTCTTCAAATTGGGGGTGACTACCCCAAGATCCTTTTCCCCCTTTGTAGTGGTAAGCAGGAGGATAGGGGTACTGTGGGTTACCTTTTCCCAGGTACATAACCTTGCACTTATCCTCGTTAAACTTAATCAACCAGTTTCTACTCCACTCCTCCAACCTTCTGAGATCCCTCTGCAAAACCTCTCCATCCAGGAGTGCATTAACTCTCGTGTACAGTTTTGCACCATCGGCAAAGAGTTTTCCACTGCACTCTACATTGTCCATAAGGTCATTAATGTACACTAAAAAGAACACTGAACCCAGCAAACTACCTTGTGGTACCCCACTCCAAACACTTAGCCACTCTGAGTATGACCCCTTGGACTCTTTGACACAAAAAGTTCTCCAGAGATTCTGACTGCATGTAACTTCTCCAATAGCTGCTGATGCGGGACAGTGTCAAATGCTTTTTTACAATCCAGATCAGCACATCCATGGCATCCGCATCATTGAAAGCATCCGGGAGGTCTTGAAAGAACCCTAACAGCTGGATCAGACATGACCTCCCCGATCTGAAACCGTGTTGGCCATCACTGATTAAGTTGTTTTCCTCCAGGTGGTTGATCATCCTGTGCAGGGGACAGAAGTAACGCTTACTGGTTTTTAGTTTAGTGGCTCGCACTTTTCTCTGTTCTTAAAAATTGATGTAACATTTGCTTTTTTCCAATCCTATGGGATTGCACCGTTGGTAAGGGTTTTCCTGAACAGAACCCAAAGCAGGAATGCAAGTGTAGCAATGCACTCCTTAAACAATTTGGAGTGAACCCCATCTGATCTGGGTGCAGTCCTCATGCATGCCCTCCAATAACTCTCCCTTCCTCTAGGCTGAATTCGCATTGGCTCAATTCTTCTCCTTCAAATCGTTTAATCACTCATGTTATTGGGGTTTCAGTCTGAACACCATTTCCTTTATTTTAGTTTTACTCCTCTGGTGTAGGCAAAGAAGACACGGGGGTCCTCCTTTACTTCTAGTGCAAGCAATTTTTCGAACTGGTAGACAGCTTCCCTTACTGCCCTTGTTGACTCATTTCTTGCCCTGCAGTATGAACTATACCTCACTCTGTTTCTTTTATGATGGTAGCTCTTCCACACCGCTTCCTTGTTTCTTATCTTGTTCATTGTTTTCTGGGTCATCCACTTGGGCTAGGTGCTTATATCGGTGACTGTAGCTGGACTTTTGGGGAGGCAGATTTTGATTTTATGGTTGTATTCAGCCTTTGTGCCTTCCCAGATTTCCTCAAGACTTTTATTTCTTAGTTCATCCCAATTCATTTGCTGAAACATTTCATTAGCCTTCATGTAGTCACCTTTATAGTATTGTCTTATTTGGATTTTTATTATCAAAGTGTATTATTCCATCCACAGCCATCTGAAAGATTATAACGCTATGATCACTCGTTCCAATGGGTGCATTGTACTTTATATCACTTCTAGTTCGTTGTTTGTCAAGATTAGGTTCAACAATGAAGGAGTCACTTCCTCATGCCCTGGTGAACTTGGTTGTGTGCTGATGTAAAAATGCATACTGGCATATCTTGTAAAACTGTGCTTGTTCACTATGTGGCTGTCCATGAATATAGTGCCTTTCCCAGTCGATATCCTTAAAATTAAAGTCTCCACATATGAGAACCTGGTTAGCCCTAATGTTACATGCTTCAATTATGGTCTACCTGATTCCTCTATTGTAATCTTCCGTCGCATTTGGTCATTGGTACTGTAGCGGCGGGATCGCGAGTCCCCAGCCAAAAGTTCCCGCCGCCCTGACAAGGTCCGCTCGGTGGTTCAAGGAGAGTGTATTGAGGAGAGAGAGTATTTTCTAAATTTATTAAAAACCAATGAATAATGGCGATCAACCACAACCCCAGTAAATAATAAAAATGCAAATTCAACCAATCACCAAAATATTTACAATTTCTAAACACACAAAAAAAATATATATAGTTGGCCTCACAATAATACCTTGGCCAACAAACACATGTATATTTACACAAAATGCCTTACAATAAGATCTTGGCCACGCAACGAATATTAGAACCAAGATATCGCGAAAGATGGGTGCACCCTTAACTATCTAATCGAGTGAGACGTATCAGAGAAAGTGGGAGGTGGATCACTTTCTGCGGGATTCTGAGGGGTCCTGGACTCGGCAAAGCCGAGGATTTTGGGTTGCTGGGACGCTTGTTGGTACCAACTGCTGGGTCACAGTCGGTTGGATGCTGCTTCAACCACTCCCTGGAGACTGGAAGGTGCTGGCCAAGGTCCACTACTTAGAAAATTGCCCCAAAAGGTAGGCACACTTGCGAGGGTCAGGATTGGCTTCAGCCGTCTCTGAAAGCCAGATGTCGGCGACAATCGGTACCACGGAACTGGAAAAGAGAAGGCACATTCAGTCAACTATTCACTGCCACACTCAAACATCTTTACTCCTAACTCATTCAACCATATCCACTCTCACACAATCTTCACTCACCTATCCTCCGTCCAGGCGGTTCTTCCTTCTTCAGTCACAACTAATGACTTCCAAACTATTAAACTAACAATATTTGCTGAAAGAATCCGCCTAAAAAGAAAACAGGAGATGAATGGGGGAGCACGATAGAGATCCATCGAGTCCCCCCCACACAAAGCAAAGACGGTGATCACACGATCCACACACACACACATTCTGCAAAAGAAGAAAAAAGATTAGACATAGGGGAGGGGAGGCGGACAACCAAACTACTACATCCCTCCCAGCTAAATTCGCCTCACCTCACCATGTCTCAATCCCCATCTTCATTCATTCACAATGCTTTCGACATCACCCAGTCATACTCTTTCACTCTGCCTCTCCTCCTAGTCACAGGTCCATCAACTGTCGTAATGTCTCCTCATGTCTGTCCATGGCCCCTTCTCTATGTACTTCATCCACACACACATCCGACATTCCTTGACCAATCCCACTCAAATCCTCAACTAACCTCTCTACTACATCCATCAAACCTTCCCATTCTTTCATAGCATTTATCGACTCTTGTTCCAATTTTGCACTTATCCCATTTATACTCTCTAGCATAGACTCAGACTCATTCAACGGAAACTTACAAATACTGTACGTTCTATCATATACTCCATCTCGATCTTGCACAAACCCAGAAAACTCTCTCACATCACTCTCACCAAACTGTTCCATCCATTCATCCTTTCTCAACCGTTTACTCTTACGCCTTCCCCTTCGATGTTCAACTAACACTAACTGCTTTCCCTCTAAAGCACTAGCTATATCATCCACCATTTCACAGTCTTCCATTCTTTCAGACAGATATTCATTCACCGGATGTTGCACCAAATACTCAGGAGGTTCACACCACTTTTGCAACTGACTTTGATGCGCTCTACGTTCATCCAAACTTCCATCCTCTCTTTCACGAACTATCACATAACTTACCCCATTTGACCAAACCTTTCTTACTAGAAACGGACCTTCAAATTTCTCTTTCAACTTATCCACATTCAGTCTACCTTTTGTCTCAATCTCCTTTAGTACTTTATCACCCACAGAAAAACTCTCAAACCTTTCATTCCCTTTTCTCCACAACTCACAATCCTTCTCACTAAGTCCCATATGTGGCCTAATCATTCGTTCAAAGTTCATCAAATACTTACATGGTGACATTCCAATCGCCTTATGCACTGTCATGTTATACGCCCAAAGCACTCTTCCCAAACATTCATCCCATTCTTTTCCATCTTTCACCATCAATCGTAACATCTCACTCAAAGTTCTTATCGTTCTTTCAGCCAAACCATTCGCACTAGGCATATACGGCGTCGTTCGCACATGATCTATTCCCCATTCACTCAACATCTCCTCAAAAGCACGTCCTACAAACTCAGGTCCATTGTCACTCAACATTCGCACAGGCTTACACATGCACATGGGCAACATTCTCTCACTCACTTCTCTAGCAACAGTCAATGAAGATTTATTTGTCACAGGTGCAGCATACGCAAATTTGCTCTTATGATCCACCATCACAATCATCCCTACATACCCTCTTGCAGTCCTCGGAAAAGACACGCAATCGATCACTACCATTTCAAAGGGTTCATTCACACTCAACTTTAATACAGGTGGGGCGACATACACTCTCTGATACTTTCTCTTTTGGCACACTTCACACGTAGTCGCTACATCCACGCAAATCTTTCTCAAAAAGGGACTAAATATACATCCTTTCATACATTCCCACAATTTATTCTTACCCATATGTCCAAACCTATCATGCACAATCTTCACCATTCCAATCGTGCCACACACGGAAAACACCGGAATATATACATCCTCATCATCTATACATTGCACAAAATACACTAAACCCTTGCACACTACAAACTTTCCAGCAAACCTTCTAAACTCTCTTAATATGCAACTCCATTCATTCACAGGAACACTGGTCATCACGCTATCTTTCAATTCACACACCATCGGACATGACTCTTGCATGCTCTCTATATCTTCAGCAGTCAACAGCTCTTCACTCAAATCGACACCTGCCACTCCTACAAATCCAGTTGAGCCTACAAGCTCACTCTGCAACTTCCCAACTGTTACACCATCTTTCACTAAACATTCATTACATACATCCACTGAAATCCTATTCTTACGCAGAAAATCGATCCCAAACAGAAAACAATAAGGTAACTCATTCTCACTTAGCACAACAAATTCCTGCAATATATCATTCAACTTCCCCATGCTTACAGACAAACTCACTTCCTCCCATGCCATAATACGTCCACTTCCGAGTCCACTTATCGAAACTGTCACACCTTTTCTAGAAACATTCAAACTCATATTGTCAGCATCATGCACAACCTTTGCATTCACCAAGGAAATTTGCGCACCTGTGTCAATCATTCCACAATAGCTCTTCCCATTCATAGTCAAGGTAACTTGCACTCTCTCTTCAAGTCCATGTTCACACATTATATTCAACACTTCGGTCTGTTCCACAAACACTTCTGCAGCATCCAAACCTTCATCTTCACTAACAGGAACAGTTACTTCGCAAACCTAGTCAATCTCTCTTCTTACATAATTCTTCTTCTCAATCAGCCAATTATAATGCACACCACTCAAACATTGCAGATGCAACTCATACCCATTCACTCGGTCTACACCTTTACCACGATACATCACTGGCTTCTCCACACCATAATGCACATATACTCTCACACCAAACAGCTTACTCACTATCGCTAACACTTCCTGAAACATCATCACTCCTGGCATACACATACTTCTTAACTCTTTTCTTAACCTACTTGAATTTTCCATTCCCAATTGCTCTGGTCTCTTACACGCTTCTTCCATAACCACCTTTCGTAATGCATTCACACTTTCTGGCACCTTTTCAGGCAATCCATCTTTCACCAAGTCTCGTAAACCATATAACACACTTTCGAACATAGAATCACCTCCTCCCTTACATTTTCTTCCAACAACTACACCTGCTGGCAAATACTCAGGATTTATGCTTACAGTCTCACTCTCATTCAAACTACAAGGCAAACGTGACATCAAATCAGCAATCACATTCCTTTCACCTGGCAAATAGTCAACCACAAAATTAAAATCACTCAAATCCTCTATCGTCCTTGCAAGCCTACTATCAACTAACCTCATACGCTGCAAATACACTAGTGGCTGGTGATCTGTTCTCACTACAAACCGTACTCCATACAGAAATGGTCGTAACGACTTGAGACAGAATCTTAACGCAGCCAGCTCTCTTTCAATCGTTGAATATGCACGCTCTGCCACACTAAACGCCTTGGAAACATACGCAATTACTCGCTTTCTTTCAACTCCATTCACAACTTGATCTTGCATCAAACATCCACCCATCGAATGACCACTTGCATCCGTATACACTTCAAGCATTCCTGCATTTGTTCCATATGCTGGATACGCAAGTTCCACATCTTTTGCAACTTCCGCTTTTAAGTTTTCAAACGCTGCATTCATAGAGTCATTCCACTTAATCACAGTACTCTTCTTTTTCCCAGTCCATACACTCAACGGTTTCATTACACCTGAACAATCTTTCATAAACTTTCTTCCAAACTCAACTAAACCAAGAAATCCACGCAACTCTCTCACTGTGGTAGGCTTAGGGAAATTCCTAACCTTTCCCACGAACTTCTCCGATTTACGCAATCCAACTGCACTCACCTTATGTCCTAAAAACTCATCTTCACTAGCAAACCATACACATTTAGACAACTTCACTTTCACACCAACCTCTTCCAACTTTCTTAAAACATCATTCACCAAGGTCATATGTTCTTCCATGTTCTCACTCATCACCAAAATATCATCCAAAAACACTCGTACATTCTTACACGGAAAACCACTCAACTCTACATTCATAGCACGCTGAAAAGCAGCTGGGGCGTTCGCCAACCCAAAGCTCAGGTTTCTAAACTGATAATGGCGCTTTGAGGTAGAGAACGCCGTAATAGGCTTACTCTCTTCAGCCACAGGCATCTGGTAGTATCCACGTACCAGATCCATCTTAGAAAACACTTTCATTCCATACATACTGTACACACATTCAGACACAACACTCATAGGAAACTTGTCTTTCAACGTTCGTTCATTCACTC
Organism: Ceratothoa steindachneri; assembly: GCA_963969495.1. Taxonomy (NCBI): domain Eukaryota; kingdom Metazoa; phylum Arthropoda; class Malacostraca; order Isopoda; family Cymothoidae; genus Ceratothoa; species Ceratothoa steindachneri. The sequence goes on from OZ018329.1 coordinate 85,745,044, forward strand.
TTCTATAGTCAATACACAGTCGCAAACGTCCATCTGGCTTTCGTACAGGTACAATCGGACTATTCCAGGCACTCACACTCGGCTCAATCACGCCAATTCTCTCTAATTCCTCACACTGTTCCTCAATCTCTTGAGCCACAGGGGCAGGGAAATGACGAGGTCTTTGATATATTGGCATATCGTCGCTCAAAATTATTTTGAACTCAGGCAAGCGAGCGTTGCCAAAGTCCTCATCCCCTTGACTCAAAGCACCTCTCCTATTCCACAACATCCTGTAAACTTTTTGCTTCTCACATTCACTCAACTTTTCTTCCAATTTCACTTGCTCAATCAAATCTTCATACTTCCAAACATTCAATGTTACACTCACGGAAAACACATTTGCGTTCACCACATGCATATCATTCTCCATATTCACCACTGTATTTAACACACCCAATTTATCTCCCACTTGCACTCCTCTAAGACTCTTCCTTCGCAGATCAGGCCAAACTTGCATGCAGACACGCGGATCTTTCATATCAATTATACCATCAAACACATGCACCACTCGCCTTAATCGATAGTTCGCAGCACTACCATCCAAGACATAAATATTCCCATCATTCTCATTTATCTCGACATCTGAATTCCATCCAATCCTTACACTCAATGTTTTATTATGCTTGACAGGCACACTCTCAATCGCATATACCTCCAGACCTTTCATGATGTTCACTCTCACACTTCCATCTGGATTCACATACCATTGAAACTTCATACTTCCATCCTTCTTACATTCAATCATCTCTAAATCAGGGTGAATCACAATACCATTCGCTTTCAAAAACTTATAACCTAATAGCATGTCATACTTCTTTTTTGCACCTTCTACAACAAAAAATTCATCTTCATTCATCCGGACACCGGCAATCAAAACACTCTCTCTAAACCTTGCAACAATCGGCTCATCCTGTTCACCTAATCCAGTCAAATGATATCCACGATCCTTAACTTCACTTACTTTCATTCCTACAAATGCTTCATAGTACACCACATTCACCTTACATCCTGTATCAATCAATGCACTAACTTCTCGTTCTCCACACTTAATTTTAACACACATACACCTATTCACTCTCTGACCCCAATTCACTCCACGATTTGACAATCCTTCTCTCACATTCATCCCTTGCACTCTAGAGAATTCCCCAGAAGGAACCCTCTCATTCCTTAGTTTCCCTGAGTCGTATCCTCTCGATTACTTGCATCATTCCCATCCATTCTTTCATTCATGCATCTTTCTCCGGTCCTACACAACCTTGTTGCATGACCTACCATTCCGCATTTACCACAGGTAGCTCTTGGACTGGCACACATCCTGGCATAATGCCCTATCGGCCCACAATTACCACACACTCCAGGTCCACTCATATTTACTCGACCACCTTCCCTGCAATCTCGTACCAAGTGGCCCATTCTTCCACATCCATAACACGCTCTTTCCCTCGCACGACTACAATCTTTTATCATGTGCCCCATTTGTCCACAGCCAAAGCAACTTCCTTGTGACCAGCGACAGTCAACCCTCATATGCCCAACTTTCTTGCACCTCAGACACCTAGGCTCATTTACTCTAGATCTACTGTCATTCCTACCATTTGTGCGACCACTATTCCGACCATTCTGAACCCTTCTCCACCCATTCTGACTCTCACTCCTACTTTTACTCCCTCTCGGTTCGCGGCCAACATACACACACTGTTGTTCATTCTGCCCGTAATAATTTTCTAAAAATCTTGTCATCACATCGATCGGGTTCTCTATCAGCGCATCCCGATAGGACCGGAACTGGGGCAACTTACTGATACTTGAGTTGCGCACAGTGTGAATCGAGGCCTCCTCCCTTCCATAATCCTCAAATTCACGGTCCTCTAACATCTCCAGTACATCCTTCCATAGCAATCTTTCACCAGCCCATTTCATCTTCTCTTTCCTCTTATACATCACATACTCACTCACTTCATTCGGAACCGTATTTAAAAACTTCTTCATCAGCTCCTTATTCCCATTTATTCCGTCATCTCCAAATCTCATTCGTGCCAAGGACTCTAAGCGATGGGCATAAGAATTCACATCCTCATTCTTCCCCATTCTCGCTTCCTCAAACCCATTTGTTTTCTTATACTTCACACTTGTCTTCATCCTCTTACAGTGCTCTATTATTCTCTCTTTCATAACCTCCCACTTAGGCTCACCCACACTCATAATTGTCCGGTAAAAGTCCTTCATACGCCCATCCAGAAACTCGCACAACTCTTTCACCCCAAATCTATTATTCTCTCCAAATTTTTCCTTACAATAATTTTCATACACTTTCAAAAACACTTTCACATCTTTTGCTCCTTCCACTCTAAACTTACTTAACTTTGGCACTTCTCTGATCAGTATACTCCGATGAACCTCAGCATCACTTTCACTATCACTCACTTCTCTCCCACTTTCACTCATGCCTTCATTCGAGCTGAAATATAAGGAGTCAATACTAGCCAGTCGGGTCCTTTCCTGTCGCTCTGGGCATCTAGTCTTTGGGGTCTTCTTTTTTCGATGCCTAGTCATTTGCAGGGGTTCCTTTATGCCTGTCAATCCCTTTTTATCAGTCATCTCAATTCCAAGTGGAGTCGAGGCCACACCCCCACCAATTGCACCTGATTCTCCCATTTTCTCATTCAGCATTCGCATCAATCTTTCCTCCATTCGCACCTCACTGTCTTTAATCCTCTCTTCCATTCTCACTTCCATCTCCCTCATTTTCCTTTTCAAACTATCATTCTCTTCTCTCAAATGCGCATTTTCTCTGTCTTTCTGCCGCACTAACTCATTTAGTCTTCTCATCTCCAACTCCATGGTCCCAATCTGTTCCTCCTCCATTAGGGACAAAAGACACAGGCTCTCACTCCTCTCCTTCCTCAAACCACCGGGCAGTCCCTATTCGGGCGCCAAAAATATGTATCGGCGGGATCGCGAGTCCCCAGCCAAAAGTTCCCGCCGCCCTGACAAGGTCCGCTCGGTGGTTCAAGGAGAGTGTATTGAGGAGAGAGAGCATTTTCTAAATTTATTAAAAACCAATGAATAATGGCTGTAGCGGGCAGAAAATAGATCTCTAATCCCAATCGATAATCGATCCAACCCGCTTCCTACACTGTCCGGACGTGAGAAATCGAGGGAGAATAAAACGGATTGTATATACAGTCCCTTTACTTACAAAAAAATACAATGATAGTTACAGTTTATATTTACAAAATTTTATATTTACTAGGGAAGTGTGCACACTTCAAAATGAGGCTAAATTCCCCAATCAAAATAACGATACCAAACGAGAATCTTATAACGGGCGGATACAACAATTTACGTATATTCTACACAAAACAAAAAAAACACAACCACAACCGAACGAAAAGGGGACACGCGCTATGACTTGCTGGAGGTGGGTGGTAGTTGGTTAACTAGAAAGAGGCAGGATTGTCAACGAAGGCAGGTATGGCGGTTCAGGTGGTTAGAGACACGAAAGCCCTCCTCTCAGGGCTGGGTGGAGCACTCTTCTATAGAACCCCTCTTGCTGCCAGTCCACACTTCCACTCTCTGAAGAAGAGATATATCCTCCTTCAGTGACCCATTTATTTATACATGGATGGCGAAACTAATAAGTGGGCATTACCCGAAAATACATTCACTAGCTTACCTCTTTCCAGAATATGACGCTTTGATAAAAGTTAATTTAAACAAAGAACTATCTTATTATAGTGATATTTCAAAATTAGCTATTATCTTTCCAGAATAACGCCTGGAAAGAAAGAAAAACATGGTAATCATTTTATACATGAATTAAACAAAAATAAAACAAACCCATTCCCATTCACACACATTCTTACAGAGGGAGGGAGAGGGTACTGAGAAAAGGGGTGGGAGAATGGCCCTTTTACACACTCACATTCGCCCCACCACACCCCTCCTTCCTTAAGCCATTCGACCAGCCACTCACTAAACCCTTTCAATCACTCTTCACGGTACCACTTGTGCTCAATCGCACCCTTCTGCACCCATTCACACTCGTCTACTGGTCCTTGGCTACGCGTAGCAATTAGTCGGGGTTGTTCGTCAGTCGTCCTGTCAGTCTCATCGTCACTATTTATCATCTCATCAACCATACTCTTAGCCCTCATTACCAGTTCTCCCATCTCACGACAGAATTCTTTCATACTCTTCCGTTCAGAACCCTCACTCTTCATACCCCCATTCATCAGCTCCTCACTCACAGCTCTTATCCAACTCAAGGTACATTCTTGCGAAACAGACAGGTCACTCACATCCCCTGTATTCTCAACAGGCATACCAGAAACCCCTTCGACTGGTTCCCACCAGAAACCTGAAAAATCAGCCACTTCATCATTCACTACATCAAATTCACCCCTACTATTACCATTCATAAAACCCGAAAAATCAGCCACACTAGGTTCATTCTGCCCAAACACACTATCATTCATACTATTCCCAAAACCAGAAAAATCAGGCACAGGCAGCTCACTCACTCGTCTACTTATACCAGCCAAATCACTCACCTGTTTACGCAAAAACTCAATCTCCCTTTCAAGATCCCCCATACCAGAAACACTCTGCTCAGACTTACTTTCATTCGTACTTGCATTCTTCCTTTCACCCTTCTTTGTACGCTTTCTATTCCTCGAGACTAAGACTAGCTCTTTCCCAGACAGATCCATTCTATCACATTCAATCTCATCATCATGCACTTTACCTCTTTCTCTACACAGTCCATACACCGGATGGCTCACCAGGTAGTCAGGAGGTTCTCTCCATCTCCTTAACTGACTCTGATGAGCCCGCACTCTCTCAGTCATGCCGTCATTCAAACTCTCCAAAACATACGTCACTCCATTTTCCCAAACCCTCACAACTCTATAAGGTCCATCAAACTTCTCACTCATCTTTGATACATTCAACCTACCCTTCACTTCTTTCACCTTCAATACTTTTGTACCTAATTCAAATGAACGGAACCTTTCATGCGCCTCGCGCCATACACTCTGCTCACTTTCACTCAAACGAAACCTATCTTTCACTCGCCTTTCAAAATTCATCACAAACTGACATGGGGACATTCCAGTTGCACTATGCACAATTGAATTATACGCCCACAACACTCTCCCCAGACACACATCCCAGTCATTCACTGTCGTACTCATCATTCTCAACATCTCACACAAGGTTCTTATAGTCCGTTCAGCCAATCCGTTTGAAGACGGTACATACGGAGTTGTTCTCACATGCTCCACACCATTCTCTCTCAACATTTGCTCAAACACTTCCCCTACAAATTCAGGCCCATTATCACTCAGACATCTTCTAGGCTTCCATACACACATAGGAAAGAACAACTGCTCAACCACACGCGCAACAGTCACACTCCTTTTATCTCTCACAGGCGCTGCATACACAAACTTACTTTTATGATCAACCATAACAACCATACCAACATTCCCAGCACTCGTACGCGGCAAAGACACACAATCAATCACTACCAATTCAAACGGTTCTTTCGCATCAACTTTCAACATCGGTGGTTTCACTTGCACACCTTGCACCTTTCGCTTCTGACACCTTTCACACGTAGTTGCAACATCATTCACAACAGTTCTCAGAAACGGATGGAACACATGCTCCTTCATACACTCCCACAGCTTAAACTTACCCATATGCCCATAATTATCATGCACAACCTTCACCAGACCAATCATACCAACTAAGGACATCACAGGTACATACATATCATCACCACCCTTCACATGCCTCACAAAATATACAACATCCATACAAACAACAAAATCCTTAGCATACCTTTTAAAATCACTTAAACACTCTGGCCATTCATTCAAATCAACACGCATCATTACACACTTCTTCAACTCACTAACAAAAGGACACATCTCTTGCATCTCTAGAATATCATCATCACTTAAAATCTCATTCTCATCATCCATGACCAACTCAATCATACCGCAAAACTTGACAACATTCTTCGCACACTCATTCAACCTCATCACCTCACATTCACCTTTCATAAGACGATCCTTATCAGCATCCAAAGACAAATCATTCAATCTCATAAAGTCTACACCAAGCAAGAAACAACAAGGCATTTGCTCACCTTTCAGAATCACAAAGTCATGCTTCACATTCACACCATTACCCAAACTCACTTTCAGACTAACCTGTTCCCATGCCACTATCAAGCCATTCCCTAATCCACTTATCCGTAACTTCACAGGTTTATGCTCGCAACATCTAAACTCTTCATACTTACTCAGAATATTCTCATTCACTAAAGACACTTGCGCTCCAGTATCAATCAAACCACAGAACAACCTTTCACCAACTTTCACTCTCGCTTCCATCATATCAGGTCCACCATGTTCGCAATACACAGAAGGAACAAGCACACCAACATCAGCACTGATATCCACACTGTCATTAACTCCCATATCATCACTCAACACACACTCATCTTCATCCAGACAATCATTCTTCTCTCTTATATATGAACACTTTTCAATTACCCAATTGTAGTGCACACCGCTCAAACATTGCAGATGTACCACATTAGGATTCAAACCCTTCATCTTCTCATCCTTGTACACAATCGGCCTCTCACCACCAAAGTGCACATAAACAATCACTCCATACAAACGACTCACTACAATCAACACTTCCTGAAATGGCGGAACCCCTTGCATACACATCGCTCTCAATTCTTTCATGAAGTTCCGCACCTTTGCCATACCAATGCTTTCAGGCTTCCTACACACTTCATTCATTACCTCCTTCATTAAATCATCTACACTATCGGGCACTCTCACATCTACTCCATCACTCTTCAAATCTTGCAAACCATTCCATACACTCTCAAACAAGGAATCACCACCACCCTTACTCTCTTTTCCATTCATAATCCCTTTCGGCAAATACTCAGGATCACTCACTCCACACACATTTTCATCATTCGTACCAGGATATCTTGACATCAAATCAGCCACTCCATTCCATTCACCAGGCACATAGTCAAAGTCACTCAAATCTTCCAAAGTCCTTGCAATCCTACTATCAGCCCACTTCATACGCTGCAGATACACAAGAGGTTGATGATCGGTTTTTATCACAAACCTCACACCATACAAAAATGGACGCAACACTTTCAAACAATATCTTATCGCAGCCAGCTCTCGTTCCACAGTCAAATACTTTCGTTCTGCAACATTCATAGCCTTGGATACATACCCAATTATTCGCCTGACATTCTCTCCATTCAAACGCTGCTCTTGCATCAGAAAACCTCCCATACAATACCCACTCGCATCTGTATACAATTCAAGCATTTTAGCATTTACACTATAATCTGGGTAAGCTAATTCAACATCTTCAGCCGCTGCCTCCTTCAGTCTCTCATACGCCTCATTCATCTTATCATTGCACTTGACAACCGTACTACCTTTCTTGCCCATCCACTCAGTCAGAGGCTTACTCAGACCTGAACAATCACATATAAACTTTCGCTGGAACTCAATCAAACCCAAAAATGACTTCAGTTGCTTCACAGTCACCGGTTTAGGAAACATTCGCACCTTCTCAACATACTTCGATGATTTACGCAATCCATTCTCACTCACCATATGCCCAAGGAATTCCACTTCTTTCGCAAACCATTCACACTTCGCCACTTTCACCTTCACACCAACACTCTCCAACGTTCTCAACACATCATTCACCAATCTCATATGCTCCTCAAAAGTCTCAGTCATAATCAAAATATCATCTATAAACGCAATCACATTCTTACTCGCAAACTTACTCAACACAACATTCATTGCCCGCTGGAAGGCTCCGGGAGCATTAGCCAACCCAAAGCTGAGGTTCCGGAACTGGTAATGCCTCTTTGAGGAAGAGAAGGCAGTTACTGGCCGGCTCTCCTCAGCAATGGGCATCTGGTAATACCCCCGTACCAGATCCAGCTTCGTAAACCACTCCATCCCATGCATACTATACACACACTCAGATACCACACACATCGGAAACCTTTCTTTCACAGTCCTTTCATTCACCTTTCGATAATCCACACACAGACGCAATCTTCCATCCGGCTTACGTACAGGTACAATTGGACTATTCCATGCACTCTCACTCTCCTCAATCACCCCCAATTGCTCCAATTCCAAACACTGCTCCTCAATCTCTTCAGCAACCGGACGTTGGAAATGCCTCGGCCGCTGATAGATTGGGGAGTCCTCCTTCAGGACAATCTTGAATTCCGGGAGCTTTGCAACCCCGAAATCCAGATCCCCCTTACTGAGGGCTCCCTTTCGCTCAAATATCATTCGATACACATCCTCCCTTTCATACTCAGTCAAACATCCATCCAATTTCACCATGTCCTTCACCTCATTATACATCCATTCACATGTCTTTTCATTCGCAACATTCACCCTGATATCCGTACTATCATCCATACCTACCTCATTGACAGTGGAGAGGTGGCCCAGTACATCTCCGACTTGGATTCCCCTCACCTGCCCTTTCACACTGGGGTCTGCCTGCACACATAAAAAAGGATCATTCATTCTCATCAAGCCATCAAACACACAAGCAACACGCCTTACCTTATAACACGCATCCTTTCCATCCAATATCACAGTGTTCTCACTCACATTCAAACTAACATCCTTACTCCAACTCACTCTAACAGACACCCTTTCACCCTTCACAAGCCTTACATTCTCCATAGCAGTCACCTTAATATCAGTAAACACACTCCTCAAAACGCTACCATCTTTCCCTACATACAACTTATACACCCCATTTTTACCAATCTTTCTCTCAATCTGATCACTCGCAGGATGCACAACCATACGATTCATTTTTATAAAATCATACCCCAAAATCACACCATACTCACTACTCACCTTATCAATCACAGAAAATTCACATTCATTCATCATCATACCATGCATTCGAACAGGTGACCTTATCATTCCAATCACAGGCACTCTCCTATTACCAATACCTACTAAACTACCCTTGCACTCAGACAGGAGGGCTTTCTCGCTAAACTTGTCATACACATCTTTATATACCAAGCTCGCCTTGCATCCAGAATCTATTAAAGCCAAACACTCAATTCCATTCAACTCCACCTTCACACTCAGACACTCATACTTCCTACCAGACAGCACTTTCACACTAGACAGACTTACCAACACATTACTCACACTCATGCACCCAGAGGATACTTCAGCAGGTACCCTCTTATCATTCAGTTTCCCGCTTCAGACTTTCCATTCACACCTTGCGCTCTCAGTCTAATCCAACACTTTTCACTTGAATGTCCTTCCATCGCACAATAGCTACATACATTCCTCTGGTCACGACACATCCTTGCATAATGACCAGCCTTTCCACAATTACCACATGCATATTTCATACTTTCCCCACCAGTTGCTCCACCATTCAACCTCGGACAATCTTTCTTCAAATGGCCTATTTCTTTACACTCGAAGCACTCTTTCACACTTTCCTGGCAATCCTTTATCATATGCCCTTTCTTACCACACCCAAAACATGCACCAGATGTCCACCTACATTCTGCCAACATATGAGTTTTCCTTCCACACCGACGACATTCCACAATCTTTCTCCCACCATTCGGTCTCTCGTTTGCTGGGACATACCTCGGTTTCTCTCTCATATATCCGTTCCCACGCTTGAAATTCATCTGCCCCCTTCCATTCAACCACCCTCCATTTGCCCATCCATTCTGCCGGCCCAGGAAGTTTGACATCACTCCAGCTGGTGCAGCCTTCAGGGCATCCCTGTAGCTGACAAACTGCTGGGGTGGATGAAAGCTCCTGGGCTTCTTACCCCCAACATTCACACTGTACCATCCATCCTCTTCTAGATCGCTTTCATCATCAAATCGTCCATCTTCTAACAGTTCCAACACATCCTCCCACATCAACCGTTCACCTGTCAGTCTCACTCTCTCCTTTCTCTTTCCACTCAGCCATTCACTCACCTTTCGCGGGATCGTGTCTAAAAACTTCCTCATGAGTGGTTTACATTCATTTACATCATCATCACCATACCTCGTTCTTGCCATACTCTCAAGCCTATGTGCATACATATTCACACTTTCACTCTTCCCCATTCGAGCCTTCTCAAATTCATTCACCCTCTTATACTTCACACTCTCTTTCATTCGTTTCACCTGCCCAATCAATCTCTTCTTCACTACATCGTACTTTGGCTCTCCCACACTCGTTATCACTCGCAAGAACTCAAACACTTTCCCATCCAAACAATCTCCCAGAACACTCACCCTGTGACCCTTGTTCTGCGGGTACTTGAGCTTGCAGTACCGCTCAAAATCCCCGAAGAACTCATCCATACTCTTTCCCCCATGCAATCTAAACTTATCAATCCTTGGCACTTCCCTAATCAAAATTCCTTTTCCCACATCCACTTCACTCTCCGAAGAGCTACTCTCGGTCTCACTCATTCCAATCATATCGTCACTCTCTCCCTCATCTGAGTATAGCGAATCCACACTCTTCCCTCTCGCCTTCCTATCCTTAACCTTAGAACCATGCTTACTTCCTCTCTTACTTTCCACTCTCTTCCATTCACCCCCTTTCCTACCACTCACAGTATCTTCTTTAGACTCAACCCTACTGCCATCCATTCCATTTAGCGGAGTCCCTTCAGTAGGAGCAGGGGTCAGGGTTGTAGGTCCTGGGACTGATCCAGCCCCTGTCATCATGTTATACAGGTCCTGCATCCGTCGGTCCGTCTGATCCTGTCGGTCTCCCATTTCCTTCTTCATCTTATCAGTCTTTTCATTCATCCCTTTTATTTTATTCTCCATTCCCTCCATCATTCCCCGCAACATTTCACACTCCTCTTCTTTCTTTCTCAACTCCAGTCTCAATCGCACTACTTCTTCATTCAACGTTTCCGCTACAGCCATTGTTCCCAAGTTAGTAAAAAGATAGGAGAAGGGAAAAATCAATCAAACTACTTGTCACACTAATTGGGTATGGACTGCAATCCAATACAGTCAAGTTTCGAAGTCTCACGTCCCTATTCGGGCGCCAAATGTAGCGGGCCGAAAATAGATCTCTAATCCCAATCGATAATCGATCCAACCCGCTTCCTACACTGTCCGGACGTGAGAAATCGAGGGAGAATATAACGGATTGTATATACAGTCCCTTTACTTACAAAAAAAATACAATGATAGTTACAGTTTATATTTACAAAATTTTATATTTACTAGGGAAGTGTGCACACTTCAAAATGAGGCTAAATTCCCCAATCAAAATAACGATACCAAACGAGAATCTTATAACGGGTGGATACAACAATTTACGTATATTCTACACAAAACAAAAAAAACACAACCACAACCGAACGAAAAGGGGACGCGCGCTATGACTTGCTGGAGGTGGGTGGTAGTTGGTTAACTAGAAGGAGGCAGGATTGTCAACGAAGGCAGGTATGGCGGTTCAGGTGGTTAGAGACACGAAAGCCCTCCTCTCAGGGCTGGGTGGAGCACTCTTCTATAGAACCCCTCTTGCTGCCAGTCCACACTTCCACTCTCTGAAGAAGAGATATATCCTCCTTCAGTGACCCATTTATTTATACATGGATGGCGAAACTAATAAGTGGGCATTACCCGAAAATACATTCACTAGCTTACCTCTTTCCAGAATATGACGCTTTGATAAAAGTTAATTTAAACAAAGAACTATCTTATTATAGTGATATTTCAAAATTAGCTATTATCTTTCCAGAATAATGCCTGGAAAGAAAGAAAAACATGGTAATCATTTTATACATGAATTAAACAAAAATAAAACAAACCCATTCCCATTCACACACATTCTTACAGAGGGAGGGAGAGGGTACTGAGAAAAGGGGTGGGAGAATGGCCCTTTTACACACACTCACATTCGCCCCACCACATGGCAATCAACCACAACCCCAGTAAATAATAAAAATGCAAATTCAACCAATCACCAAAATATTTACAATTTCTAAACACACAAAAAAAATATATATAGCGGACAACCAAACTACTACAGTACATACACCCAAAGAGCATTATGTTCCATCCAATGTCAAGTTGACACAAAACTGCTTTGATATTTTTGTGTTTGGTTACTAGAAGACAGTTTCAAACTGAGCTATGAGTTACTATATGCCACCTCTCCAGGAAAAAGGTAATAAGCCATGCAGCTTATCTTCAACTTTACCCAGATAAATAACCTACCTTTATAAATAACAAACGTGAAGCACCTCTATAGTAATATCCATGATGGTCAAGTAAGCTGCCCCAGTTCACCCATCTACTCAGTTAATCAGCTACCCTAGAAATGGGTCATGTTTTATTTAATAAGAGAGGTAAGCTTTTTATAAGGGTCAGCACATATTCTGCAGGTAAGTATAAGTAAATATGTATATCACAGCTCTGTAGTACTTGAGTTTATGTGGGATTAAAAGTGTTCGATGATCTAACTTTATTGTACTGACCACTTTCCCATTCAAGTATCTGGGCCACTGCTGCCTGAAAAAATGCCCCGTGGTTGCTTTGAAATGGTGCGATGGTCCATATTTCTGGAAATAGATGATTTCTCTGTCTCAGTTGATGAGTTTGTCTCAGTTGATGAGTTTAAGTTGGTGGATCATGCCATGGGTTTTCTCCAGCAACCTCATCACAGTCATTTTGCATGCTGTCCACTTCCTTGGTGGTTGGTCGAGTGTGAGACAGGCAGAATTCCAGTATACTTTGAAGTATGCCTGCTGCTCTTCCTTGTAGGCATACATGTCTTCACTTAAAAAGAAGACCCCTCCTGCATATATGTGGAAAAGAGTCAAAAGGATTGGGGCAAGTTCTTGAAGGAACCCCATTGCATTCTCCACATTGGGGACCCTGTGTCCATGGTAGTCTCTTTCTTGACCACTTTTTTCACATTCTCTAGGTGAGATCACTCAACCCTGGCCAGTTCCTACCCAATTTCTCTAACCGCTTGTGCATGCAAGTTGGTAGAGAAATTGAGAAAGATGAACCTTTTTCCTGTACAGCAAAGGCTGCCTGTTTTCTGCACAGTCTGACTAGGAAAGTCACTCTGGCCGGTAGTGCCTCTAGTTTTGCCAAGGACACCTACCTAGAGGATACCACCTCTGACTATTTGTCACCACAACTCTATTCCCAAAGCTTCCACAGTGCTGGGACTATTGTGTTTGACCCTTTTAGAGCACACTTCATGTTGTGCTGAATCTGTGTCAGCGTACAAAGATGGCTCAGATTCTCAGGAGGGGATTAGCTTCTATGTCGTATCCCTTCAATATGAAATCAACAGGGCTCTACCGGGTGACACATCTGTCTTCATTGCTGAGCTGGTTGCAATCCACTGCTTGGTACTGGAGATAATGCATCCTGCCCAGTTAAGGGACCAGATTGTAAGTTTTAGTGACACAAAGCGCTCTCGAGCCATTGGAATCTAAAACCTCTCTGGTTTGTAGTATTTGTGATGCCACTGTGTTGCCTTCCGAAAATCTAGACTCTAACCCCAATCGATCCAACCCGCTTCCTACACTAATTCGGATGTGAGAAATCGAGGGAGAAATGAAACAAATTGTATGTATAGTCCTTTACTTACAAAAAATATGGTAAATAATCACACAAAAATCTAGATAGCTAATTTTCCTATATACCCAATTAATATTATCTGATGAATACCTTTCAAAATTTATACAAAAAAACAACAACATTCAATTAGACTATATATACAAAAGGAAGATTCCCAAAGTCAAACAACAAAAATATATCTGCCAGGGCAATATCAACCAACTGATAACACAGTAAACAAAAAAGTCAATAACAAGAGCCCTAAAGCAAACAAGTGGACCAAAAAAAAAGAAGAAAGGGCTCACGTGTTACCCAGGTGGGTATTGGCATCTCAAGCGTTTTATAAAAAAAAAAACTGGTGCCTCTGAGCTCATACAATATTGCAATCTGGTCACATCTTGAGGCTATCAAAGCCCTCTCTGTCCTGGCGGGACTTACAATCACTAGTCAGTTATTTCAACAAATGGTGGCGATTAAATTTACTAGAGTGGTCTTTCGAAAAACTATTTAACATTTAGGTTGTTAAAATAATTTTAGCAAAGAAACTATCTAGTAAATTGTACTTGGGATGATTCATGCACACACACACTTGTGGACTATCTGACTTTTTTGAAGAGGTTGCATCCTCCATTTTATTTTACTCTCTTTGGTGTTAGCCACATGATCCTGCACCTGAGTGTGCTTCCTTCTTCTTCTTATTGCATTAGATTGCAAAGTGATTGCTTAAACATGTGCTTGGCGGCTGTTGCCAGATGGATATGCTGTAAAAAAAGGCCTTATTGCCTTTGTTCTGTTATTTTTGGTTTGTTGTTTTTCATTTTATTTTTTGTTTTTCTTTGGTTTGATTTTTTGGGAATTTAAAGTAGCCTAGTAGTAGGCTAAAATTTTAATTGCTGCAATTTATGTCCTTGATGGTAGTCACCAGATAAGTGTATTAAAATAAAAATATCAGATTCACTACTAGAATTGAAGACATCAGTATCATCATCAGAAAAAGGCAAATTAGATGTCTTCATCATTGAATTGTTTTAATAAATCCTACAAATCACTTCCACCATGAGGATGACATTTAGCCATTACAATAATTGAACTGAACAGAAAATAAATAGCTTGAATTTATCTATCAATATTTTAAACCAATCAGGATGTAATATCATATATCATTGAATATCTTCCATTCAGAGAAAAATAGACATTTGTGTTTTCTGCTTGCATTTATCAACCAGAAATTAATGATGTATGCAGTCAGTTCACATATTTGCACATTCAACTGTTAAAAGGTTAAACTTGTGCATTCTTAGTCTTTCATAATAATTTGTTACTGAAGAAAGGTGTTAAATGTTGCATTTTGTATAGTGATAATAACAAATAACAATGGTATCGAGCTAGATAACATTTTGTACTATCATCAACCAATAGAGAAGTTCCATACCTTTAAAATGACAGCAAAATGTTTTTCCATTCAATTTCTCTAGTGTTTTCTTTTGGCTTTTTTAAGTTTTGGCATGTGTTAGGTAGATTATGTTAGGTTAGGGTAATACAAAATTTGTTTTTCTATCCCTTTTAAGAACATAAGAAAAGAAGGAGACTGCAAAAGACCATTCATGGCCTACACTGGGCAGCTCCTGTTCCATTTTTCACACAAAAGATTTCTTACCAGAGAAAAGTCATCAACATTGTCACCCTTTACAGGAGTTTGTCAGATCTAATCTACAATATACATAAAATGCATCCAGAGGATTATGTCCATTCATGCAACCGCAAAATATAATCTCCCCACTCCTTAGAAAAATATATACATATGTACATAAAAAAAAGTCAGTCCCATCTAGCAGCTTCATCCATATATTTATCTAATCTATTCTTAAAACTACCCAGAGAGGAGGCTTCTATCACATGTCTAGTGAGCCTATTCCATTCATCTACCACACAATTTGTAAACCAATTCCTCCCAATCTCCTTCCTAAACCTATACTTATAAAGCTTAAACCCTTTGCTACGTGTCCTGTCATGTTCACTAAGTATAAGAACCTTACCCAGATCCCCTTTATTATATCCTTTTACCCATTTGAAGACTTCAATCAATTTCCCTCTGACTCTTCTCCTTTCCAATGTATGTAGATTTAGTTTTCTGAGCCTTTCACCATAAGGTAAGTTCCTTAGCCCACCAATCATCTTTGCCATCCTTCTCTGCACAGACTCAAGCAAATCAATATCCTTCCTATAATATGGTGACCAAAATTGTACTGCATAGTCTAGATGAGGCCTAACTAGCGCCAGATACAGTTTTAGAATGACTTCAGCACTCTTATTGCTTACACTCCTCCTAATATTGCTTACTCTCCTCCTTGGCCAGACTTTTTATGAAAATATATGTAGTTTTCCTGGAGATTTGCTATTTTTGCAATATCATTTAAATTGGTTCTATCTCTTTATGTCATATCCAAGGAAAATGAATATGATTTCCTTAAACAGTTAGTAAAATTGTATAGGTATTTTTTTCTAATTAAAATAAGACTCAACTAAAATAGATATGATCACTCTTATTTCTTAAACTATAATCATTTTCTTGTCATTTTCAGTCTAGATAATTTTTAATTCATCCATTCTTTGTCATAAATTTATTTAGTATCAAAATTTTGAATCTTCTTGAAAATGCTTCTCAGTGACTATAAAGGATTTGTTTCTACTCTTGCAACAATAGTAACAATTATTCAGTTTCTGAGTGGTATTGATATTTGTAAAAAAGTGAGACAACAAGGTTCAACTGGTGACGTATCTGGGTTACCATTCATCGTGGGAATTTTTTCAACTGGGTTGGTATATTTATATATTTTTCTAAAGCAATTGTAGCCAAAATAACTATGAATATTCTTTTTAGATTATTTTTGCAAAAATGGTCAATTATTGATGTATTTAAATCTATAGACTGATACAATGTTCTTATCAAAATTGAATGAAATAAACATATGCAGTAATGACCTTAAATAAAGGCTATTGCTTTCTGTCCTAGTGTTGTCATACAAGGTAATTTCCTCTTTTTTTAGACAGGTGTGTGCTTGCCCTCTTGGTTATAAGCAGCCTCAGTAGTCCCCTTTAGTCTATTTTCTGTACAGGGACATATAGGATGTTTTAAGAAAATAATAGCATCACTAACTTCAACTGAATCTAGTATATTATTTAATATATTTATATTCATAAGTAGAAATATTTGTTTGTCCACAAAATTTAATTTATAACTATAACAATTTAACATTGCAAAAATTTTGAATAGTGTGACAATAGAAGTAAAGCAGAGTAAAAATTGCAGTTTGGTAATACAGTAAACCCTCGATATAATGAACCATCGGGTTTAACAGGCAAGCGTTACGACCAGCCTGAGTGAGTGTTGGTGTGTCACATGTCTCCTACAGTGCAAGGTTTGTATCAATACTATGTTGTGTAGTCCACTTAACTTTATTAGTAATTACATATGTATTACATATCCATAACGAACTTGGTTCATTATTTCCATTGCTTTTAACACCCATCGGGTTTAACAAACGACTCCCCGCCCCATATAGTTTGTTATATCAAGGGTTTACTGTAATTTCAATTTCCCATTGCAAATATCCACTGACTAATCAGGGCATGCGACACATCATGACTGGTAACTTATGAGATATTGACATGGTTTATGTCCCATTCCAGGCTTATGGAATGGGATATTAAAAAATCAATGACCGAAAGATCCCAATTGGTATGATTAGAGCCATGCACATGCATGGAAGTATGGCAAAATTACTCCCCCAAGGAGTGAAATGATTAAATGATGTAAAGGGTTTGAAACTCATGACACCCACATGTTCTTTTCCTGTGATGTATTGATAACAATTGAGATTTTCAGTGTTTATTGTGCTCCCCCAAAAGATATAGATCTACCAGTTGAATGCTAAATGATTAATTAAATAAATGAATTAATAGTATAGTCACTGTAACAGAAATTGATCAGGTTGCACTAGAAATACATAAAAAGCAAGATCAAATTTGGTTGCATTTCAGAGCATACAAACAGTTTGTTTACAAATATCAGACATCTGACAGCTCTGTGCAGCCTTGTGGTTTCCAAGAAAACAATACCAGTTCTCATATGCCTCTCAGCTGTTGCATAACACGTCTTGCTTTGCAGCTATTTTTCTGCTCGGTTGGACTATTTTCATTTTTTTCATGTTGGTGACTATTATTTTTGTGCAGGTAATTTTAGAGATGCTTAACCACCTCTTTGAAGTGAGCGGAGAAGGCATGGATACTCACTTTGAGGGAGAATTTGTCTACAAAAGAGATCTGTCGCCGGACAGGAACAGGAGAAGCGACCATCAGGAGGGTGACTGCCATGGAAGGAAGACTCATCTGCTGCTACAGAGGGAGGTATTGAAAAATCCCTTCATTACAGCTGCCGAACTGAAAAAGAATTATCCCAAGCCACTGTTTTTTCTCGGGAAAATTGTCCCTTTCGACGGGTGATCAATTTCTGCTGCAGTGACTGTAAGTTTTAAAAGATTTTTATCACAAATAAATTAGTGAATTCTGTGAGTAAATGGGATGGAAAAATTGTAGCTATGAAAATCTTATTGTTAATAGTTCTCCAGGAGAGAAAGCTTTGATGCTATAGCCTGTGCTGTAGGATCAAAGCTTTCTGCCTGACTGTTCTGAAAGACTAGGTTGGAGTGAGGAAAGCTGTTGCATACTATGAGAATTTTATAGCAGCCCATGCAACAGCTAGGAAGTGGAAGTTATATTGCAACTTAATCTCCTACGGCATACAACCTAGTCAGGTGGTCCCACATGAAGATTGTATCCAATTGGGGTGGTTGTATCATTTCCACTTTACATTTTTCTCTTGGCCTACAGGGACCTGTAAGAGCGCGGCGATTTGCCATACTGGCCGCCGTGCTGACGGGATCCAGCGCTCCATCCAGGCCCCAGCTTAGCCTTTTCTCCTTCCTTCAAAACACGTGTTTCCTTGCTTTTCATACAACCTCTCCCACAACTTTCTCTGGTCAGCCTCTAATTTCACAGGGTAGATGCTCACCTTCTCAAGCCAACCATCCCGGATCGGGGCTGAGGGCCCCATAAGGGGCGTGGCAATTTGCCATCCTGGCTGCCGTGCTGACGGGATCCAGCGCTCTGTCCGGCCCTAGCTTAGCCACTCTTCCTTCCTTCAGATAGCGTGTATTTCTCCCCTACTTCGTCACTTTTCAAACAACCTCTCCCACATCTTTCTCAGCCCCGATCGGGGCTGAGGGGGGAGGGGACAATGTCTCCTAACCCCTGAGCTCCAGGCTGGGGTGGTTGGTTTTTAACAACCTGCTTCATCCCCACCCATACCTTCCCCACATCCCTTTTCCTCTCGTCTTCAAAATCTAACTTTTTTACGCCGTGTTCAAGGTGGTCGCCATGCTGATGGACTGCCAGGCCACCAGGCGGGAGCGGTGGTCCCAAATAGCGGCGCCTGGCTGTGCTGAGCCTGTAAGAACCTCTTGCAATGCAGGCTACTGTGAGAGGTGGTGAGCAATTGCATCCCGTAAAACAAAGAGGGTCACCATGGCCAATGATGCAAAAATAAAACATCTACCCTTAATTTTCCCTATAACAATGACGGAGCTACCCTCGGGCAGCTCCACCGAAAAAATGAAGGTCCCCCATCCCTGTGCTTGCGCAGGGAACCCTCCATATTTCTCTAACCGGAGAGGAGGCTTACTCCTCTCCTTCGCCTACGGGTGAAAGGGGACTCCCCCTCACCCCCTTCTCTGGAGGTACTTTCGGGCACCTCTCTATTTCCAGCGGCAGTCCCCTCTTTTCTTTCCAAGGGGACTGCCCCCCGTAAGGGGCGCGGCGATTTGCCATCCTGGCCGCCGTGCTGACGGGATCCAGCACTCCGTCCGGCCCCAGCTTAGCCTCTCTTCCTTCCTTCAGATAGCCCGATTTCTCCCCTACCTCGTCGCTTTTCATACAACCTCTCCCACAACTTTCTCTGGTCAGCCTCTAATTTCACAGGGTAGAATGCTGACCTTCTTCTCAAGCCAACCACCCCGGATCGGGGCTGAGGGGGGAGGGGACATTGTTCCCTAACCCCTCAGCTCCGGTTCGGGATGGGGTTTTTTTAACAACCTGCTTCATCCCCACCCATACCTTCCTCACATCCCTTTTCCTCTCCTCTTCACAACCTATATTTTTTACGCCGTGTTCAAGGTGGAGCCGCCATGCCGAAGGACTGCCAGGCCACCAGGCTGGAGGGGTGGTCCCGAATGGCGGCGCCTGGCTCTGCCGGGCTTGTAAGCACCTCTCGCAGTGCGGGCAACTGCGAGAGGTGATGAGCTATTGCGTCCCGTAATAAAAAGAGGGTCACCATGCCCATGAATGAAAAAAAAACCCAAAAAACCCAACCCCCAACTTCCCCAAGAAAATCGACGGAGCCGCCCTCGGGCAGCTCCACCGAGAAAATGGAGGTCCCCCCCCTTGTGCTTGCGCAAGGGACCCTCCATAACTCTTTAACCGGAGAGGAGGCTTACTCCTCTCCTACGCCTACGGGTGTAGGGGACTCCCCCTCACCCCCTTCTCTGGAGGTGCTTTCAGGCACCTCCCTATCTCCAGCGGCAGTCCCTCCTTTGCTTTCTAAGGGGACTGCCAAGAAAGCCAGCAGGCAGCCCATTGCCGTCCGCCCCTCGTGCAAGCGGCTCGGTAGGGCAAACCCCCTTAGGGGGGAGAGGGAAGCCAGGCCCCTTCGGTCGCTTCCCTCAAAAGACCTGCTGGCAAGAATTTTAAACCTTGCTGAGGTCAAGGCCTGTGCCTCCCCACACCACCTGACTAGTGACAATACTGCCAAGGGGACCTGCGATGTCCTGGGAGGGGATGGCCAACTGGAGGCCCCTCCTGTGATAGACATGGTCCTTGAGGAGACCCAGCCTCAGACGGTAGGGCCTTCCATAGGGGGGAATTCGGGCTCGGCGCCAAGCACCGAACCCGAATCCGCCCCTATGCAAGGTCCTCCTCAAATGGCTGAGGGCTCCGAGGCAGTAAAAGGAGGGGAGGGATCTCCTCCGACAGGTGCCCCTACGACAACCAGGACCTTCTCCATTTCGGAGAGGGACCTGGCTGAGGCTGGTCCATCTGGCCTGGGGACTTCTGCCGGCGGAGGTGAAAAGCGGGTTCATTCCCCGCCCTCCTCTCCGAAAAAGAAAAATAAAAAGACTAAAAAGACAAAAAAGACTCGGGGCTCCTCTCCATCCGCGGGGGCTGCGGGGACGGTTGGGTATGCTGCCACTCGGGCAAGCGACCAAGCCAAGATCGGCACATCCGCCCCCTCTGCCCTCCCGGTTGCGGAGCCCCTGACAAAGAAGACATACCAAGAGTGCACAGGGCGGAGCCTCGATGACATCGGGGCCCCTGATTCAGAGGTTACCTGGCGTTTTCGAGCCCGCTGGCTTCAAACGCTTCCTCGTTATTCGCTCCACTGATGGCACCATGTTGTCCAAGGGCAACATGATCCATCAGAGGAGAGGATTAGCTAGTGCAATCGGTAGAGAGCCGAAGGTAACCCGTTTCTCGGACGGGTGCCTTCTGGCGAATGCGGCGAATCCCGCCGAGGCGGCTAAGATTAGTGCTCTTCGGACACTTCATGGCACCCCGGTGAGTGTGACGCCGCACTCTACCATGAACTTTGTGAAAGGAGTAGTTTATGCGAGGGAACTCGTTGACTACTCCATTGAGGACATCACCTTAGAGCTGGCCGACCATGGGGCGGTCAAGGTCGAACGTGTGATGAGAAAACAGGGAGGGGCCTCGAGACCCACCCCTACACTCTTCGTCACGTTCGACTGTGACAAGCTCCCTGAGTCGGTGCGTGCCGGTTGGTACCGCTACCGCGTGAAGGCATTCGTGCCACTTCCGCGGCGGTGCTATTACTGTCACCGCTTCGGCCATACGAATCGCTCATGTAGATGTGCAAAGTCGGGGTCACCCGAAGTCTGTGTAAATTGCTCCAAGGTCGCACACGATAAGTCCAAATCGTGTGTGGCCAAGTGTGTCAATTGCGGAGAGCCGCACCCTGCTTCTTCGAAGCAATGTGGTGCATATCTCCTTGAGAAAGAAATCCTGGCCGTTCAGGCCCAGGATCGACTCTCATTCCGCGAGGCAAAGGACTTGGTCCTGGCGCGCCCGGCTCTGCCTGGGACGTCATATGCCTCAATAGTTAGGAAGGCACCCTCTGCTCCCGGCCCATCCAGGCCAACGAGCACGGTTGTTTCCGCGCCCATTCGGAGCCCTTCTGCGGGCTCTACCCAACCCGGGCGCTCCCCTGGTAAAGCTGGCGGCAAAAAGGGCTCATACCCTACCCCGGCTAAAACCAGGGCTCCCCCCTCTTCCCCCAGCGTGACCGTTTCCCGTAAGGCGAAACGGCCACACGCCTCCACCGAGTCGTTAGACTCACAGGAGGCAACACCCCTGAAGATGGTCGCTAGGCCATCTTCCGGGGTTCCTAAAGCTGCCCCCCGAAAGGAGGACAGCAACAAAGGAGCTTCGGCTCCTTCGCCCACGCCCCGAGGTGGAGCGAGTGGCTCGGAGACGGTGGTTCCTCGAAAAGAGGGCCCCCCGCCTCCGAAGCCGCAACGCCCGCCTAAGGTTTCGAGGCGGAGGGAGGAAAAGACTCGCATGGCGAGCCCAACCTCCCCCAATAAGTCCTCGAAGGCGACAGCGCCTTCAGCGCTTTGTCCGGCCAACAGCGCCCGGGGTTCTGCCCCCGGGAAGCGTACGGCCATTCCCGTGAGGGTCTTCAATTCGAGGAGGGCCCCCGCGTCTCCTCCGAGCTAGGCCTGGAGGGCATATTCCTTCAATGGAATTGCCGTGGACTCCGGGCCAACTGGGAGGAGCTGCGGAGGCTCGTCTCGTCCCGTTCCCCGTTAGCTATTTTTTTGCAGGAGACCATGCTAGGTGCGTGCCCCCTCCCTGCCCTCCCGGGGTATAAGGGTCTTGCGACCCCACCACCGCGGGATGGCCGGGCTGGGGGATGCGCAGTTTACACCCGGCATGATGTCTCCGTTCTTCCTTTCTCTTTAGATACCTCCTTTCAGGCAGTGGCTGTGCAGCTGCACCTGGATAGGAGGTATACTATCATTTCTGCGTACATTCCACCGTCAGCTGACTTCGACGCGGGGGACTTCCGCCGCGTCGTGGCACGGTTGCCGAGGCCCTATCTCTTGCTTGCAGATCTGAACGGCAGGCATCCTCTCTGGGGAGATTACTCCATAAATCCCAGGGGACAAGTCCTTGCCGATCTGATCGAAGAGCTTGAGATGGGTGTCCTAAACGTGGATGAGTTTACGCATCACTGTCCGAGAACCGCTTCATTTTCTTGCCTTGACCTATCTTTGTGCTCTTCGGATGCACAGCCTGATTTTGATTGGGGGGTGGTCGATGACCTCCATGGTAGTGATCACTTTCCCATTCAAATATCATTTTCAGGGCAACTGCCGCCTGAGAGACCACCTCGGTGGTGCTTGGCGCGGGCGCGGTGGCCTGCATTTCAGGAAATGACTGAATTCTCTATCTCAGTCGAGGAGTTTAGGTCGGTAGATGAGGCCGTTGAGTTCTTCTCCGGCAACCTCATCGCCGTGGGCCTGACTACTATTCCTAGGACGTCTGGCCGTTTTGCACGCCGACCACTCCCATGGTGGTCGGCCGAGTGTTAGACGGCCCTCAAACAGAAGCGTTATGCCTACATGCGCTATAAGCGCCGCCCGAACGATTTCACTGTCGCTGAATTTCGTCGGGCTAGGGCTAGGTTCCGGTATATTTCGAAGCACGCCCGCCGCTCTTCTTGGCGGGCATACGTGTCTTCACTTAACGGGAAGACCCCTTTAGCTGAGGTGTGGAAGCGAGTCAAAAGGATTCGGGGCAAGTTCTCGCAGGACCCCCCTCCCGTTCTCCAGGAGAATGGGACCGCAATCTCGGACCCCGCGTCCGTGGCGGAATCCTTAGCGACCGCTTTTTCCGCATTCTCTAGCCGTGATGCTGCTCCGCCAGCATTCAATGCACGTCGTGATGTCGCGGAAGGCCGCCGGCTGGACTTTACCTCCAGAGGCGGAGAACCCTTCAACGACAAGTATACTGTGAGTGAGTTGCGTTCCGCTCTCGCTTCGTGCGCGGACACCGCCCATGGTCCGGACGATGTCCCTTACGCCATGCTTCGACACCTGGGTGAGCGAGGCATGGCCTTTCTGTTAGATTTGTTCAACAGGATCTGGGTGGAAGGTCTTCTCCCAGACTCCTGGCGAATCGCTACTGTGCTCGCCTTTCGCAAGCCGGGGAGAGATCACTCTACTCCGACCGGTTTCCGCCCAATCTCTCTAACCTCTTGCGTGTGCAAGTTGATGGAGAAATTGGTAAATGTTAGATTAGCCTATTTCTTGGACAGCGGAGGCCATCTGTCTTCCGCACAGTGCGGCTTCCGCAAGTTCCACTCCACGTCGGATGCTCTGCTCCGACTGGAAAATGCAGTCTGCGAGGCTTTCCTTCGTAGACAGCACTACGCCACGGTCTTTTTCGATTTGGAGAAGGCCTATGATACCGCATAGCGATACGGTATCATGGAGACTCTCCACACGATGGGGGCGAGGGGACGCCTCCCAATGTTTATATCTGAATTTTTGCGAGATCGTCGATTCCGCGTACGGGTGGGGGGAGCTCTCTCCGGCCCAAAGGAGCAGGAAGAGGGTGTCCCGCAGGGAAGTGTCCTCAGTGTCACACTCTTTGCCCTGAGCATCAACGGCATCACCTCGGTGCTGCCGGAAGATGTTCTCGCTACGCTCTACGTGGACGACCTTTCGATCTCTTTTGGCGCGGCCCAGATGCCAACTCTGGAGCGTGGACTCCAACAGGCATTGAACCGCGTCTCTCGCTATGCCGAAGCGCACAGGTTTCGGTTTTCTTTGGCCAAGACTAAGGTGGTGCATTTCTGCCGCCATCCACGGCTTCACCCCGACCCAGATTTGTTTCTTAAAGGGGTGCGCCTGGATGTGGTTGAGTCGCACCGTTTCCTTGGTCTTGTATTCGACCGACGCCTCACCTGGGAGGCTCATATTCGCAGCCTTAGGGTCTCTTGTACCCGCGCCATGGACATTCTCCGTTCCGTGACGTTCAGCGCTTGGGGCGCTGATAGGGCTACCGCCCTACTTTTTTATCGATCCTTTGTTCGTTCCAAGCTCGACTACGGATGCGAGCTTTATGCATCCGCAGCCGAGCGTTTATTGCGGAAGGTGGATTCGATCCACCACACCGGCCTTCGCCTTGCGACCGGTGCCTTCCGCACTTCCCCCATTGAGAGCCTGTTGGTCGATGCTGGGGAGATGCCACTCGCTCTGCGCCGCGTGCAGTGCATCACTCGACTGTACGCGCGAGCCCGGCGCCTCCCTCAGTCGCCAACAGCTCTCACTGCATCCGCAGCTGATCTCGATGGTGCCTATGCCGCCGAGAGACGCCAGTCATACCCTAAGCCCTTTGGGTTTAGGGCCAGCAAACTCCTTCGAGAGGTAGATATAGCTCTCGGGCCGGTGGCGCCCCTGGTTCTGCCCAAGACGCCACCCTGGAGGGTACCACATTTGGCTATTTGTCGCCACGCCTCTGCTCCCAAAGCTTGTACTGCGCCGGGAGTATTGCGTTCGACCTTTTTGGAGCACACATCGTGTCACGCTGGTACCGTGCCAGTGTATACGGATGGCTCCAAGTCCCAAGAGGGGGTCGGCTTCCACGCCGTATCCCCTCTGTTTGAAGTCAGCGGGGCTCTACCAGGCGCTGCGTCTGTCTTCACGGCCGAGCTGGTGGCAATACACCACTCGGTACGGGAGATTACGCGATGTGCCCGGTTCGGAGACCGGATTGTGATCTATAGCGACTCACAAAGCGCCCTGAGTGCTCTCGGGGCATTGGAATCTCCGCATCCCCTGGTTCGCGATATCCGTGACGCCACGGTTTTGGCGAGCCGGGCAGATGTCGAGATTGTCTTCTGCTGGGTTCCTGGACATGTAGGAATTGCGGGGAATGAGCGCGCCGATGAGGGCGCCAAAGAGTCCGCGAGGACTCTGCGACCGAACCAGCGTTTCGCTCTTCCTCACACCGACTACATGGCAGGAATACGGGCAGCTCTCCGGACTGCTTGGCAAAGAAGATGGGAGACGGTCGAAGGGAACCTAAAGTTGCGTGCCATTGCGCCGCGACTGTTCCCATGGACCTATCCCCCAATGCCGCGGCGGCTTCAGGTTGCTTTCTGTCGTCTCCGAATCGGACACACTCGTGTGACGCATCGCTATCTGATGGAGCGCTCGCCTGCGCCCTATTGCAACGACTGCGTCGTCCCCCAGACTGTTCGGCACATTCTTGTCGAATGTCCCAGTCTGGGTGATCTTCGCGCACGATACCTGTCCCAGTACCGGGATGGGCGGGGTCGCTACCGCCTGTCCCTTGTGCTCGGGACAGATTCGTGCACATTGACTTGTGGACTTATTGACTTCTTGGGAGAGGGCGGCCTTCTCCCTATTATTTAAGCAAGGTTTGTTTGTTGTTATTTTTTGTATTTGTTTTTTTTGTTTTTTGTTTGTTTTTTCCTTTAGTTGCACGCTCCTGCGCCGGGGGGACCTCTCCCCGACACACCAGCTTGCTTCCTTTCCCCCTTTTGGGGTGTTGTTTTTTTTGTTTGTTTTTTTTTTTTCTCTTTAATTTATTTTAAAGTAGCCTAGAACTATGCCAGTTTTAATACGGCGACTAATGCCCAAGTAGGCAGTCGCCAGATGAGCTCATTAAAAAAAAAAAAAAAAATCCAAGGGGACTGCCAAGAAAGCCAGCAGGCAGCCCATTGCCGACTGCCTCTCGTGTAAGCGGCTCGTTAGAACAAACCCGCTTAGGGGGGAGAGGGAAGACAGGCCCCTTCGGTCACTTCCCTCAAAAGACCTGCTGGCAAGAATATTGAAACTTGCCGGGGTCAAGGCCTGTGCTTCCCCACACAAGACTAGTGACAATACAGCCAATGGGACCTGCGATGTCTTGGAAGGGGATGGCCAACTGGAGGCCCCTCCTGTGACACACATGGTCCTTGAGGAAACCTAGCCTCAGACGGTAGGGCCTTCCATGGGGGGGAATTCGGGCTCGGCGCCAAACACCGAACCCGAATACGCCCCTATGCAAGGTTCTCCTCAAATGGCTAGGGTCTCTGAGGCAGTACAAGGAGGGAAGGGATCTCCTCCGACAGGTGCCCCTACGACTACCAGGACCTTCTCCATTTCGGAGAAGGACCTGGCTGAAGCTGCTGCATCTGGCCTGGGGACTTCTGCTGGCGGAGGTGAGAAGCGGGTTTATTCCCCGCCCTCCTCTCCAAAAAAGAAAAAGACCAAGAAGACTCGGGGCTCCTCTCCATCCGCGGGGGCTGCATGGACGGATGGGTCTGCTGCCACTTTGGTAGGCGACCAAGACAAGATCGGCACATCTTGCCCCGCTGCCTCCCCGTGTGCGGAGCCCCTGACTAAGACTTAAGACCAAGAGTGCACAGGGCGGAGCCTCGATGACATCGGGGCCCCTCATTCAGAGGTTACCTGGCATTTTCGAGCCCACTGGCTTCAAGCGCTTCCTCGTTATTCGCTCCACTGATGGCACCATGTTCTCCAAAGGCAACATGATCCATCAAAGGAGAGGATTAGCTAGTGCAATTGGTAGAGAGCCGAAGGTGACCCGTTTTTCGGACGGGAGCCTTCTGGCGAATGCGGCGAATCCCGACGAGGTGGCCAAGATAAGTGCTCTTCGGACACTTCATGGCACCCCGGTGAGTGTGACGCTGCACTCTACCATGAACTTTGTGAAAGGAGTAGTTTATGCGAGGGAACTAGTTGACTACTCCATTGAGGACATCACCCTAGAGCTGGCTGACCATGGGGCGGTCAAGGTCGAACGTGTGATGAGAAAACAGGGAGGGGCCTCGAGACCCACCCCTACACTCTTCATCACGTTCGACTGTCACAAGCTCCCTGAGTCCATGCATGCCGGTTGGTACCGCTCCTGCGTGAAGGCATTCGTGCCACTGCCGCGGCGGTGCTATTACTGTCACCGCTTTGGCTATACAAATCGCTCATATAGACGTGCAAATTTGGGGTCCCCAGAAGTATGTGTAAATTGCGGTAGCCGCACCCTGCTTCTTCGAAGCAATGCAGTGCATATCTCCTTGAGAAAGAAATCCTGGCTGTTCTGTCCCAGGATAGACTCATTCCGCGAGGCTAAGGACTTGGTCCTGGTGCTCCCGGCTCTGCCTTGGACGTCATATGCCTCAATAGTTAGAAAGGCACCCTCTGCTCCTGGCCCATCCAGGCCAACGAGCACGGTTGTTTCGGCGCCCATTCGGAGCCCTTCTGTTGGCTCTACCCAACCCGGGCGCTTCCCTGGTAAAGCTGGCGGCAAAAAGGGTTCACACCCAGCCCCGGCTAAAACGAGGGCTCCCCCCTCTTTCCCCAGCGTGACCGTTTCCCCTAAGGCGAAACGGCCACGCGCCTCCACCGAGTCGTTAGACTCACAGGAGGCAACACCCGTGAAGTTGGTCGCTAGGCCATCTTCCGGGGTTTCCAAAGCTGTCCCCCGAAAGGAGGACAGCAACAAAGGAGCCTTGGCTCCTTCGCCCACGCCTAGTGGTGGAGGGAGTGGCTCGGAGACGGTGGTACCTCGAAAAGAGGGCCCCCCGCCTCCGAAGCCGCAACGCCCGCCTAAGGTTTCGAGGCGGAGGGAAGAAAAGACTCGCATGGCGAGCCCAACCTCCCCAATTAGTCATTGAAGGCGACAGCGACTTCAGCGCCTTGTCCGGCCAACAGCGCCCGGGGTTGTGCCTCCGGGAACCTCACGGCCATTCCCGTGAGGGTCTTCTGTTCGAGGAGGGCCCCCGCGTCTCTTCCGAGGTAGGCCTGAAAGGCATATTTCTTCAATGGAATTGCCGTCGACTCCGGGCCAACTGGAAGGAGTTGCGGAGGCTGGTCTCGTCCCTTTTCCCGTTAGCTATCTTTTTGCAGGAGACAATGCTAGGCGCGTGCCCCCTGCCCGCCCTTTCGTGGTATAAGGGTCTCGCGACCCCACCACCGCGGGATGGCCGGGCTGGGGGATGCGCGGTTTACACCCGGCATGATGTCTCCGTTCTTCCTTTCTCTTTAGATACCTCCTTTCAGGCAGTGGCTGTGCAGCTGCACCTAGATAGGAGGTATACTATCATTTACTCGTACATTCCACCATCAGCTGACTTCGACCCGGGGGACTTCCGCCGCATCGTGGCACGGTTGCAGAGGTCCTTTCTCTTGCTTGGAGATCTGAACGTGGATGTGTTTACGCATCACTGTCCGAGAACCCTTCATTTACTTGCCTTAACATATCTTTGTGCAACTTTGGATGCACAGCCTGATTTTGATTGGTGGGGTGGTCGATGACCTCTATGGTAGTGATCACTTTCCCATTCAAATATCATTTTTAGGGCAACTGCCGCCTGAGAGCCCACCTCGGTGGTGCTTGGTGCAGGCGCGGTGGCCTGCACTTCAGGAAATGACTGAATTCTCTATCTCAGTCGAGGAGTTTAGATCAGTAGATGAGGCCGTTGAGTTCTCCAGCAACCTCATCGCCGCGGGCCTGACTACTATTCCTAGAACGTCTGCCCGTTTTGCATGTCGACCACTCACATGGTGGTCGGCCGAGTGTGAGACGGCCCTCAAACAGAAGCGTTATGCGTACATGCGCTATAAGCGCCGCCCGAACGATTTCACTGTCCCAGAATTTCGTCGGGTTAGGGCTAGGTTCCGGTATATTTCGAAGCACGCCCGCCGCTCCTCTTGGCGGGCATACGTGTCTTTAATTGACGGGAAAGACGTCTTTAGCAGTTGTTGGAAGCGATTCAAAAGGATTCGGGGCAAGTTCTCACAGGACCTCCCTCCCGTTCTCCAGGAATATGGGACCGCAATCTCGCACCCCGCGTCCGTAGCGCAATCCTTTTCAACCGCTTTTTATGAATTCTGTAGCCGAGATGCTGCTCCGCCAGCATTCAATGCACGTCGTGATGTCGTGGAAGGCCGCCGGCTGGACTTTACCTCCAGATGCGGAGAACCCTTCAACAACAGGCTTACTGTGAATGTGTTGCGTTTGGCTCTTGCTTCTTGCGCGGACAACGCCAATGGTCCGGACGATGTTCCCTACGACACGCTTCGACACTGGGGTGAGTGAGGCATGGCCTTCCTGTTAGATTTGTTCAACAGGATCTGGGTGGAGGGTATTCTTCCAGATTCCTGGCGAATCTCTACTGTGCTCGCCTTTCGCAAACTGGGGAGAGATCACTCTACTCCGACAGGTTTCCGCCCAATCTCTCTAACCTCTTGCGTGTGCAAGTTGATGGAGAAATTGGTAAATGTTTGACTAGCCTTTTTCCTGGACAACGGGGGCCATCTGTCTTGTGAACAGTGCGGCTTCCGCAAGTTCCACTCCATGTCGGATGCTCTGTTCCGACTGGAAAATGACGTCTGCGAGGCTTTCCTTCGTAGACAGCACTACGCTACGGTCTTTTTCGATCTGGAGAAGGCTTATGATACCGCATGGCGATACGGTATCATGGAGACTCTCCACACGATGGGGGCGAGGGGACGCCTCCCAGTCTTTATATATGAATTTTTGCGAGATCGTCGATTCCGCGTACGGGTGGGGGTGCTCTCTCCGGCCCAAAGGGCCAGGAAGAGAGTGTCCCACAGGGAAGTGTCCTCAGTGTCACACTCTTTGCCCGGAGCATCATCGGCATCACCTCGGTGCTGCCGGAAGATGTTCTCGCTACGCTCTTCGTGGACGACCTTTCGATCTCTTTTGGCGCAGCCCAGATGCCAACTCTGGAGCGTGGACTCCAACAAGCATTGAACCGCATCTCTCGCTATGCCGAATCGCACAGGTTTCGGTTTTCTTTGGCTAAGACCAAGGTGGTACACTTCTGCCGCCATCCACGGCTCCACCCCGACCCAGATTTGTTTCTTAAAGGGGTGCGCCTGGATGTGGTTGAGTCGCCCCCCCTTTTCCTTGGTCTTGTATTCGACCGACGCCTCACGTGGGAGGCTCATATTCGCAGCCTTAGGGTCTCTTGTACCCGCGCCATGGATATTCTCCGTTCCGTGACGTTCAGCGCTTGGGGCGCTGATAGGGCTACCGTCCTACTTTTTTATCGATCCTTTGTTCGTTCGAAGCTCGACTACGGATGCGAGTTTTATGCATCCGCAGCCGAGCGTTTATTGCGGAAGGTGGATTTGATCCACCACATAGACCTCCGCCTTGCGACTGGTGCCTTCCGTACTTTCCCCATTGAGAGCCTGTTCGTCTATGCTGGAGTGATGCCACTCGCTCTGCGCCGCGTGCAGTGCATCACCCGCCTGTACGCTCGAGCATGGCGCCTCCCTCAGTCGCTAACAGCTCTCACTGCATCCGCAGCTGATCTCGATGGTGCCTATGCCGCCGAGAGACGCCAGTCATACCCTAAGTCCTTTGGGTTTAGGGCCAGCAAACTCCTTCGTGAGCTAGATATAGCTCTCGGGCCGGTGGCGCCCCTGCTTCTGCCCAGGATGCCACCCTGGAGGGTACCACATTTGGTTATTTGTCGCTACGCCTCTGCTCCCAAAGCTTGTACGGCGCCGGGAGTATTGCGTACGACCTTTTTGGAGCACACTTCGTGTCAGGCTGGAACCGTGCCACTGTAAACGGATGGCTCCAAGTCGCAAGAGGGGGTCGGCTTCCACGCCGTATCCCCTCTGTTTGAAGTCAGCGGGGCTCTGCCAGGCTCTACGTCTGTCTTCACGGCCAAACTGGTGGCAATACACCACTCGGTACGGGAGATTATGCAACGTGCCCGGTTCGTAGACGGGATTGTGATCTATAGCGACTCACAAAGCGCCCTGAGTGCTCTCGTGGCATTGGAATCTCCACATCCCCTGGTTGGGATATCAGTGACGCCACGGTTTTGGCGAGCCGGGCAGATGTCGAGATTATCTTCTGCTGGGTTCCTGGACATGTAGGAATTGCGAGGAATGAGCGCACCAAAGCGTCCGTGAGGACTCTGCGACCGGTCTAGCGTTTCGCTCTTCCTCACACCGACTACATGGCAGGAATACGGATAGCTCTTCGGACTGCTTGGCAAAGAAGATGGAAGACGGTCGAAGGGTACTTAAAGTTGCGTGCCATTGCGCCGCGACTGTTCCCATGGACCTATCCCTCAATGCCGCGGCGGCTTCAGGTTGCTTTCTGTCGTCTCCGAATCGGGCACACTCGTGTGACGCATCGCTATTTGATGGAGTGCTGGCCTGCTCCCTATTGCAACGACTGCGTCGTCCCCCAGACTATTCAGCACATTCTTGTCGAATGTCCCAGTCTGGGTGATCTTCGCGCACGACACCTGTCCCGGTACCGGGATGGGCGGGGTCGCTACCGCCTGTCCCTTGTACTCGGGATGAGTGTGTGTACATTGACTGGTGGACTTGTTGACTTTTGGGGGGAGACCGGACTTCTCCCTATTATTTAAGCAGGGTTTGTTTGTTGTTTTGTTTTTTGCATTTGTTTTTCTTTTTTTTCCTTTAAGTTGCACGCTCCCTCCCTGGGGGGATCTCCCCCCGATGAAGGAGCTTGCTCCCTTCCCCCAAGTGGGGTGTTTTTTTACGTTTCTTTAATTTTATTTTGAAGTAGCCTAGAACTAGGCCAGTTTTAATACGGCAACTAATGCCCAAGTAGGCAGTCGCCAGATGAGCTCTTTAAAAAAAAAATAAATCCATCCTCACCCAGATTTGGTTTTGTATTTGACTGACGCCTCACCTGGGAGGCTCATATTCGCAGCCTTATGGTCTGTTGTACCCGCGCCATCGATATTCCGTTCCGTGACGTTTAGCACTTAGGGCGCTGATAGGGCTACTGCCCTACTTTTTTATCGATCCTTTGTTCGTTCGAAGATCGACTGTTGTTACGAGTTTTATGCATCCGCAGCCGAGCGTTTATTCCGCAAAGTGGTCTCGATCCACCACACCCGCCTTTGCCTTGCGACCGGTGTCTTCCGTAGTTTCCCCATTGAGAGCCTGGTGGACGATCCTGGCGAGATGCCACTCGCTCTACGTCGCGTGCAGTGCATCACTCGCTTGTACGCGCGAGCCCAGCGCCTCTCTCAGTCGCAAACAGCCCTCACTGCATCCGCAGCTGATCTCGACGGTGCCTATGCCGCCGAGAGACGCCAGCCATACCCTAAGTCCTTTTGGTTTAGGGACAGTAAACTCCTTCGAGAGCTAGGTATAGCTCTCGGACCGGTGTCGCCCCTGGTTTCTTCCCAGGACCCCACCCTGGATGGTACTTCATTTGGCTATTTGTCGCCACGCCTCTGCTCCCAAAGGTTGTACAGCGCCGGGAGTATTGCGTTCTACCTTTTTAGACCACACATCGTGTCACGCTGGAACCGTGCCAGTTTATACGGATGGCTCCAAGTCCGAAGATGGGGTCGGCTTCCACGCTGTATCCCCTCTGTTCGGAGACCGGATTGTGATCTATAACGACTCACAAAGCGCCCTGAGTGCTCTCGGGACATTGGAATCTGTGCATCCCCTGGTTCGCGATATCCGTGACGACACGGTTTTGGCGAGCCGGGCGGATGTCGAGATTATCTTCTGCCGGGTTGCTGGACATGTAGGAATTGCGAGGAATGAGCACGCTAAAGAGTCCGTAAGGACTCTGCAACCGGACCATTGTTTCGCTCTTCCTCACACCGACTACATGGCAGGAATACGGGCAGCTCTTCGGACCGCTTGGCAAAGAAGTTGGGAGACAGTAGAAGGGAACTTAAAGTTGCATGCCATTGCGCCGCGACTGTTCCCATGGTTCTATCCCCCAATGCCGCGACGGCTTCAGGTCGCTTTCTGTCGTCTCCGAATCGTGCACAGTCGTCAGACGCATCATTATTTGATGGAGCGCTCGCCTGAGCCCTATTGCGACAACTGCGTTTCCCCCAGACTGTTCGGTACATTCTTGTCAAATGTCCCAGTCTGGGTGATCTTTGCGCACGTTACCTGTCCCGGTACCGGTATGGGCGGGGTCGCTACCGCCTGTCCTTTGTACTCGGGATGAGTGCGTGCACATTGACTGGTGGACTTGTTGACTTTTGGGGGGAGGCCAGCCTTCTCCCTATTATTTATTCAGGTTTTTCGTTTTGTTTTTTTCCCTTATAGGTTGCACGCTCCTGCTCGCTTTCCTTTCCCATTATAAAAAAATTTTTGGTTTGGTTTGGCTTGTTTTTTTATCTTTTTGTATTTGTTTTTAAAGTAGCCTAGTACTACTCAGGTTTTTAATAAAGTGACTAATGCCTAAGTAGGCAGTCCCAGATGAGCTCTTAAAAAAAAAAAAGTGAGACGCACCGCCATTTGATGGAGCGCTCTACTGTGAAGACTGCGTTGTCTCCCAGACTGTTCGGCACATTCTTTTTGAATGTCCCAGTTTTGGTGATCTTTGCGCACGATACCTTTCCCGGTACCAGGATGGGCGCGGTCGCTACCACCCGTCCCTTTTACTCGTGACCAGTGTTTGCACATTGACTGGTGGACTTTTAGACTTGGGGGGACGCCTGCCTTCTCCCTTTTATTTAACTATTTTTTTTTTGTTTTTTAAGAAGTTTTCTGTTATTGTTTTCTTTGTAGGTCTCGCGCTCCTGCGCCGATGGGAGGGGGACCTCCCCCCGATGCTGGAGATCGCTTGCTAATTGTTGTGATTTTCCTTTTTTATCATTGTTTTCATGCTCTTATTTTAAAGTAGCTTAGTGCTATGCTGTCTTGATTCCAGCGACTTATGCCCAAGTGGGCAGTCGCCAAAAAGGCTCCTAAACCAAAAAAAATACAAAAAAATTATAACCTGATGGGAAAATAGTGGAAAGTTAGAAAAATCCTGAATTTCGAGTTATGTCACCTAAATGTTCACTTTGTTGGGACCCATAAATATTATTCAATTCACCCAAACTTCAACGCAATACTTTTTTACTATGAGAGAACTGGAATAACACACGAGCATGCAACATTTCCAAACTTTTGCTTTTTGGGACAACCTAATGTGAATTGCCAAATACTACTGGAAATATTTCAAATTGTGGAATGAAAATTAAAAACCCCAAGTCTACCAAGGCTGGCACTTCTACAAGAGCTTATAATTTAAAGCAGCACATGACTCGCTCGCATCCTGAACTTTTGAAATTTATTGTAGAAAGGAAGCAAATCCATAATCTTCTAAACACAGCACTTCAACTACTAAGTCTACTTCAAATTTGAGTGCTGGAGTAAGTCAACAGTCTTGTGAAATATATGATTCCTCAAGCAATTACAGTCTCATTGACTGCAGCCTAATTTAGAAACAGCATAATTGAATTGGTAGTGATAGATTCATTGCCTTTGTCAATGTTTACCAAGCTGGCTATGCAAAGTTTACTTGGAGAAATGGCACAAAAATTAAAAATTAGTTTAGATAGAATGAATATTCATCATTTAATAATAGAAAATGCAAAGAATGAAAAAGAAGTTCTCAAAAAGCAATTGAAATGCAAATTTATATTTTTAAAAGTTGATGGTTGCACAAGAATAAGAACACACTACTTTGCAATCAATATCAGATTTGTTTATAATGTTATAATCATAACTCGTACATTGGCAGTAAAAGAGAGAGACACTCAAAATACAAGTGATTATCTTTAAAAGCTTATAATGGAGATTCTTTCCGAGTGTGAAATAGAAAAGCAGTATGTGCTGTGCATTATTAGTGATAATGCCTCAAATATGATAAAGATTTTAGAGAAGTTAAATGAAAATGAAGAAAAAGCAGATGATGATGGTAATATTCAAGCATTTTCTGAACAGGTTTCTAATGTTGAATTTTTGAAATGTAATCTTCTGAAGAAGTAGATGTAGTAAATTACATTACAGAGAAAAAAAAACTTCTAGAATTTATCACAGCGTTGCGTTGCACATACACTGCAGTTGGCAATTAGAGATGACCTAACATAAAAACATGCCGCCTCTTTAATAGGTAAATTGAGGCAGATTGTTCTAGCAGCAAGAAAACCCAAAGTCAAGGAAATCATTAAAAGACAAGTTTCAAAAGTAGCAATTTTAGACCAGGCTACCAGATGGGGCAGTACCTATTTAATGATAGAACGGCTACGAGAACTGAAACCTGTACCATATGACATGCTCAATCCAGAAGTGTTCTTATTAGAAGTGATGTGGGACCAAGCTAGGAGATTAGAAATGGTGTTATACCAACCATATGTAGCAATAGAAAAAATTCAAACTGAAGACTCATCTCCTGGCTAGTTTTTAAAAGAGTAGAAAGATCTGATTTATTACCTTTCCAAGACAGAAGGTGTTATTGTTGATGGCATTAAATCCTCCATGGAGAAGAGAGAGAATGTTCTATTAAACAATGACAATGTTGGCGGTTGTTTAAATTGATCCCAAATATAGGTGCCTTTTAACACACGAACAAGTAACCAAAGCCAAGAATGTCCTTTGCAGTATAACAACGTGAGTAAAAGACATCTAAGACAGCTCAAAAGGAAGAATCTCTTCAGTCAGAGCAGGAAATGGCCCAAGTGGAAAATATTGCAACATCTTCATCATCATCATCATCTGAATCTGATGAGTTTTATTTTGAGAAAGTAATAATCGATAAATAGCATGGCACAAAAGCAAAATGTCAATGCGAATTAGAAACTGAACAATCATCTCTTAGTTCCAAGACCAAATTTAAACAGCAGTTTGATCACTCATCAAAACTAATGCTAGAAGTAACTTGATGAAAATATCCATAAAATTTAAGAAAAGTGTCAAATTCTAGTTGCCATGCCAACTACCCAAGTTATCGTTGAGAGACCTTTTTCAGCTCTCAAAATAATCAAATCTGACTTAAGAGCAAACTTAAAAGAAGATTTGATTGAGTCAATTTTGTTTTTAAGAAGAAATTTGTTCAGCTAGGAATATGCAGGCATATATAATGAATAATGATATAAAAGGAAACATAAATTTTGAAGTGATTTATTTAAAGTCTTAATTTTGTTGCAATTTTAATTTTAGTGAGAATATTATTTCTAAAAATATTAGTATTACAGAAAAGGAATTTTATTTTATAAAAAAGAACAAATTTATTATTTTTTTAATGATATAATGTATTTAAAAACAAATACAACTCATTATGCAAATGAAGACTTTTACTATCCTTTCATTATAAATAGAGACAAATAATATATATATATATACAAGGTGTCCTAGAAAAAGGTTAACCGTACTTTGAATTAGTATAACTCATAATTTATGGCCCGTAAGGGGTGCAGTGATTTGCCGTCCTGGCCGCCGTGCTGACGTGACTCAGCACCCCGTCCCGCCCCAGCTTAGCCTCTCTTCCTTCCTTCAAAACACTTGTTTCCTCTCTTTTCATACAACCTCTCCCACAACTTTCTCTGGTCAGCCTCTAATTTCACAGGGTAGATGCTGAACTTCTTCTCGGCAAACCGTCCTGGATCAGGGCTGAGGGGGGAGGGGCCAATGTTCCCTAGCCCCTGAGCTCCGGTCTGGGGTGGTTGGTTTTTAACAACCTGCTTCATCCCCACCCATAGCTTCCTCACATCCCTTTTCCTATCCTCTCCACATTCTATCTGTTTTACGCCATGTCTAAGGTGGAGCCGCCATGCCGATGGACTGCCAGGCCACCAGGCGGGAGGGGTGGTCCGAAATGGCGGCGCCGGGCTTGTAAGCACCTCTCGCAGTGCAGGCTACTGCGAGAGGTGATGTGCGATTGCGTCCTGTATAAAACAGAGGGTCACCATTCCCATGTATGTACAACAAAAAAAAACCCAACCCTCAACTTTGCCTGAAACAACGACGGAGCCGCCCTCGGGCAGCTCCAGCAAAAAATGGAGGTCCCTCCCCCCCCTGTGCTTGCGCAGGGGACCCTCCATATTTCTCTAACCGGAGAGAAGGCTTACTCCTCTCCTTCGCCTACGGGTGCAGGGGACTCACCCTCACCCCCTTCTCTGGAGGTGCTTTTGGGCGCCTCCCTTTTTCCAGCGGCAGTCCCATCTTTTCTTTCCAAGGGGACTGCCAAGAAAGCCAGCCGCTCCCTATCGAAGCGGCTCGGTAGGGCAAACCCCTTTAGGGGGAGAGGGAAGCCAGGCCCCTTCGGTCGCCTCCCTCAAAGGACCTGCTGGCAAGGATATTGAACCTTGCCGGGGTTAAGACCTGTGCCTCCCCACAAAAGACTAGTGACAATACTGCCAACAGGACCTGTGATGTCTTGGAAGGGGATGGCCAACTGGAGGCCCCTCCTGTGAAACACATGGTTCTTGAGGAGCCCCAGTCTCAGACGGTAGGGCCTTCCATATGGGGGAATCCGGGCTCGGCGCCAAGCACCGAACCCGAATCCGCCCCTATGCAAGGCCCTCCTCAAATGGCTGAGGGCTCCGAGGCAGTACAAGGAGGGGAGGGATCTCCTCCGACAGGTGCCCCTACGACAACCAGGACCTTCTCCATTTCAGAGAAGGACCTGGCTGAGGCCCATCCATCTGGCATGGGGGCTTCTGGCGGTGGAGGTGAGAAGCGGGTTCATTTCCCACCCTCCTCTCCTAAAAAGAAGAATAAAAAGACAAGAAAGACAAAGAAGTCTTGGGGCTCCTCTCTATCCGCGGGGGCTGCGGGGATGGATGGGTCTGCTGCCACTTTGGTAGGCGACCAAGCCAAGATCGACACATACGGCCCCTCTACCCCCCCGTGTGCGGAGACCCTGACTAAGACCAAGAGTGCACTGGGCGGAGCCTTGATGACATTGGGGCCCCTCATTCAGAGGTTACCTGGAGTTTTAGAGCCCGCTGGCTTCAAGCACTTCCTCGTTATTCGCTCCACTGATGGCACCATGTTGTCCAAGGGCAACATGATCCATCAGAGGAGAGGATTAGCTAGTGCAATTGGTAGAGAGCCGAAAGTGACCCGTTTCTCGGACGGGAGCCTTCTGGCGAATGCGGCGAATCCCGCCGAGGCGGCCAGGATAAGTGCTCTTCGGACACTCCATGGCACCCCGGTGAGTGTGACGCTGCACTCTACCATGAACTTTGTGAAAGGAGTAGTTTATGCAAGGGAACTCGTTGACTACTCCATTGAGGACATCACCCTAGAGCTGGCCGACCATTGGGCGGTCAAGGTCGAACGTGTGATGAGAAAACAGGGAGAGTCCTCGAGACTCACCCCTACACTCTTTGTCACGTTCGACTGTGACAAGCTCCCTGAGTCGGTGCGTGCTGGTTGGTACCGCTACCGAGTGAAGGCATTCGTGCGACTGCCGCGGTGATGCTATTACTGTCACCGCTTCGGCCATACGAATCGCTCATGTAGACATGCAAAGTCGGGGTCACCCGAAGTCTGTGTAAATTGCTCCAAGGTCGCACACGATAAGTCCAAATCGTGTGTGGCCAAGTGTGTCAATTGCGGAAAGCCGC
This sequence comes from Ceratothoa steindachneri, assembly GCA_963969495.1. Lineage (NCBI taxonomy): Eukaryota > Metazoa > Arthropoda > Malacostraca > Isopoda > Cymothoidae > Ceratothoa > Ceratothoa steindachneri. Next base: position 85,784,337 of record OZ018329.1, read on the forward strand.
ACCCCGCTTCTTCGAAGCAATGTGGTGCATATCTCCTTGAGAAAGAAATCCTGGCCGTTCAGGCCCAGGATAGACTCTCATTCCGCGAGGCAAAGGACTTGGTCCTGGCGCGCCTGGCTCTGCCTGGGACGTCATATGCCTCAATAGTTAGAAAGGCACCCTCTGCTCCTGGCCCATCCAGGCCAACGAGCACGGTTGTTTCTGCGCGCATTCGGAGCCCTTCTGCGGGCTCTACCCAACCTGGGCGCTCCCCTGGTAAAGCTGACGGCAAAAAGGGTTGATACCCTGCCCCAGCTAAAACCAGGGCTCCCCCCTCTTCCCCCAGCGTAGCCGTTTCCCGTAAGGCGAAACGGCCACGCGCCTCCACCGAGTCGTTAGACTCACGGGAGACAACACCCCTGAAGATGGTCGCTAGGCCATCTTCCGGGGTTCCTAAAGCTGTTCCCTGAAAGGAGGACAGCAACAAAGGAGCTTCGGCCCCTTCGCCCACGGGTCGAGGTGGAGCGAGTGGCTCGGAGACGGTGGTTCCTCGAAAAGAGGGCCCTTCGCCACCGAAGCCGCAACGCCCGCCTAAGGTTTCGAGGCGGAGGGAGGAAAAGACTCGCATGGCGAGCCCAACCTCCCCCAATAAGTCCTCGAAGGCGACCGCGCCTTTAGCGCTTTGTCCGGCCAACAGTGCCTGGGGTTCTGCCCCCGGGAAGCGTACGGCTATTCCCGTGAGGGTCTTCAATTCGAGGAGGGCCCCCGCGTCTCCTCTGAGCTAGGCCTGGAGGGCATATTGCTTCAATGGAATTGCCATGGACTCCGGGCCAACTGGGAGGAGCTGCGGAGGCTCGTCTCGTCCCGTTCCCCGTTAGCTATCTTTTTGCAGGAGACCATGCTAGGCGCGTGCCCGCTGCCTGCCCTCCCGGGGTATAAGGGTCTTGCGACCCCACCACCGCGGGATGGCCGGGATGAGGGATGCGCGGTTTACACCCGGCATGATGTCTCCGTTCTTCCTTTCTCTTTAGATACCTCCTTTCAGGCAGTGGCTGTGCAGCTGCACCTGGATAGGAGGTATACTATCATTTCTGCGTACATTCCACCGTCAGCTGACTTCGACGCGGGAGACTTCCGCCGCGTCGTGGCACGGTTGCCGAGGCCCTATCTCTTGCTTGGAGATCTGAACGGCAGGCATCCTCTCTGGGGAGATTACTCCATAAATCCCAGGGGACAAGTCCTTGCCGATCTGATCAAAGAGCTTGAGATGGGTGTCCTAAACGTGGATGAGTTTACGCCTCACTGTCCGAGAAGCGCTTCATTTTCTTGCCTTGACCTATCTTTCTGCTCTTCGGATGCACAGCCTAATTTTGATTGGGAGGTGGTCGATGACCTCCATGGTAGTGATCACTTTCCCATTCAAATATCATTTTCAGGGCAACTGCCGCCTGAGAGGCCACCTCGGTGGTGCTTGGCGCGGGATGGTGGCCTACATTTCAGGAAATGACTGAATTCTCTAACTCAGTCGAGGAGTTTAATTCGGTAGATGAGGCCGTTGAGTTCTTCTCCGGCAACCTCATCGCCGTGGGCCTGACTACTATTCCTAGGACGTTTGCCGTTGTGCACGCCGACAACTCCCATGGTGGTCAGCCGAGTGTGAGACGCCTCTCAAACAGAAGCGTTATGCCTACATGCGCAATAAGCGCCGCCCGGACGGTTTCACTGTCGCTGAATTTCGTCGGGCTAGGGCTCGGTTCCTGTATATTTCGAAGCACGCCCGCCGCTCTTCTTGGCGGGCATACGTCTCTTCACTTAACGGGAAGACCCCATTAGCTGAGGTGTGGAAGCGAGTCAAAAGGATTCGGGGCAAGTTTTCGCAGGACCCCCCTCCCGTTCTCAGGAGAATGGGACCGCTATCTCGGACCCCGCGTCCGTGGCGGAATCCTTAGCGACCGCTTTTTCCGCATTCTCTAGCCGGGATGCTGCTCCGCCAGCATTCAATGCACGTCGTGATGTCGCGGAAGGCCGCCGGCTGGACTTTACCTCCAGAGGCGGAGAACCCTTCAACGACAAGTTTCCGTGAGTAAGTTGCGTTCCGCTCTCGCTTCGTGCGCGGACACCGCCCATGGTCCGGACGATGTCCCGTACGCCATGCTTCGACACCTGGGTGAGCGAGGCATGGCCTTTCTCTTAGATTTGTTCAACAGGATCTGGGTAGAAGGTCTTCTCCCAGACTCCTGGCGAATCGCTACTGTGCTCGCCTTTCGCAAGCCGGGAAGAGATCACTTTACTCCGACCGGTTTCCGCCCAATCTCTCTAACCTCTTGCGTGTGTAAGTTGATGGAGAAATTGGTAAATGTTAGATTATCATTTTTCCTGGACAGCGGAGGCCATCTGTCTTCCGGACAGTGCGGCTTCCGTAAGTTCCACTCCACTTCGGATGCTCTGCTCCGACTGGAAAATGCCGTCTGCGAGGCTTTTCCTTCGTAGACAGCACTACGCCACGGTGTTTTTCGATCTGGAGAAGGCCTATGATACCGCATGGCGATACGGTATCATGGAGACTCTCCACACGATGGGGGCGAGGGGACGCCTCCCAATGTTTCTATCTGAATTTTTGCGAGATCGTCGATTCCGCGTACGGGTGGGGGGAGCCCTCTCCGGCCCAAAGGAGCAGGAAGAGGGTGTCCCACAGGGAAGTATCCTCAGTGTCACACTCTTTGCCCTGGGCATCAGCGGCATCACCTCGGTGCTGCCGGAAGATGTTCTCGCTACGCTCTATTTGGACGACCTTTCGATCTCTTTTGGCGCGGCCCAGATGCCAACTCTGGAGCGTGGACTCCCAACAGGCATTGAACCACGTCTCTCGCTATGCCGAAGCGCACAGGTTTCGGTTTTCTTTGGCCAAGACTAAGGTGGTGCACTTCTGACGCCATCCACGGCTCCACCCCGACCCAGATTTGTTTCTTAAAGGGGTGCGCCTGGATGTGGTTGAGTCGCACCGTTTCCTTGGTCTTGTATTCGACCGACGCCTCACGTGGGAGGCTCATATTCGCAGCCTTAGGGTCTCTTGTACCCGCGACATGGACATTCTCCGTTCCGTGACGTTTTGCGCTTGGGCGCTGATAGGGCTACTGCCTTACTTTTTTATCGATCCTTTGTTCGCTCGAAGCTCAACTATGGATGCGAGTTTTATGCATCCGCAGCCGAGCGTTTATTGCGGAAGGTGGATTCGATCCACCACACCGGCCTTCGCCTTGCGACCGGTGCCTTCCGCACTTTCCCCATTGAGAGCCTGTTGGTCGATGCTGGGGAGATGCCACTCGCTCTGCGGCGCGTGCAGTGCTTCACTCGCCTGTACGCGCGAGCCCGGCGCCTCCCTCAGTCGCCAACAGCTCTCACTGCATCCGCAGCTGATCTCGATTGTGCCTATGCCGCCGAGAGACGCCAGTCATACCCTAAGCCCTTTGGGTTTAGGGCCAGGAAACTCCTTCGAGAGGTAGATATAGCTCTCGGGCCGGTGGCGCCCCTGGTTCTGCCCAGGACGCCACCCTGGAGGGTACCACATTTGGCTATTTGTCGCCACGCCTCTGCTCCCAAAGCTTGTACTGCGCCAGGAGTATTGCGTTCGAGCTTTTTGGAGCACTCATCGTGTCACGCTGGTACCGTGCCAGTGTATACGGATGGCTCCAAGTCCCAAGAGGGGGTCGGCTTCCACGCCGTATCCCCTCTGTTTGAAGTCAGTGGTGCTCTGCCAGGCGCTGTGTCTGTCTTCACGGCCGAGCTGGTGGCAATACACCACTCGGTACAGGAGATTACGCGACGTGCCCGGTTCGGAGACCGGATTGTGATCTATAGCGACTCACAAAGCGCCCTGAGTGCTCTCGGGGCATTGGAATCTCCGCATCCCCTGGTTCGCGAAATCCGTGACGCCACGGTTTTGGCGAGCCGGGCAGATGTCGAGATTATCTTCTGCTGGGTTCCTGGACATGTAGGAATTGCGGGGAATGAGCGCGCCAAAGAGTCCGCGAGGACTCTGCGACCGGATCAGCGTTTTGCTCTTCCTCACACTGACTACATGGCAGGAATATGGACAGCTCTTCGGACTGCTTGGCAAAGAAGATGGGAGACGGTCAAAAGGAACTTAAAGTTGCGTGCCATTGCGCCCGACTGTTCCCATGGCCTTATCCCCCAATGCCGCGGCGGCTCTAGGTTGCTTTCTGTCTTCTCCGAATCGGGCACACTCGTGTGACGCATCGCTATTTGATGGAGCGCTCGCCTGGGCCCTATTGCAACGACTGCGTCGTCCCCCAGACTGTTCGGCACATTCTTGCCGAATGTCCCAGTCTGGGTGATCTTTGCGCACGACACCTGTCCCGGTACCGGGATGGGCGGGGTCGCTACCGCCTGTCCCTTGTACTCGGGACGAGTGCGTGCACTTTGACTGGTGGACTTATTGACTTTTGGGGGGAGGCCGGCCTTCTCCCTTTCATTTAACCAGGTTTAATTGTTGTTGTTTTTGTTATTGCTTTGTTATTTCTTTTTTTTGTTGTTTCCTGTTCAATTTTTTAAAGTAGCCTAGAACTAGGCTGTTTGTTTACGGTGACTTATGTCTAAGTCGGCAGTCGCCAGATAGCCCCTTAAATAAAAAAAAATATAAATTCCAAGGCAGTACAAGGAGGGAAGGGATTTCCTCCGACCGGTGCCCCTGCGACTGCCAGGACCTTATCCATCTCAGAGAAAGACCTGGCGGATGCCGGTCCATCTAGCCTGGGGGCTCGTGCCAGCAGAGGGGAGATGCGGGTTCATTCCCTGCCCTCCTCTCCTTAAAAAAAAAAGACTAACAAGACTTGGGGCTCCTCTCCATATGCGGGGCCTGCGGGGATGAATGGGTCTGCTGCTTGGGTAAGTACCCAAGCCAAGATCACCACATCTGGCCCGCCCCTCTGCTTTCCTGGGTGTGGATCCCCTGAGTAAGACCAAAAGTGAGCAGGGCGGAGCCTTGATGACATTGGGGCCCCTCATTCAGTGGTTACCTGGCATTTTTTAGCCCGCTGGCTTCAAACACTTCTTAGTTATTTGCTCCACTGATGGCAGCATGTTGGCCATGGGCAACATGATCTATCAGAGGAGAGCTTTAGCTAGGGTAATTGGTAGAGTGCCAAAGGTATGTTTCTCAGATGGGTACCTTCTGGTGAATGTGGCAGATCCCTCTGAGGAGGCCAAGTTAAGTGCTCTTCAGAAACTTCATGGCACCCAGGTGAGTGTGATGATCCACTCTACCATGAACTTTTAGAAAGGAGTAGTTTATGCGAGGGAACTCAGTGACTACTCCATAGAGCACATAACCTTAGAGCTGGCAGCCCATGGACCATGGGGCGATCAAGGTTTAAAGTGTGAGGAAAAAACGGAGGAGCCTCGAGACCAACCATGACATTCTTCATCATGTTCGACTGTGAGTGGCTCCCCGAGTCGGTGCGTGCTGGTTGGTACCGCTCCTGCGTGAAGGCATTCGTGCAACTGCCGCGGAGGTGCTATTACTGTCACTACTTTGGCCATACAAATCGCTCATGAAAACGTGCAAAGTCGGGATCACCCGAAGTCTGTTTAAATTGCTCCAAGTCTGCACACGATAAGTCCAAATTGTGTGTGGCCAAGTGTCAGGCCTAGGATCGACTCTCATTCGGCGAGGCTAAGGACTTGGTTCTGGGACGTCTTACAGCTCAATGCTTAGAAAGACACCCTCTTCTCCTGGCCCAACCGGGGAGAGATCACTCTACTCCGACCGGTTTCCGGCCAATCTCTCTAACCTCTTGCGTGTGCAAGTTGATGGAGAAATTGGTAAATGTTAGATTATCCTTTTTCCTGGACAGCGGAGGCCATCTGTCTTCTGCACAGTGCGGCTTCCGCAAGTTCCACTCCACGTCGGATGCTCTGCTCTGACTGGAAAATGCCCTCTGCGAGGCTTTCCTTCGTAGACAGCACTACGTCACGGTCTTTTTCGATCTGGAGAAGGCCTATGATACCGCATGGCGATACGGTATCATGGAGACTCTCCACACGATGGGGGGAGGGGACGCCTCTAAATGTTTATATCTGAATTTTTGCGAGATCGTCGATTCCGCGTACGGTTGGGGGGGAGCCCTCTCCGGCCCAATGGAGCAGGAAGAGGGTGTCCCACAGGGAAGTGTCCTCAGTGTCACACTGCCCTCAGCATCAACGGCATCAACTCGGTGCTGCCGGAAGATGTTCTCGCTACACTGTACGTGGACGGCCTTTCGATCTCTTTTGGCGCGGCCCAGATGCCAACTCTGGAGCGTGGACTCCAACAGGCATTGAACCGCATCTCTCGCTATGCCGAAGCGCACAGGTTTCGGTTTTCTTTGGCCAAGACTAAGGTGATGCACTTCTGCCGCCTTCCATGGCTCCATCCCGACCCAGATTTGTTTCTTAATGGGGTGTGCCTGGAAGTGGTGGAATCGCACCGTTTCCTTGGTCTTGTATTTGACCAACGCCTCATCTGGGAGGCTCATATTCTCAGCCTTAGGGTCTCTTGTACCTCCGCCATGGATATTCTCCGTTCCGTGACGTTCAGCGCTTGTGGCGCTGATAGGGCTACTGCCCTACTTTTTTATCGATCCTTTGTTCGTTCGAAGGTCGACTACGGATGCGAGTTTTATGCATCCGCAGCCGATCGTTTATTGCGGAAGGTGGACTCGATCCACCACACCGGCCTTCGCCTTGCGCCCGGTGCCTTCCGCACTTTCCCCATTGAGAGCCTGTTGGTCGATGATGGGGAGATGCCACTCGCTCTACGCCACGTGCAGTGCATCACTCGCCTGTACGCGCAAGCCCGGCGCCTCCCTCAGTCGCCAACAGCAATCACCGCATCCGCAGCTGATCTCGACGGTGCCTATGCCGCCGAGAGACGCCAGTCATACCCTGAGCCCTTTGGGTTTAGGGCCAGGAAACTCCTTCGAGAGCTAGGTATAGCTCTCGGGCCGGTGGCGCCCCTGGTTCTGCCAAGGACGCCACCCTGGAGGGTACCACATTTGGCTATTTGTCGCCACGCCTTTGCTCCCAAAGGTTGTACAGCGCCGGGAGTATTGCGCTCGACCTTTTTGGAGCACACATCGTGTCACGCTGGAACCGTGCCAGTGTATACGGATGGCTCCAAGTCCCAAGAGGGGGTCGGCTTCCACGCCGTATCCCCTCTGTTTGAAGTCAGCGGGGCTCTGCCAGGCGCTGCGTCTGTCTTAACGGCTGATCTGGTGACAATACACCACTCGGTACAGGAGATTACGCGACGTGCCCGGTTCGGAGACCGCATTGTGATCTACAGCGACTCACAAAGCGCCCTGAGTGCTCTCGGGGCATTGGAATCTGCGCATCCCCTGGATCGCGATATCCGTGACGCCACGGTTTTTGCGAGCCGGGTGGATGTTGAGATTATCTTCTGCTAGGTTCCTGGACATATAGGAATTACGGGGAATGAGGGCGCCAAAGAGTCCGCGTGGACTTTGCGACCGGACCAGCGTTTCGCTCTTCCTCACACCGACTACATCGCAGGTATACGGGCATCTCTTCGGACTGCTTAAAGTTGTGTGCCATTGCGCCGCGACGGCTTCAGGTCTCTTTCTGTCTTCTCCGAATCGGGCACACTTGTGTGACGCATAGCCATTTAATGGAGCGCTCGCCTGCGCCCTATTGTTACGACTGTGTCGTCCCCCAGTCTGTTTGGCACATTCTTGTCGAATGTCCCAGTCTGGGTGATCTTCGTGCACGTTGCCTGTCCCTGTACCAGGATGGGCATGGCTCTACCGCCTGTCCCTTGTACTCAGGATGAGTGCGTGCACATTGACTGGTGGACTTGTAGACTTTTGTGGGGAGGCCAGCCTTCTTCCTATTATTTAACCAGGTTTTTTTTCTTTTTAGGTCGCACATTCCTTCTCGTTGCCTTTTCATCTTTTTTTTATCTTTAGTGTTTTTTTTTTGTTTTTTAATCCTATTTTAAAGTAGCCTAGTACTAGACAGTTTTAAATATGGTGACTAGTGCCCAAGTAGGCAGTCACCAGATGAGCTCCTAAAAAAATATTTTAAAAATGAATAATTCTCAACATTGCCACACCCATATTCTTCCTATCTTGTTATTTTATTACAGATATTTTCTCTCATCTCTTCACTTGAAAGTGGAGGAATTTCAACTATAACACTCATATATGTAATGTCTTGCAACAATAGTTAAGAGAAAGGATATGAGAATCCAGTCCAAACCTCAAAGGTTTATTGGACAATGTTTTACTCATCTTTAATTGGACAATGTTTTACTCATCTTGAGCTTCTTTCGGACACTGATATTATGAGGTACAATATAAGTTTATGGAAGTGTTTTAATCTGTACACAACACTCATGGTATAACTTCATTGCCCCAACAAACTAAAACATCCCAGAATTTATAATCACTACTTATTGAACATTTTACTAGTTAATAATCAACCCTTGTCATTCTCTCTTCCTAAAGGGGAACAATTCTGTTTAGCCATCAATTTGTGACTAACAATATCATATTATAACATTTTTTATATCTATGCCAGACCTATAATGCTCTCATTTACCATATTAATAATATTTCATTATCTCAAGCAAAAAAAGTTTGTTTATTTAGAATAGTGGTTTGTCCTTTTCAGATTATGGCTCATATATTCATTAATGTTAAATGATTTTCCCATGAAAATTACAAATTTTGTTGGCTTTACTTTGCAAGTGAGTATTTTTTCTCATATTCCTTTCATTCCAAATATTAATATAGTGTCCTGGTTATATAAATGTCAAAACCTTCAATTTTTTGCTTTATATTAATTCCTATACCTTGACATTTTACCTATTATAGAGATATTTATTTGTATACAAAGTGCTTGTTTGTTTGCCATTTCTATTGCATTGTACAAAAAGCTAGAAATCAATGAAAAAACAAGTTTATATAACTACTTATTCACAGGAAAATTATTAAGGAACTGTACCAAGCTGTTTTACTTTACATCAGAACATAAGAAAAAAAAGTCTGCAAAAGGTTAATCCATAGCCTATATGAGGCAGCTCCTATTTGCATAACCCAGTTCAAATTGTACCTAGCGTCCTCATCCATAAATCTATTTACTCTATTCGTAACATCCCCCCATAAGGGGGGGGCAGCGATTTGTCATCTTGGCCACCATGCTGACAGGATTCAGCACCCAGTCCCGCCCCAGCTTAGCCTCTCTTCCTTCCTTCAGATAGCCTGTATTTCTTCCCTACTTCCTCACTTTCCCTACAACCTCTCCCACAACTTTCTCTGGTAAGCCTCTAATTTCACAGGGTAGATGCTGACCTTTTTCTCAGCCAACCGTCCCGGATTGGGGCTGAGGGAGGGGACAATGTTCCCTAACACCTGAGTTCCGGTCTGGGGTGGTTGGTTTTTAACAAACTGCTTCATCCCCACCCATACCTTCCTCACATCCCTTTTCCTTCTCACTTCACCATCTATCCTTGATTTTATGCCGTGCCCAAGGTGGAGCCACCATGCTGAAGGGCTACCAGGTCTTGAGGTGCTTTCGGGCACCTCCCTATTTCCAGCGGCAGTCCATCCTTTTCTTTCTAAGGGGACTGCCAAGAAAGCCAACAGGCAGCCCATTGACCACCGCCCCCCCGTAAGGGGCGCGGCGATTTGCCATCTTGGCCGCCGTGCTGACGGGACTCAGCACCCCGTCCGGCCCCAGCTTAGCCTCTCTTCCTTCCTTCAAAACACTTGTTTCCTCTCTTTTCACACAACCTCTCCCACAACTTTCTCTGGTCAGCCTCTAATTTCACAGGGTAGATGCTGACCTTCCTTTCAGCCAACCGTCCCGCATCGGGGCTGAGGGGGTGGGGGACAATGTTCCCTAACCCCTGAGCTCTGGTCTGGGGTGGCTCGTTTTTAACTACCTGCTTCATCCCCACCCATACCTTCCTCACATCCCTTTTCCTCTTCTCTTCACAATCTATTAATTTTTACGCCGTGTCTAAGGTGGAGCCGCCATGCCGATGGACTGCCAGGCCACCAGGCGGGAGGGGTGGTCTTAAATGGCGGCGCCTGGCTCTGCCGGGCTTGTAAGCACCTCTCGCAGTGCGGGCTACTGCGAGAGGTGTGCGTGATTGCATCCCGTGTTTTAAAAAGGGTCACCATGCCCAATGATGATAAAAAAACAAAACAAACCCAACCCTCAACTTCCCCTGTTCCATCGACGGAGCCGCCCTCGGGCAGCTCCAGCAAAAAAATGGAGGTCCCCCCCCCCCCCCCTGTGCTTGCACATAGGACCCTCCATATTTCTCTAACCAGAGAGGAGGCTTACTCCTCTCCTTCGCCTACGGGTGCAGGGGACTCCCCCTCACCCCCTTCTCTGGAGGTGCTTTCGGGCACCTCCCTTTTCCCAGCGGCAGTCCCCTCTTTTCTTTCCAAGGGGACTGCCAAGAAAGCCAGCAGGCAGCCCTTAGCCAGCCGCTCCCCATCAAAGCAGCTCGGTAGGGCAAACCCCCTTAGGGGGGAGAGGGAAGCCAGGCCCCTTCGGTCACTTCCCTCAAAAGACCTGCTGGCAAGAATTTTATACCTTGCTGGGGTCAAGGCCTGTGCCTCCCCACACAAGACTGGCGACACTGCCAAGGGGACCTCCGATGTCCTGGGAGGGGAGGGCCAACTGGAGGCCCCTCCTGTGATAAACATGGTCCTTGAGGAGACCCAGCCTCAGACGGTAGGGCCTTCCATGGGGAGGAATTCGGGCTCGGCGCCAAGCACCGAACCCGAATCCGGCCCTATGCAAGGTCCTCCTCAAATGGCTGAGGGCTCCGAGGCAGTAAAAGGAGGGGAGGGATCTCCTCCGACAGGTGCCCCTACGACAACCAGGACCTTCTCCATTTCAGAGAGGGACCTGGCTGAGGCCGGTCCATCTGGCCTGGGGGCTTCTGCCGGCGGAGGTGAAAAGCGGGTTCATTCCCCGCCCTCCTCTCCAAAAAAGAAAAAGACAAAGAAGACGAAAAAGACTCGGGGCTCCTCTCCATCCGCGGGGGCTGCGGGGACGGATGGGTCTGCTACCACTTTGGTAGGCGACCAAGCCAAGATCGGCACATCCGGCCCCTCTACTCCCTCGTGTGCGGAGCCCCTGACCAAGACTAACACCAAAAGTGCACAGGGCGGAGCCTCGATGACATCGGGGCCCCTCATTCAGAGGTTACCTGGCGTTTTCGAGCCCGCTGGCTTCAAACGCTTTCTCGTTATTCGCTCCACTGATGGCACCATGTTGTCCAAGGGCAACATGATCCATCAGAGGAGAGGATTAGCTAGTGCAATTGGTAGAGAGCCGAAGGTGACCCGTTTCTCGGACGGCAGCCTTCTGGCGAATCCCGCCGAGGCGGCCAAGATAAGTGCTCTTCGGACACTTCATGGCACCCCGGTGAGTGTGACGCCGCACTCTACCATGAACTTTGTAAAAGGAGTAGTTTATGCGAGGGAACTCGTTGACTACTCCATTGAGGACATCACCCTAGAGCTGGCCGACCATGGGGCGGTCAAGGTCGAACGTGTGATGAGAAAACAGGGAGGGGCTTCGAGACCCACCCCTACATGTAGATGTGCAAAATCGGGGTCACCCGAAGTCTGTGTAAATTGCTCCAAGGTCGCACACGATAAGTCCAAATCGTGTGTGGCCAAGTGTGTCAATTGCGGAGAGCCGCACCCTGCTTCTTCGAAGCAATGTGGTGCATATCTCCTGGAGAAAGAAATCCTGGTCGTTCAGGCCCAGGATAGACTCTCATTCCGCGAGGCTAAGGACTTGGTCCTGGAGCGCCCAGCTCTGCCTGGGACGTCATATGCCTCAGTAGTTCGAAAGGCACCCTCTGCTCCTGGCCCATCCAGGCCAACGAGCACGGTTGTTTCCGCGCCCATTCGGAGCCCTTCTGCGGGCTCTACCCAACCTGGGCGCTCCCCTGGTAAAGCTGGCGGCAAAAAGGGTTCATACCCAGCCCCGGCTAAAACCAGGGCTCCCCCCTCTTCCCCCAGCGTGACCGTTTCCCGAAAGGCGAAACGACCACGCGCCTCCACCGAGTCGTTAGACTCACAGGAGGCAACACCCCTGAAGATGGTCGCTAGGCTATCTTCAGGGGTTCCTAAAGCTGTCCCCCGAAAAGAGGACAGCAACAAAGGAGCTTCGGCTCCTTCGCCCACGCCCCGAGGTGGAGCGAGTGGCTCGGAGACGGTGGTTCCTCGAAAAGAGGGCCCCCCGCCTCCGAAGCCGCAGCGCCCGCCTAAGGTTTCGAGGCGGAGGGAAGAAAAGCCTCGCATGGCGAGCCCAACCTCCCCCAATAAGTCCTCGAAGGCGACAGCGCCAACAGCGCCCGGGGTTCTGCCCCTGGGAAGCGTACGGCCATTCCCGTGAGGGTCTTCAATTCGAGGAGGGCCCCCGCGTCTCCTCCGAGCTAGGCCTGGAGGGCATATTCCTTCAATGGAATTGCCGTGGACTCCGGGCCAATTGGGAGGAGCTGCGGAGGCTCGCCTCGTCCCGTTCCCCGTTAGCTATTTTTTTGCAGGAGACCATGCTAGGCGCGTGCCCCCTGCCTGCCCTCCCAGGGTATAAGGGTCTCGCGACCCCACCACCGCGGGATGGCCGGGCTGGGGGATGCGCGGTTTACACCCGGCATGATGTCTCCGTTCTTCCTTTCTCTTTAGATACCTCCTTTCAGGCAGTGGCTGTGCAGTTGCACCTGGATAGGAGGTATACTATCATTTCTGCGTACATTCCACCGTCAGCTGACTTCGACGCGGGGGACTTCCGCCGCGTCGTGGCACGGTTGCCGAGGCCCTATCTCTTGCTTGGAGATCTGAACGGCAGGCATCCTCTCTGGGGAGATTACTCCATAAATCCCAGGGGAAAAGTCCTTGCCGATCTGATCGAAGAGCTTGAGATGGGTGTCCTAAACGTGGATGAGTTTACGCATCACTGTCCGAGAACCGCTTCATTTTCTTGCCTTGACCTGTCTTTGTGCTCTTCGGATGCACAGCCTGATTTTGATTGTGGGGTGGTCGATGACCTCCATGGTAGTGATCACTTTCCCATTCAAATATCATTTTCAGGGCAACTGCCGCCTGAGAGACCACCTCGGTGGTGCTTGGCGCGGTGGCCTGCATTTCAGGAAATGACTGAATTCTCTATCTCAGTCGAGGAGTTTAGGTCGGTAGATGAGGCCGTTGAGTTCTTCTCCGGCAACCTCATCGCCGTGGGCCTGACTACTATTCCTAGGACGTCTGGCCGTTTTGCACGCCGACCACTCCCATGGTGGTCGGCCGAGTGTGAGACGGCCCTCAAACAGAAGCGTTATGCCTACATGCGCTATAAGCGCCGCGCGAACGATTTCACTGTCGCTGAATTTCGTCGGGCTAGGGCTAGGTTCCGGTATATTTCGAAGCACGCCCGCCGCTCTTCTTGGCGGGCATACGTGTCTTCACTTAACGGGAAGACCCCTTTAGCTGAGGTGTGGAAGCGAGTCAAAAGGATTCGGGGCAAGTTCTCGCAGGACCCCCCTCCCGTTCTCCAGGAGAATGGGACCCCAATCTCGGACCCCGCGTCCGTGGCGGAATCCTTAGCGACCGCTTTTTCCGCATTCTCTAGCCGTGATGCTGCTCCGCCAGCATTCGCTGCACGTCGTGATGTCGCGGAAGGCCGCCGGCTGGGCTTCCTCCAGAGGCGGAGAACCCTTCAACGACAAGTTTACCGTGAGTGAGTTGCGTTCCGCTCTCGCTTCGTGCGCGGACACCGCCCATGGTCCGGACGATGTCCCGTACGCCATGCTTCGACACCTGGGTGAGCGAGGCATGGCCTTTCTTTTAGATTTGTTCAACAGGATCTGGGTGGAAGGTCTTCTCCCAGACTCCTGGCGAATCGCTACTGTGCTCGCCTTTCGCAAGCCGGGGAGAGATCACTCTACTCCGACCGGTTTCCGCCCAATCTCTCTAACCTCTTGCCTGTGCAAGTTGATGGAGAAATTGGTAAATGTTAGATTAGCCTATTTCCTTGACAGCGGAGGCCATCTGTCTTCTGCACAGTGCGGCTTCCGTAAGTTCCACTCCACGTCGGATGCTCTGCTCCGACTGGAAAATGCCGTCTGCGAAGCTTTCCTTCGTAGACAGCACTACGCCACGGTCTTTTTTGATCTGGAGAAGGCCTATGATACCGCATGGCGATACGGTATCATGGACACTCTCCACACGATGGGGGCGAGGGGACGCCTCCCAATGTTTATATCTGAATTTTTGCGAGATCGTCGATTCCGCGTACGGGTGGGGGGAGCCCTCTCCGGCCCAAAGGAGCAGGAAGAGGGTGTCCCGCAGGGAAGTGTCCTCAGTGTCACACTCTTTGCCCTGAGCATCAACGGCATCACCTCGGTGCTGCCGGAAGATGTTCTCGCTACGCTCTACGTGGACGACCTTTCGATCTCTTTTGGCGCGGCCCAGATGCCAACTCTGCAGCGTCGACTCCAACAGGCATTGAACCGCGTCCATCGCTATGCCGAAGCGCACAGGTTTCGGTTTTCTTTGGCCAAGACTAAGGTGGTGCACTTCTGCCGCCATCCACGGCTTCACCCCGACGCAGATTTGTTTCTTAATGGGGTGCGCCTGGATGTGGTTGAGTCGCACCGTTTCCTTGGTCTTGTATTCCACCGACGCCTCACGTGGGAGGCTCATATTCGCAGCCTTAGGGTCTCTTGTACCCGCGTCATGGACATTCTCCGTTCCGTGACGTTCAGCGCTTGGGGCGCTGATAGGGCTACCGCCTTACTTTTTTATCGATCCTTTGTTCGCTCGAAGCTCGACTACGGATGCGAGTTTTATGCATCCGCAGCCGAGCGTTTATTGCGGAAGGTTGATTCAATCCACCACACCGGCCTTCGCCTCGTGACCGGTGCCTTCCGCACTTCCCCCATTGAGAGCCTGTTGGTCGATGCTGGGGAGATGCCACTCGCTCTGCGCCGCGTGCAGTGCATCACTCGCCTGTACGCGCGAGCCCGGCGCCTCCCTCAGTCGCCAACAGCTCTCACTGCATCCGCAGCTGATCTCGATGGTGCCTATGCCGCCGAGAGACGCCAGTCATACCCTAAGCCCTTTGGGTTTAGGGCCAGGAAACTCCTTCGAGAGGTAGATATAGCTCTCGGGCCGGTGGCGCCCCTGGTTCTGCCCAGGACGCTACCCTGGAGGGTACCACATTTGGCTATTTGTCGCCACGCCTCTGCTCCCAAAGCTTGTACTGCGCCGGGAGTATTGCGTTCGAGCTTTTTGGAGCACACATCGTGTCACGCTGGTACCGTGCCAGTGTATACGGATGGCTCCAAGTCCCAAGAG
The DNA here is from genome assembly GCA_963969495.1 of Ceratothoa steindachneri. Classification (NCBI taxonomy): domain Eukaryota; kingdom Metazoa; phylum Arthropoda; class Malacostraca; order Isopoda; family Cymothoidae; genus Ceratothoa; species Ceratothoa steindachneri. Next base: position 85,799,717 of record OZ018329.1, read on the forward strand.
GGGGTCGGCTTCCACGCCGTATTCCCTCTGTTTGAAGTCAGCGGGGCTCTACCAGGCGCTGCGTCTGTCTTCACGGCCGAGCTGGTGGCAATACACCACTCGGTACGGGAGATTACGCGACGTGCCCGGTTCGGAGACCGGATTGTGATCTATAGCGACTCACAAAGCGCCCTGAGTGCTCTCGGGGCATTGGAATCTCCGCATCCCCTGGTTCGCGAAATCCGTGACGCCACGGTTTTGGCGAGCCGGGCAGATGTCGAGATTATCTTCTGCTGGGTTTGTGGACATGTAGGAATTGCGGGGAATGAGCGCACCGATGAGGGCGCCAAAGAGTCTGCGAGGATTCTGCGACCGGACCAGCGTTTCGCTCTTCCTCACACTGACTACATGGCAGGAATACGGGCAGCTCTTCGGACTGCTTGGCAAAGAAGATGGGAGACGGTCGAGGGGAACTTAAAGGGTCGTGCCATTGCGCCGCGACTGTTCCCATGGACCTATCCCCCAATGCTGCGGCGGCTTCAGGTTGCTTTCTGTCGTCTTCGAATCGGACACACTCGTGTGACGCATCGCTACTTGATGGAGCGCTCGCCTGCGCCCTATTGCAACGACTGCGTCGTCCCCCAGACTGTTCGGCACATTTTTGTCGAATGTCCCAGTCTGGGTGATCTTCGCGCACGATACCTGTCCCGGTACCGGGATGGGCGGGGTCGCTACCGCCTGTCCCTTGTACTCGGGACGAGTGCGTGCACCATGACTAGTGGACTTATTGACTTTTGGGGGGAGGCTGGCCTTCTCCCTTTCATTTAACCCGGTTTGTTGTTGTTGTTGTTATTGTTTTTGTTATTGCTTCTTTATTGTTATTGTTATTTCTTTTTATTGTTTCCTGTTTAATTTTTAAAGTAGCCTAGAACTAGGCTGTTTGTTTACGGCGACTAATGCCTAAGTCGGTAGTCGCCAGATAGCCCCTTAATTAAAAAAATTGCCCACCGCCCCTCGTGTAAGCAGCTCGGTAGGGCAAACCCCCTTAGGGGGGGAGTGGGAAGCCAGGCCCCTTCGGTCGCTTCCCTCAAAAGACCTGCTAGCAAGAATACTAAACCTTGCTGGAGTCAAGGCCTGTGCCTCCCCACACAAGACTGGTGATGCTGCCAAGGGGACCTGCGATGTCCTGGGAGGGGATGGCCAACTGGAGGCCCCTCCTGTGATAGACATGGTCCTTGAGGAAACCCAGCCTCAGATGGTAGGGCCTTCCATGGGTGGAATCCAGGCTCGGCGCCAAGCACTGAACTCAAGTCCGCCCCTATGCAAGGTCCTACTCAAATGGGTGAGTGCTCCGAGGCAGTACAAGGAGGGAAGGGATCTCCTCCAACCAGTGCCCCTGCGACCACCAGGACCTACTCCATTTGGGAGAAGGACCTGGCTGAGGCCGGTTCATCTGGTATAGGGGCTCCTATCAGTGGAGGTGAGAAGTGGGTTCATTCCCCGCCCTCCTCTCCAAAAAAGACAAAGACACTAAGAAGACTCGGGGCTCCTCTCCATCCGCGGGGGCTACGGGGACGGTTGGGTCTGCTGCCACTTTGGCAAGCGACCAAGCCAAGATCGGCACATCCGGCCCCTTGGCCGCTGCCGCCCCTCCCCCCTTCAGGTATGGATCCCCTGACTAAGACTAAAAGTCCACAGGGCGGAGCCTCGATGACATCGGGGCCCCTCATTCAGAGGTTACCTGACATTTTCGAGCCCGCTGGCTTCCAACGCTTCCTCGTTATTCACTCCACTGATGGCAGCATGTTGGCCAAGGGCAACATGATCCATCAGAGGAGAGGATTAGCTAGTGCAATTGTCAGAGAGCCGAAGGTGACCCGTTTCTCGGACGGGAGCCTTCTGGCGAATCCCTCTGAGGCGGCCAAGATAAGTGCTCTTCGGACACTTCATGGCACCCAGGTGAGTGTGACTCCGCACTCTACCATGAACTTTTATGAAAGGAGTAGTTTATGCGAGGGAACTCGTTGACTACTCCATTGAGGACATCACCCTAGAGCTGGCCGACCATGGGGCGGTCAAGGTCGAACGTGTGATGAGAAAACATGGAGGGGCCTAGAGACACACCCCTACACTCTTCATCACGTTCGACTGTGACAAGCTCCCTGAGTCGGTGCGTGCCGGTTGGTACCGCTACCGCGTGAAGGCATTTGTGCAACTGCCGCGGAGGTGCTATTACTGTCACCACTTTGGCCATATGAATCACTCATGAAAACTTGCAGAATTGGGGTCACCCGAAGTCTTTGTAAATTGCTCCAAGGCCACACACGATAAGTCTAAATCATGCTTGGCCAAGTGTGTCAATTTCGGAGAGCCGCACCCCGCTTCTTCGAAGCAATGTGGTGCATATCTCCTTGAGAAGAAATCCTGTCCATTCAGGCCCAGGATCGATTCTCTTTCTGCGAGGCTAAGGACTTGGTCCTGGCGCTCCCGGCTCTGCCTGGGACGTTGTAGCGGGCCGAAAATATATCTCTAATCCCAATCGATCCAACCCGCTTCCTACACTGTCCGGACATGAGAAATCGAGGGAGAATGAAACGGATTGTATATACAGTCCCTTTACCTACAAAAAAAGTACATTGACCGTTACAGTAATTTATATTTACAAGGGAGGTGTGCACACTTCAAAATGAGGCCAAATTCCCCAATCCAAATAAGATACCAATAGAGAATTTTATAACAGGCGAATACAACAAATTTACTTAAATATATCTACACAAAACATAAAAAACACAACAACAACCGAATGAAAAGGGGCACGCGTAATCACTTGTGTGCTGGAGGTGGGTGGTAGTAGGCTAACATAAAAGGAGGCAGGCTTGTTAGCCAATGCGGGTGTGGTGGTCCAGGTGTCTAGCGAGGTATGAAAGCCCTCCGTCTCAGGGCTGGGCGGAGCACTCGTCTAGAGAACCCTTCTTGCCGTCTGTCCAAGCTTCCACTCTCTGTAGAAGAGATATATCCTCCGTTTATGACCCATTTACTTATACATGGAAGGGAAACTAGTAAGTGGGCATTGCCCGAGTAAATTTATCGACTAGCTTACCTCTAAATGTATATCCAAACAATCCTCAAAATATAATCTTTTGATAAAAGATTATTTTAAACAAAGTACAATCTGATAAAAGATTATTTTAAGCAAAGTACAACCTGAGAAAAAAACGGTTTTAATACATGAAATCAAATACATATATATACAAAGAGAAAATATAAAAAAAAACTCATTCCCACTCACACACACATTCTTACAGAGGGAGGGAGAGGGTACAGAGAAAAAGGGTGGGAGAATGGCCCTTTACACACTCACATTTGCTCCACCACACCCCTCCTTCCTTAAGCCATTCGACCAGCCACTCACAAAACCCTTTCAATCACTCTTCACGGTACCACTTGTGCTCAATCGCACCCTTCTGCACCCATTCACACTCTTCTACTGGTCCCTGGCTACACTTAGCAATTGGTCGGGTTTGTTCGTCAGTCATCCTGTAAGTCTCATCGTCACTATTTATCATATCGTCCACCATACTTTTAGCCCTCATCACCAGTTCTCCCATCTCACGACAGAATTCTTTCATACTCTTCCCTTCAGAACCTTCACTCATCATACCCCCATTCATCAGCTCCTCACTCACAGCTCTCATCCAACTCAAAGTACATTCTTGCGAAACAGACAGGTCACTCACGTCCCCTGTATTCTCAACAGGCATACCAGAAACCTCCTCGACTGGTTTCCACCAGAAACCTGAAAAATCAGCCACTTCATCATTCACTACATCAAACTCACCCCTACTATTACCATTCATAAAACCCGAAAAATCAGCCACACTAGGTTCATTCTGCCCAAACACACTATCATTCATACTGTTCCCAAAACCAGAAAAATCAGGCACAGGCAGCTCACTCACTCGTCTACTTATACCAGCCAAATCACTCACCTGTTTACACAAAAACTCAATCTCCCTTTCAAGATCCCCCATACCAGAAACACTCTGCTCAGACTTACTTTCATTCGTACTTACATTCTTCCTCTCACTCTTTTTTGTACGCTTTCTACTCCTCGACACTAAGACTAGCTCTTTCCCAGGCAGATCCATACTATCACATTCAATCTCATCATCATGCACTTTACCTCTCTCTCTACACAGTCCATACACCGGATGGCTCACCAGGTAGTCAGGAGGTTCTCTCCATCTTCTTAACTGACTCTGATGAGCCCGCACTCTCTCAGTCATACCGTCATTCAAACTCTCCAAAACATACGTCACCCCATTTTCCCAAACTCTCACAACTCTATAAGGTCCATCAAACTTCTCACTCATCTTTGACACATTCAACCTACCCTTCACTTCTTTCACCTTCAATACTTTTTCACCCAATTCAAATGAATGGAACCTTTCATGCGCCTCACGCCATACACTCTGCTCACTTTCACTCAAATGAAACCTATCTTTCACTCGCCTTTCAAAATTCATCACAAACTGACATGGGGACATTCCAGTTGCACTATGCACAGTTGAATTATACGCCCACAACACTCTCCCCAGACACACATCCCAGTCATTCACTGTCGTACTCATCATTCTCAAAATCTCACACAAGGTTCTTATAGTACATTCAGCCAATCCATTTGAAGACAGTACATAGGAGTTGTTCTCACATGCTCCACACCATTCTCTCTCAACATTTGCTCAAACACTTCCCCTACAAATTCAGGCCCATTATCACTCAGACATCTTCTAGGCTTCCATACACACATAGGAAAAAAACAAACTGCTCAACCACACGCGCAACAGTCACACTCCTTTTATCTCTCACAGGCGCTGCATACATAAACTTACTTTTATGATCAACCATAACAACCATACCAACATTCCCAGCACTCGTACTCAGCAAAGACACACAATCAATCACTACCAATTCAAACTGTTCTTTCGCATCAACTTTCAACATCGGTGGTTTCACTTGCACACCTTGCACCTTTCGCTTCTGACACCTTTCACACGTAGTTGCAACATCATTCACAACAGTTTTCAGAAGCGGATGGAACACACGCTCCTTCATACACTCTCACAGCTTAAACTTACCCATATGCCCATAATTATCATGCACAAGCTTCACCAGACCAATCATACCAACTAAGGACATCACAGGTACATACATATCATCACCACCCTTCACATGCCTCACAAAATATACAACATCCATACAAACAACAAAATCCTTAGCATACCTTGTAAAATCACTTAAACACACTGGCCATTCATTCAAATCAACATGCATCATTACACACCTCTTCAACTCACTAACAAAAAGACATATCTCTTGCATCTCTAGAATATCCTCATCACTTAAAATCTCATTCTCATCATCCATGACCAACTCAATCATACCGCAAAACTTGGCAACATTCTTTGCACACTCATTCAACCTCATCACCTCACATTCACCTTTCATAAGACAATCCTTATCAGCATCCAAAGACAAATCATTCAATCTCATAAAGTCTACACCAAGCAAGAAACAACACGGCATTTGCTCATCCTTCAGAATCACAAAGTCATGCTTCATATTCACACCATTATCCAAACTCACTTTCAGACCAACCTGTTCCCATGCCACTATCATGCCTTTTCCTAATCCACTTATCCGTAACTTCACAGGTTTATGCTCGCAACATTTAAACTCATCATACTTACTAAGAATCCTCTCATTTACTAAAGACACTTGCGCTCCAGTATCAATCAAACCACAGAACAACCTTTCACCAACTTCCACTCTAACCTCCATCATATCAGGTCCACCATGTTCGCAATACACAGCACACCAACATCAGCACTGATATCCACACTGTCATTAACTGCCATATCATCACTCACCACACGCTCATCCTCATCCAGATGATCATTCTTCTCTCTTATATATGAACACTTTTCAATCACCCAATTGTAGTGCACACCGCTTAAACATTGCAAATGTACCACATTAGGATTCAAACCCTTCATCTTCTTATCCTTGTACACAATCGACCTCTCACCACCAAAGTGCACATAAACAATCACTCCATACAAACGACTCACTACAATCAACACTTCCTGAAATGGCGGGACCCCTTGCATTCACACCGCTCTCAATTCTTTCATGAAGTTCCGCACCTTTGCTATACCAATGCTTTCAGGCTTCCTACACACTTCATTCATTACCTCCTTCCTTAAATCATCCACACTATTGGGCACTCTCACGTCTACTCCATCACTCTTCAAATCTTGCAAACCATTCCATACACTCTCAAACAAGGAATCACCACTACCCTTACTCCCTTTCGGCAAATACTCAGGATCACTCACTCCACACACATTTTCATCATTCGTACCAGGATACCTTGACATTAAATCAGCCACTCCATTCCGTTCCCCAGGCACATACTCAATCACATAGTCAAAGTCACTCAAATCTTCTAAAGTCCTTGCAATCCTACTATCAACCCACTTCATACGCTGCAGATACACATGAGGTTGATGATCTGTTTTTATCACAAACCTCACACCATACACAAATGGACGCAACACTTAAAAACAATATCTTATCGCAGCCAACTCTCGTTCCACAGTCGAATACTTTCGTTCTGCAACATTCATAGCCTTGGATACATACCCAATTATTCGCCTTACATTCTCTCCATTCAAACGCTGCTCTTGCATCAGAAAACCTCCCATACAATACCCACTCGCATCTGTATACAATTCAAGCATTTTAGCATTTACACAATAATCTGGGTAAGCCAATTCAACATCTTCAGCCGCTGCCTCTTTCAGTCTCTCATACGCCTCATTCATCTTATCATTGCACTTGACAACCGTACTACCTTTCTTGCCCATCCACTCAATCAGAGGCTTACTCACACCAGAACAATCACGTATAAACTTTCGCTGGAACTCAATCAAACCCCAAAACGACTTCAGTTGCTTCACAGTCACCGGTTTAGGAAACATTCGCACCTTGTCAACATACTTCGGTGATTTTCGCAACCCATTCTCACTCACCATATGCCCAAGGAATTCCACTTCTTTCGCAAACCATTCACACTTCACCACTTTCACCTTCACACCAACACTTTCCAACGTTCTCAACACATCATTCACCAATCTCATATGCTCCTCAAAAGTCTCAGTCATAATCAAAATATCATCTATAAACGCAATCACATTCTTACTCGCAAACTTACTCAACACAACATTCATTGCCCGCTGGAAGGCTCTTCTCAGCAATGGGCATCTGTTAATACCCCCGTACCAGATCCAGCTTCGTAAACCACTCTATCCCATGCATACTATACACACACTCAGATACCACACACATCGAAAACCTTTCTTTCACAGTCTTTTCATTCACCTTTCTATATTCCACACACAGACGCAATCTTCCATCCGGCTTATGTACAGGTACAATTGGACTATTCCATGCACTCTTGCTCTCTTCAATCACCCCCAATTGCTCCAATTCCAAGCACTGCTCCTCAATCTCATCAGCAACCGGACGTGGGAAATGCCTTGGCCGCTGATAGATTGGGGAGTCCTCCTTCAGGACAATCTTGAATTCCGGGAGCTTTGCAACCCCGAAATCCAGATCACCCTTACTGAGGGCTCCCTTTCGTTCAAATATCATTCGATACACATCCTCCCTTTCATACTCAGTTAAACATCCATCCAATTCCACCATGCTCTTCACATCATTATACGTCCATTCACACGTCTCTTCACCTGCAACATTCACCCTGACATCCGTACTATCATCCATACCTACCTTATTGACAGTGGAGAGGTGACCCAGTACATCTCCGACTTGGATTCCCCTCACCTGCCCTTTTACACTGGGGTCCACCTGCACACATACAAAAGGATCATTCATTCTCATCAAGCCATCAAACACACAAGCAACACGCTTTCCCTTATAGCACGCATCCTTTCCATCCAGTATCACAGTGTTCTCACCCACATTCAAACTAACATCCTTACTCCAACTCACTCTAACAGACACCCTTTCACCCTTCACAAGCCTTATATTCTCCATAGCAGTCACCTCAATACCAGTAAACACACTCCTCAAAACGCTACCATCTTTTCCTACATAGAACTTATACACCCCATTTTTACCAATCTTCCTCTCAATCTGATCACTCGCAGGATGCACAACTATACGATTCATTTTCATAAAATCATACCCCAAAATCACACCATACTCACTACTCACCTTATCAATCACAGAAAATTCACATTCATTCATCATCATACCATGCATTCGAACAGGTGACCTTATCATTCCAATCACAGGCACTCTCCTATTACCAATACCTACCAAACTACCCTTGCACTCAGACAGGAGGGCTTTCTTGCTAACCTTGTCATACATCTTTATACACCAAGCTCGCCTTGCATCCAGAATCTATTAAAGCCAAACACTCAATTCCATTTAATTCCACCTTCACACTCAGACACTCATACTTCCTACCAGACAGCACTTTCACACTAGACATACTTACCAACACATTACTCACACTCATGCACCCAGAGGATACTTCACCAGGTACCCTCTTACAATTCAGTTTCCCGCTTCAGACTTTCCATTCACACCTTGCGTTCTCTGTCTAATCCAACACTTTTCATTTGAATGTCCTTCCATTGCACAATAGCTACATACATTCCTCTGGTCACGACACATCCTTGCATAATGACCAGCCTTTCCACAATTACCACATGCATATTTCATACTTTCCCTCCCAGTTGCTCCACCATTCAACCTCGGACAATCTTTCTTCAAATGGCCTATTTCTTTACACTCGAAGCACTCTTTCACACTTTCCTGGCAATCCTTTATCATATGCCCTTTCTTACCACACCCAAAACATGCACCAGATGTCCACCTACATTCTGCCAACATATGACCTTTCCTTCCACACCGACGACATTCCACAATCTTTCTCCCACCATTCGGTCTCACATTTGCTGGGACATACCTCGGTTTCTCTCTCATATATCCGTTCCCACGCTTGAAATTCATCTGCCCCCTTCCATTCGACCACCCTCCATTTGCCCATCCATTCTGCCGGCCCAGGAAGTTCGACATCACTCCAGCTGGTGCAGCCTTCAGGGCATCCCTGTAGCTGACAAACTGCTGGGGTGGATGAAAGCTCCTGGGTTTCTTACCCCCAACATTCACACTGTACCATCCATCCTCTTCTAGATCGCTTTCATCATCAAATCGTCCATCTTCTAACAGTTCCAACACATCCTCCCACATCAACCGTTCACCTGTCAGTCTCACTCTCTCCTTTCTCTTTCCACTCAGCCATTCACTCACCTTTCGCGGGATCGTGTCCAAAAACTTCCTCATGACTGGTTTACATTCATTTACATCATCATCACCATACCTCGTTCTTGCCATACTCTCAAGCCTATGTGCATACATATTCACACTTTCACTCTTCCCCATTCGAGCCTTCTCAAATTCATTCACCCTTTTATACTTCACACTCTCTTTCATTCGTTTCACCTGCCCAATCAATCTCTTCTTCACTACATCGTACTTTGGCTCTCCCACACTCGTTATCACTCGCAAGAACTCTAACACTTTCCCATCCAAACAATCTCCCAGAACACTCACCCAGTGACCCTTGTTCTGCGGGTACTTGAGCTTGCAGTACCGCTCAAAATCCCCGAAGAACTCATCCATACTCTTTCCCCCATGCAATCTAAACTTATCAATCCTTGGCACTTCCCTAATCAAAATTCCTTTCCCCACATTCACTTCACTCTCCAAAGAGCTACTCTCGGTCTCACTCATTCCAATCATATCGTCACTCTCTCCCTCATCTGAGTATAGCGAATCCACACACTTCCCTCTCGCCTTCCTATCCTTGACCTTAGAACCATGCTTACTTCCTCTCTTACTTTCCACTCTCTTCCATTCACCCCCTTTCCTACCACTCACAGTATCTTCTTTAGACTCAATCATACTGCCATCCCCCTGTAATGGGCGCGGCCATTTGCCAACCTGGCCGCCGTGCTGATGGGACTCAGCACCCCGTCCGACCCCAGCTTAGCCTCTTCTTCCTTCAAAACACTTGTTTCCTCGCTTTTCATACAACCTCTCACAACTTTCAATGGTCAGCCTCTAATTTCACAAGGTAGATGCTGACCTTCTTCTTAAGTCAACCGTCCCGGATCGGGGCTGAGGGGGGAGGGGACAATGTTCCCTAACCCCCGAGCTCCAGTCTGGGGTGGTTGGTTTTTAACAACCTGCTTTATCCCCACCCATACCTTCCTCACATCCCTTTTCCTCTCCTCTTCACAATCTATATATTTTTTACGCCGTGTTCAAGGTGGAGCCGCTATGCCGATGGACTGCGAGGCTACCAGGTGGGAGGGGTGGTCTTAAATGGCGGCGCCTGGCTCTGCCGGGCTTGTAAGCACCTCTCGCAGTAGCCCGCACTGCGAGGCCCCTTCAATCACTTCCCTCAAAAGACCTGCTGCCAAGAATACTGAACCTTGCCGGGGTCAAGGCCCATGCCTCCCCAAAGAAGAAGACTAGTGACGATACTGCCAACGGGACCTGCGATGTCTTGGGGGGGGATGGCTAACTAGAGGCCCCTTTTGAGATAGACATGGTCCTTGATGAAACCCAGCCTCAGACGGTAGGGCCTTCCATGGGGGGGAATCCTCCCTCAGCGCCAAGCACCGAACCCGAATCCGCTCCGATGCAAGGTCCTCCTCAAACGGCTATGGTTTCCAAAGCAGTACAAGGAGGGGAGGGATCTCCTCCGACCGGTGCCCCCACGACTACCAGGACCTTCTCCATTTCAGAGAATGACCTGGCTGAGGCCGGTCCATCTGGCCTGGGGGCTTCTTCCGGCGGAGGTGAGAAGTGGGTTCATTCCCCACCCTCCTCTCCAAAAAAGAAAAAGACTCGGGGCTCCTCTCCATCCGCGGGGGCTGCGGGGACCTATGGGTCTGCTGCCACTCTGGCAAGTGACCAAGCTAAGATCGGCACATCCGCCCCCTCGGTTGCGGAGCCCCTGACTAAGACTAATACCAAGAGTGCACAGGGCGAAACCTCAATGACATCGGGGCCCCTCATTCAGAGGTTACCTGGCATTTTCGAGCCCGCTGGCTTCAAACGCTTCCTCGTTATTCGCTCCACTGATGGCACCATGTTGTCCAAGGGCAACATGATCCATCAGAGGCTAGGATTAGCTAGTGCAATTGGTAGAGAGCCGAGGTTAACCCGTTTCTCGGACGGGAGCCTTCTGGCAATGCGGTGAATCCCGCCGAGGCGGCCAAGATAAGTACTCTTCGGACACTTCATAGCACCCCGGTGAGTGTGACGTCGCACTCTACCATGAACTTTGTGAAAGGAGTAGTTTATGCGAGGGAACTCGTTGACTACTCCATTGAGGACATCACCCTAGAGCTGGCCGACCATGAGGCGGTCAAGCTCGAACGTGTGATGAGAAAACAGGGAGAGTCCTCGAGACCCACCCCTACACTCTTCGTCACGTTTGACTGTGACAAGCTCCCTGAGTCGGTGCGTGCCGGTGGGTACCGCTACCGCGTGAAGGCATTCGTGCCACTGCTGCAGCGGTGCTATTACTGTCACCGCTTCGGCCATACGAATCACTCATGTAGACATGCAAAGTCTGGGTCACCTGAAGGTGGGAGGGGTGGTCTTAAATGGCGGCGCCTGGCTCTGCCGGGCTTGTAAGCACCTCTCGCAGTAGCCCGCACTGCGAGGCCCCTTCAGTCACTTCCCTCAAAAGACTTGCTGCCAAGAATACTGAACCTTGCCTTGGTCAAGGCCCATGCCTCCCCAAAGAAGACTAGTGACGATACTGCCAACGGGACCTGCGATGTCTTGAGGGGGGGGGATGGCTAACTGGAGGCCCCTCCTGAGATAGACATGGTCTTGATGAAACCCAGCCTCAGACGGTAGGGCCTTCCATGGAGGGGAATCCTCCCTCAGCGCAAAGCACCGAACCCGAATCCGCTCCGATGCAAGGTCCTCCTCAAACGGCTGTGGTTTCCAAAGCAGTACAAGGAGGGGAGGGATCTCCTCCGACCGGTGCCCCCACGACTACCAGGACCTTCTCCATTTCAGAGAATGACCTGGCTGAGGCTGGTCCATCTGGCCTGGGGGCTTTTTCCGGCGGAGGTGAGAAGCGGGTTCATTCCCCACCCTCCTCTCCAAAAAAGAAAAAGACTCGGGGCTCCTCTCCATCCGCGGGGGCTGCGGGGATGTATGGGTCTGCTGCCACTCTGGCAAGTGACCAAGCTAAGATCGGCACATCCGCCCCCTCGGTTGCGGAGCCCCTGACTAAGACTAATACCAAGAGTGCACAGGGCGAAACCTCGATGACATCGGGGCCCCTCATTCAGAGGTTACCTGGCATTTTCGAGCCCGCTGGCTTCAAACGCTTCCTCGTTATTCGCTCCACTGATGGCACCATGTTGTCCAAGGGCAACATGATCCATCAGAGGAGAGGATTAGCTAGTGCAATTGGTAGAGAGCCGAGGTTAACCCGTTTCTCGGACGGGAGCCTTCTGGCAATGCGGCGAATCCCGCCGAGGCGGCCAAGATAAGTACTCTTCGGACACTTCATAGCACCCCGGTGAGTGTGATGTCGCACTCTACCATGAACTTTGTGAAAGGAGTAGTTTATGCGAGGGAACTCGTTGACTACTCCATTGAGGACATCACCCTAGAGCTGGCCGACCATGAGGCGGTCAAGCTCGAACGTGTGATGAGAAAACAGGGAGAGTCCTCGAGACCCACCCCTACACTCTTCGTCACGTTTGACTGTGACAAGCTCCCTGAGTCGGTGCGTGCCGGTGGGTACCGCTACCGCGTGAAGGCATTCGTGCCACTGCTGCGGCGGTGCTATTACTGTCACCGCTTCGGCCATAGGAATCGCTCATGTAGACATGCAAAGTCGGGGTCACCTGAAGTCTGTGTAAATTGCTCCAAGGTCGCACACGATAAGTCCAAATCGTGTGTGGCCAAGTGTGTCCATTGCGGAGAGCCGCACCCTGCTTCTTCGAAGCAATGTGGTGCATATCTCCTTGAGAAAGAAATCCTGGCCGTTCAGGCCCAGGATCGACTCTCATTCCACGAGGCAAAGGACTTGGACCTGGCGCGCCCGGCTCTGCCTGGGACGTCATATGCCTCAATAGTTAGAAAGGCACCCTCTGCTCCTGGCCCATCCAGGCCAACGAGCACGGTTGTTTCCGCGCCCATTCGGAGCCCTTCTGCGGGCTCTACCCAACCCGGGCGCTCCCCTGATAAAGCTAGCGGCAAAAAGGGTTGATACCCTGCCCTGGCTAAAACCAGGGCTCCTTCCTCTTCATTCAGGGTGACCGTTTCCCGTAAGGCGAAACTGCCACGCGCCTCCACCGAGTCGTTAGACTCACAGGAGGCAACACCCCTGAAGATGGTCGCTAGGCCATCTTCCGGGGTTCCTAAAGCTGTTCCCTGAAAGGAGGACAGCAACAAACGAGCTTCGGCTCCTTCGCCCACGCCTAGTGGTGGAGGGAGTGGCTCGGAGACGGTGGTTCCTCGAAAAGGGGGCCCCCCGCCTCCGAAGCCGCAACGCCCGCCTAAGGTTTCGAGGCGGAGGGAGGAAAAGACTTGCATGGCGAGCCCAACCTTCCCCAATAAGTCCTCGAAGTCGACAGCGCTTTGTCCGGCCAACAGTGCCCGGGGTTCTGCCCCCGGGAAGCGTACGGCCATTCCCGTGAGGGTCTTCAATTCGAGGAGGGCCCCCGCGTCTCCTCCGAGCTAGGTCTGGAGGGCATATTCCTTCAATGGAATTGCCGTGGACTCCGGGCCAACTGGGAGGAGCTGCGGAGGCTCTCTTGTCCCGTTACCCGTTAGCTATTTTTTTGCAGGAGACCATGCTAGGCGCGTGCCCCCTGCCTGCCCTCCCGGGGTATAAGGGTCTTGCGAACCCACCACCGCGGGATGGCCGGGCTGGGGGAGGTGCGGTTTACACCCGGCATGATGTCTCCGTTCTTCCTTTATCTTTAGATACCTCCTTTCAGGCAGTGGCTGTGCAGCTGCACCTGGATAGGAGGTATACTATCATTTCTGCGTACATTCCACCGTCAGCTGACTTCGATGCGGGGGACTTCCGCCACGTCGTGGCACGGTTGCCGAGGCCCTATCTCTTGCTTGGAGATCTGAACGGCAGGCATCCTCTCTGGGGAGATTACTCCATAAATCCCAGGGGACAAGTCCTTGCCGATCTGATCGAAGAGCTTGAGATGGGTGTCCTAAACGTGGATGAGTTTACGCATCACTGTCCGAGAACCGCTTCATTTTCTTGCCTTGACCTATCTTTGTGCTGTTCGGATGCACAGCCTGATTTTGATTGGGGGGTGGTCGATGACCTCCATGGTAGTGATCACTTTCCCATTCAAATATCATTTTCAGGGCAACTGCCGCCTGAGAGACCACCTCGGTGGTGCTTAGCGCGGGCGCGGTGGCCTGCATTTGAGGAAATGACTGAATTCTCTATCTCAGTCGAGGAGTTTAGGTTTGTAGATGAGGCCGTTGAGTTCTCCTCCGGCAACCTCATCGCCGTGGGCCTGACTACTATTCCTAGGACGTCTGGCCGTTTTGCACGTTGAAAACTCCCATGGTGGTCGGCCGAGTGTGAGACGGCCCTCAAACAGAAGCGTTATGCCTACATGCGCTATAAGCGCCGCTTGAACGATTTCACTGTCGCTGAATTTCGTCGGGCTAGGTCTAGGTTCCGGTATATTTTGAAGCACGCCCGCTGCTCTTCTTGGCGGGCATACGTGTCTTCACTTAACGGGAAGACCCCATTAGCTGAGGTGTGGAAGCGAGTCAAAAGGATTCGGGGCAAGTTCTCGCAGGACCCCTCTCCCGTTCTCCAGGAGAATTGGATCGCAATCTCGGACCCCGCGTCCGTGGCGGAATCCTTAGCGACCGCATTTTCCGCATTCTCTAGCCGGGATGCTGCTGCGCCAGCATTCAATGCACGTCGTGATGTCGCGGAAGGCCGCCGGCTGGACTTTACCTCCAGAGGCGGAGAACCCTTCAACGACAAGTTTACTGTGAGTGAGTTGCGTTCCGCTCTCGCTTCGTGCGCGGACACCGCCCATGGTCCGGACGATGTCCCGTACGCCATGCTTCGACACCTGGGTGAGCGAGGCTTGGCCTTTCTCAGATTTGTTCAACAGGATCTGGGTGGAAGGTCTTCTCCCAGACTCCTGGCGAATCGCTACTGTGCTGGCCTTTCGCAAACCGGGAAGAGATCACTCTAATCCGACCGGTTTCCGCCCAATCTCTCTAACCTCTTGCGTGTGCAAGTTGATGGAGAAATTGGTAAATGTTAGATTAGCCTTTTTCCTGGACAGCGGAGGCCATCTGTCTTCCGCACAGTGCGGCTTCCGCAAGTTCCACTCCACGTCAGATGCTCTGCTCCGACTGGAAAATGCCGTCTGCGAGGCTTTCGTTCGTAGACAGCACTACGCCACGGTCTTTTTCGATCTGGAGAAGGCCTATGATACCGCATGGCGATACGGTATCATGGAGACTCTCCACACGATGGGGGTGAGAGGGACGCCTCCCAATGTTTATATCTGAATTTTTGCGAGATCGTCGATTCCGCGTACGGGTGGGGGGAGCTCTCCCCGGCCCAAAGGAGCAGGAAGAGGGTGTCCGGCAGGGAAGTGTCCTCAGTGTCACACTCTTTGCTCTGAGCATCAACGGCATCACCTGGGTGCTGCCGGAAGATGTTCTCGCTACGCTCTACGTGGACGACCTATCGATCTCTTTTGGCGCGGCCCAGATGCCAACTCTGGAGCTTGGACTCCAACAGGCATTGAACCGCGTCTATCGCTATGCCGAAGCGCACAGGTTTCGGTTTTCTTTAGCCAAGACTAAGGTGGTGCACTTCTGCCGCCATCCACGGCTTCACCCTGACGCAGATTTGTGTCTTAATGGGGTGCGCCTGGATGAGGTTGAGTCGCACCGTTTCCTTGGTCTTCTATTCGACCGACGCCTCACGTGGGAGGCTCATATTCGCAGCTATAGGGTCTCTTGTACCCGCGCCATGGATATTCTTCGCTCCGTGACGTTCAGTGCTCTGGGCGCTGATAGGGCTACTGCCTTACTTTTTTATCGATCCTTTGTTCGCTCGAAGCTCGACTACGGATGCGAGTTTTATGCATCCGCAGTCGAGCGTTTATTGCGGAAGGTGGATTCGATCCACCACACCGGCCTTCAGTCGCCAACGGCTCTCACTGCATCCGCAGCTGATCTTGATGGTGCCTATTCCGCCGAGAGACGCCAGTCATACCCTAAGCCCTTTGGGTTTAGGGCCAGGAAACTCCTTCGAGAGGTAGATATAGCTCTCGGGCCGGTGGCGCCCCTGGTTCTGCCCAGGACGCCACCCTGGAGGGTACCACATTTGGCTATTTGTCGCTACGCCTCTTCTCCCAAAGCTTGTACTGCGCCGGGAGTATTGCGTTCGACCTTTTTGGAGCACACATCGTGTCACGCTGGAACCGTGCCAGTGTATACGGATGGCTCCAAGTCCCAAGAGGGGGTCGGCTTCCACACCGTATCCCCTCTGTTTGAAGTCAGCGGGGCTCTACCAGGCGCTGCGTCTGTCTTCACGGCCGAGCTGGTGGCAATACACCACTCGGTACGGGAGATTACGCGACGTGCCCGGTTCGGAGACCGGATTGTGATCTATAGCGACTCACAAAGCGCCCTGAGTGCTCTCTGGGCATTGGAATCTCCGCATCCCCTGTTTCGCGATATCCGTGACGCCACGGTTTTGGCGAGCCGGGCAGATGTCGAGATTATCTTCTGCTGGGTTCCTGGACATGTAGGAATTGCGGGGAATGAGCGCACCGATGAGGGCGCCAAAGAGTCCGCGTGGACTCTGCGACCGGACCAGCGTTTCGCTCTTCCTCTCACCGACTACATGGCAGGAATATGGGCAGCTCTTCGGAATGCTAGGCAAAGAAGATGAGAGACGGTCGAAGGGAACTTAAAGTTGCGTGCCATTGCGCCGCGACTGTTCCCATGGACCTATCCCCCAATGCCGTGGCGGCTTCAGGTTGCTTTCTGTCGTCTCCGAATCGGACACACTCGTGTGACGCATCGCTATTTGATGGAGCGCTCGCCTGCGCCCTATTGCAACGACTGCGTCGTCCCCCAGACTGTTCGGCACATTCTTGTTGAATGTCCCAGTCTGGGTGATCTTCGCGCACGATACCTGTCCCGGTACCGGGATGGGCAGGGTCGCTACCGCCTGTCCCTTGTACTCAGGACAGATTCGTGCACATGGACTTGTGGACTTGTTGACTTTTTCGGGGAGGCCGGGCTTCTCCCCTTTATTTAAGGGGTTTTTTTTGTTATTGTTTTGTTTGTAGGTTGCACTCCTGCACCGGGGTGAGTAGAACCTCCCCCCGCTGCCGGAGATTGCTTCCTGATTGTTAAGTTTTTCCAATTTATATCGATTGTTAAGTTTTCATATTTTTATTTTAAAGTTGCCTAGTTCTAGGCTGTCGTGTTTTTCGGCGACTTATGCCCAAGTCGGTAGTTGCCAGATGGGCTCTATAAAATAAAAATAAAAAAAAACATACTGCCATCCATTCCATTTAGCGGAGTCCCTTCAGTAGGAGCAGGGGTCAGGGTTGTAGGTCCTGGGGCTGATCCAGCCCTTGTCATCATGTTATATAAGGTCCTGCATCCGTCGGTCCATCTGATCCTGTCGGTCTCTCATTTCCTTATTCATCCTATCAGTCTTTTCATTCATCCCTTTTATTTTATTCTCCATTCCCTCCATCATTCCCTGCAACATTTTACACTCCTCTTCTTTCTTTCTCAACTCCAGTCTCAATCGCACTACCTCTTCATTCAATGTTACCGCTACAGCCATTGTTCCCAAGTTAGTAAAAAGATAGGAGGAGGTAAAAATCAGTCAAACTAATTGTCACACTAATTGGGTATGGACTGCAATCCAATCCCGTCACACTCCCAGTTTCGAAGTCTCACGTTCCTATTCGGGCGCCAAATGTAGCGGGCCAAAAATATATATCTAATTCCAATCGATCCAACCCGCTTCCTACACTGTCCGTACGTGAGAAATCGAGGGAGAATGAAACAGATTGTATATACAGTCCCTTTACTTACAAAAAAAGTACAATGATAGTTACAGTAATTTATATTTTCAAGGGAAGTGTGCACACTTCAAAATGAGGCCAAATTCCCCAATCCAAATAAGATACCAATAGAGAATTTTATAACAGGCGAATAGAACAAATTTACTTAAATATATCTACACAAAACATAAAAAACACAACAACAACTGAACGAAAAGGGGCATGCGCTATCACTTGTGTGCTGGAGGTGGGTGGTAGTAGGCTAACATAAAAGGAGGCAGGCTTGTCAGCCAATGCAGGTGTGGTGGTCCAGGTGTCTAGCGAGGTATGAAAGCCCTCCGTCTCAGGGCTGGGCGGAGCACTCATCTAGAGAACCCTTCTTGCCGTCTGTCCAAGCTTCCACTCTCTGTAGAAGAGATATATCCTCCGTTTATGACCCATTTACTTATACATGGAAGGGAAACTAGTAAGTGGGCATTACCCGAGTAAATTTATCGACTAGCTTACCTCTAAATGTATATCCAAACAATCCTCAAAATATAATCTTTTGATAAAAGATTATTTTAAACAAAGTAGAATCTGATAAAAGATTATTTTAAGCAAAGTGCAATCTGATAAAAGATTATTTTAAGCAAAGTACAACCTGAGAAAAAAACGGTTTTAATACATGAAATCAAATACATATATATACAAAGAGAAAATATAAAAAACCTCATTTCCACTCACACACACATTCTTACAGAGGGAGGGAGAGGGTACAGAGAAAAGGGGTGGGAGAATGGCCCTTTTACACACACTCACATTCGCTCCACCACAACGTCATATGTCTCAATAGTTAGAAAGGCACCCTCTGCTCCTGGCCCATCCAGGCCAACGAGCACGGTTGTTTCCGCCCCCATTCGGAGCCCTTCTGCGTGCTCTACTCAACCCAGGCCCTCCCCTGGTAAAGCTGGTGGCAAGAAGGGTTCACACCCAGCCCCGGCTAAAACCAGGGCTCCCCCCCTCTTCCCCCAGCGTGACCGTTTCCCGTATGCGAAACGGCCACGCTTATCCACCGAGTCGTTAGACTCACAGGAGGCAACACCCCTGAAGATGGTCGCTAGGCCATCTTCCGTGGTTCGTAAAGCTGTCCCCCGAAAGGAGAACAGCAACAAACGAGCTTCGGCTCCTTCGCCCACGCCTAGTGGTGGAGGGAGTGGCTCGGAGACGGTGGTTCCTCGAAAAGAGGGCCCCCCGCCTCCGAAGCCGCAACGCCCGCTTAAGGTTTCGAGGCGGAAGGAGGAAAAGACAAGCATGGCGAGCCCAACCTCCCCCAATAAATCCTCGAAGGCGACAGCGCGTTCAGCGCTTTTTTCCGCCAACAGCGCCCGGGGTTCTGCCCACGGGAAGCGTACGGCCATTCCCGTGAGTGTCTTCTGTTCGACGAGGGCCCCCGCGTCTCCTCCGAGCTAGGTGTGGAGGGCATATTCCTTCAATGGAATTGCCATGGACTCCGGGCCAACTGGGAGGAGCTGCGGAGGCTCGTCTTGTCCCGTTCCCCGTTAGCTATCTTTTTGTAGGAGACCATTCTAGGCACGTGCCCCCTGCCCACCCTGATAAAATCTTTTCGGGAAATTGTATGCTGCTTTATATCTGTAGGAATTGGTTTATCCGATAAATTCAAAACAAAATTTTCTTGATAACTTTTGTTCCATACACTATCACTTATTAGGTGATTTAATTTTTCTGTTAGGTGGCAGTTAAGTTGTTGTAGTTTTCTTCTGAGTCTGTTGTAGATGGCATCTAGCAGTGGTGTTTTCCAGACACATGGAACATTGTGTAAGAAGTTATATTTCAGACTGCCTAACTTTTTAAATTGGGAAAACTCATTTCTTTTTGTAGCAACCAAGTGTTGGTTAAAGAAAGGACACTGAATTCATAAACGGATGTTCACTTTCATTTCTTAAGCGGATGGGTAGTAATGATTTGGGAATAACATGCTCCCTTAAACACCGATGTAGAAATTTCCGTCGAAGTCTTGTAGAGGGCTTTCACAAGACATTTTTGAAGTACAACGGAAGATGAGTGAGGAAAGGGAACAAGAGAATGAAGTTATGCGGGGTGTCCATTATGGGAAATATCCCCAAAGTTAGCGTGTGATAACTATAAATATGAATATGTACCACGGAAGGAAACTGAATAAAAGGTGGATGAAGTTAGTACTTTCATCTATTCGACATTTTCAAACTCACAATGGTAGAAAAATAAGACGCGCAGTATTTATACTAAGCGTGTGTTTAGAGGAGCATGTTATTCCCAAATCAGTACTACCCATCTGCTTAAGAAATGAAAGTGAACATCCGTTTAGTGAATTCAGTGTATCCTCCCAGACTCGCGGTGAATGGCTACTTTGCTCGCTATTTGCAAACTGGGAAGATATGACTCTACCCTATCGATATTTGCCCAATCTCTCTAATTCATGAGTGTGCAAGTTGATGGAAAAAAGGGAAAATGTTAGATGACCCTTTTCTTGGATAGCAAAGGCCATCTGTCTTCCGCATGTTGTGGCTTCAGCAATTTCCTCTCCACATCAGATGCTCTGCTCTGACTGGAAAATGCCATCTGCAAAACCTTCCTTCGTAGACATTAACTACGCCACAGTATTTTTAAATCTGGTGAAGGACTATGATAGCTCATGGTGATACTGTAGCATGGAGACTCTCCACATGATAGGGGGAGGAGACACCTACCAATCATTATTTTTAAGTTTTTGCAAGATCGTTCATTCTGGTTACAGGTAGGGGGAGCCCTCTCTGAAAGAATTGAATAGTCCCTCTTTACCTGTACCATGGACATTCTTCATTCTGTGTCATTCAGCACCTGGGGTGCTGATAGGCCTATTGCCTTGTGCTTTTTTATCATTACTTTGTTAGCTCAAACCTTGATTATGGATTCAAAGTTTATGCATTGGCAACCGAATGCTGTATTGCAGCTGGTCGACTCTATCCACCACACTGGTCTCCAGCTGATGACCAGTGGCTACCGCATATCCCCCATTGAGATCCTACTTGTCTCTGCTAGGAAGCGACCACTCACTTTGCACCATGCACAGTTCGTTATGCACCTGTATGTGCCAGCTCAGCACCTCACTCAGTCACCAACCACTCTCACTGTATCCGCAGCTGATCTCAACTGTGCCCATGTCTGTACAGACATAGAGAGATGCCAGCCATACCCTAAGCCCTTAGGGCTTAGTGCTAGGAAACTTGTTTGAGATCTTGGTGTAGCTCTTGGGCCGATGTTGCTATGCCTCGGTTCCTAAATCTTCAACAGTGCTGGGAGTATTGAGTTCAGTCCATTTAGGGCACACTTTGTGTCATGCTGGATCCATGCCAGTGTATACAGATGGCTTCAACTCCAAGGAGGTTGGTTTCCACACAGTATCTCCTCCCTCTGTTTGAAGTCAGCAGGGCTTTACCAGGCCTTGCCTCTGTCTTCACGGCCGAGCTGGTTGCAATACACCACTTGGTATGGGAAAGAATGCATCGTAGTTTGTTTGGGAGATTGGATTGTGATCTTTAGCGACTCACAAAGCAGCTTCAGTGCTCTTAGAGTATTGGAATCCCCACAACTCCTGGTTCATAGTATCTGCGATTTTACGATTGTCAAGACCGAGGTGGGATGTTCAGATTTTCTGCTGGGTTCCTGGACATGTGGAAATTGCTGGGAGTGAGGGCACCAAAGAGTCTGTGAACACTGGGCAACCATACCAGCATTTTTCTCTTCCTCACACTGACTACATCACAGTGTAGTTGGCCAAAAATCTATCCTCTAACCCCAATTGATCCAACCCGCTTCCTACACTAATTCGGACGTGAGAAATCGAGGGAGAAATTAAATGGATTGTATGTACAGTCCTTTATTTCCATGAAAAAAATATAGGATAAATATTTATAAGAGATCTCGTTACAGCACGTTAATAATATATATATAAAACAATTGATATTATCTTATGAATACCAATCAAAATTTATACAAAAAACAACAACATTCAATTAGACTATAAAGGGGGTCCACAAAGTCTGGGTACATAGGGGATAAATACATACCTTTAGAGCAAAACAATATTATTTAATTATAATGTTAAGAAATTATATTTTCAATATGATTTCCATTATTTGTAATACATAATTCGATGCGCCTTGCTAAATTCTTGTGAACTCGATTGAATAGGTGTACATTGCCGTCGATTTCAGCACACTGACTGATAATGCGTTCTCTCAAGTAGTTTAGATTTGCAATCTTCATTGAGTAAACTTTCTCTTTTAACATACCCCAGAAAAAGAAATCAAGGGGAGAAAGGTCTGGTGAATGAGGGGACCACTCCACATGACCTCTTCTTCCAATCCAGTGAGGAAAAGTGCCAATCAGCCAATCTCTAACATTTGTAGCAAAATGGGCAGGGGCTCCATCCTGCTGAAACCAGTCCGGAAGTCCCTCGCCTAGGCCTTCAATTTGAGGCATTAATTTGTCTCTCAACATGTTCAGATAAGTCTCACTGGTTACATGTTCATCAAAGAAGAAGGGTCCTAGCACATGATCTTTCCACAAACCACACCACACCATCATCTTTTGGCAGCCTTGCTGTTTGGATGGATCCATCCAATGTGGATTGTCTTGAGACCAGTATCGAAGATTCTGTCTGTTGACTTCACCATTAACATAAAACAAAGCTTCATCACTGAACCTCAAAAGGTCTTTAGTAAAATTTATATTTTCATCCAATTTATCTGGAAAACCATTCGCACATCTGCATTCGTCTATTGGGGTTGTCTTCATTTAAGTGATGCAATATCTGTAATTTGTACGGATGGAACTTCTGCTCTACCAGGATTTTGTGGATAGTTGACCTTGGAACACCCAACTCCATGGATGTCTGACGAAGTGATTTCTTTGGGCTAGCAGCAATCTTGTCCATGACAACCTCTTTCGTTTCGTCTAAGTCTTTGGTCGCCCGGAACGGGGTTTTTCCAAGACACTGCCTGTTTCTTTAAACTTCGTGACCAATTTCCCGACGGCAGTAAAATAAATAGGTTGCCGATCAGGGTGTCGAAGGTTAAATTAATCGGCGATTTTGCGATAAGACCATCCTTCTCATCCACTTAAGAGTACCAACTCGATTCTTTCTTCTTTAGACAGAGCCATCATTCGATCTGGGGAGGAAAAATAACATAAATAAATAAAATATTAAAATTCCTATGTACCCAGACTTTGTGGATACCCTGTATATACAAAAGAAAGATACACAAAGTCAAACAACAAAAAATTATCTGCCAGGGCAATATCAACCAACCGATAACACAGCAAACAAAGAAGTCACTAACAAGAAGCCTAAAGCAAACAAGCGGACAAAAAAAAAGAAGAAAGGCCTCACATATTGCCCAGGTGGATATTGGCATCTCAAGCAGCTTGCAAAAAAAAACAAACTGCCACCTCTGAGCTCGTACAATATTGCGCTCTGGTTGCGTCTTAAGGCTATCAAAGAAAACCTCCTGTCCAGCCGGGACTCACAATAATTTACTGCCACTCTTTACAAAAAGGAAAGATTAAATTTTACAAATCTTTATCTATTTAAATATATTGCACTATGTCAAAACTACATACTCTTTTCAGAATATATCTCCTGGAAAGAGAGAAAAAACATTTTATAATACAACATGAAAGCAAATACATATATATTATATAAAAAACAAAACATCTCCCACTCGCACACATTCTTACAGAGAGGGAGGGAGAAGGTATTGGGAAAGGGTTTGGAGAATGGCCCTTCACACACACACACACTCCCATTCGCTCCACCACACCCCTCCTTCCTTAGGCCATTTGATCACAGTCATTCACAATACACTCTCAATCCTTACTCAAGGTACTTTTTATACCCAATTGCATCCTTCTGCACCCATTCACACTCGTCTATTGGTCCCTGGCTACGCTTAGCAATCTCCCGGGGGGTGTTTGTCAGTCATCCTGTCAGTTTCCTCATCACTATTGATCATATCGTCTACCATACTCTTTTTAGCCTTCATTACCAGTTCTTCCATCTCTCTACAGAACTCTTTCATACTCTTCCGTTCAGAATCTTCACTCTTCATACCCCTATTCATCAGCTCCCTCCTCACTCACAGTTTTCATCGAACTCAAGGTACACTCTTGTGAAGCAGACAAATCACTCACCTTCCCTCTACTCTCAACGGCTATACCAGAGACCCCTTCAATTGGTTCCCACCAGAAGCCATAAAAGTCAGTCACCTCCTCACTCTCCACATCAAACTCACCTCTACCCTTACCATTCGCAAAACCAGAAAAATCAGCCACACTAGATTCATTCTGCCCAAACACAGTATCATTCATACTATTCCCAAAACTGGAAAAATCAGGCACAGGCAGCTCACTCACTCGTCTACCTACACTAGCCAAATCACTCACCTGCTTATGCAAACACTCAATCTCTCTCAAGCTCCCCCATTCAAGAAAGACCCTGCTCAGACTTACTACTTTCATTCGTACTTGCATTTTTCCTTTCACTCTTCTTTGTACGCTTTCTACTCCTTGAGACCAAGACAAGCTCTTTCCCAGACAGATCCATACTATTACACTCCATCTCATCGTCATGCACCTTATCTCTCTCTTTGCACAGTTCATACACCGGATGGCTCACCAGGTAGTCAGGAGGTTCTCTCAACCTCCTCAACTGACTCTGATGAGCCTGCACGCTCTGTCACATATTCATTCAAATTCTCCAAAACATACGTCACACCATTCTCCCAGACTCTCACAACTCTATACAGTCCTTCAAACTTTTCACTCATCTTCAACACATTCAACCTACCTTTTACTTCTTTTACCTTCAATACTTTTGCACCAATTTCAAATGAACGAAACCTTTCATGTGCCTCATGCCAGACACTCTGTCACTTTCAATCAAACAAAACCTATCTTTCACTCACCTTTCAAAATTCATAACAAACTGATATGGGGACACCCATTGCAATATGCACCATCAAATTATATGCCCATAACACTCTACTCAACCATTCATCCCAGTCATTCAAAGTCATACTCATCATTCTCAACATCTCACACAAAGTCATAATTGTACGTTCAGCCAAGCCATTCGAAGACAGTACATACGGATTCATCTTCACATGCTCCACACCATTCTCTCTCAACATTCGCTCAAACACTTCACTTGCAAACTCAGGCCCATTATTACTCAGACATCTCCCAGGCTTCCATACACACATAGGAAAAAACAACTACTCAACCACACACGCACAGTTACATTCCTTTTATTGTCTCACAGGCACCGCATACACAAACTTTGTTTTATGATCAACCATCACAACCATACCAACATTCCCAGCACTTGTACGCGGTAAAGAGACACAATCAATTACTACTAATTCAAATGGTTCTTTCGCATCAACTTTCAACATCGGCGGCTTCACTTGCACAACTTGCACCTTTTGCTTCTGAGACCTTTCACACATAGTCACAACATCATTCACAACAGTCCTCAGAAACGGATGGAACACACGCTCCTTCATACACTCCCACAGCTTAAACTTGCCCATATGCCCATAATTATCATGCACAAACTTCACTAGACCAATCATACCAACATATCATCACCACCCTTCACATGCCTCAAAAAATATACAACATCCATACAAACAACAAAATCTTAGCATACCTTTTAAAATCATTCAAACACTCAGGCCATTCATTCAAATCAACACACTTCATTACACACCTCTTCAACTCAGTGACAAAAGGACACATCTCTTGCATCTCTAGAATATCATCATCACTTAAAATTTCATTCTCATCATACATGACCAATTCGATCATACTGCAAATTTGACAAGATTCTTTGCACACTCATTCAACCTCATGACCTCACATTCACCTTTCATAACACAATCTTTATCAGCATCCAAAGACAAATTATTCAATCTCATAAAGTTCACACCAAGCAAAAAAAAACACGGCATTTGCTCATATTTCAGAATCACAAAGTCATGCTACACATTCACACCACTGCCCAAACTCACTCTCAGACTAACCTGTTCCCATGCCACTATCATTCCATTCCCCAATCCACTTATCCGTAACTTCACAGGCTTACGCTCGCAACATCTAAACTCATCATACTTACTCAGAATTCTCTCATTCACTAATGACACTTGCACACCAGTATCAATCAAACCACAGAACAACCTTTCACCAACTTCCACTCTAACCTCCATCATATCAGGTTGTCCATGCTCGCAATACCTAGAAGGAACTACCACACCAACATGAGCACTGACATCCACACCATCATCAACTCACACATTATTATTCACCACACACTCATCTTCATCCAGACAATCATTCTTCTCCCTCATATACGAACACTTTTCAATCACTTAATTGTAATGAACACTGCTCAAACATTGCAGATGCACCACATTAGCATTTGAACCCTTCACTTTCTCATCCTTGTACACAATTGGCCTCTCGCCACAAAAGTGCACATATATAATCACTCCATACAAACTCGACCCTTAACATACACATAGCTCTCAATTCTTTCATAAAGTTCCGCATCCTTGCCATACCAATACTTTCAGGCTTCCTACATACTTCACTCATTACCTCCTTCCTTAAGTCATCCACACTATCGGGCACTCTCTCATCTACTCCATCACTCTTCAAATCTTGCAAACCATTCCATACGCTCTCAAACAAGGAATCACCACCACCCTTATTCTCCTTTCCATTCATAATCCCTTTCGGCAAATATTCAGGATCACTCACTCCACACACATTTTCATCATTCGTACCAGGATACTGTAGCAGGCCAAAAATCTATCCTCTAAACCCAATCAATCCAACCTGCTTCCTACACTAATTCGGACGTGAGAAATCAAAGGAGAGTGAAACTGATTGTATATACAGTCCTTTACTAACAAAAAAAAATGTACAATGATATTCACAATAATATAATTATAATTTATATTTACAAGGGAAGTGTGCACACTTCAAAATGAGGCCAAATTCCCCAATCCAAACAAGATACCAAAAGAATTTTATAACAGGCGAATAGAACAAATTTACTTAAATATATCTACACAATGAAATGAAAAAAACAACAACAACCGAAAGAAAAGGGGCACGCTCTATCACTTGTGCTCTGGGGGTGGGTGGTAGTAGGCTAATACAAAAGGAGGCAAGCTCATCAGCCAATGCAGGTGGGCAGTTCAGGTGTCTAGCGAGGTATGAAAGCCCTCCGTCTCAGGGCTGGGTGGAGCACTCGTCTAGAGAACCCCTCTCGCAGTCCATCCAAGCTTCCACTCTCTCTAAATGTATATCCAAACAATTTTCAGCATTAATAATTCTTTAAATATTTATCTTTAAAAATATTCTGTTTCAAAATATAATCCTTGAAAAGAGAATACAAACATCAATAAAATTAAAAACAAAACAAAATTTCAATTCCAGTTATTCACACACACACACACATTCTTACAGAAGGAGGGAGAGGGTATTGGGAAAAGGGGTGGGAGAATGGCCCTTCATACACACTCACATTCGCTCCACCACAATACCTTGACATCAAATCAGCCACTCCATTCCATTCACCAGGCACATACTCAATCACTTAGTCAAATTCACTCAAATCTTCCAAAGTCCTCGCAATCCTACTATCAGCCCATTTCATACGTTGCAAATTCAGAAGAGGTTGGAGATTCCTTTATGATCACAAACCTCACGCCATGCAAAAATGGACGCAGCACTTTCAAACAATACCTTATCGCAGCCAATTCTTGCTCCACAGTTGAATACTTTCGCTCTGCCACATTCATAGCCTTGGATACATACCCAATTATTCGTCAGAAAACCTCCCATACAGTATCCACTCGCATCCGTATACAATTCAAGAATCTTAGCATTCACACTATAATCCAGGCATGCCAATTCAACATCTTCAGCCTATGCCTCTTTCAGTCTCTCATATGATTCATTCATCTTATCATTCCACCTAACAATCGTACTACCTTTCTAGCCCATCCACTCAGTCAGAGGCTTACTCACACCCGAACAATCACGTATAAACTTTAGCTGAAACTCAATCAAACCCAGAAACAACTTCAGCTGCTTCACACTTACTGGCTTCGGAAACATTTGCACCTTCTCAACGTACTTCTTGACTTTCGCAACCCACTCACCATATGCCCAAGGACTTCTTTTGCAAACCATTCACACTTTGCTACTCTCACCTTCACACACACCAACACTCTCCAACGTTTTCAACACATCATTCACTAATCTCATATGCTCCTCAAAACTCTTGTCATAATCAAAATATCATCTATAAACACAATCACATTCTTACTCACAAACTTACTCAATACAACATTCATTGCCTGCTGGAAGGCTCTAGGAGCATTAGCCAACCCAAAGCTGAGGTTCCGGAACTGATAATGCCTTTTAGTAGAGGAAAATGCAGTCACTGGTTGGCTTTCCTCAGCAATGGGTATCTGGTAATACCCTCGTACCAAATCCAGCTTGGTAAACCACTTATGCATACTATACACACACTCAGATACCACACACATTGGAAACCTTTCTTTCACAGTCCTTTCGTTCACCTTAAGATAATCTACACACAGATGCAATCTTCCATCCGGCTTACATACAGGCAAAATCGGATTATTCCATGCACTCTCACTTTCTTCAATCACCCCCAATCATTCTAATTCCACTCCTCAATATCACCGACTGGATGTGGAAAATGGCTCGGGCTGCTGATAGATTGGGGTGTCCTCCTTCAGGTTAATCTTGAATTCTTGAAGCTTTGCAACCCCAAAATCCAGATCACCCTTACTGAGGACCCCCCTTTTGTTCAAACAGCATTCGATACACATCCTCCCTTTCATGCTCAGTCAAACATTCATCCAATTCTACCATCCTTTCCACTTCATTATACATCCATTCACACGTCTTTTCATTTGCAACATTTACCCTGACATCCGTGCTATCATCCATACCTACCTCATTGACAGTGGAGAGGTGACCCAGTACATTGCCAACTTGGATCCCTCTCACCTGCTATTTCACTCTGGGGTCTGCCTGCACAGATACAAAAGGATCACTTCATTCTCATCAAGCTATCAAACACACAAGCAACACGTCTTACCTTATAACACACCTCCTTTCCATCCAATCTCAGTGTTCTCACCCACATTCAAACTCACATCGTTACTCCAACTCACTCAAACAGATACCCATTCACCCATCACAAGCCTTACACACACCATAGCATTTACCTCAATACCGGTAAACACACACTTCAAAACACTACCATCTTTCCCTACATACAACTTATATACCCCATTTTTACCAGTCTTTCTCTCAATCTGATCACCTGCAGGATGCACAACCATACAGTTCACTTTCATAAAATCATACCCCCAAATCACACCATACTCGCTACTCACCTTATCAATCACAGAGAATTGACACTCATTTATCAACGTACCATGCATAGAACAGGTGACCTTATCATTCCAATCATAGGCACTCTCATACTACTAATCCCTACCAAACTACCCTTACACTCAGACAGGAGGGCTTTATCACTCAGCTTGTCATACACATCCTTATATACCAAGCTCATCTTGCATCCAGAATCTATTAAAGCGAAACACTCAATCCCATTCAATTCAACCTTCACACTCACACTCATACTTCCTACCAGACAGCACTTTCACACTAGACAGACTTACCAACACATTACTCACACTCATGCACCCAGAGGATACTTCAGCAGGTACCCTCTTACAATTCAGTTTCCCGCTTCAGACTTTCCATTCACACCTTGCCCTCTCAGTCTAATCCAACACTTTTCACTCGAATGACCTTCCATCGCACAATAACTACATACATTCCTCTGGTCACGACACATCCTCGCATAATGACCAGCCTTTCCACAGTTAACACATGCATATCTTCCACTCCTCCCAGCATTTGCTCCACCATTCAACCTCGGACAATCTTTCTTCAAATGGCCTTTTTCTTTACATTTGAAGCACTCTTTTACACTTACTTGGCAATCCTTTATCACATGGCCCTCTTATCACACCCAAAATATGCACCAGACCTCCACCTACATTCCGCCAACATATGACCCTTCCTTCTACACTTAAAACATTCCACAATCTTTCTCACACCATTCAGTCTCTCATTTGCGGGACATACCTCGGCTGCTCCCTCATATACCCATTGACACACTTACCAGTAATCTGTCCCCTTCCATTTGTCCATCCTCCATTCGCCTATCCAGTCTGCCGGCCCAGGAAGCTTGACATTACCCCAGCTGGTGCAGCCCTCAAGACATCCCAATACCTGACAAACTGCTGTGGTGGAGGAAAGCTCCTGGGCTTCTTACCCCAAACATTTACACTGTACCATCCATCCTCATCTAAATCACTTTCCTCATCAAATTGCCCATCTTCCAACAGTTCCAACACATCCTCCTACACCAACCGTTCACCTGTCAGCCTCATTCTCTCCTTTCTTTTCCCATTCAGCCATTCACTTACTTTTCGCGGGACCCTATCACGGAACTTCATCAATTGTTTACATTCATTTACATCATCATCACCATACCTCTTTCTTCCCATGCTCTCTAGCTTATCTGCATACATGTTCACACTATCACTCTTCCCCATTCAAGCCTTCTCAAATTCATTCACCCTTTTATACTTCACACTCATTCATTTCACCTGCCCAATCAGTCTCACTTTTATCACCTCATACCTCAGTTCCCCCACACTTGTGATCACATGGAAAAACTCGTAATACTTTTCCATCCAAACATTCCCCTAAAACATTCATCCAGCATTCCCTATTCTCCGGGTATTTGAGCTTGCAATACCGCTGAAATTCCCCGAAGAATTCTTCCACACTCTTCCCACCATGCAACCTAAACATATCCACCTTTGGCACTTCCCTTATCAAAATACCCTTCCCCACATTCACTTCACTCTCACCAATCACACCACCACTCTCTCCTTCATCCAATTACAATGAGTCCACACTCTTCCCTCTCACCTTCCGATCCTTTCCCTTTGACCCTTTCTTCCTTCCTCTCTTGCATTCATAACATAACATAATTTCACGGATGACAA
Organism: Ceratothoa steindachneri; assembly: GCA_963969495.1. NCBI lineage: Eukaryota > Metazoa > Arthropoda > Malacostraca > Isopoda > Cymothoidae > Ceratothoa > Ceratothoa steindachneri. Next base: position 85,831,155 of record OZ018329.1, read on the forward strand.
AAGCCACAAGGGCCTATCAAAGGTCATGCGCATCCGTCAAAATCCACCCACAAAAAGCACCATCACCAGGGGAAGACAAAATCAAAGTCCCCCACAATATAATATAACAGATGACAAAAGCCACAAGGGCTCATCATAGGTCATCCGAGTCCCTCCCCATAAACTCATCCAACCTACTCTTAAATACATTTAGATTTGGACTACCTACTACCCTCCGCGGCAATTTGTTCCAGAAGTCTACCACTCTATTGGTGAAAAAATATTTTCTTAAATCCAACCTATACCCTTGCTTTTTAATTTTCTAGTGATGACCTCTAGTCCGATTTCCATCATCTAACTCAAAAAACTTGCTAACATCCAATTTATCTATCCAGAAAAAAATTTAAAGAGCTCAATCATATCCCCTCTCACACACCTTTCGAACGAGAACATATTTAATACCCTCAGTCTATCTATATATTCAAGGTGCCTCGGGGAAGGAATAATCTTTGTTGCCCTCCATTGCACTGACTCGAGAAGGTTAATATCGTGTCTATAATGTGGGGACCATGCCTGTATACAGTACTCTAGATGTGTCCTAACATAAGAGTTATGGAGTTTAAGAATAACCTCCTTACTTTTGTAACTGATATTTCTCTTAATAAAACCCAGCACTCTATTTGCCCTATTTCTTGCTTCAATACACTGCTTAGAAAACCTTAATGACTTATCTATTACTACTCCTAGATCTTTCTCATCCTCTACTGAGCTCAGCCAATGCCCATCCATTTCATAGTTAAATTCTCTAATTATCTTTTCCCATGTTAATAACTTTGCACTTATCAAGGTTGAAAGTCATTTGCCACTTATGTGCCCAGGATAACAATTTATTTAAATCCCCCTGCACTTTAAAATTATCATGAATATCTTTAACTACAGCTGCTAATTTGGTATCATCCGCAAAAATTGACACTTTAATATTAACTGCCTCTCCAAGATCGTTTATATAGATGACAAATAATAATGGACCGAGAACTGATCCCTGAGAAACCCCACTGATAACATCCCTCCACTCTGACTTTACACCATTTAGCACTACCCTTTGCTTCCTGTCTTTCAGCCACTCAGCTATCCAATTTGAAACACCCCCACATATACCAATCATTTTTAATTTAGGAACTAGTCTCCTATGTGGTACCTTATCAAATGCTTTACTAAAATCTAAGTAAATTATATCTACATTCTCTCCCTTATCTAGTTGATCTGTTACAAACTCCAGAAAGTCTAGTAAATTAGTCAAACATGATCTACCTGATCTAAACCCATGCTGAGCATCGCTGATTAACCCCTCCCTCTCTAGATGTTGGCAAATCCCTTTTTTAACTATTTTCTCAAGAATTTTACAGACTACAGGAGTTAGGCTAACCGGTCTAAAGTTATTTGGATCCTCTTTACTACCCTTCTTGAAAATGGGGACTACATTCGCTCTCTTCCAATCATCGGGTATTTCTCCATATTCCAGTGACCTAGTATATAACTTGTCCAGAGCTATTGAGATACTTTCTACCCCTTCTTTAAGTATTCTAGAATGAATATTATCAGGGCCGAAGACCTTGGTAGTATCTAACTCACCTATTAATCCTTTTATCATCCTCCGATCCACACTAATGGTAGTAAACACCTCTTTCCCTGACCCATGAGTACTATACATAAGACTATTTAGTTTCTCCTTTGTAAATACTGATGCAAAATGACCATTTAGTACCTCAACTATTTCCTCATCAGTTTCTCTCACAACCCCTTCATATTTGATAGGTCCTATTTTAACTCCGCCAGACTTGTTATTAATTTTATAGTAACTAAAGAACTTTCTAGGATCTTTGTTGCTATCCTGAGCTAATTTAATTTCTGACACCCTTTTGTTCTTCTTTATAATCTTATTTAACTCATTTCTAGCCATTCTATAATCACTTAAATTTTGAATATTATTTTGTACCTGTAATTTTTTGTATGCCCTCTGAATTCTACATCCCAGTTTACAAAATTTAGCAAGCTTCGAAGTTTTACATAATCTCCCTTATGAAAATTTGGAACTTTTTCAGCATTCTTGGTTATTTTACCCTTCTCAATTCCCAAGTTAAAACGAACTATCTGATGGTCACTATTTCCCAATGCTTCCCCAACAGTCAATTCTTGAACTAAATGATCACTGTTAGAAAGTACTAAATCTAATATATTGTCCTCCCTCGTTGGCTCATTAACAAATTGATTCAAAAAATTATCCTCAAAGCATTCTATGAACCTGCCACTTGTTCTATCCCTACCTATCATATTTTCCCAGTCCGCAGAGTTTAAGCTGAAGTCTCCAATAATAACTGCATCTGTTTCACATCCCTTACTTATTTCCCTTATCATTAGTTCATCCATATCATCAGTCTGCCCAGGTGGCCTGTAAAAAGCTCCCAAATGCACCATTCTATTTTTACTGAACTTAATATCTATCCAAAGTGACTCAACTCCATCCTGCTTTATTGAAGTATTTAAACTTGAAACAATGTTGTTTTTTATATAGATAATTATTCCTCCACCAATCCTACCTGTCCTTTGATTAGTGTACATATTATAGCCCTGTAAATCAAATTCACTTATAGTGTCACTAAATTCTATTTCATTAACCCATGAAATATATCTATATCCTCATTGTTAATATAACTAAATAGCTCATCCTTCTTGTTTCTAAGACTACGAGCATTTGTATAGAAATAATTTAACCCCCCTATCCCTGAAGCACCTCTTGAATCCTGAATGACCTCACCTCTATCGCCTTGGAACCTATTTCTGTTATCTGCCAAGTCCATTCTACTTTCAGTACTATAATGTCCTCTCATAATTTCCTGACCACTATTAGTATCTAGTTTCCCGCCCGCAAAGACCTAATAACACGATCATACTCCTCCCACAACACATCTACCCCCCTCCTACTCAAATGCAGTCCATCCATTGCATACATTTCTTTCATTCCAACAAACCTATCCCACACATCCACAAACATGACACCTTCCATCTCACACATCCTCCTCACATAATCATTCAGCCCAATTGCACGAGACATCCATTCTTGGAAGCACACCTGTCACAACACCTTTCATTCTACTTTCTTTCACCTTTTCAATCAACCTTTTGTACCTCTCACGTAACTCACATGCACCCACTTTCTTCACATCATTCTCTCCTACATGTGTAATCACAACCGCATCCCTTGCACAGCCAGACACCAGCTCTTCATACCTATCAGACAGATCTCTCACTCCAGCACCCGGCAAACACACCCTCAAACCATTCAATCTACTTGCATTCAACTTCCTATCTAAATATCTAACTCGCGAATCACCCATCGCAAGCACTTCAGTCAGACTCCTATTCCTAACCCCCACAGACCTAACTCCATCCCCACTCCTATTCTCATTCAAACTACCAGTCACTCTACCTCCACCTCCACCCCCATCAGTCATATCACTTCCAGTTACTTCCTCTCTTAGGGCACTGAATCTATTAGTCAAGCTAATAGGTTCTGTGTCCCTCTGACTCACACACCTATTCTCCCCCTGGCTAGCAACCTTAACAGAGGCAACCCTATTCTCACAAAGAACAGGAGAAGCCTCCCTAGCTTCACGTTTCCTAACCACTCTCCACTGTCCCCCATCCTCACTAGGCCTATTTCTAACTAATCTAAGGGGGCTAACTTCACTATCCCTAGAACTATCATATCCTACCTCCTCCACCGGCCCTCTACCTTCACCTGAAACATCTAACTGGCCTACCTCACCACCTAACCTATTCCCAGCTCTAGGCCTAACACTAAGTTCCCTCCTGAGCTCAGCAACTAACCCCTCCAGTCTACATATCCTGTCTAAATCCTGCCTTCTCATCCGCTCTAAATCTACAATGCATTCACGCAGCCCGCATACAACACATGTATACCCCTCACCTAATACACCACAACCAATGCATACATTCCGACACTCATGCTCACTTTCATCCCCAAACTCCATCACTTATTCAAACAAAGAAAGAACTTAAGTAGTAATAAGAAAAAAAAAATTAAGAGCAACTTAGCTTTCGCTGATTGTGGTGAGAAAAAAAAAAACTGTAGAAAAATCTGAAAAATATATCAACAGACTGAGAGCTCTATGAAACATGTGCTACCTGTTCGAAGGTAGGTGTAAATACTCTCTTCCATTCTCCATCCTTCCTATCATTCACAATCGTTCTATCCTCTCTAGACTCACACACACTCCCATTGGTGCCATTAGTCTTATCCCCTTCAGTCGGAGCATAGGTCAGGTTCGAGGGTCCTGGGGCCAGTCCTGACCCCTTCATGTCAAATAGGTCCTTCATTCATTGGTCAACCTGCTTCTGTCTCTCATCCTGTCTGTCTTCTCATCCATATTCATCATATCACTCTTCAATACCTCAATCACACCCTTCAACATCGTACATTCCTCCTCCTCTCTGCTTCAACTCCAGCCTCAGCCTCATAATCTCATCTTGGAGGCCCTGTTCCACAGAAGCAATCCTCCCAGGTTAATAATAAAGTGCTAGAAAAAAGGGGTAAAAACAATCACTACTTGTCACTCTAATTGGGTGTGGACTGCAATTCAATCCTGTCACACTCCCTGTTTTGAGATCTCATGTCCCTATTTGGGCCCCAAAGGTAGCGGGCCGAAAATCTATCCTCTATCAGGATGAGTCCGGTTGCTACTGCTTGTCCCTGTTACTCATTATGTGTTTGTGTGCACAAACTTGTGAACTATGACTTTTTCCATTTTATTTCACTTTGTTGTAATTTGCTTGTTCCTGTGTCGTGGGGGAGGCAGGCCTCCTCCCAACAAACACACTATGTTCTTCCTTCTTATTTTTGGGGGGAGGGGGGGTAGCCTAGTACCTGGCTAGAATTTTAATTGCAGTGACTTATGCCCTTGAAGGCAGTCGACACATGTTTGAATAAAAAAAAAAAAAGAATTCAAGAAGCTCTCCTTGAACATTTTACCTTGTCTTCTGCAGAAAGTTTTGTATTATTCAGAGCATTTTGGAGTGAAGAAAAAACATGGAATTCATTGGAATGGTGGATGGGGTAAAACAGACTACACTAAGTCCAATATTTTTTTCTGCATGACTCTTGCTTTATGTGGTCTTGCATTATCATGAAGAAACATAACGTGTCTCCTGTCAACAAGTGTGGAGCATTTACTTAAAAGATTTTCATGCACACATGGCAGCTGTTGACAGTATAAGTTTGCATTCCACCACGTCTCTCCATTTTAGGGCATGATATTTTAGTTTAAATAATGATGCACTCTTGTTTACTGCTGATTTAAGAATGAGCGGTGAATGCTTTTTCTAAAAAGGTAGTTTAGAGTTAAGGTTAAGTTAGTGGAAGTTGCTTGTGACTCAGCCTGATAGTTTCCTATGAAATTAGTATTTTTTCCCCAAAAAAATAAAATAATTTTACACTTTTAATTTACAAATATTCTTCACTTTTATTTCAATGATAATTTTAATGTTTTTCCTCACTTATTCTAGGTAGTTTACTTGATGATATATTTTTCATATTGTATATCCTTGAATGCTTGGAAAGTATTAAGGAGGCAGATGCTTTTCTTTGGATTTCTTTTTGGTTGCATCTCTTATTATATTTTTTACTCAGGTAAGTTACTCTGTATATTAACCCAATTTGTTATGTATTTATATTTATAATAATTAACCAATTTATGCATTGGTATACTGTCCTTATCCAACTAATTCTTAACTTTTTATATTTCTAGGCCAGAGTAGTGATACCATTTCATATACCATTGGTCTTTTGTGTTGTGCTGGCAGCATCATATTTTGTTTGAGCCCCCTTGCCTCACTAAGGGAGGTTTTCCTCACAAAATCAACAGCTATTCTGCCTTTTCCATTGATATTATCAATGGCATTTGTCGGTGGTCTCTGGTGTCTATATGGAATCATTATTGACAACTCATTTATCATATACCCCAATTTTTTTGTATTTATAATTGCAACCTTCCAACTACTATTGTTTCTTGTATATCCTAGCAAATCAAAAGGTAATTAAAAGTATTGTAATCCTTAATTTAGATTAGAAAGCTTCATTAAGTAGTGAGTTTACTATTTCATCAATATTGAGAAATTTCAAAAGAATTTTTTTGTTTTCTATATAGTGGAGCTTTACCATCACATTAAAATTTGTACCCAGCATTTCAATGTTATTTAGGATCCACTAAATAGCAAATTGATTTTTAGTTAAAATGAATTATATAGCATTTGAGCTTTTATAGTTTAGCATCTTTCAGGTGGATTGGATTGTGTTTGGTCATGTGATGAATGGTGATCTCTCTATTTCTTATTTCCATGAGGCTTTTACTGAACCTTGGCTTTCTTTTTTCCTCATTTAATTTTCATCAAGAATATGAACATTTTTACAGTGTCTAATTTTGGTATTTTTATTTTTGTGGAAATGTTCTGTTCCAGAAATGAAAATTGCTTCAATATAATCAAGTTGATTAGATTAACAAAAATCTAAAAAATAATTGAGGTCTGGTAATTGATTTTTTGGTAAGTTGCATTTGAATTTTAGGACTATAACTGCTGTATCAAATACATATTGATTCATATCGCTTTAGACTTAATTTTATTTGGCTCTAACTCAGAATAAGATATTTAGATTGGTCACTTTTAGCTTTTGATTCAAGTGAAATAAAGAAATATTAGGTATGGTTAGTCACTGGGTTATGTTTGTGTTTGAATTATATTCACAGCATCTGGAAAGCTATTACCATGGTATAATCTACATCTTTAAGATTGCATTCTCATCCATTAACCCACTGGGTGAGAATCCAAGTATTAATAACAACTTGGCTATAATACCTAGAAATTTGAAAAATCAGTTTCCTTATATATGTGCTTCTTTTGAATGATGTTGAATTAGAGCCATTTACAACATACCCAGCCAATGATTTCCAAGAATCTATTAGTGAAATAATATTTCCTTAAATCCAGTCTGCATTTTGATTTTTAAATTTTTCCAATCCCCCTAAATATTTTAAAAAGCTGGATCATGTCTCCCCTTAAGCACTTCTTTTCAAATGAAAACATGCTAAGTGCCCTCAACCTAGCCATATAATGGTATTTCAAGGAAGTTATCATTTTTTTTATTGTCCCTGTACTAAGTGTACTACTTCCAGAATGTTGATATATGCTGCCCTGTAATGTGGGGACCATGCCTGAATACAATATTCTATATATGGCCTAACACTTGTTATATAGCTTGAGAATAACCACTTTACTTTTATAATTAGCACTCGTATTGAAAAAGCTTAACAACCTATTTGCCTTTAAACACTGATTGGAGAAGAACCAAAATAAGCTACAGTCACCACAAAAAATCTTGGGACCCGCCCCCTATACGATACATTTTTCATAAGAAAAGTTTAATAGAAAAAGCCTACCTCGATATTTCCATACATAACACACCCTAATATCTGGTTCTCTCCTTTGCTTAATCACCATATTGAGACATTTAGGCATGCTGTTAGCAAGTTTGATGAAATAATCCTGCAGTATGTCCCTCACCCACAGAAGTTTAATTTCATCCATGAGATGGTTAAAGGTGGTTGACTTTCACTCATCAGGCTTCACTTTCTTCACATGCCAACAGTTCTCAATAAAGTTAAGGTCAGGCAAGCTAGTAACACTTTAGTAAAAATATATGAGTCTCAACAAAAATTCATGTTATCTTGAGCTCTAGAAGTCAGAGCAACACTAATACAGCCTCTTTCGATTACATTGACCAGGACACTGAATGGCTTAGCAAGTTAGCTGCTGCACCAGTGTTTTCCATTACTCACAAGATGCCAGATACTGCCAGCTAGAAAAATCTTACTTAATAGCGTAAGAAACATGACAATCTTACTCATTTTTTTTCATGCTAATACCCTGAGTATGCCCCAAGATTTTTTGTCATGGATGTATCTATTTATCTATTAGTAATCCCAAATCCCTCACATTTTTAACTAAATCTGACCAGCAACCTTTGATTTCACAACTAAATTTTCTATTATGTTTACCCATGAGAACAATTTTACATTTTTGGAATGTTGAATGTCATCTGCCACTTGTATTTTTCCTATCCAACTATTATATTTAAATCACTTTAAACTGTGATATATCCTTACATTTCTTTTACACTTGGTGCTTGACCTTTTGCTTTTAACACCTACCGCTAGCTCATTAATTTAAACCAAGAATAATAAAAAGCCTACAACAAACCTCTGGGGCATCTCACTAATAACATCCATTCATTGTGATTCCTTACCATTTAGTACTATGCTGTTTTTTATTCTTCAGCCACTCTACCACCTAATTTAAAACATTGCCTGAAACTCAATACATTATAAATTTATGTACTAGTCACTTATGAAGAAGGAACCTTATTCAAACCCTTACTAAAATTTAATTAAACTATATCTTTGTCCACTTCCTTTATCCAATAACCCAGTGAGATTATCTAGAAATCCCAGCAAATTTATCAGCAAGATTTAGCTGACGTGAATTGATGCTAAATATCCCTCAACCTACCCTAAAGGGAGTAGCGATTTGCCTTCCTGGCAGCCATGCTGATCCCCGTCTGGCCCCAGTTTAGCCTCTTCTCCTTCTTTCAGAAAGCCTGTATTTCTCCCCAATTTCCTCACTTCCCGTACAACCTTTCCCACAACTTTATCTGGTCAGCCTCTATTTTCACAGGGTAGATGCTGACCTTCTTCTCAGCCAACTATCCCGGATCAAAGCTGAGGGAGGAGGGGACAATGTTCCCTAACCCCTGCATTCCGGTTTGGGATGGTGGGTTTTTAACAACCTGCTTCACCCTACCCATACCTTTCTCACCTTCCTTTTCGTTCTCACTTCACTACCTTTTCGTTCTCACTTCACTACCTTTTTTTTATGCCATGCGGAAGGGCTGCCAGGTCACATGGCGGCACCTGGCTTTGCCAGCCCTGTGCGCACCCCTTGCAGAACAGGCTACTGTGAGGAGTGATGAGCATTTGCTTCCAGCAGAAAGAATAGGGTCCCCATGCCCGATGATGGAAGAGGAGGCTTACTCCTCTCCTTCGCCTACGGGTGTAGGGGACTCCCCTTCATCCCCTTGTCTGGTGGTGCCTTCTGGCACATCCCTCTTCACTTTGCAAGGGGACTGCGAATTGAAGAGGCTCGGTAGGGCAAACCCCTTTAGGGGGAAGAGGAAGGCCAGGCCCCATCAGTCGCTTCCATCAAAAGACCTGCTGGCTATAATTTAAACCTAGTGGGGGTCAAGGCCTGTGCCTCCCCAGACTTGACTTGTGACACAACTGTGATGTCCTGGGGGTTGGGGGGCAACTGGAGGCCCCCCTAAGATAGACATGGTCCTTGAGGCAACCCGGCCTCAGATGGTAGGGCCTTCCATGGGAGCGAATCCAGGCTCAGCACCAAGCACCGAACTCGACTCTGCCCCTATGCAAGGTCCTCCTCAAACGGCTAGGGTTTTGAAGGCAGTACAAGGAGGGGAGGGATCTCCTCTTCCGACCGGTGCCCCTGAGACTGCCAGGACCTTCTCCATCTCTGAAAGAACCTGGCTGAAGCCAGTCCATCTGGCCTGGAGGATCCTGTCGGCAGAAAGGAGAGTGGGTTCATGGGTTTATTCCTCTCACTCCTCTCATAAAAAGGGAAAAAAAACAAAAAAAAGACTCAGAGCTCCTCTCTAACCACGAGGGCTGTGGTGACGGCACATCCAGCTCCCCTGCTGCCCCGGGTGCAGAGCCCCTGACTAAGACCAAAAGTGCTAGTGAGCAGAGTGGAGCCTCGATTACATCGGGGCCCCGCATTCAGAGATTACCCAGCGTTTTCAAGCCTGCTGGCTTCAAATGCTTCCTAGTTATTCGCTCCACTGATGGCACCAGGTTGTCTAAGGGCAACATGATCCATCAGAGGAGAGCTTTATCTAGTGTGATTGGTAGAGAGCCAAAGGTGACCCGTTTCTCAAATGGGAGCCTTTTGGCAAATGCATCAAATCCTTCAGAGGCAGCCATGATTAGTGCCATTCAGACACGGTTGTGAGGCCCTTTGCCTTGCTCGGAGATTTAAACGGTAGACAGCCCCTCTGGGGAGACTACTCTATTAATCCCCGAGTTCAAGTCCTGATCGACAAGCTTGAGATGGGTGTCTTAAATGTGGATTAGTTTACGCATCACTGCCCGAGAACCGCTTCATTTTCATGCCTCGATCTATCTTTGTGCTCTCTGGATGCACAGCCCAATTTTGATTGGGGAGTGGTCGATGACCTCCATAGAAGTGATCACTTTCCCATTCAAATATCATTTTCATGGCCGCTACCGCCCGAGAGCGCGCCCCGGGGGCACTTGCCGCTGTCGCGGTGGTTTGCATTTCAGTAAATTACTCAATTCTCTGTCTCAGGCGAGGAGTTTATGTCGGTAGATGAGGCCGTTGAGTTATTCTCCGGCAACATCATCGCCGCCTGCCTAGCTACTATTCCGAGAAAGTCTGGCTGTTTTACACGCTGACCACTGCCGAGTGTGAGACGGCCCTCAAGCAGAACCGCTATGCCTACATGCGCTATAAGCGCCGCCCGAACGATTTCACTGTCGCTGAATTTCCTCGTGCATGGGCTAGGTTCCGGTATATTTCGAAGCACGCCCGCCGCTCTTCTTGGCGGGCATACGTGTCTTCACTTAACGGGAAGACCCCTCTAGCAGATGTGTGGAAACGAGTCAAAAGGATTCGGGGCATGGCTACTGTGCTCGGCTTTCGCAAACTGATGAGAGATCACTTTAGTCCGGTTGGTTTCCGCCTAATCTCTCTAACTCTTTGTGCGTGTAAATTGATGGATAAATTTGTAAATTTTAGATTAGCCTTTTTTCTGGATGGCAGAGGCCATCTGTCTTCTGCACAGTGCAGCTTCCACAAGTTCCACTCCACATCGGATGCTCTGCTCCGACTGGAAAATGCTGTCTGCGAGGCCTTCCTTCGTAGACAGCACTACGCCACGGTGTTTTTCGTTCTGGAGAAGGCCTATCGTACCGCATAGCGATACAGTATCATGGAGACTCTCCACACGATGGGGGCGATGGGACGCCTCCCAATGTTTATATCTGAATTTTTGAGCATCAACGGCATCACCTCGGTGCTGCCGAAAGATGTTCTCGCTACGCTCTACGTGGACGACCTTGTGAACTCTTTTGGCGCGGCTCCACCCTGACCCGGACTTGTTTCTTAATGGGGTATGCCTGGAAGTGGTTGAATCACACCGTTTCCTTGGTATTGTATTTTGACCGATCTCTAGCCTGGGAGACTCATATTGGCAGCCTTAGGTTCTCTTGTATCCGCACCATGGATATTCTCCTTTCCGTGACGTTCACTGCTTGGGGCGCTAATATGGCTTCCTGCTTACTTTTTTATCGATCCTTTGTTCGTTCGAAGCTTGACAACGGAGGCGAGTTTTATTCATCCGCTGCCTAGCGTTTATTGCGGAAAGTGGATTCGATCTACCACACTGACCTTCGCTTGGTGAACGGTTCCTTCTGCACTTACCCCATTGAGAGCCTACTAGTCGATGCTGAGGAGATGCCACTTGTTCTACGCCGTGCACAGTGCATTATTTGCCTGTACACGCGAGCCCAGCGCCTCCCTTAGTCGGCAACACCTTTAACTTCATCTGCAGCTTATTTCGACAATGCCTATGCAGCCGAGAGACGCCAGTCATACTCTATAAGCCCTTTTGGGTTTATGGCTAGGAACCAACCTCTCGGGTCGGTGGCGCCCAGGCCACCACCCTTGGGGGTACCACATTTGGCCTCATCTCCCAAAGCTTTTACAACGCCGAGAGTATTGCGTTCGACCTTTTAGGAGCACACCTCGTGTCACGCTGGAACCGTGCTAGTGTATACGGATGGCTCCAAGTCTCCAAGTGGGTCAGCTTCCATTCTATATCGGTCTTCACGACCGAGCTGGTCGCAATACACCACTCAGTATAGGAGATTACATGGCGTGCCTGGTTCCTAGACCGGATTGTGATCTATAGCAACTCACAAATTGCCCTGAATGCTCTCGAGGCATTGGAATTTTCACATTCCCTGGTTCGCGATATCCGTGATGCCATGGTTTTGGTAAGCTGGGCGGATGTCGAGTTTATCTTTTGCTGGGTTCCTGGACATGTAGGAATTTGTGGGAATGAGGACGCCAAAAAGTCTGCGATGACTCTGCGGCCGACCACTGTTTCGCTCTTCCTCACACCGACTACATGGCAGGAATACAGGCAGCTCTTCGGGCTGCTTGGCAAAGAAGATGGGAGACAAGGGAACTTAAAGTTGCATGCCATTGCGCCGCAACTGTTCCCTGGACCTACACTCCAATTCCGCAAAGGCTTCAGGTTGCTTTCTGTCATCTATGAATTGGATACACTTGCGAGATGCACAGCCATTTGATGGAGCACTCATCAGTGCCCTTCTATGAAGACTCCATTGTCCCCCAGTCTGGGCGATCTCTGCTCACGTTACCTGTCCCGGTACTGAGATGCTTCCTACTTATTGCCTTTTTTCTTTATTTTAATTTTATTGGGGGTTTTTATTGGTTTTGTTTTTTTTTTCATCCTCTTTTAAAGATGCCTAATATTAGGCAGTGTTAAATATGCCTAAATAGGCAGTCACCACATGAGCTCTTAAAAAATATATTTATATCACTCAACAAGTTACAACTTTCTAAAAAATCTGCCCTTTCCTTTTCAATTACCTTCTCAATAGTCTCTAAAACATTTTTCTTTTGTGATATCATTATTAGGAATAAAAATGACCTGATATTCTTGAGTAAACACTGAAATATAATGCCCATTAATCAACTCAGCCATTTCTTCATCCTTTTCTTTAATGTTCCCTTGATTGCCCCTATTATTTATTTTATAATAGTTATAATTTCTTTAATCCTAATTACCATTTTGTGCTAAACTAATTTCAGATAGTTTTTACTCTTCATTTTAATTAATGCACCCTTCCTACTCTGATGTTGGCAGTTAGTAATGCTTGCTGTAGGAGTTTTTTTTATATTTTCAACTTTCTACTTCCTTATGCTTTTCTTATTGACCATACCATCATTTAATTAAATCAGGGTTTGTTTTTTCACACTAATCATTTCCTTTTGCCTTGCAAGGGAATCTGTCTTTACTGCAGAATGGAGCAAGTTTGGGAGATTTTTATACCTTCAAAGTCTATTTCCATGAGTTTCCTGTTTTGGCTACTCAGACTACATACCTTCAGCACAGTTTCACTTCCCATAACTTTTCCTTATTTATGAACATTTTTCTAATGAATATACCACCCTCTGTTATATTAAAAAATAATTGCCTCACTATAGTGTATCTTCATTTTTCAATGCTGGGTACCTTTCTTTTTTTTCTTTTTTTTTGCAGGCTCATTGATATCCAACAATTAAGCATAAATATTAAATCCAATCCACTGAAGTTCCTGCCAGCTCATAACTATGGAGGAAAAAATAACTTATACTAATGCATATATAAATTAATTATATCTTGGTATATATATATATATATATATATATATATATATATATATATATATATATATATCTAAAATTCTAGTACCTTTAACTATCTTTGTAGACTAATTTTATATATTAGTTTAATTTTAATATTCTTTTACATATAAAAATTGAATAGTTACAAATTTTGTATGTGTTTTTGTTGCCAAAGGCTGTGCTTAGAAGTTGCCTTATAAGAACCAAGATGTGTGTGCATTCCAAGATAAGTTTCTTTAAATCTATTATATCTTTACCAAAAAAATAAAAATTACCCACATCACCTAATAATTAGACTTATATTAACCTTTTTTACTTTTGCTCAGAAATAGAATGCAATAAATTTTATTTACTATATGTAGGAAAATATTGCTCTTAATATCCTAATAGTTATGTTCAATGGACCGGTACACCATGAGAAGAACCTATCTGCAAACTATTTGTAACCTAAAATAAGATATAAAATTTATTCATTATGATATTCAACAAACTTATTCATTTTTTTTATTTAGACATAAGGCTACATCACACTTATTACATCTATATATTGATTTTTGTTTACAACTGTCATTGACACACCTTGAAGCATTTTTTGTTTTGGGTATATAGGTCAATGGGCCTTCATATAATGTGTTTGCGACCCCGGGTTTGGGTTTGGGTTTTGGTCCCATGGATGGAATTTGCACTGATGATGGGTTAGGTTAAGATGGGCTAGTGCAAGGACTATTATTTGCCTTTCTCTTAAAGTGAAGTTGTATGAATTTATTAGCTCTCAAGAGTGAATCAGTTATTCATTCTCTAAACCTCAAAATGTCTATTATTTTCTTTTTCAGAATAGGTAGGCTTCATGCTAACTTGCTATGTTTGACTATGTCCGGCCCCAGCTTAGCCTCTCTTCCTTCCTTGAGATAGCCTGTATCTCCCCCCTACTTCCTCACTTCCCCTACAACCTCTCCCACAACTTTATTTGGTCAGCCTCTAATTTCACAGGGTAGATGCTGACCTTCTTCTCAGCCAACCATACCGGATCGGGGCCGAGAGGAAAGGGAACAATGTTCCTTAACCCCTGAGCTCCGGTTCGGGATGGTGGGTTTTTAACAACCTGCTTCATCCCCACCCATACCTTCCTCACATCCTCTTTCCTTCTCACTTCACAATCTATTAATTTTTTATGCCATGTCCAAGGTGGAGCCGCCATGCTGAGAGACTACCAGGCCACCAGGAGGGAGGGGTGGTCCAAAATGGCAGTACCTGACAGTGCAAGGTCCTGAACGCAACCCTTACAGAGCTGGCTACTGTGAGAGGTGATGAGCGATTGCTTCCTGTGGAACAAATAGGGTCACCATGCCCATGAATGAAAATATAAAAAATGCAAAATCTCCCCCCATTTCCCCTTGTTCATTAACGGAGCTACCCTCGGGCAGCTCCACAGCAAAAATGTAGGGGTCCCTCCCCCCCTGCACGCTATGCTTGCGTAGGGGGACCCTCCATATTTCTCTAACCGGAGAGGAGGCTTACTCCTCTCCTTCGCTGATGGGTGTAGGTGACTCCCCCTCACCCCCTTCTCTGGAGATGCTCTCAGGCACCTCCCTTTTTCCAGCCGCAGTCCCCCCTTTTCTTTCCAAGGGGACTACCAAGAAAGCCAGCAAGCAGCTCATAGCCGACTGCTCCCCAGTAAAGCGGCTCGGTAGTGCAAACCTCCTTAGGGGGAAGAGGGAAGCCAGGCCCTTTCGGTCGCTTCCCTTAAAAGACCTGTTGGCAAGAATATTGAAGCTTGCCGGGGTCAAGGCCTGTGCCTCCCCTCTAATGACTAATGATGCTGCCAATAAGACCTGCGATGTCATGGGAGGGGATGCCCAACTGGAGGCCCCTCCTGTGATAGACATGGTCCTTGAGGCAACCAAACCTCAGATGGTAGGGCCTTCCATGGGGGGGGAATCCGGGCTCGGCGCCAAGCACCGAACCCAAATCTGCCCCTATGCAAGGTCCTCCTCAAACGGCTGGGGTCTCTGAGGCAGTACAAGGAGACGAGGGATCTCCTCCAACCGGTGCCCCTGCGACAAACAGGACCTTCTCCATTTTGGAGAAGGACCTGGCTGAGGCAAGTCCATCTGGACTAGGGGCTCCTTCCGGCGGAGGTGAGAAGCGGGTTCATTTCCTGCCCTCCTCTCCAAAAAAGCAAAGGACTAAGAAGACTCGGGGGCTGCGGGGATGGTTGGTTCTGCTGCCACTTTGGCAAGCGACCAAGCCACGATCGGCACATCCGGATACGGAGCACCCCACTATGACAAACACCAAAAGTGCGCACGGCGGAGCCTCGATAACATCAGGGCCCCAGATTCAGAGGTTACCTGCCGTTTTCGAGCCTGCTGGCTTCAAACGCTTCCTCGTCATTCGCTCCACTGATGACAGCATGTTGTTCAAAGACAACATGATCCATCAGAGAAGAGGATTAGCTAGTGTAATTGGTAGAGATCCGAAGGTGACCCGTTTCTCGGGCGGGGAGCCTTCTGGCGAATCCCGCCGAGACGGCCAAGATAAGTGCTCTTTGGACACTTCATGGCACCCCAGTGAGTGTGACGCCGCACTTCCTATGAACTTTGTTAAAGGAGTAGTTTATGCGAGGGAACTCGTTGACTACTCCATTGAGTAGATCACCTTAGAGCTGGCCGACCATGGGGCGGTCAAGGTCGAACATGTGCTGAGAAAACAGGGAGGGGCCTCGAGACCGACCCCTACACTCTTTGTCACGTTTGAATGTGACAAGCTTCCTTAGTCGGTGCGTGCCAGTTAGTACCGCTACCGCGTGAAGGCATTCGTGCCTCTGCCGCGGCAGTGCTATTACTGTCACCGCTTCGGCCATACGAATCGTTCTCGTAGACGTACAAAGTCGGGGGTCCAAGGACGCACACGATAAGTATAAATCGTGTGTGGCTAAGTGTGTCAATTGCGGCGAGACGCACCCCGCTTCTTCGAAGCAATGTGGTGCATATCTCCTTGAGAAAGAAATCCTTGCCGTTCAGTCCCAGGATCGACTCTTATTCCGCGAGGTTAAGGACTTGGTCCTGGCGCGCCCGGCTCTGCCTGTGACGTCATATGCCTCAATAGTTAGAAAGGCACCCTCTGCTCCTGGCCCATCCAGGCCAACGAGACGGTTGTTTCTACGCCCATTCGGAGCCCTTCTGCGTGCTTTACTCTACCCGGGCGCTTGCCTGGTAAAGCTGGCGGAAAAAAGGGTTCACACCCAGCCCCGGCTAAAAACAGGACTCCCCCCTCTTTCCCCAGCGTGACGGTTTCCCGTAAGACGAAACGGCCACGTGCCTCCACCGAGGCGTTAGACTCACAGGAGGCAACACCCCTGAAGTTGGTCGCCAAGCCATCTTCTGGGGTTCCTAAAGCTGTCCCCTGAAACGCCTAGTGGTGGGCTGAGTGGCTCGGAGACGGTGGTTCCTCGAAAAGAGGGCCCCCCGCCTTCTAAGCCGCAACGCCCTACTAACGTTTCGAGGCAGGGAGGAAAAGACTCGCATGGCGAGCCCAACCTCCCCAATAAGTCCTCAAAGGCGAAAGCGCCTGGGGTTTTGCCTCCGGGAAGCGTACGGCCATTCCCGTGAGGGTCGTCTGTGCGAAGAGGGCCCCCGCGTCTCCTCTGAGCTAGGCGTGGAGGGCATATTCCTTCAATGGATTTGCCGTGGACTCGGGGTCTAACTGGGAGGAGCTGCGGAGGCTCGTCTCGTCCCGTTTCCCGTTAGCTATTTTTCTGCAGGAGACCATGCTAGGCGCGTGTTTCCTGCCCGCCCTCCCGGGGTACAAGGGTCTTGCGAACCCACCACCGTGGGGATGCGCTTTTTATACCCGGCAAAGTGCCTTCGTTCCTTCTTTCTCTTTAGATACCCCCTTTCAGGCAGTGGCTGTGCAGCTTCACCTGGATAGGAGGTATACTATCATTTCTGCGTACATTCCACCGTGGCACGGTTGCCGAGGCCCTTTCTCTTGCTTGGAGATCTGAACGGCAGGCATCCTCTCTGGGGTGATTACTCAATAAATCACAGGAGACAAGTCCTTGCCGATCTTATCGAAGAGCTTGAGATAGGTGTCCTATATATGGATGAGTTTACGCATCACTGCTCGAGAACCGCTTCATTTTCTTGCCTTGACCTATCTTTGTGCTCTTCGGATGCACAGCCTGATTTTGATTGGGGAGGGTGCTCTATGACCTCCATTGTAGTGATCACTTTCCCATTCAAATATAATTTTCAGGGCAACTGCCGCCTGAGAGCCCACCTCGTTGGTGCTTGGCGCGGGCGCGGTGGCCTTCATTTCAGGAAATGACTGAATTCTCTATCTCAGTCGAGGATTTTAGGTCGGTAGATGAGGCCGTTGAGTTCTCCGGCAACCTCATCGATGCGGGCCTGACTACTATTCCTAGAACGTCTGGTCGTTTTGCACGCCGACCACTCCCATGGTGGTCGGCCCTCAAAAGGAAGCGTTATGCCTATAGGCACTAATAAGCGGCTTTCGAACGCCGTTACTGACGCTGAATTTCGTCGGGCTAGGGCTAGGTTCCGGTATATTTCGAAGCACGCCCGCCGCTCTTCTTGGCGGAAATACGTGTCTTCACTTAACGAGAAGCCCCTCTCGCAGAGGTGTGGAAGCGAGTCAAAAGGATTCGGGGCAATTTCTCGAAGGACCTCCCTCCGGGTTCTCCAGTAGAATCGGACCGCAATCTCGGACTCCGCGTCTTTGGCACAATCCTTCGCGACCTCTTTATCCAAACTTTCTAGCCGAGATGCTTCTCCGCCAGGATTCAATGCGCGTCGTCATGTAGTGGAAGGCCTCCGGCTGGACTTTACCTCCAGAGGAGGGGAACCCTTCAACGACAGGTTTACTGTGAGTGAGTTACGCTCCGCTCTCGCTTTGTGCGCGGAAACCGCCCATGGTCCGGACGATGTCTCCCGTACGCCATGCTTTGACACCTGGGTGAGCGAGGCATAGCCTTTCTGTTAGATTTGTAAAACAGGGTCTGGGTGGAGGGTCTTCTCCCAGATTTCTAGCGAATTGCTACTGTGCTCGCCTTTCGCAAACCGGGGCGAGATTGGTTTCCGGTTTCCGCCCAATCTCTCTAACCTCTTGCGTGTGCAAGTTGATGGAGAAATTGGTAAATGTTAGATTAGCCTTTTTCCTAGACAGCGGAGGCCATCTGTATTGTGCACAGTGCGGCTTCCGCAAGTTCCACTCCACGTCGGATGTTCTACTCCAACTGGAAAATACCGTCTGCCAGGCCTTCCTTCGTAGACAGCACTACGCCACAGTGTTTTTCGATCTGGAGAAGGCCTATGATACTGCATGGCGATACGGTATCATGGAGACTCTCCACACGATGGGGGCGAGGGGACGCCTCCCAATGTTTATATCTGAATTTTGGCGAGATCGCAATTCCGTGCACGGGTGAGGGGAGCCCTCTCCGGACGAAAGGAGCAGGAATAGGGTGTCCTCAGTATAACACTTTGCCCTGAGCATCAACGACATCACTTTGGTGCTTCCGGAAGATGTTCTCGCTACGCTCTACGTGGACGACCTTTCGATCTCTTTTGGCGCTGCCCAGATGCCAACTCTGGAGCGTGGACTCCAACAGGGATTGAACCGCATCTCTCGCTATGCCGAAGCGCACAGGTGACGGTTTTCTTTGGCCAAGACTAAGGTGGTGCACTTCTGCCGCCTTCCACGTCTCCACCCCGACCCAGATTTGTTTCTTAATATGGTCCGCCTGAAAGTGGTTGAATCGCACTGTTTCCTTGGTCGTGTATTTGATCGACGCCTCACCTGGGAAGCTCATATTCGCAGCCTTAGGGTCTCTTGTGTCAGCGCCATGGATATTCTCCGCTCCGTGACGTTCAGCGCTTGGTTTGCTGATAGCGCTACTGCCTTACTTTTATATCGATCCTTTGTTCGTTCGAAGGTCGACTACGGTTGCGAGTTTTATGCATCCGCAGTGGTGCGTTTATTGCGGAGGGTGGACTCGATCCACCACGTCGGCCTTCGCCTTGCGTCTGTGCATTCCGCACTTCCACCATTGAGAGCCTATTAGTCGATGCTGGGGAGATGCCACTCGCTCTACGCCGCGTGCAGTGCATCACTCGCCTGTACGCGCGAGCCCGGCGCCTCCCTTAATCGCCAACAGCTCTCACTGCATCCGCAGCTGATCTCGACGGTGCATATGCCGCCGAGAGGCGCCAGTCATACCCTAAGCGCTTTGGGTTTAGGGCCAGGAAACTCCTTGGAGAGCTAGTTATAGCTCTCGGGCCGGTGGCTATTTGTCGCCACGCCTCTGCTCCCACTGGCAGCATTGCTTTCGACCTTTTTGGAGCACCTCGTGTCACGCTGGAACCGTGCCAGTGTATACGGATGGCTCCAATTCCGAAGAGGGGGTCGGCTTCCACACCGTATCCCCTCTTTTTGAAGTCAGCGGTGCTCTTCCAGGCGCTGCGTCTGTCTTCACGGCCGAGCTGGTGTCAATACATCACTTGGTACGGGAGATTACGTGACGTTCCTGGTTCGGAGACCGGATTGTGATCTATAGTGACTCACAAAGCGCCCTGAGTCTTCTCGGGGCATTGGAATCTCCGCATCCTCTGGTTCGCGAGCAGGGCGGATGTTGAGATTATCTTGTGCTGGGTTCCTGGACACGTAGGAATTGCGGGGAATGAGCGCGCCAAAGCGTCCGCCAGGACTGTGCAACTGGACCAGTGTTTCGCTCTTCCTCACACCGAATACAGGATCTGGCGGGAATACGGGCTGCTTGGCATATAAGGTGGGAGACGGTTGAAGGGAACTTAAAGTTGTGTGCCATTACGCCGCCACCGTTCCCATCGACCTACCCCCTAATACCGCGACGGTTTCAGGATGCTTTCTGTCCTCTCCGATGCACCGCCAGCGCCATACTGTGAAGACTGCATTGTCCCCCAGACTGTTCGGCACATTCTTGTTGCATGTCCCAGTCTGGGCGATCTTCGCGCACGTTACTTGTTCCGGTTCCGAGATGGGCGGGTTGTTACTACCTGTCCCTTGTACTCGGTACGAGAGCGTGCTCATTGACTGGTAAACTTTTGGGTGGAGGTCTGCCTTATCCCTTTTATTTAACTAGGTTTTGTTGTTGTTTTTGCTTTGCTGTTGTTTCCTTTGTAGGTAATACGCTCCTGCGCCGGGGGGACCCCCCGACGCCGGAGCTTGCTTCCTAATTATTGTCATCTTCCCCTTTTATCGTCGTTTTGTTCTTATATTTTTATTTTAAAGTAGGCTAGAGCTAGGTTGTGTGATTGCGGCGACTTAAGCCCAAGTGGGCTGTCGCCAGATAGCCTCCTAAAATAAAAAACCACTTCAGAGTTCCTTCGTCTTCCATCCACCGAGCCACCGTTTCAGCGCCTTTTTCCGTAGTTTCCTGAGCTCACCCTTCCACTTTCGAAGGATAGACCCATTAAACGTAGTGTGGTGCATCGGATCGAGACAACAGGAGGTCCTGTATTCTCACGTCCACGCCGTCTAGCACCTGATAAACGCTCTGCTCTGCGTGATGAATTCCAATTCATGATGGATCCTGGCATTTGTATTCCTTCCTCTTCTCCGTGGCCCTCCACTTTAGATTGTGCCCAAATCCACGCCGGGGGAATTCAGAACACTCGGCGATTACAGAGCTCTGATCGCTATTATTTGTGGTACTTAGCCGATTTCATCTCGTTTCTCAATGGCTGTACGATTTTTTCTCGCTTGGATCTGGTTCGTGCTTTCACCCCGCTGATGTCACAAAGACTAACATCACTCCGTTTGGTACTTTTGAAATGGTTAAAATGTCATATGGATTGCGTAACTTTGGTCAAACTTTATAGCGCTTTATGGATCAAGTTCTTGGGTGTCTTCCTTTAGTATTTTTCTACATCGATGACCTCCTAATATCATATTTTTCACTGGAGGAACACCTTTCTCACCTTGGCCATGTTTTTTCTCGTCTTCAGGAGTACGGTATCGTACTCGACACCCTCAAGTGCCTCTTTGGTGTCCCGCAACTCTCATTCTTGGGGCACCATGTCTCGAGTGCAGGGATTAGCCCACTGGAAGATATAGTTATCCCGATGCGAATCTTTTCTCGTCCTACATCACGCAAACAACTCGGAAGTTTCTGTGGCATGGTCATTTTCTACCACAGATTCATCCCTACCTTATGCCCAGGTAATGCAACCTATCAACTCTATGCTCACCAAGACCAAAAAGAACTCTCCTCTTGAATGGTCTGCTGAGGCGTGCGTTTCGTTCTCTTCTCCAGGAGCCCCCGATGCATCCTCAACCCAGGTAGGTGCAACTTTGCAGCAGAAAGTTGATGACCAATGGCAACCTCTTGTTTTCTTCTCTCGCGTTCTTACAGACCCTCAAAAGATATTCAACGTTCTTTCGAGAACTCCTCGGAATATTTCTCGCTGTCTGCCACTTCCGCCATCATTTGGAAGGGCGTGAATTTACCATTTTTACTGACCATAAGCCTTTGGTCGGTGCATGTTCGTCTCGTAGTACTTCGTCAGTACACACTGCAGTTGACACTCGTCATCTTGACTTCATCCTGCAGATGACGAACGATATTCGCTACGTTCCTGGTTTTTCAAACGTCTTACCGGACGCGCGCTCTCGCATTTCATCGATTTCGGGCACGCAACCCTCGTACACTGCGCCCATCGATCATGCAACAATAGCACTTGTCCAGGAACAAGATGAAGACACACAAACTGCGTCACTCTTATCAACTCGTCGTTCCCGAGATCGACTTGCTGGACAGTCCTTCTAGGTGCATCCTGGTTGACTGTTCAATTCCTGACTGTCCTCGTCCTCTCGTTTACCGTCGGCATATTTTCGACCAAATTCATGGTCTCATCCTGGCGTCAATGCCACACGCAAGCTTGTTGCACAACGCTTCGTTTGGCCAGGTATGAATGCCGACTTGGCCAAATGAACTCGCTCGTGCCTGCCATGCCAGCGTCCTAAGGTCCACGCCACACAAAAGCTCTTCTGGTCCCTTTTCCTCTTCCTTCGCCACGTTTTAACGCCGTTCACGTAGGTCCTCTTCCTTACTCCCGTGGTTGCAATTATCTTCTCACCATGATCGATCGTTTTACTCGGTGGCCAGAGGTGGTTCCTATCTTGGAGATCAGAGCTTTCACTCTCACTCGAGCCTTCGTCTCAGCATAGGTTGCTCGTTTTGGTGTTCCGTTAATGATCATGACTGATCGTAGCAGCCAGTTTAAATCACATCAATGGGATGCACTCATGTCAGTGCTTGGATCCTTTCGCGTTCGTACTACAAGCTATCATTCCCAGAGCAACTCTAAGGTAGAACGTCTGCATCGGACCATCAAAGCAAGCTTACGCTCCACCGATCCAAACTTCACTTAGGTGGACAAGCTACCTTTGATTTCCTGTGGTATTCGCTCGTCCTTGAAAGAGGATCTGGCTTGCTCTGCAGCGGAATTAGTTTACGGTACTCAACTTCGTCTACCCGGTCAATTCTTTTCTTCCTCTGACCGACCTCTACCATCTCACCTAGATCCTTCTTCATACGTACATAATCTTTTACGAGTGATGGTTGAAGTTAAGCCAACTTCCCCTCGAGTGCCTGCTAATTATAAAACCGTGCCAAAGGAGATGACAGCATGCTCCCATGTTTTCGTCAGTCGCGATTCAGCTCTCACTTTGTTGCAACCAGTCTATGACGGACCCTTTCTCTTCATCTCCAGAAGCCGAAATTCTTCGTCCTAAAGCTTGGCACCAGGCAAGATACTGTCTCTATCGACCGCCTGAAACCCGCTTATACAGAAAATAATCATCTAGAACCACTATCACCCCATTCTCCTACTACTATACCCATTTATGGTACAGTAATCCTCCAAAACAACCTCAACCCCACCCTTTTAACCACCCCTGCTACTCCACCTTCCGTTTTGCTGCTTCCTCCTCCTCTGTTGCAGGAACCCCCGTCGGCAAGAGTGTTCAGTCAGAAGCAAATCTCTACCCCACTGGTCACTCCGTCAGCGGACAACGGGACTCAATACTCCCACATCCCGCTGGACGCCATTTTGGAAGGAACCAACAAGCGGATCATATTCTCTCCAACAACCTTCTCTCAAGGCGGGGTCTCGTCCAACGCTACTGGCACTGCCACAGCGAATCTGTGTCCCCGCAGCCTAATCAATGTCACTGTATAGGTTGTTAGGTGATTATTGCGCCAATAGACTAGATAGCTCAGGTCGCAATAAACCCAAAACCCTATATTTTTGTTATACAAGGGAAATGAAGTTAATTAGTAATGGGAAGTCTGAATTTGCAGACGAAATTTCCCTAAACCTAAATCGGCAACGGCGTGGTAATACGTGAATTAAAACAAAGAGATACGAAAAATATATATTATGGAATGAACAGTTATGATTAAAAAGTGAAATTATACAGTTTATGATTGGATTGAATTTTACGCGGGTGAATTAACTCTGCATGAGTTAATGAGAATTAGAGTACACACATGATGATTGATAATTAGATTATAGTTGAATGTTAAATGAGTAAATATTATAAATCTATAACTATTTATATTGTTTGATAAATATATTATATGAGCAATTAGATTATATAGTTAAATGGATTGGGCAAATATTAAATAGATAGTATGGATTAAATTGGATACATAAATAGATTACAACAGAGTTGGGAGGGTCTGTAAATTTGAGAAGAACCACGCATTAATTCGAAATTCTTTTGGGACATATTTAACTAAATATTACAATTCAAATATACATACCTGATTCCGATGAGCCCCATGGGATTTATTTGAAGATCCTCGAGAGATCGACCGTACCAATCACACGATTTAAGTTATGGTTACCAACCCTTCTTGAAACTAAGTATATATATATACTGTTATGATTAAATATTTGCACTTGTAGGGGTATAGACCGCTACAATACTACCCGAACGAGGGAAAAGCTCGCACAACACAAGGCGTTTACAAAACAAGGCCTTACAACGCGTCCAGAACCGTTATAGTGCCAATTGGCTGATTCGGATCCGGGTCAGGTGGCGATTAGAAGTGCGACTCGATTGATGAGGGAGATTGTTGCGAGCGAGGACCGGAGCGTCGGGTGACGATCGTTCTGCCCCGCCCGAAAGGGCGATAGTCGGGAGTTGCGCATTTGTCGCTTGGTGTTCTCCAGCTGCTGTCGAATGGTCCTGCAAAAAAAAAGGTTGCGGCAGCAGTTGGGAATAATTGGGGGGGTGTTGAGATGATTGGCGCAGGGTTTGCGAGTAAAGAGGTGGTAGGAAAAGTTGCAATTTGATTTGAAAGAGGTGAAGAAGGGTTGGGAAGTGTTGAAAGAATAGTTGGATGCGGAAGGTAGGCTAGGATGACCACTAGACCTATATTAGTGGAAGAGAAAGGTAGTGGCTGTTCCGGATGAACGGTCTCTATGAAAGCCGATCGATGGAATCGCACCTTTTTGTGCTTAGTAGGTCTATCCTTAGAAGTTAGCAGACAGAAGATTGGAAACACCCGTACAAGTTGCTGGCAGGGGAACGAACAGGAAAGAAGGAAATAGTAACAGATACTGTCGTGGTTCTGTCAATAAGCTTGCGGCGACGAGAATTGACCAAAAGGTCATGAGCGGAAAGGAAATCGAACCCCCAAAAAGGAATATCGTAAACCGAGGGTCGAGCTCGAGGATACGCCTCCCATAAGTCCTTATGTCCGATGAATTGGCAGCTTTAAGGACAAGATCAGAAGAAGTGCAAGCTATTTCAACTTAAGACGCTGCATTGAGGGCCAGTGTCGACCAGGAAGGATAAACCAGAGTGCGTCATGAATGCTAAGGGTAAGATCGACCTGATGAACGGATGAGGTTGCAGAGGTGACAGACCCACGTATCACTTGGGAATTCATTTTAAAGTTCCTTGTTCTGAAGGTGGAAATTGGCTAAGGGAGCCCGTAGAGTTTTGTTGGATTTGAGGTGGTTAAGTTAGGTGAGGTTGATATGAAGATTGAGCATTTTGATGATCCTGAGGGATCCTAGCCGATTGTAAGGGGCTTGGGTCGGTGAAAACCTGAGAAATAGATACCTGTGAGTGTTTATTTGCATCGTTAAACGACGCATGGCCTGCATTTAACCAGTTGACGAAAGGGTTGATATACAGGGCGTCGCTTGCCTCTGTCATATTCTCCACGTTCGTCGGGGAGGACATCAAAAGAAGGGGCTTAATTTGATTCGGCCGGAATATCTCGGTTATGACTGGCTTTTGTTGGTAGAGCTGCGCTCCTTTGGTATGTGCGAGGGCTTTGAGATGGTTAAAAAAATGCGTGGGACGCCTGTCCCCCATCTCCTTCGTATCTAGCAGAGGTCATCTGTCTTCTGCACAGTGCGGCTTCCGCAAGTTCCACTCCATGTCGGATACTCTGCTCCGACTGGAAAATGCCGTCTGCAAGGCCTTACATAGAGAGCACTACGCCAAGGTGTTTTTCGATCTGGAGAAGGCTTATGATACAGCATGGCGATACGGTATCATGGAGACGCACCACACGATGGGGGCGAAGGGAGGCCTCTCAATGTATATATCTGAATTTTTTCGAGATTGTAGATTACCCGAACATTTGGGGGGAGCCCTCTCTGGCCCAAAGGAGCAGGAAGAGGGTGTCCCCGCAGGGAAGTGTCCTCAGTGTCACACTCTTTACCCTAATCATCTCGGTGGTGCCGGAAGATGCTCTCGCTACGCTCTACGTGGACGACCTTTCGATCTCTTTTGGCGCGGCCTAGATGCCAACTTTGGAGCGTGGACTCCAACAGGCATTGAACCCGCGTCTCTCGCTATGCCGAAACGCACAGGTTTCGGTTTTCCTAGGCAAAGATTAAGGTGGTGCACTTCTGCCGCCATCCACGGCTCCACCCAGACCCAGACTTGTTTCTTAATGGGGTACGCCGGGAAGTGGTGGAATCGCACCGTTTCCTTGGTCTTGTATTTGACCGTCTCATCACCTGGGAGGCTCATATTCGCAGCCTTAGGGGCTCTTGTGTCCGCGCTATGGATATTCTCCATTCAGTGACGTTCAGCGCTTGGGGTGCTGATAGGGCTACTGCTTTACTTTTTGATATATCCTTTGTTCGTTCGAAGCTTGACTACGGATGCGAGTTTTATGCATCCACAGCGGAGCGTTTATTGCGGAAGGTGGACTCGATCCACCACACCGGCCTTCGCCTTGCGACCGTTGCCTTCCGCACTTCCCACATAGAGAGCCTGTTAGTCGATGCTGGGGAGATGCCACTCGCTCTACGCCGCGTGCAGTGCATCACTTGCCTGTACGCGCGAGCCCGGCGCCTCCCACAGTCGTCAACAGCTCACTCCATCCGCAGCTGATCTCAACGGTGCCAATGCCACTGAGCGACGCCAGTCATACCCTAAGCCCTTTATATTTAGAGACAGGAAACTCCTTCGAGAGCTAGGTATAGCTCTCGCATCGGTGACGCCCCTGGTTCTGCCCAGGACGCCACCCTAGGCGGTACCACATTTAGTTATTTGTACAGCGCCCGGAGTATTATGGTCAACCTTTTTGGAGCACACCTCGTGTCACGCTGGAACCGTGCCAGTGTATACGGATGGCTCCAAGTCCCAAGAGGGGTCAGCTTCCACGCCGTATCCCCTCTTTTTGAAGTCAGCGGGGCTCTGCCAGGTGATGCGTCCGTCTTCACGGCCGAGCCATGGCAATACACCACTCGGTATGGGAGATTCCGCGACGTGCCCGGTTCGGAGACGGGATTGTGATCTATAGCGACTCGCAAAGCGCCCTGAGTGCTCTCGCCGCATTGGAATCTCCGCATAAACCTGGTTCGCGATATCTGTGACGCCACGGTTTTGGCGATGCCGAGATTATCTTGTGCTGGGTTCCTGGACATGTAGGAATTGCGGGGAATGAGGGCGCCAAAGAGTCCGCGATGACTCTGCGACCGGACCAGCGTTTTGCTCTTCCTCACACCGACTACATGGCAGGAATACGGGCAGCTCTTCGGAATGCTTGGCAAAGAAGATGGAAGACGGTCGAAGGGAACTTAAAGTTGCGTGCTATTGCGCCGCGACTGTTCTCATGGACCTATCCCCCAATGCCACGATGGTTTCAGGTTGCTTTCTGTCGACTCCGAATCGGTCACACTCGTGTGACGCATCGCGATTTGATGGAGCGCTCGCCTGCGCCCTATTGCGACGACTGCGTCGTCCCCCAGACTTTTCGGCACATTCTTGTTGTATGTCCCAGTCTGGGTGATCTCGCACGTTACCTGTCCCGGTACCGGGATGGGTGGGGTCACTACCACCTGTCCTTTGTACCCTGGACGAGTGCGTGCACATTGACTTGTTGACTTTTGGGGGGAGGCTGGCCTTCTCCCTTTTATTTAACTAGGTTTTGTTGCTTCATAATTGTTAACTCTTTTTTATTGTTTTATTTACATTTTTTTATTTTAAAGCAGCCTAGAACTAGGCTGTTTGTTTGCGGCGACTTAGGCCCAAGTGGGCTTTCGCCAGAGAGCCCCTTAAAAAAAAAAAAATCCTGCCTATCGAGAAAGATCCGCAGTTCCTCTATTTGCGATTCTCACAAATATGCTCTTTGAGCGCCCTCTTGAACCTAACTTATTAATCAGCAATTACCCCATCCAGCAAAATATTCTTAAAAACGGAATAGATACTCGGTGGTAATTTCGGGGCTACGGCGATCGTTCTATAGTCCTCATGAACTGCCTATTTTGAAGGATGAGCTTTACCTTTTCCCACTAGCCAATGGGATTTTGTGAGTCGAATAGTGGCAGCTGAACAATAGAGGGAGTGGGAGTCGAATGCGAGATACTGCTTGCGTGGAGGGCGAAAGTGGTCGAATAGGTCATTTTTGTTACTGGGAAAGATTCTTAAGTCGTTGTAACTGTGGCCGAAGTTGGGACGTAGCTTGGGGTTCCGTTATAATCCATTTATAAAATATTAAAAGTGTGTGTATGCACAAATCCAATTCACCCGCTTGAAGGTAAAAAAAAATCGAATTTTGATCAGTCTTTGTCCTTATTACTGTATTGATAATTAATTCTATGAAATTTCTAAGGCAGAACTAAAGGATGTTAAAGCAAACTTAGGATTGAGAAACGAGCACGTGTCGAAAATGAAAGCCCACGCGAGAAAAATGGAATGAGTGAGGCGGGATGAGTCGTCCGAAAAAATGCAACACGTGACGGTGAAAATTATTTTATTGCAAATGGATTAATGGGAGATAATTAAATTACTTTGGGCACCATTTATTGGTTGTTACGTGAGTATTGCGCCAATACACTAGATAGCTCAGGTCACAGTAAACCCCAAAACCTATAGTTTTGTTATACAAGGAGAAAAGTTAATTGCTAACGGGGAGTCTGAATTTGCAGACGAAATTTCCTTAGGCCTAAATCGGCACCGTCGTGGGAATACGTGTATTAAAACAAGAGATACGAAAAATATATATTATGGAATGAACAGTTATGATTAAAAAGTGAAATTATACAGTTTATGATTGGATTGAATTTTACGCGGGTGAATTAACTTTGCATGAGTTAATGAGAATTAGAGTACACATATGATGATTGATAATTAGATTATAGTTGAATGTTAAATGAGTAAATATTTAATATGTATAACTATTTATATTAGTTGATAAATAGATTATATGAGCAATTAGATTATATAGTTAAATGGATTGGGTAAATATTAAATAGATTGATATGTATAAATATTGGTATAAATAGATTGTATGGATTAAATTGGATACATAAATAGATCAAATAAATATATAAATAGATTAAACGGAGTTGGGAGGGTCTGTAAATTTGAGAAGAACCACGCACTAATTCGAGATTCTTTTGGGATATATTTAGCTAAATATTACAATTCCAATATTACAGATCTGATTCCGATGAGCCGAACAAATTGAATGTATGAGCCCCATGGGATTTTATTTGAAGACGCTCGAGAGATCGGGCGTACCAATCACATGATTTAAGTTATGGTAACCACTTATTCTTGAAATTAAATGTATATATACTGTTATGATTAAATATTTCCACTTGTAGGAGTATAGATCGCGACAACTGTCACACGCTCTGTCGCGTTGTCAGAAGGCCTCGGCTTTACTCTGATAGCAGGTCTTAGATATGGTAGCTCATGGAGGCAGGTTCCTTTTTCCTGATGAAGCTAGTTATGACTTGGATCACGTACGGATGATTTCATCTTTGTCGCTATTCCATAAATACTAGTTCAGTAGGGAATTGCCACTATCATTTTTAATTCCTGAGGCCCTGCCTCTTGCTAGAGCAACAAGGTTTGCGGATGGACAACATTCTCATGCACTATGCATTCCCCGCTGCCGCACTTCTCAGTTTCAGCGTTGCTTTTTGCCATGTACGGTAAAGCAGTGGAATGACTTCCTGCAGAAGTTGTGCAGGAAGATTTTAATATCTTCAAACGGGGTCGCAATACTAGATTAAGGGTAGGTGCTACTGCCTCATAATTTTAATATTTATTTGATTTAATAATTTTGAACTTATTTATTTATTTACACATTTTAATTTCTTTCTTCTAGCATTAATTCATTCTGACTTGACATATGGGCACTGTGTTCTGTGAGAGTTTGTTTTCAAGTTCATGGCCGCTAGGCTTTTCCCACAAGAATTTTGTCGTGTTCGAAGGCTATGGATTTGTTGGGGTTTTAGCCCACACCACTTGGGGTGGTGATAGACACACCTTGTGGTTGCTTTATTCAGAACTGGTCCAATCCCAGTTGGACTACGGTTGTCAGGTGTACTCTTCTTCAACTACTTCAGCCTTGAAGATACTTCACCCTGTTCGTTCGATTGGGGCCCGTCTTAGTAGTGGAGCCTTTCGCACCTCTCCAATCCCTAGCTTCTTTTTTGAGGGTGGCGTGCTTCCCTTGCGATACTACCGGCTGA
Source organism: Ceratothoa steindachneri (assembly GCA_963969495.1). Classification (NCBI taxonomy): domain Eukaryota; kingdom Metazoa; phylum Arthropoda; class Malacostraca; order Isopoda; family Cymothoidae; genus Ceratothoa; species Ceratothoa steindachneri. The sequence continues at coordinate 85,861,796 of OZ018329.1, forward strand.
ACGTCTGCCTAAGATTCCTATTTCGTGTCCCCGTAAGGGTCGCGGCGATTTAGCTTTCTGGCCGCCGTGTGACGGTACTCAGCGCCCCATCCGGCCCCAGCTTAGCCTCTTCTCCTTCTTTCAGAGATTTTTTTTTTTTTTTATTTAAGGGGCTATCTGCCGACTGCCGACTTAGGCATAAGTCGCCGTAAAAAAACAGCCTAGTTCTAGGCTACTTTAAAAAATTAAACAGAAAACAATAAAAAGAAATAACAATAACAAAGCAATCACAAAAACAATTACAAAAACAACAACAACAATTAAATCGGGTTAAATAAAAGGGAGAAGGCCAGGCTCCCACAAAAAGTCAATAAGTCCACCAGTCAAAGTACACGCACTCGTCCCGAGTAAAGGGACAGGCGGTAGCGACCCCGCCCATCCCGGTACCGGGACAGGTGTCGTGCGCGAAGATCACCCAGACTGGGACATTCGACAAGAATGAGCCGAACAGTCTGGGGGACGACGCAGTCATTGCAATAGAGCGCAGGCGAGCGCTCCATCAGATAGCGATGCGTCACACGAGTGTGCCCGATTCGGAGACGACAGAAAGCAACCTGAAGCCGCCGCAGCATTGGGGGATAGGTCCATGGGAACAGTCGCGGCGCAATGGCACGCAACTTTAAGTTCCCCTCGACCGTCTCCCATCTTCTTTGCCAAGCAGTCCGAAGAGCTGCCCGTATTCCAGCCATGTAGTCGGTGTGAGGAAGAGCGAAAGGCTGGTCCGGTCGCAGAGTCCTCGCGGACTCTTTGGCGCCCTCATCGGCGCGCTCATTCCCCGCAATTCCTACATGTCCAGGAACCCAGCAGAAGATAATCTCGACATCTGCCCGGCTCGCCAAAACCGTGGCGTCACGGATTTCGCAAACCAGGGGATGCGGAGATTCCAATGCCCCGAGAGCACTCAGGGCACTTTGTGAGTCGCTATAGATCACAATCCGGTCTCCGAACAGGGCACGTCGCGTAATCTCCCGTACCGAGTGGTGTATTGCCGACAGCTTAGGCGTGAAGACAGACGCAGCGCCCGGCAGAGCCCCGCTGACTTCAAACAGAGGGGATACGGCGTCGAAGCCGACCCCCTCTTGGGAATTGGAGCCATCCGTATACACTGGCACGGTACCAGCGTGACACGATGTGTGCTCCAAAAAGGTCGAACGCAATACTCCCGGCGCAGTACAAGCTTTGGGAGCAGAGGCGTGGCGACAAATAGCCAAATGTGGTACCCTCCAGGGTGGCGTCCTGGGCAGAACCAGGGGCGCCACCGGCCCGAGAGCTATATCTACCTCTCGAAGGAGTTTCCTGGCCCTAAACCCAAAGGGCTTAGGGTATGACTGGCGTCTCTCGGCAGCATAGGCACCATCGAGATCAGCTGCGGATGCAGTGAGAGCTGTTGGCAACTGAGGGAGGCGCCGGGCTCACGTGTACAGGCGAGTGATGCACTGCACGCGGCGCAGAGCAAGTGGCATCTCCCCAGCATCGACCAACAGGCTCTCAATGGGGGAAGTGCGGAATGCACCGGTCGCAAGGCGAAGGCCGGTGTGGTGGATCGAATCCACCTCCCACAATAAACGCTCGGCTGCGGATGCATAAAACTCGCATCCGTAGTCGAGCTTCGAGCGAACAAAGGATCGATAAAAAAGTAAGGCAGTAGCCCTATCAGCGCCCCAAGCGCTGAACGTCACGGAACGGAGAATATCCATGGCGCGGGTACAAGAGACCCTAAGGCTGCGAATATGAGCCTCCCAGGTGAGGCGTCGGTCGAATACAAGACCAAGGAAACGGTGCGACTCAACCACATCCAGGCGCACCCCATTAAGAAACAAATCTGGGTCGGGGTGAAGCCGTGGATGGCGGTAGAAGTGCACCACCTTAGTCTTGGCCAAAGAAAACCGAAACTGGTGCGCTTCGGCATAGCGAGAGACGCGCTTCAATGCCTGTTGGAGTCGACGCTCCAGAGTTGGCATCTGGGCCGCGCCAAAAGAGATCCAAAGGTCGTCCACGTAGAGCGTAGCGAGAACATCTTCCGGCAGCACCGAGGTGATGCCGTTGATGATCAGGGCAAAGAGTGTGACACTGAGGACACTTCCCTGCAGGACACCCTCTTCCTGCTCCTTTGGGCCGGAGAGGGCTCCCCCCACCCGTACGCGGAATCGACGATCTCGCAAAAATTCAGATATAAAGATTGGGAGGCGTCCCCTCGCCCCCATCGTGTGGAGAGTCTCCATGATACCGTATCGCCATGCGGTATCATAGGCCTTCTCCAGATCAAAAAACACCGTGGCGTAGTGCTGTCTACGAAGGAAAGCCTCGCAGACGGCATTTTCCATTCGGAGCAGAGCATCCGACGTGGAGTGGAACTTACGGAAGCCGCACTGTGCAGAAGACAGATGACCTCCGCTGTCCAGGAAATAGGCTAATCTAACATTTACCAATTTCTCCATCAACTTGCACACGCAAGAGGTTAGAGAGATTGGGCGGAAACCGGTTGGAGTAGAGTGATCTCTTCCCGGCTTGCGAAAGGCGAGCACAGTAGCGATTCGCCAGGAGTCTGGGAGAAGACCCTCCACCCAGATCCTGTTAAACAAATCTAAGAGAAAGGCAATGCCTCGCTCACCCAGGTGTCGAAGCATGGCGTACGGGACATCGTCCGGACCATGGGCGGTGTCCGCGCACGAAGCGAGAGCGGAACGCAACTCACTCACGGTAAACTTGTCGTTGAAGGGTTCTCCGCCTCTGGAGGTAAAGTCTAGCCGGCGGCCTTCCGCGACATCACGACGTGCATTGAATGCTGGCGGAGCAGCATCACGGCTAGAGAATGCGGAAAAAGCGGTCGCTAAGGATTCCGCCACGGACGCGGGGTCCGAGATTGCGGTCCCATTCTCCTGGAGAACAGGAGGGGGGTCCTGCGAGAACTTGCCCCGAATCCTTTTGACTCGCTTCCACACCTCAGCTAAAGGGGTCTTCCCGTTAGGTGAAGACACGTATGCCCGCCAAGAAGAGCGGCGGGCGTGCTTCGAAACATACCGGAACCTAGCCCTAGCCCGACGAAATTCAGCGACAGTGAAATCGTTCGCGTGGCGCTCATAGCGCATGTAAGCATACCGCTTCTGTTTGAGGGCCGTCTCACACTCGGCCGACCACCATGGGAGTGGTCGGTGTGCAAAACGGCCAGACGTCCTAGGAATAGTAGTCAGGCCCACGGCGATGAGGTTGCCGGAGAAGAACTCAACGGCCTCATCTCCTGACCTAAACTCCTCGACTGAGATAGAGAATTCAGTCATTTCCTGAAATGCAGGCCACCGCGCCCGCGCCAAGCACCACCGAGGTGGTCTCTCAGGCGGCAGTTGCCCTGAAAATGATATTTGAATGGGAAAGTGATCACTACCATGGAGGTCATCGACCACCCCCCAATCAAAATCAGGCTGTGCATCCGAACAGCACAAAGATAGGTCAAGGCAAGAAAATGAAGCGGTTCTCGGACAGTGATGCGTAAACTCATCCACGTTTAGGACACCCATGTCAAGCTCTTCGATCAGATCGGCAAGGACTTGTCCCCTGGGATTTATGGAGTAATCTTCCCAGAGAGGATGCCTGCCGTTAAGATCTCCAAGCAAGAGATAGGGCCTCGGCAACCGTGCCACGACGCGGCGCAAGTCCCCCGCGTCGAAGTCAGCTGACGGTGGAATGTACGCAGAAATGATAGTATACCTCCTATCCAGGTGCAGCTGCACAGCCACTGCCTGAAAGGAGGTATCTAAAGAGAAAGGAAGAACGGAGACATCATGCCAGGTGTAAACCGCGCATCCCCCAGCCCGGCCATCCCGCGGTGGTGGGGTTGCAATACCCTTAAACCCCGCGGGCAGGCAGCGGGCACGCGCCTAGCATGGTCTCCTGCAAAAAAATAGCTAACAGGGAACGGGACGAGACGAGCCTCCGCAGCTCCTCCCAGTTGGCCCGGAGTCAACGGCAATTCCATTGAAGGAATATGCCCTCCAGGCCTAGCTCGGAGGAGACGCGGGGGCCCTCCTCGAATTGAAGACCCTCACGGGAATGGCCGCACGCTTCCCGGAAGCAGAACCCCGGGCGCTGTTAGGCGGACAAAGCGCTGAAGGCGCTGTCGCCTTCGAGGACTTATTGGAGGAGGTTGGGCTCGCCATGCGAGTCTTTTCCTCCCTCCGCCTCGAAACCTTAGGCGGGCGTTGCGGCTTCGGAAACGGGGGGTCCTCTTTTCGAGCAACCACCGTCTCCGAGCCACTCGCTCCACCTCGGGGCGTGGGCGAAGGGGCCGAAGCTCCTTTGTTGCTGTCCTCCTTTCGGGGAACAGCTTTAGGAACCCCGGAAGATGGCCTAGCGACCATCTTCAGGGGTGTTGCCTCCTGTGAGTCTAACGACTCGGTGGAGGCGCGTGGCTGTTTCGCCTTACGGGAAACGGTCAAGCTGGGGAAAGAGGGGGGAGCCCTGGTTTTAGCCGGGGCTGGGTGTGAACCCTTTTTGCCGCCAGCTCTACCAAAGGAGCGCCCGGGTGTAGTAGAGCCCGCAGAAGGGCTCCGAATGGGCGCGGAAACAACCGTGCTCGTTGGCCTGGATGGGCCAGGAGCAGAGGGTACTTTTCTAACAATTGAGGCATATGACGTCCCAGGCAGAGCCGGGCGCGCCAGGACCAAGTCCTTAGCCTCGCGGAATGAGAGTCGACACTGGGCCTGAACAGCCAGGATTTCTTTCTCAAGGAGATATGCACCACATTGCTTCGAAGAAGCAGGGTGCGGCTCTCCGCAATTGACACACTTGGCCACACACGATTTGGACTTATCGCGTGCGGCCTTGGACCAATTTACACAGACTTCGGGTGACCCCGATTTTGCACATCTACATGATCGATTCGTGTGGCCGAAGCGGTGACAGTAATAGCACCGCCGCGGCAGTGGCACGAATGCCTTCACGCGGTAGCGGTACCAACCGGCACGCACCGACTCAGGAAGCTTGTCACAGCCGAACGTGACGAAGAGTGTAGGGGTGGGTCTCGAGGCCCCTCCCTGTTTTCTCATCACACGTTCGACCTTGACCGCCCCATGGTCGGCCAGCTCTAGGGTGATGTCCTCTATGGAGTAGTCAACGAGTTCCCTCGCATAAACTACTCCTTTCACAAAGTTCATGGTAGAGTGCGGCGTCACACTCACCGGGGTGCCATGAAGTGTCCGAAAAGCACTTATCTTGGCCGCCTTGGCGGGATTCGCCGCATTCGCCAGAAGGCTCCCGTCCGAGAAACGGGTTACCTTCGGCTCTCTACCAATTGCACTAGCTAATCCTCTCCTCTGATGGATCATGTCGCCCTTGGACAACATGGTGCCATCAGTGGAGCGAATAACGAGGAAGCGCTTGAAGCCAGCGGGCTCGAAAACGCGAGGTAACCTCTGAATGAGGGGCCCCGATGTCATCGAGGCTCCGCCCTGTGCATTCTTGGTGTTAGTCTTAGTCAGGGGCTCCGCACACGAGGGGGTAGAGGGGCCGGATGTGCCGATCTTGGCTTGGTCGCCTACCAAAGTGGTAGCAGACCCATCCGTCCCCGCAGCCCCCGCGGATAGAGAGGAGCCCCGAGTCTTCTTCGTCTTTTTAGTCTTTTTAGTATTTTTCTTTTTAGGAGAGGAGGGTGGGGAATGAACCCGCTTCTCACCTCCGCCGGCAGAAGCCCCCATGCCAGATGGGCCGGCCTCAGCTAGGTCCCTCTCCGAAATGGAGAAGGTCCTGGTCGTCGTAGGGGCACCTGTCGGAGGAGATCCCTCCCCTCCTTTTACTGCCTCGGAGCCCTCGGCCGTTTGAGGGGGACCTTGTATAGGGGCGGATTCGGGTTCGGTGCTTGGCGCCGAGCCCGGATTCCCCCCCATGGAAGGCCCTACCATTCTTTGGCTGGGTCTCCTCAAGGACCATGTCTATCACAGGAGGGGCCTCCAGTTGGCCATCCCCTCCCAGGACATCGCAGGTTCCCTTGGCAGTGTCGTTAGTCTTGTGTGGGGAGGCACAGGCCTTGACCCCAGCAAGGTTTAAAATTCTTGCCAGCAGGTCTTTTGAGGGAAGCGACCGAAGGGGCCTGGCTTCCCTCTCCCCCCTAAGGGGGTTTGACCTACCGAGCCGCTTGCACGAGGGGCGGTCGGCAATGGGCTGCCTGCTGGCTTTCTTGGCAGTCCCCTTAGAAAGCAAAGGAGGGACTGCCGCTGGAGATAGGGTGTTGCCCGAAAGCACCTCCAGAGAAGGGGGTGAGGGGGAGACCCCTACACCCGTAGGCGTAGGAGAGGAGTAAGCCTCCTCTCCGGTTAAAGAATTATGGAGGGTCTCTTGCGCAAGCACAAGGGGGGAGGACCTCCATTTTTTCGCTGGAGCTGCCCGAGGGCCGCTCCGTCGATGTTTCAGGGGAAGTTGGGGGTTGAGTTTTTGTTTTTTTATCTTCATCATTGGGCATGGTGACCCTCTTTTTTACATGGGATGGAATCGCACACACCTCTCGCAGTAGCCCGCACTGCGAGAGGTGCTTACAAGCCCGGCAGAGCCAGGCGCCGCCATTCGGGACCACCCCTCCCGCCTGGTGGCCTGGCAGTCCTTCGGCATGGCGGCTCCACCTTGAACACGGCGTAAAACAGATAGAATGTGAAGAGGAGAGGAAAAGGGATGTGAGGAAGGTATGGGTGGGGATGAAGCAGGTGTTAAAAAACCTCCATCCCGAACCGGAGCTGAGGGGTTAGGGAACAATGTCCCCTCCCGCCCAGCCCCGATCCAGGGTGGTTGGCTTGAGAGAAGGTCAGCATTCTACCCTGTGAAATTAGAGGCTGACCAGAGAAAGTTGTGGGAGAGGTTGTTTGAAAAGCAACGAAGTAGGGGAGAAATGCAGGCTATCTGAAGGAAGGAAGAGTGGCTAAGCTAGGGCCGGACGAAGGGCTGGATGCCGTCAGCACGGCGGACAGGATGGCAAATCCCCCACTTCCTCAATTCCCCTACAACCTCTTCCACAACTTTGTCTGGTCGGCCTGTATTTTCACAGGGTAAATGCTGACCTTTTCACCCAACTATCCGAGATCGAGGCTGAGAGGGGAGGGGACAATGTTCCCTAACCCCTGAGCTCCGGGTCGGGATGGTGGGTTTTTAACAACCTGTTTCATCCACACCCATGCCTTCCTCACATCTCTTTTCCTTCTCCCTTTACTATATATTGTTTTTACGCCGTGCCCAAGTTGGAGCCACCATGCTGAAGTGCTGCCAGGTCACCAGGCAGGAGGGGTGGCTTAAATCGCGGCACCTGGCTTGCCAGCCCCGTACGCACCCCTAGCAGAGTGGGTTACTGCGAGGGGTGATGAAGGTTTGCACCCCGTAAGAAAATTAGGGTCACCTAGCCCATTGATTAGAAAAGTAAAAATCTCCCCTCAATTTTCCCACGTCTGTCGTCGGAGCCACCAGAGGGCGGCTCTGACGACAGACAAAATGGAGGTACCTTCCCCCCCTTGTGCTCTCGGAGAGAAGTCTTACCCCTCTCCTTCGCCTACGAATGTAGTGGACTCCCTCTTTCCAGCAGCAGTCCCCCCCCCCTTTACTTGCCAAGGAAGCCAGCAGGAAGCACATAGACAACCATTGCCCATTGAAGCTGCTCGGTAGGGCAAACCCTCTTAGGCGGGGGAGGGAAGCCAGACCCCATAGGTTGCTTCCCTCAAAACACCTGCTGGCTAGAACATGAAATCATGCGGAAGTCAAGTGCTGTGACTCCCCAGACTCGACTCATGACAGTGCTGCCAATGGGACCATTTATGTCCTGGGAGGGGATGGCCAACTGGAGACCCCACCCCTGGCTAGATAGACATGGCCCTTGAAACAACCCAGCCTCAGACGGTGGGGCATTCCATGAGAAAAAATCCGGGCTCAGCGCCAGGCACCGAACTCGAGTCCACCCCTATGTAGGGTCCTCCTAAAACTGCTAGGGATTCCAAAGCATTACAAGGAGAGGAGAAATCTCCGCCTGCGACCAGTGCCCCTGCGACTGCCAGGACCTTCCCAATCTCGGAGAAGTACCTTGCTGAGGCCGGTCCGTCCGGCCTGGGGGCTCCTGCCGGTGGAGGGGAGTAAGAAACGGGTTCCTTTCCCACCCAAATAGGCAGTCGCCAGATGAGCTCTTAAAACCCCCCCCAAAACCCGGGCGCTTCCCTGTTAAAGCTAGTGGCACAAAGGGTTTCACACCCATCCCCGGCGAAAATCAGGGCTCCCCCCCCCCTTTACGCCAGCGTAACCGTTTCCCGTAAGGCAAAACGGCCACGCGCGTCCCCAAAGAAGTTAGACTCACAGGTGGCAACACCCCTTAAGTTGGTCGCCAGGCCATCTTCCATGCTTCCTAAAGCTGTCCCCCGAAAGGAGGACAGCAAGAAAGGAGATTCGGCTCCTTCGCCCACGCCCAGTGGTGGGCTGGGTGGCTCAGAGACGGTCGCTCCTCGAAAGGAGGACCTCCCGCCTCCGAACCTGCAACGCCCGCCTAAGGTTTTGAGGTGGAGGGAGGAAAAGACTGGCATGGCGAGCTCAAGCTCCCCCAATACGTCATCAAAAGCAACAGCGCCCGGAGTTCTGCCTCCGAGAAACTTACGGCCATTCCCGTGAAGGTCTTCTTTTCGAAGATGTTCCCCCGCGCTCCTCCGAGCTAGGCCTGGAGGGCATATCTCTTCAATAGAATTGCCGCGAACTCCGGACCCATTGGGAGGAGCTGCGGAGGCTCGTCGACTCCATTTCCCCGTTAGATATGTTTTTGCAAGAGACCAGGCTGGGCGCATGACTCCTGCCCACCCTCCCAGCGTATAAGGGCTTTGCGACCCTACCACTATGGGATGAGGGCCGGGCGGGAGGATTTGCGATTTACCCCCGGCATGATGTGTCCGTTCTTCCTTTCTTTTTAGATACCTCCTTTCAGGCAGTAGCTGTGTAGCTGCACCTTGATAGGAGGTATACTGTTATTTCCACGTACATTCCACATTCAGCCTACTTACATGCGGGGAACTTCCGCCGCGTCGTGGCACGGTTGCCTAGGCCCTTTCCGTTGCTCAGGCATCTAAACGGTAGACACCCTCTCTGGGGAGACTACTCTATCAATCACCGGAGTCAAGTCTTTGCTGACCGGATCGACGAGCTTGAGATGGGTGTACTAATTGTGGATGAGTTTACGCATCACTGCCCGAGAGCCGCTTCATTTTCCTGCCTCAATCTATCTTTGTTCTTTCCGGATGCACAGCCTGATTTTGATTGAGGGCAGGGGGGTCGATGACCTCCATGGTAGTCATCACTTTCCCATTCAAATATCATTTTCTGGGCCTCTGCCGCCCGAGAGCCTGCCCCGGTAGTGCTTGGCACGGGCCCGGTAGTGCTTGGCGCGGGCCGGTGGTCTGCATTTCAGGAAATGACTGAATTCTCTCAGTCGAGGAGTTTAGGTCGGTTGTCACCAGACTGTTCGGCACATTCTTGTTGAATGTCCCAGTTTGGGCGATCTCCGCGCACGTTACCTGTCTCTGTACCGGGATGGGTGGGTCACTACCGCCTATCCCTTGTACTAGGGACAAGTTAGAGCACATTAACTGGTGGACTTATACTCTTTTGGGGGCAGGCCGGCCTTCTCTCCTTTATTTAACTCGTTGTTTTTTTTGTTATTTTAGTAGGTCGTACGTTCCTGCGCCGGTGAGAGGCAGACATCCCCCCGACGGCGGAGCTTGCTTCCTGCTTATTGCTTTTTTCTTTTTTATTGTTGTTTTATTTTGCATCTTATTTTAAATATGCCTAGTATTAGGCAGTGTTGAATACGGCGACTTATGCCCAAGTAGGCAGCCGCCAGATGAGCACTTAAAATCTAATATTAAAAAAGAAAATCAACAGGATCTGGGTTGAGGGTCTTCTCCCAGATTCCTAGCAAATCGCGACTTTGCTCGCTTTTCGCAAACCGCGGAAAGATGACTCTACTCCAGCCGGTTTCCTCGCAATATCTCCAACCTCTTGCTTTCTGGACAGCGGAGGCCATCTGTCTTGTGATCAGTGCGGCTTCCGCGAGTTTCACTCCACGTCAGGTGCTCTGCTCCGACTGGAAAATGCCGTCTAGGAGGCCTTCTTTCGTAGATAGCACTACGCCACGGTGTTTTTCGATCTGGAGAAGGCCTATGATACCCCATGGCGACACGGTATCATACTCTCTTCACACGATGGGGGTGAGTGGATTCCCCCCCGTCTATATATCTGGGTTTTACGACATCGTCGATTCCGCGTACTGGTGGGGGTGGGGGGGCCCGGGGGGATGGGGGGGCTCTCTGGCCCAATGGAGAAGGAAGAGGATGTCCCGCAGGGAAGTGTCCTCAGTGTCACACTCTTTGCCATGAGTATCAACGGTATCACCTCGGTGATGACGAAAGATGTTCTCACTACGCTCTACATGGACGACCTTTCGATCTCTTTATGCACGGCCCTGATGGAAACTCTAGATCGTTGACTCCAACAGGCTATGCCGCACTGCCGAAGCGTACAGGTTTCGGTTTTTCTTGGCCAATAATAAGGTGGTGCATTTCTGCCTCCATCCACGGCCCTCCATGACACAGACTTTTTCCTCAATAGGGTACGCCTCGAAGTGGTTAAATCGCACCATTTCCTTGTTCTTGTATTTGCCCGACGCCTCACCTGGGAGGCTTATATTCGCAGGCTAAGGGTCTCTTGTACCCGCGCCATGAATATTATTCGTTCCATGACTTTCTGCGTTTGGGGCACCTTACTTTTTTATCGATTCTTTGTTCGTTCGAAGCTCGAATACGGATGCGAGTTTTAAGCATCCGCAGCTAAGCGTGTATTGCGGAAGGTGGACTCGATCCACCACACCGGCATTCGCCTTGCGACCAGTGCATTCCGCACTTCCCCCATTGAGAGCGTACTTATCGGTTCCGGGATGGGCGAACCCGTTACCTGCCCCGGTCACAGATGGCCCCTCGAAAAAAAAACCCTGCCCCGGTACCTGGATGGGTGACCCCGTTACCTGCCCCGGTACAGGGATGGGCGAACCCGCCCATCCCGGTACCGGGGCAGGTAACGTGCGCGAAGAGCATCCAGACTGGCACATTAGACAAGAATGTGCCGAACAGTCTGGGAGACGAGGCAGTCGTCGCAATAGGGCGCAGGTGAGCGCTCCATCAAATAGCGATGCGTCACACGAGTGTGTCAAAATTCGGAGACGACAAAAAGTGACCTAAAGTCGTCGCGGCATTGGGGGATAGGTCAATGGGAACAGTCGCGACGCAATGGCACGCAACTTTAAGTTCCCTTCGACCGTCTCCCATCTTCCTTGCCAAGCAGTCCGAAGAGCTGCCCGTATTCCTGCCATGTAGGCGGTGTGAGGAAGAGCGAAACGCTGGTCCGGTCGCAGAGTCCTCGCGGACTCTTTAGCGCGCTTATTCCCCGTAATTCCTACATGTCCAGGAACCCAGCACAAGATAATCTCGACATCTGCCAGGCTCGCCAAAACCGTGGCGTCAAGGATATCGCGAACCAGGAGATGCGGAGATTCCAATGCCCCGAGAGCACTCAGGGCGCTTTGTGAGTCGCTATAGATCACAATCCCGTCTCCGAACTGGACACGTCGCGTAATCTCCCGTACCGAGTGGTGTATTGCCACCAGCTCCGCCGTGAAGACAGACGGAGCGCCTGGCAGAGCCCGGCTGACTTCAAACAGAGAGAATACGGCGTGAAAGCCGACCCCAACTTCCCACCCAGGGCTCCGCACCTGGGTGGGAAGAGGGGCCGGATGTGCCGATCTTATCTTGGTCGCTTGCCAAAGTGGCAGCAGACCCATCTGTCCCCGTAGCCCCCGGCGGAGGTGAGAAGCGGGTTCATTTCCCGCCCTCCTCTCCAAAAAAGAAAAGGACTAAAAAGACAAAGAAGACTGGGGAGAGGAGCCCCGAGTCTTCTTTGTCTTTTTAGTCCTTTTCTTTTTTGGAGAGGAGGGCGGGAAATGAACCCGCTTCTCACCTCCGCCGAAAGGAGCCCCCAGGCCAAATGGACCGGCCTCAGCTAGTCCTTCTCCGAAATAGAGAAGGTCCTAAGAGTCGCGGGGGCACCGGTCGGAGGAGATCCCTCCCCTCCTTGTACTGACTCGGAAACCCTAGCCGTTTGAGGAAGACCTTGCATAGGGGCGGATTCGGGTCCGGTGCTTAGAACCGAGCCCGGATTCATCCCCGTGTAAGCCCCTCCCATCTGAGGCTAGGTTGCCTCAACTACCATGTCTACCTCAGGGGCGGGCTTCCTGTTCCCCCCCCCTCCTCCAAGACATCCCAGGTCCCGTTCGCAATATCGTCACTAGTCTTGTTTGGGGAGGCACAGGCCTTGACCCCGGCAAGGTTCAATATTCTTGCCAACAGGTCTTTTGAGGGAATCTACCGGAGGCCTGGCTTCCTTACCGAGCCGCATCGATGTGGAGCGGCTCGCTAAGGGCTGCCTGCTGGCTTTCTTGGCAGTCCCCTTGGAAAGAACAGAGGGGACTGCTGCTAGAAAAAAAGGAGGTGCCCGAAAGCACCTCCAGGGAAGGGGGTGATGGGGAGACCCCTACACCCGTAGGGGATGGAGAGGAGTAAGCCTCCTCTCCGGTTAGAGAGATATGGAGGGTCCCAGGTGAAGGGGGAGGGGGACCTCCATTTATCGGTAGAGCTGCCCGAGGGCGGCTCCGTTGGTGAACAAGGGGAAGTTGTGGGTTGATTTTTTATTTGTTCATCATGGGGCATGGTGACCCTTAATTTTCTGCGGGACGCAATAGCGCATCAGCTCTCGCAGTAGCCCACACTGCAAGAGGTGCTTACAGGCCCGGCAGAGCCAGGCGCCGCCATTTGGGACCACCCCTCCGCCTGGTGGCCTGGCAGTCCATCGGCATGGCGGCTCCACCTTGAACACGGCGTAAAATTGATAGAACGTGAAGAGGAGAGGAAAAGGGATGTGAGGAAGGTATGGGTGGGGCTGAAGGAGGTTGTTAAAAACCAACCACCCCAGACCGGAGCTCAGGGATTATGGAACATTGTCCCCTTCCCCCTCAGCCCCGACCGGGACGGTTGGCTGAGAAGAAGGTCAGAATCTACCCTGTGAAATTGGAGGCTGACCAGAGAAAGTTGTGGGAGAGGTTGTATGAAAAGCGAGGAAACAAGTGTTTTGAAGGATTTTTTTTTTTAAGGGGCTATCTGGCGACTGCCCACTTAGGCATAAGTCGCCGTAAACAAACAGCCTATTTCTCGGCAAATTTAAAAAATTTGAACAGAAAACAACAATAAAAAGAAATAACAATTAGGAAGCAATAAAAATAACAATAACAAAACAATAACAAAAACAACAACTAAACCTAGTTAAATGAAAGGGAGAAGGCTGGCCTGCCGCCAAAAGTCAACAAGTCCACCAGTAAATGGGCACGCACTCGTCCCGAGTACAAAGGACAGGCGGTAGCGACCCTGCCCATCCCGGTACCAGGACAGGTAACGTGCGCGAAGATCACCCAGACTGGCACATTCGACAAGAATGTGCCGAACAGTCTGGGGGACGAGGCAGTCGTCGCAATAGGGTGCAGGCGAGCGCTCCATCAAATAGCGAGGCGTCATACGAGTGTGTCAAAATTCGGAGACGACAAAAAGTGACCTGAAGCCGTCGCGGCATTGGGAAATAGGTCCATGGGAACAGTCGCCACGCAATGGCACGCAACTTTAAGTTCCCTTCGACCGTCTCCCATCTTCTTTGCCAAGCAGTCCAAAGAGCTGCCCGTATTCCCGCCATGTAGGCGGTGTGGGGAAGAGCGAAACGCTGGTCCGGTCGCAGAGTTCGCGGACTCTTTAGCGCCCTCATTTCCCGCAATTCCTACATGTCCAGGAACCCAGCACAAGATAAGCTCGACATCTGCCGGCTCGCCAAAACGGTGGCCTCAAGGATTCCAATGTCCCGAGAGCACTCAGGGCGCTTTGTGAGTTGCTATCCGGTCTCCGAACCGGGCACGTCACGTAATCTCCCATACCGAGTGGTGTATTACCACCAGCTCCGCCGTGAAGATAGACGGAGCGCCTGGCAGAGCCCGGCTGACTTCAAACAGAGGGAATATGGCGTGGAAGCCGACCCCAACTTGGGACTTGGAGCCATCCGTATACACTGGCACGGTTCCAGCATGACACGCGGTGTGCTCCAAAAAGGTCGAACGCAATACTCCAGGCGCCGTACAAGCTTTGGTATCAGAGGCGTGGCGACAAATAGCCAAATGTGGTCCCCTTCAAGGGTGGCGTCCTGGGCAGAACCAGGGGTGCCACCGGCCCGAGAGCTATATCTACCTCTCGAAGGAGTTTCCTGGCCCTAAACCCAAAGGGCTTACTGTATGATTGGCGTCTCTCGGCGGCATAGGCACCGTCGAGATCAGCTGCGGATGCAGTGAAGCTGTTGCAGACTGGGGAGGCAGTTGGTTCGCGTGTACAGGCGAGTGTTGCACTGCACGCGGCGCAGAGCGAGTGGCATCTTCCCAGCATCGACCAACAGGCTCTCAATGGGGGAAGTGCGGAAGGCACCGGTCGCAAGGCGAAGGCCGGTGTGGTGGATCGAATCCATCTTCCAAATATAAACGCTCGGCTGCGGATGCATAAAACTCGCATCCGTAGTCGACCTTCGAACGAACAAAGGATCGATAAAAAAGTAGGGCAGTTGCCCTATCAGCGCCCAAAGCTCTGAACGTCACGGAACGGAGAATATCCATGGCGCGGGTACAGGAGACCCTAAGACTGCGAATATGAGCCTCCCAGGTGAGGCATCGGTCGAATACAAGACAAAGGAAACGGTGCGACTCAACCACATCCAGGCGCACCCCATTAAGAAACAAATCTGGGTCGGGGTGGAGCCGTGGATGGCAACAGAAGTGCACCACCTTAGTCTTGGCCAAAGAAAACCGAAACCTGTGCGCTTCGGTATAGCGAGAGACGTGGTTCAATGCCTGTTGGAGTCGACACTCCAGAGTTGGCATCTGAGCCGCGCCAAAAGAAATCGAAAGGTCGTCCACGTAGAGCGTAGCGACAACAGCTTCCGGCAGCACGGAGGTGATTCCGTTGATGCTCAGGGCAAAGAGTGTGACACTGAGGACACATACCTGCCGGACAACCTCTTCCTGCTCCTTTGGGCCGGAGAGAGCTTCCCCCCACCAGTACGCGGAAACGACGATCTCGCAAAAAATCAGATATAAAGACTGGGATGCATCCCCTCGTCCCCATCGTGTGGAGAGTCTCCATGATACCGTATCGCCATGCGGTATCATAGGCCTTCTCCAGATCGAAAAACACCGTGGCGTAGTGCTTTCTACGAAGGAATACCTCGCAGACGGCATTTTCCAGTCGGAGCAGAGCATGCGACATGGAGTTGAACTTGCGCAAGCCGCACTGTGCACAAGATAGATGGCCTCCGCTGTCCAGGAAAAAGGCTAGTCTAACATTTACCAATTTCTCCATCAACTTGCATACGTAAGAGGTTAGAGAGATTGGGCGGAAACCGGTCGGAGTAGAGTGATCTCTTTCCGGCTTGCGAAAGGCGAGCACAGTAGCAATTCACCAGGAATCTGAGAGAGGACCTTCCACCCAGATCCTGTTGAACAAATCTTACAGAAAGGCCATGCCACGCTCACCCACGTGTCGAAGCATGGCGTACGGGACATCGCCCGGACCATGGGCGGTGCCGCGCACGAAGCGAGATCGGAGTGCAATTCACTCACAGTAAACTTGTCGTTGAAGGGTTCTCCGCCTCTGGAGGTAAAGTCCAGCCGGCGGCCTTCCGCGACCTCACGACGTGCATTGAATGCTGGCGGAGCAGCATCCCAGATAGAGAATGCGGAAAAAGCGGTCGCGAAGGATTCTGCCACGGACGCGGGGTCCGAGATTGCGGTCCCATTCTCCTAGAGAACGGGAGGGGCGTCCTACGAGAACTTGCCCCGAATCCTTTTGACTCGCTTCCACACCTCTGCTTGAGGGGACTTCCCGTTAAGTGAAGACACGTATGCCCGCCAAGAAGAGCGGCGGGCGTGCTTCGAAATATACCGGAACCTAGCCCTAGCCCGACGAAATTCAGCGATAGTGAAATCGTTTGGGCGGCGCTTTTAGCGCATGTAGGCATAACGCTTCTGTTTGAGGGCCGTCTTACACTCAGCTGACCACCATGCGAGTGGTCGGTTTATAGCCCACTACAGCCTAAACCGTACTCAGTACGGCGACTTTTGCCCTTGTTGGCAGTTACCAAATGGTATCTTAAAATAAAAAAAACAAACACTCAGCATCCTCATCAATTCACTCCACCATCTTTAAATAGTTATTTCAGCATCCATCAGTCTTCACCACTACATTTATTAATTGTTTTTAAACCAAGAATTTAATTTTATATCACTCGTATATTCTTTAAGCCCCTCCCAAAATACTATGGAATAAACCAAGCCCGAATAGACCCGCAAAGACAAAGTGGGCTATAAACCGTTCAAACAACTTATTCTGATCTCTCTGTTCAGGAGGAGGGTGTTCCTTAGGGCAGGGTTACTTTATTCATTATTGCGATAAATAGCCCGGTAACCCGAAGGAGTGTCTGCAACCTTATTTGTAAACGACCTCACACTTTATTGCTCCGCCTCAAGTTAGCGGTCAATACCATCCACCGCCGGGCCTCCACCAGAGGGGTAGCCTGTTACACTTGGTACCCAGGTTTTCCCAATGTGGTATTGAAAAAACCTGGATCAAATCCTACACGTGGCAGGGTATATTGGTCGGGATGACGGATCAAATTTGGTGGCTGGTTTCAGTGTGGTTAGGGTCACCACGCCTAACATCGATTCATAAGAATAAGACCTGTGCAGGTCTTTTGGGTCGCCATGGGCAGTAGAAGAATGGGCCGATGAAAGGGTATAGAAAGTGACTGATTATTTATGGCGGATGGAAGGATAATGCAGGGTGAAAGAGAATTGTAAACAAGAGGAAATAGGCTTAGCTGGGGCCAGATGGGGCGCAGTCCCGTTAGCAGGGTGGCCAGAAAAACATATCGCCGTGCCCCTTACGGGGAGTAGGGCTGACTGGGAGAGAGAGGAAAGCACACTAACAACTTTCCCAGGTGTTTAAGTCAACCCAGAGACAGGGGTTCCCTAATTTACACTCGGTCTGAAAGGATGTGTGCATCTCATCCGGGAACAAAGTGTAACAGGCTACCACCCTGCGGGATGACGGTCCCTAAGAAACTCATGATTTGTGGGTCGAATAGGGTGGAAGGGAAGGCAGGCCAAAAGGTGTCAAAAAGGGGTTTAATCGTTTCAATGAAATTTTATTTGCCGGTAACAAAAATTGATAAAATGATCAGATATTTTGAGATATTAGTGTGTTATCACAGACTAAACAAAAATTAAAATTACTGTGAAAAAAGTTATAGCTTTCAAAACAACATATGCAAAATATAATTAATTTACTTCCAATGGATGTTTAATCGAGAATAGCAAATAATTTAGAATTTCCAAGTTGAGGCTAACAATGACCAGCAGGTGTAGCCATAGCAACACATTATTGGAATGATCTACTGGAAAAAAATTGCCACTACGAATCTCCGAATTCAATTTAAATACTAATTGGTTAGCCACTTTTAGTCCCTAGATACATTACCACTTGGTTAACTTCTATTTTCCCAAGACCAACCGCCTCAATCAATTCTATAGTGTATCTTGAGATTTGCTCAAATTGTGCGAGTGTTAGGCAGGTTTTAAATGTGTGCGAGTGTTAGGCAGGTTTTAAATGTGTTCAGAGTGGTTCGCTTGGGATTGCGTGTGAGTAAATGGCAGCTGTAGTTGCAGATGAGCATGTCAGGGAGGTGCGTATTAATGTAATCAAATTGCTGAAAAGAAAAGAAAAGAAAAGTGATTATAAGTGAAGAAGCCAACAAATAAAACATACATAAGGAAGCGAAAAAAGCTGCGAAACCAAGAGTTGTACGAGCATCAAGGATTATTTACTTGCCGCTCTCCTTACCTCTATTCTGGTGCTAGTATGTTCAAGTGTCCGAGTGAAGGTAGAGTGAATGAGTTTAATTAAGGTAGTAGTGAGGTGAGAAAGGTTATTGTAGACGTGTTGGAAGTAGTATGTTGGGGCTTGTGTCTGGGTATTCTGATTGCGAATATTTTTGTTTTAGCATGTAGGTGATTGGTGGGTGTGATGTGTGTAGATCCTGAGATTGTTCTGTGGTTTGAATTTGGGCGTTATGATGGTGCAGCGTAGTTGAGGGTGATGCGAATGTAAATATGATTGGCCTAAGGGAGTAAATCATGCGATTGTTAAAGATGTAACAAGTCTATAAAAGTGGAAAGCGATATAGTGGCTGCGATGTGTTTTATTTCTCAGTGGGATTCGAAACAGGTATAATCGATCTAAATAGGCATGAGCAATGAAGTCGACCGAAATCTTGATACCATCCGATGACTTAACACACATGATGTGGCTTAACTTCACTGTAATCAGAAGTGGTGTCCAATTGTGATATAAAATAGTTAGTGGTTGTGTTGAACAAAAATGTATCTAAAGGAGACGAGTGGCAGAAGGAATCGGGAAAATAATATTTACGGAGAACCGACGAGAGATTCGGCCAGGATTAGACGCAAGTGCTCCGAATCACGTTTGGAAAAGAGGGAAAAAAATGCAGTAACGAGGGATAGAGTACTCTGAGCACTCAACGAGTAAGAGGGCCACTATTAGTTTGGGGTGACAGGTGGAGGGAGATCGCGGGCCAGCAGCTGGACAGCACTTCATCTTTAGACCGGGAGCGGTGGAAGGAAGGAGTTTAATGCAGTGGTTTGGCAGACACCAGGCATTTGTGCATTAAGGACCTTCTTCACATGTGGAAGGAGATCAGGGACTGAGAGGGCTGACCGATATGCCTGTCACCACAACGTGGGAGGGAGAGACCGAACGCCCATCTACTAAAAGTAAATGCAAGAAAAAAAAAGAAGAGTAAAGCGAGTGTGTTTAGGGGTAATGATGGAGTGGGAGTGATATTACACTCTGTCGTGTTAGCCTTGAACAAGTATCCAGTATCTAGGATTTTTCGTGAAAGAAGAGTAAAGCGAGTGTGTTTAGGGGTAATGATGGAGTGGGAGTGATATTACACTCTGTCGTGTTAGCCTTGAACAAGTATCCAGTATCTAGGATTTTTCGTGAATGTGAGTAGTTATGAAGTAGATCGCAACCACACGGTTTTGAAGACTGAAAAAGTCTCTATCGATCATAGCCTTACTGAATGTTAAGGGTTTGAGTGTGGAATGTGCCAGGAAGTTGCATGAAAGAATGCTGGTACTAACGTTGGTGTATGGAAGTAAAAATGGGGCGAATGGGCAATTTGAGAGGGATTCTTGGTGTGCAAAGGGTAAAGGAAGTGAGGAATGATTGGTTAGAACATGTTTATGGTGTTAAGAAGGGTGGGGACGAGGTTGTAAAAGTATTCTGAAGCGGTATGGGCATGCAAGAAGAATGGATGGAGAGAGACGTAAAGAATATACACGAGAGTTGTTATGTGAGAAAGGAAAGGTGGAGCTGACCGGGGAGGGGATGAAAGATATCGTGGATGGTTGGCGTGCATGCTTTTTTTTTATTGGAGTGTTCTTGGGTTCTTCTTCCCACGGATGACCCAAGCCTAGATGAAATGCCAAGGCACATGGCACCACATCCTTATGAAGGGACCAATTTGGCGTAAGAAAAAATGGGTAGACTTGAGCTTGATATGGTATCATTGTGGGAAAACGGTTGATGAGGATGAATACCCAGATTTATGGGTTTGGGAGGATTCCTCAAAGTATGTCGCACAAATATTTCGTGTGGTTGTGAAAATGCGCCGGCGGAAGTTATGTTTTAGGAGTAATATTTCATTTCGTAGTGTAAGAGGTTATTTTTAGGGTACTTCCAACGCTTCGAGTGGCGTGTAGTTCTTTTTTTCTTCATTTTGAAGTGATTGAATGCGAAATTGGGGGGAACCAAACTATTCCTAAGGTAGGCTTGAACCAAGAATTAATTGTGGAAAAGTGGAATATGATAAAGGACTAAGAAACTGGGATTAACGTGGTGTACACGCTGATAATTCAATGCAAATGAAAGCTCATTTTGAAGAATGACTTTTTAAGTTGATCATGAGTGTAAGACTAGTTCCGGAGCGCCAAGGTCCATCGTTGTTATTCCGGAACGTCGTTCTCCTAAATTAGTCATGTACTTGGCGTCGATCAGAAAATCTTTGTTAAAAATATTTAATTTAAAGATAAGATTTCGGGTCGAGATGATGATGAAGTTTACTCATAGCGACGCTAATTTCTAGAATGGTTTAGTGTGACAACTCCAGAACTCAATTTAAAAACCCCTTCTGACATCTGAAAACTTTTAATATAAGCAGAGGTTTAGATCAGTGATCAAGCAAGAACATTCTTACAATAAAACATAAAACCCCAAAACACACGATTAAAGGTATAAGTAAACAAAACTAAGGATGAAAAATTGTGCCTAGAGGAATAATTTTCGCAGGGTTAAGACACCGAGTGATTGCAATGGCCCTAGGGCTTTATTCGCTTCACGACTTTCGCTTGGGTTGGGGCACAGGGACCCCAATTAAGTCACACACTTTATTTCTTTGGGCTCTCGCCTGCTCCATGGAGTCCATCCAAGGGGTGTCTTCCAAAAGCAAGATGATTTCGTCCAAGCGATCCTCGGGCACGATTTCCTTATCGCTGTAGTCCAAAAGAGCCGTAAGGAAGCTGGTGGCTGTTAACGCCCGCACTTTAGGGTACTGAACAAAAGACAAGTTACCGAAATTAGTTGGGGGGGGGGGAGGGGGCATCTTAGTCATGCAAACTAAGCAATGGGCATTGGTAAATTGCATTTGTAATTTTTTATTATTTAGACAAAAAGGATAAAACTAACTAGGAAATCGTTGGAAAACTATTTTAGGGGGATAACAGGTGGTGGTGAAAATGTGCAGAAGGAATAAAGCGCGAGTAGTTTAATTTATTTTTAGAGCCTATCTGGCGACTGCCTACTAGGGGAAAATACTCCGTTCTCATGCCTCTCTTAGATTAAATAACATAACTGTTAGATTAAATAACAAAGCTAAAAAAAAAGGAACAAAGGCTAAGACAAGCTAAAAAACAACAACAAATAAAACAAGATAAGCAAGGTCAACTTCATGTTATCTCCTCCCCGGCGCAGAAACATGCGACCTAAGACAAAGAGTCAAATGAAGTGGAGGAGACCAGCCGTATAGTCCGCAAGTGTGAGTACACGAACCAGTCGCGAGTACAAGGGACAAGCGGTAGCGACCCCGCTCGTCCCGGTACCGGGACAGGTAACGTGCGCGAGTAACGCCAAGACGCGGTGGGTCCCGCGAGTGTCTCCAATTCGGAGACGACAGAAGGCAACCTGAAGCCGACGCAGCATTGGGGAGTAGGTCCATGGGAACAGTCGCGGCGCAATGCCACGCAACTTTAAGTTCCTATCGTCCATCTCACATTTTCTTTTCCAAGCAGCACGTAGGGTTGCCCGTATTCCCGCCATGTAGTCGACGTGAGGAAGAACGAAACGTTGGTCGGGTCTCCCAGTTCTCACGGACTCTTTGGCGCCCTCATTTCCCACATGTCCAGGAAGCCAGCAGAAGATGATCGCGAAAACCGCCAGGCTCACAAAAGCCGTGGGGTAACGAATATTGCGAACCCGGTCATTCAGAGATTCCAATGCCCCGACAGCACTCAGGGCGTTTTGTGAGTCACTATTGATCACAATTCGGTCTCCGAACCGGGCATGACGATTTATCTCCGGTACCATGCGGTGTATTGCAACCAGCTCGGTCCTAAAGACACGCAGCGCATGGCAGAGCCCCACTGACTTCAAACAGGAGATACGGCGTGGAAACCGATCCACTCTTGGGACTTGGAGCCATCCGTATACACTGGCAGAATTCCAGCGTAACACGGAGTGCGCTCCAAAAAGGCCGAACGCAATACTCCCGGCGCTGCAGACGCTTTGGGAGTGAGGGGTGGCAACAAATAATCAAAGGTGGTAGCATCCAGGGTGGCGTCACCGGACTGAGACCTACACCGAGCTCTAGAAGGAGTTTCCTAGCCATAAACCCAAAGGGTATGACTGGCGCCTCTCGGCGTCATAGGAATCGTCAAGATCAACTGCAGTGAGAAGTGTTGGCGACTAAGAGAGGCGACGGGCTCGCACGTACAGGCAAATAATGGACGTCGCAGAGCAAGTGGCATCTCCCCCAACATCAACAAGTAGGTTGTCAATCGGGGAGCTGCGGAAGGCATCGTTCGCCAGGCGAAGACGAAGGCGGTGGATCAGGTTCACCTTCCACAATGCACACTCGGCTGCGGATGTATAAAATTCGCATTCGTAGTCAAGCTTCGAACGAACAAAGGATTGATAAAAGAGCAAGGCCGATATGCCTGTCACACACCAGGTGCTGAACGTCACGTAAAGAAGAAGTCCATATCGCAGTTATAAGACGCTAAGGCTGTGAATATCAACCTCAAGTGAGGCGCCGGTCTTAAACAAGATCAAAGAAACTCTGCAAATCCACCACTTCCATGCGAACTCCATTTGAAAAAAGTCCGTGTCGGGGTGGAGCCCTGGATGATGGCAGAAGCGCACCACCTTAGTCTAGGCCAGGGAAAACCGAAGCCTGTGCGCTTCGGCAGCGAGAGACGCGGTTCAATGCCTGTTGGAGTCAACGCTCCAGAGTTTGTATCTGGGCCGCACCAAAGAAGGTCGAAAGGTCGTCCACGTAGAGCGTGGCAAGAACATCTTCCGGCAGCACCGAGGTGATGCCGTTGATGCTCATGGCCATGAGGACACTTCCCTGTGGGACACACTCTTCCTGCTCCATTGGGCCAGGAAAGGGGTCCCCCTCCCCCACCCGTACGTGGAATCAACGATCTCGCAAAAACTCCGAGATAAAGATTGGGAGGCGTCCCCATCATAAAGTATCGCCATGCGGTTTCATAGGCCTTCTTCAGATCGAAACACATAGTGGTAGTGCTGGCTTCGAAAGAAGGCTTAGCAGACGGAATTTTCCAGTCGCACAGAGCAGCCGCTGTCCAGCAACTTGCACACACAAGAAGTTAGAGAGATTGGGCGGAAACCGGCCGGGGTAGAGTCATCTCTTCCCGGTTTGAGAAAAGCGAGCACACTAGCGATTCGCCTGGAATCTGGGAGGATTCCCTATACCCAGATCCTGTTAAACAAATCTAACAGAAAGGGCATGCCTCGCTCACCCAGGTATCGAAGCATGGCGTACGGGATATCGTTTGCACCAGGGGCAGTGTCCACGCACGAAGTGATAGCGAAACGCAACGCACTCGCATTAAACCTGTTGTTGAAGGGTTGTTCGCCTCTGGGGGTAAAGTCCAGTCGGCGGTCTTCAGCGATATGACGACGTGCATTGAATGCTAATGGAGCAGCATGCCAGATAGAGAATGCGGAGAAAGTGGTCGCGAAAGACTCCGCCAGAGATGCGAGGTCCGAGATTGCGGTCCCATTCTCCATGAGAACTCGCTTCTATACCTCTGCTAGAGTGCTTTTGCCGTTAAGTGAAGACACATATTTCCGACAAAAAAGAGCAGCGTGTGCGCTTCGAAACATAGCGGAAACTTACGGGCCTTAATCCTACTTAAAAATGATAAGGGGCGGATGAATTGTTAGAAAAAGTGGGACATAGAGGAAATGGCTGGAGGCACCAGCTTAGCCATGCCCCGTCAGAGTTCAAGTCAAACGAGCGAGTCGGGCCTTCCCAATTAGTTACACGGGGCGGCAGGATATGCCACTCCACCAGATACTAGCTGTAGCAGGCTAAACAGTCCCCCTCCACCTGCGGGGCCACCTCAACGAGCACCAGCGAATCTCTGATCTTTAGTTTGACTTTCATTATAGTGTGAATGGGAGCTAGGATATTTCAACTACATAGTGCCAGAATAGGACTTACTTGGTAGCCGAGGAAAATGGTCAACTGAGTCACGATAGGTTTGGCAAAGGAAGCATCGATCCTCAACAGCTCGCACAAGGTGGTAATTATGGCAGAAAGTTTGTGGAAATCGCTGCATCTCGCACTCTCTCCCTTCAAACAGAGCAACAATTGAGGCATTACCTCTTTTTCTTCTTCCAAAACCTAGAAGAAAGGACAAATATTTGAAAAAGATACATGCATGTTTCGTATTCTTTTTCTCCCCCCCCACCCCACAGGGGTTTCGAGTTTGTATTCTAGAGCACCAGTGCAATTACTAGCAAACTAGTTCCTGAATGCTTTGAAGGACCGTTCCAGATTTTAGCTTAATTGGTTTGTCACTTTGTGATCCTCAAATTTTTCCCACTACTCTTTTCTCCATCTTCATCTTTTTGTATCCAACAAACCTCTCATTTTAGCGTGAAAGTGACCTCGGGTTACACGAGTTTCATCCCCACACCTTTACAACGTAAGTTTCTTCTGCCGGCTAGAAGACTAAATCCAACTAGAAATGATACAACAACAACCACAGGCTCCATCCAAGTGCCCTTGGATCAAAAGCCCACTTAACTTGTCCATTTGTAATGCTCTCATTTGAGATCTTTCCTTTTCTTCCCATACAGAAACGTTGGAGCAGCAGACTCCCATGCAGCCTATCACATTCTGCACTCAAAGCTTGATCATCACTAACGGTCGTATCGCGCCACATTCTTTTCTGCCATTTAAAACCTTGTGACTAATATTTGCCTCATCGGTATCAATATCATTTACAATACTCCCATGGTTCATTCCCCGGACTCAAATATCCCGCCCTAGGCCCAAAAGAGCATTATATATATATATATATATATATATATATATATATATATATATATATATATATATATATATATATATATATATATATATATATATATATATATATATCTGCATTTACCTTTATCCCACCCTATCGAAAGCTTAATTCAAGATTTGTCAATACTTCATCAATCTCACACTGTCACTCATTCTCAGACTCCTTCTATAAATATATTTTTACGCAATAGCAAAAGCACAAACCCTTGCCAAAACTCCTACATAAATTACATCATCGTATCGGCCACCTTCAGTCGTAACAGGTCATAAATTTCAATATAAATCATTTTCAAACTATCAAATAGTTTCCCACCCACTGGATTTGATCCTAGAACCTGGCACGGTTCTCTATCGATCAATTATCATTATCACCAACCTTCAGGCGACACACGACACTTTGACAACCTCCTAAAAGGATAAGTATCTCAAAAGGCTGGCCTACGATAGTACCCTGTCCAACTCTCAAAATGGAAGACAGAAATTACCTGATCGAGGGCGCTGCACGAACTTAGAAGATCGGAGAGACTCTTAATTAAAGGCAAAATGACTCTATCATCTTTTTTATACTTCTCAAAGAGATGCAAAATAGTTCCAATGAACCCAAGGATGCTCTCTCTCTTGTATATTCTCTCGTTTAAATACGTCTGCAGTGCTTCCAATGTATACCGAGACTGAAAGTAACCAAGAATTAGGTCCGATAAGGAGATTCACCACCTTCGCCCCGTCCAAATACACGATCCAACGGAAATCCTAAGCTCAGCACAACCGTCAACAAATGATTACATATTCATTAACCTCTAAATATCCCGTCCAAATTTCTATCTACCACGCTATGAGCCAGTGCTGTAGGACTCTAAACCAGCAAATAACGCCCTAGTAGCTGGAGACCATATTCAGGGCCTCAGAGAACACTGACACTATGACGTGGCACCTCACAGAACACCTCGCCACCTCTTCGTTTAGACGATGCCAATATCTCCACCCACACGCGATACACACTACCTTATACTCTCAAAAATAATCTCGGAAACTCATAATGTGTTCTCGTCCAACCATCTTCCAGTCGTACAACTCGCCGTCGAAAGGTGTTTTTTTTTAATTTTAGGAGCCCACCTGGCGGCTGCCTAATAAGGCAAAAGCCGCCTAATAGGTAAAGTCCAGTCGGCAGCCTTCCGTGACATAACGACACACATTGAATGCTGGCGGATCAACATCCGGGCTAGAGAATGCGGAGAAAGCAGTCGCGAAGGATTACGCCACCGACGCGGGGTGTGAAATTGCGGTCCCATTCTCCTGGAGAGCGCGAACTTGCCCCGAATCCTTTTGACTCGCTTCTACACATCTGCTAGAGGGTTCTTCCCGTTAAGTGAAGACATGTATGCCAGCAAATAAGAGCGGCGGGCGTGCTTCGAAATATACGGAACCTAGCCCTAGCTCGACGAAATTCACCGACAGAGAAGTCGTTTGGGCGGCGCTTATAGCGCATGTAGGCATAATGCTTCTGTTTGAGGGCTGCCTCACACTCGGCTGACCACAACGGGAGGGGTCGGCGTGATAAACGGCCAGACGTTCTAGGAATAGTAGTTAGGCCCACGGCGATGAAGTTGCAGGAAAACTCAACGGCCTCATCTACCGACCTAAGCTCCTGGACTGAGATAGAAAAATCAGTCATTTCCTGAAATGCGGACAACTGCACACGGGCCAAGCACCAATGGGTCGGGCTCTCGGGCGGCAGCGGCCTAGAAAATGATATTTGAATGGGGAACTGATGACTACCATGGAGATCATCGACCACCACCCACCCCCTGTGCAAGCACAGGGGATGGGGACCTCCATTTTTTTTCGTGCAGCTGCCCGAGGGCGGCTCCGTTGATAAGCAAGGGGAATTGGGGAGAGATTTGGGTCTTTTTAAAAATTTTGTCATACATGGGCATGGTGACCCTCTTTTACACGGGATGCAATCGCGCATCACCTTTCGCAGTAGCCCGCACTGAAAGAGGTGCTTACAGGCCCGGCAGAGCCAGGCGCCGCCATTTGGGACCACCCCTCCAGCCTGGTGGCCTGGCAGTCCATCAGCATGGCGGCTCCACCTTGAACACGGCGTAAAATTGATAGAATGTGAAGAGGAGAGGAAAAGGGATGTGAGGAAGGTATGGGTGGGGATGAAGCAGGTTGTTAAAAACCACCCATCCAGGACCGGAGCTCAGAGGTTATGGAACATTGTCCCCACCCCCCTCAGCCCCGATCCGGGACGGTTGGCTGAGAAGGTCAGCATCTACCCTGTGAAATTAGAGGCTGACCAGAGAAAGTTGTGGGAGAGGTTTTATGAAAAGCGAGGAAACAAGTGTTTTGAAGGAAGGAGAAGAGGCTAAGTTGGGGTCGGACGGGGTGCTTAGTCCCGTCAGCACGGCGGCCAGGATGGCAAATCGCCGCGCCCCTTATGAGGAATTCGAAGACAAACAAATCTATATAACAACATGCAAAAAATAGCGAATACCCAGTCTCATTGATCGGGCAATAAACAAACGATTAAATTAGACTACAGCAAACCATGGCATCGCAGCACGATTCACTGGCAAAATTGTATCACAAACTAAGGCAAGTAAAACCCTCCCCTGCCTCTGGCTAAGGGAAGATATGAAACATACTTGAAAAACCTAGGTCCAAGAGTCATCAACCCACTCCCACAAATCTCTACATAATATCTCCCACAAGTGCATTCCAAACGTAACATAAGACTCATCGTCCCTACAATGCCACACATGGGTTGCTTTGATAAGGTTTAGATGAAATCACCCTCCCAAACTAAACACCTGCAAACGCCGCATCGCGTTGACTAGCAAATACATCTTAAGTAAAGGTCACCATGAAGAAGACACAGCTCAAAACCACTTGCATCATGCCCGGCAACACAAGCCCAAATTACAAGTACATGGAATGCTGGATCTATGGCAGAAGTCCACTCAGACAGAAGAGCTCATCGCATTGGGAGGGGCCATGCGCGAGGGGCAAGTGTGGACAGGGTTAAAAGTTTTGCGTATCCGCCGTTTGTTGTGTCCGAATTTGTTGCAGGACACTCAGACCCAACCAAAGCGTTGGAATTGCTGTATAAGATGGGCCACGAAGAGTTCCCCTGCTCGCTGGAAGTGTCGAAATAGTACAAGGGCTCTTTCTATCCGTTCCCCCACGACGAGGATAACACCTAGGGCTCACGGCCTTGCCAGTGAATGTGATCATGATCTTTAGGTAAATTGCATTATCCGGTCAGATCTCGGTCATGATTCAAAAGGGACGGGTGGCGTAATTAATGACAATCACTGGCAAGCCAGAGGGCACCTAGGGTTTGTCCTATTGTGTGTATGTGTGCGTGCAGGAAGAACGTTCGAATTGTCCCCCACCCCCACCTAGTGAGCCCTTTGTGGTCCATGGGAGAGCCAACCATTGTGCGTCAGGGGTGTGGATATGAAAACCCCTTGGGGCAGGAACCAGGACGTAGAAGTGATGTTTTGTATGTGTAGAGTGGAGAAGGAAGAAACATCGGTGTTGTGACTGGCTGGGTATGTGGTGAAGTAAGTGGTCGGACATTTTTTCGCGTATTCCTGAGTGGCGGCAGATCCATACGAGCAGCCGAAATCTTTGGCGTGTCCGGTCTAGCCGGGAATCGAACCTAGCCACAATTGTGACATCACAAAGGTTCTAACAAGAGACAATGCTAAAGGAAAGGTAAGAGGCACCCTACCAAGTTGGCGGAAACTCCGCCCAGCGCGTACGTCAGACCGAGGAGGACCCTGGGGCGGTAAAGAGGAAGGTCGAGCAGCTGAACAAACTTGTTATAAGTGCCGCTTTCGGAGGCCCAGTTGCAGCTGCGGCACCAGTCGGACGGGAAGATCTGGCGGAGTCTCTCCACGTCCGGGATATTGGGTAGGTCCGGATCACTGAAATGAAAAACTATTCGAAGGTGGTATTCTGACATAACCCTCGAAGGGGACCAATCTCTCTGCATAACGGATGCAGATTCAGGAGAGTTGCGCGCCCTATCAGGCTCCATCTGTTCAGGAGCTTGACTGTTGATGGCCGGCTTATCTTCGTTTATTAATATGTCTTCTAAGATGTTCAGCCTAGCTTTATTAACCTCTTTTCTTTTAATAACAGTGTTGTCAACTAGCATATCTCTCGTTAGGTTAATGTTATGAGGACTCTCCATATGATTTTTAGGCCCTTCGCTTTGAGATGCATAGTTAAACGTCTCGAGTGTAGTAGTTGTCATGCCAATTACTACACTTTCATAGTTAAACATCTACATAGCTAAACACTACATAGTTAATAGCTAAACGCCTCGAAAGTGTAGTAGTTGTCATGCCAATATTGGTATGACAACTAATACACTTTCGAAAAGTTTAACTATGCATCTGCAAAGCGTAGGGCCTAAAAATCATACGGTGGAGAGTTACATAGATACACAGATCACACGGACCTTACGGCCCAGACTAAGGTGATCTGGCCTTAAATCTACTGCCACTTATACATAGAATAGTAGAAGTAAAGGATAGAAAAGTTTTAGGCTCTCCCCACCCTCCACTCCCTCCGGCAAACCCGTACATGAAATAATTTGGCAAAAGTACCTTGTAGGTGTAAGAAGACAGTACCTGAAGGAAATTTGCATTGAATAGTAATTAAATGAAATGAATATGAAAACCACTTACATACACCTGAAAGAGTTATATTTTTTGTAATATTATTTTATTTTGTAGCTTATGCTAAACAATTCCAATATTTGTTAAGTGTTTGTCTAATTTCATTTTAAATGAGTCTATAGTTCTGCTGTCCACTACCTCGTTTGGCAAATTATTCCAATGATTAATAATCGAGTAAGTGAAGAAGTTTTTTATTACATCCATAGTGGCTCTTTTACCCTGAAGTTTTGAATCATGTCCACGGGTGGGACACTCCCCTGTCAGTGTGAACAAGTTATTGGCATTAACGTTGTTAAATCCTTAAAGTATTTTCAAGAACTCTATAAGCTGACCCCTTAGTCTTCGTTTTCTGACGGAAAATAGATTGAGTTTTTTTAGCCTCTCGTGGTAAGGTTTGTTACGTACTGACGGGATAAGTTTTGTCGCTCTGTGTTGTACAGCTTCTAATTTATCTATGTCTTTTATTAAGTAAGGGGCCCAGAACTGTACAGCGTATTCGAAATGGGGCCTGACAATACTTTTATATAGTGGCATAATTATCTCCTCGCTTTTATAAGTAAAGTTTCTTTTTATAAATCCTAGTGCTGTGTTAGCTTTGTTTGCAGCCGCTGCGCATTGGTTTGATGTTTTTAAATTTTCTGTAATTATTACTCCTAAATCTTTAACCTGCGGGGTTGTGTTTATTAAGCCGCCTTGCATTGTATAGTTGTATTTTTTGTTTTTTGTTCCGCACTGAAGGATTTGGCATTTGTCGATATTAAATGGCATTTGCCATTTCTCAGACCATTCGGTAATTTTATTTATATCAGCTTGCAGGCTAGCCCTGTCCTCTTCGCATAATACTGAGTTACCTATTTTCGTGTCATCTGCAAATTTAGATATGATATTATTTATTCCAACGTCTATGTCATTGATGTATATAGTAAATAAAATAGGCCCCAGGACTGATCTCTGGAAAACACCGCTGGTAACAGATACCCAGTCCGATTCCACGCCATTTATTATCATTCTCTGCTTCGTGTTTTTTAACCAGCTACTAATCCATCCGTATATATTACCGTTAATTCCTAGCGTACGCACTTTGTTGACAACACTGTTATTAAAAGAAAAGAGGTTAATAAAGCTAGGCTGAACATCTTAGAAAACATATTAATAAACAAAGATAGGCCGGCCATCAACAGTCAAGCGACAAGCTGGAACCGAACATTATAAAATTATTTTAAAATTCCACTCACCAGACTGGCCCGTTTTCTCTAACGTTATGCTCAACCTAGGCGGAATAAGTACCCCTTAAAAATCGTTTTCTTTCATT
Organism: Ceratothoa steindachneri; assembly: GCA_963969495.1. Classification (NCBI taxonomy): domain Eukaryota; kingdom Metazoa; phylum Arthropoda; class Malacostraca; order Isopoda; family Cymothoidae; genus Ceratothoa; species Ceratothoa steindachneri. The sequence goes on from OZ018329.1 coordinate 85,892,726, forward strand.
CGGTCGGATCCTCATTCCACTCATTACATTGGTAAATGAGGCAAGAACATATCAAAACGCTCCGAAGATGATCGAATAAGATCGAAAGCTCAGCAATTTAGTTTGTTATTTACCAAACACATTCATATAAAAGAGACATGAATACGGGACAAGTGATCCCCCATCTACAAGATGGAATAAAAAAGATAGTTAGAAGAAGAGAAAGTTGCCAACGAAATTAATTAAGGCGAAATACACAATGTTCTTCCCAAAAAATTTGCACATATATATATGAATCCAGCAAACCACAAGGGATAATTTTTGGGGGGAAATGTTATTTTCTAATTTGCCAAAATTCCGTAGAGGGGTGGGACTCGAACCGTGCACACTGAGACAGCGAGCAACCGCTTTTGATCTCAATTAAACCGCCCCTTAGACCACTCGACTACGCAGAATACAAAAATCTTCCGAATAAACAAGCGTTTAAGGTACGCTTCGCCAGTTCGATCGGGACTATGAGAGAGAGAGAGAGAAATTAATAGGGAATTCAAAGGACAAAGAAAATTTGAGGTAAACTCTCGCCGCGTGTTTACCTCAACTCTCCTTTGTCGCTCGGATGCGAATGCATAACCCTCGCATCCGTAGTCGAGCTTCGAACAAACAAGGGATCGATAAAAAAAGTAAGCCAGTAGCCCTATCAGCGCCCAAAGCGTTGAACGTCACGGAGCGAAGAATATCCATGAGGCGGGTACAAGAGACCCTAAGGCTGCGAATATGAGCCTCCCAAGTGAGGCGTCGATCAAATACAAGAATAAGGAAACGGTGCGATTCCACCACATCCAGACGTACCCCAGGAGAAACAGGTCTGGGTCAGGGTGTAGTCGTGGATGGCGGCAGAAGTGCATCACCTTAGTCTTGGCCAAGGAAAACCGAAACCTGGGCGCTTCGGGATAGCGAGAGACGTGGTTAAATGCCCGTTGGAGTCGACGCTCCAGGAGTTGGCATCTGGGCCGCGCCAAAAGAGATCGAAAGGTCATCCACGTAGAGCGTAGCAAGAACATCTTCCGGCAGCACCGAGGTGATGCCGTTGATGCTCAGGGTAAAGAGTGTGACGCTGAGGACACTTCCCTGCGGGACACTCTCTTCCTGCTCCATTGGGCCGGAGAGGGCTTCCCCCACCCGTACGTGGAATCAACGATCTCGCAAATATTCAGATATAAACATTAGAAGGCGTCCCCTCGCCCACATCGTGTGGAGTCTCAATGATACCGTATCGCCAAGCGTTATCATAAGCCTTCTCCAGATCGAAGAACACCGTGGTGTATAGCTGTGTACGAAAAAAGGCATCACAGACGGCATTTTCCAGTCGGAGCAGAGCATCCGATGTGGAATGCAGTGAATGCTGGTGGAACAGCATTCGGGCTAGAGAATGCGGAAAAAGCGGTCGCGAACGATTCCGCCACGGACGCATGGTCTGAGATTGCCGTCGCATTCTCATAGAGAACTTGCCGGGGGTCCTGCGAGAACTTGCCACGAATCCTTTTGACTTGCTTCAACACCTCTGCTAGAGAGGCCTTCCTGTTAAGTGAAGAGACATATGCCGGCCAAGAACAGGGGCGGGCATACCTTGAAATATACCGGAATCTAGCCCTAGCCCGACGAAATTAAGCGACAGTGAAATCGTTCGATGGGCGCTTATAGAGCATGTAGGCATAACGCTTCTATTTGAGGGCCGTCTCACACCCCGCTGACCACTACGGAAGCCCGTTGGCATGTAAAACGACCAAAGTTCTAGGAATAGTGTTTAGGCCCACGGCAATGAAGTTTTCGGAGAACTCAACGGCCTCATCAACCGACCCAAACTACTCGACTGAGATAGAGAAAGTCATTTCGTGAAATGCGGACCACCGCGCCCGCGCCAAGCACCACCAGGGCGGGGTCTCGTGCGGCAGCGGCCCAGAAAATGATATTTGAATGGGAAAGTGATCACTACCATGGAGGTCATCCACAACCCCCCACCAAAAATCAGGCTGTGCATCTGGAGAGCAGAAAGCTAGATCGAGGCAGGAAAGTGCAGCGGTTCTCGGGCAGTGATGCGTAAATTCATCTACATTTAGGACACCTATCTCCAGCTCGGGGCTTAATCGAATAGTCTCCGCAGAGGTGGTGTCTACCGTTCAGATCTTCGAGCAAGAGAAAGGGCCTCGGCATCCGTGCCACGAAGCGGCGAAGTCCCGGGAGTCGAAGTTGGCTGACGGTGAAATGTACGCGGAAATAACCATATACCTCCTATCCAGGTGCAGCTGCACACCTACTGTCTGAAAGGAGGTATCTAAAGTAAAGAGAAGAACGGAGACATCATGCCGGATGTAAATCGCGCATCCTCCTGTCTGGCCCATCCCGTGTTGGTGGGGTCGCAAAACCCTTATATCCCGGGAGGGTGTGCAAGGGGCGCGCGCCCAGCATGGTCTCCTGCAAAAAGATAGCTAACGGGAAACCGGAGGAGATGAGCCTCCGCAGCTCCTCTCAGTTGACTCCGAGTCCGCGGCAAAAAGCAACGCTGAAACTGAGACGTGCGGCAGCAGGGAATGCATAGTGCATGTGGATGTTGTCCATCCGCAAACCTTGTTGCTCTAGCAAGAGGCAGGGGCTCAGGAATTAAGAATGATACTGGAAATTCCTTACTAAAGTAGTATTTATGGAATATCGACAAACATGAAATCATCCGTCGATGGTCCGTCATAGCTAGTAGCCCCATCAGTAATAAGGAACCTGCCTCCACGAGACAGATCTCTGGCAGATGCGGATATCCAAACTAGAGAACAATATTCAAGAAGAGGGATAACAAAGGACCTGAAACAAGTGGCATTAATATCTTCATTATTATAGATATATGAGGCCTTACGTACAATACCAAGTTTTCGGGCAGCATTAGCAGATAAATTTAAAAGATGCTTCTCAAAAGTCAGGTGAGAATCATAGGTAATGCCAAGGATCGTTAGGGATTCCGACTCAGCAAGAACCGTATCTAGCTCATTGGTACAAGATCTACTAACCAAGAGGGTCTTAGTTTTACTTAATTAAGCTTCATACCCCACCGATCACACCATTTCCTAATTTTGTCTAAATCACGATTTAGACTAATGGCAACTTGGTTTCTAATTGCTGGAGACCTGACTACTCCAACAAGTAGTATCATCTGCATACTGAACAACCTTGTTTTCAAGACCTTGTACCAAATCATTTGTGTATACTAAAAACAACAAAAGCCCAAGAACAGTGCCTTGTGGAACTCCAGACACAACACGTCTAGGTTCACTAAAAACTTCATCTACGACAACACGTTGCTGCCGATCTATTAAAAAGTCGTTAAGTAGTCCTAGGATGTAGCCATCTATTCCAAGGTTTTGTAGTTTAAAAACAAGTGCTTTATGGTTAACACGATCAAAAGCAGCACAAAAATCAATCTGAACTAATCTAGATTCAAAACCTTTGTCAAGATTATCTTGCATACTACAAGTCAAATCTAAAAGGGCATCAAAAGTACCCAACTGCCTCCTTAAGGCATAGTGACTTCTATCCAGTAAGCCATTCGACTCCAGGTATCTATACAAGGGCCTAGATATCAGCTTCTCAGCAACCTTAGAGAGCACAGGAAGTATTGAAATAGGCCTGTATTGACTACAATCGGCAGATAACATGCCCTTAGGAATAGGCACAACATTGCTCAATTTACGATAATCAGGAAAGGTGCTTCGTCTAAATAAAAATCTATATAATCTACTTAACTTAGGTGTTAAATCAGTAGACATCTTTTTAAAAAATAAAGGAAAAAAGTTGTCGGGATCGACTTCGCTCCAGCTGTCAAGTATCTTTTTAATATCCCTTGCATGAAAAGCAACACTAGTCAAACGAGGCTCAGGATGGCAAGTGTCAGGGAGAGGAACTTCTACAACTGACTGCTTGGCTTCAAAAGCTCGATGGAGTAACTCTGCCTTTTCTTTTGCACTAGTTGCTAGCTTTCCATTTGGCAAAAGTAGTGGTGAAATGGTAGAAGTGTTAGAGTCAACCAGCCCAGCACTCGGTGTGGGCGCAGGACCCGAAACTACTTTAGTAGTGCCCTCCTTTCGGGAGGTAGCTTTAAAAAACCAGGAAGATGGCCTCACAGGAGGTAACGGGAGGCGGGAGGAGAGCTGCCTCTCGCTGTACGGAAGCGGTCTTTCTTAACATTGAGGCATAAGACGTCCCAGGCAGCCCCGAGCGCGCCCGGAACAAGTCCTCACCATCGTGAAATGAGAGACGATCCACGGCCTGAACAGCCAGGATTTCGTTCTCAAGGAGATATGGACCACATTCCTTGGAAGAAGCGGGATGCGGCTCTCTGCAATTGACACACTTGGCCAAACACGATTTGGATTTATCGTGTGCGGCCTTAGAGCAACTTACACAGGTTTGGGGTAACCTAGACTTTGCACGTCTACAAGAGCGAATCGTATGGCTGAAGCGGTGGCAGTAGCAGCTCCTGCGCGGCAGTGGCATAAATGCCTTCACGCGGTAGCGATACAAACCGTCAGGCACCGACTCAGGGAGTTTGTCACAGTCGAACGTGACGAAGAGTGTAGGTGTGGGTCTGGGTGCCCCTCCCTGTTTTGTCATCACACGTTCGACTTCAGCCGCTCCATGGTCGGCCAGCTCTAATGTCATGGCGTGTATAGAGTAGTCAACGAGGTCCCTCGCATCTTTCACGAAGTTCATGGGAGAGTGCGGCGTCACACTCACAGGTGTGCCATCAAGTGTCCGAAGGGCACTAATCATGCCGCCTCGGAGGGATTCAACGCATTCGCCAGAAGGCTCCCGTTGGAGAAACGGGTAAACCTTCGGCTCTCTAACAATCAACTAGCTAGATCTCTCCTCTGATTGATCATGTTGCCCTTAGCAAACATGCTGCAATTAGTGGAGCGAAATCACGAGTTAGGGTTTGAAGCCAACGGGCTCGAAAACGGCAGGTAACCTCTGAATGAGGGGCCCCGAAGTAATCCATGCTCCGCTCTGCGCACTTCCATTTTTTGTATTAGTCGGGGACTCTTCACCCGGGAAAGCAGGGAGGGGGGAGGGGGGTATGGGCTCCTCTCCCAGGGAGGGAGAGGAGCTCTTAGTCTTTTTGGTTTGACGATTTTTTTTTTCTTTTTAGGAGAGGAGGGTGGGAAATGAACCCGCTTCTTTCCTCCACCGGAAGGAGCCCCTCGGCCAGATGGACCGGCCTCAGCAAGATCCTTCAAGGTATTGGCTGTCAAAGGGGCACCAACCAGGGAAGGAGATCCCTCCTCTCCTTACGAGGCCTCGGGGACCCGAGCCGTCTGAGGAGGAGCTTGAACAGGGGCTGACTCGGGTTCCGTGCTTGGCACCGAGCCCGTGTTCGAAATCATAAAAGATCCTACCGTCTGGGGCTGGGCAACCTCAGGGACCATGTCCATCTCAGGGAGGGCCCCTCCATTTGGCCATCTCCCTCTCCCAAGGCTTCACGGATCCCATCACTCGAGGAGCATTTTGTCTTGTCTTCTTGGGCCGGCGAGCCAGCATCCGTCGGGAAGGAGAGGGGGGCACGAACAGTGTAAACTTACTATGTGCGCCAGCAGGAATTTAGTGGGCGCAGGCAGACGGGCACTGTCATCTCTCGCCTCCCTAAGGGGGTCGGCCCTATCGAACAGGTCAATTATGGGCCACTAGTGTTATTTCTAGGCAGTCCCCTGAGAGAGTAAAGGAGGGACTGCCGCTAGTAAGAGGGACTCGCCCAATGGAGACTCCAAAGAAAGGCATGATGGAGAGTCCCATGCACCCGTACGCATGCAAGAGGAGTAAGTCTCCTCTCTGGTAAAAGAAGTTTGGAGGGTCTCCTGAGAAAGTAGAGGGGGGCGGGGGTGGGGGACGTCCTTTTCTATTGTGGAGCTACCCGAGGGCGGCTCCGACGGTGAAGGGGAGAGGGTTATTTATTCTCATCAATGGGCATGGTGACCCTATTAGTGAAACAGGACGCAAACGCTAATCATCACACGCAGTAGCCTGCTCTGCGAGGGGTGAATACGGGGCCGGCAAAGCCGGCTGCCGCCATTTGGGACCACTTCTCCCACCCAGTTGCAAGGCAGCCTTTCGGCATTGCGGCTCCACCTTGGGCTGGGCATAAAATTGCTAGATCTTAAAAGGAGAGAGAAAGGTTATGTGAGATAGGTGAGGGTGGGGTGGGGTGTGAAGCAGGTTGTTAAAAGTCAACCAGCCCAAACAGGAGCTGAGGGGTGAGGTGGCGTTGTACCCTCACCCCTCAGCGCCGATCCGGGATGGTTGGGTGAGAAAAAGCTGGTTGGTGTCTACCCTGCAAAATTAGAGGCAGACCAGATAAAGTTGTGGTAGAGGTTGTATGGAAAGTGAGGAAGCAGGGTAAGAAGATAGGGTGGCAGAAAGAAGAGGCTAAGCTGGGGTCGGACGAGGCGCTGAGTCTCGTCAGAAAGGCGGCAGGAAAGCAATTATTATAACGCATTTTTTTTATTTTAGGAGCCTATCTGGCGACTACCCACTTGGGCATAAGTCGCCGCAATCAAGAGGCCCGGGAAGTAAATCGCCGCTGCCCTTGCGGGGGGCACAAAATCCACTCAACACAGCAATCCTTTAAACTTGGTGCGTGACGTGGGAGAAATGTTGGTTGTGGGTGGAATAGTGTAGAGGTGATATCATCTCCAAAATTGCGATGTTATTGGGGTGTGGTTCATTTTGTGGGTAAATGGTGGCCTGGTTATTTTGAAATAGTTCTTGCCTCTTAGACCATGATGTTTGATATATCGACCCTTTTCATCCCTAATTTTTCTTCGTTCATCTGTACTTTCACGCGTAGGAGGGTCTAGCCATGCCATGGGGTTAAAAAGATGGTGTTAAACCACTTAGAACTAAAAACGGGGTAAACTATCACCAATAAAGGAGGGACTGAAACGTAAGTCCTGCGACCCTCCGGGTGCGGTCGATCCTCTCGACACATTGCTGGCACACTCGGGAGATCATTTCGGAGGTGATGGTCGCACTCAGAAGACTAGGGTCCTTCACCAACACACAAGTCGTCAGAGACTGAAATACGAAACAAGGGATTTATTTCGCTAGGGATTTCACCATGCAGTCGCACTATCTGAAAACTAGATGGGACAAGACCTAGAAATCTGGACCAAGTGGTCTTCGCAGAAAGGTTCATGGGAGCGTTCCATTCAAAAGGCTCTGCGAAAAGCGTGTGTCTGATTTGTAGAAAACAGAAAATGGCAGGACCGTTAAGGCATTGTGTATGCATGTATGTATATGTGTGTGTGTGTGTGTGTGTGTGTAAGGGGGGTGGGAGTAAGTGGCTATCTGGCGCCTGCCAGCAAGGGCACAGTTTGCCGTAAATATAATTTCGGCTTAGTACTGGGATACTTTAAATTTAAAAAAAAGAAAAAAAAAACACCGCAAAAGTCTAGAAACAAAACAAAAGTAGGAAGGAAGTACGCTCCGGCGTCTGAGCAATCCTCCTTCCCCCGCGTAGGAAATGCAAAAAAAAACTAAAGAGCTGCGAACCAGTGGGGGAGGAGATTCCAATGACCCGAGAGCACTCACGGCGCCCTGAGAGTCGCTAAAGATCACAATCCGGTCTCCGAACCGGACACGACAGGTTATCTCGCGTACCAAGCGGCATATTGCAACCAGTTCAGCCATGAAGACAGACGAAACACTTGATAGAGCCCCGCTCACTACAGCCATATTGGATACAGTGTGGGAGCCGACCCCATCCTGGGACTTGGAGCAGTCCGTATGCACTTGCAAGGATCCAATGTGACTCGAAATGTGCTATAAAAAGGTCGAACAATACTACCGGTACTATGGAAGCTTTGGAGGCAGAGCGTGGCGACAAACAGCCTAAAGTGGTATCATCTAAGGTTGGGTCCTAGGCAAAATCAGAGGCACCACCGGCCCGCGAGCTACACCGAGATCTCGGAATAAACTCAAAGGCGTCCTTGGGCGGCATAGGCACAGTCGAGATCGGCGCGGATGCAGTGAGAGCCGTTGGCGACTGATGGAGGCGCCGGGCTGGCGCGTACATACGCATAATCTACTGTGCAAGGCGCGGAGCGAGTGGCATTTCCCCGGGATCGACAGGTAGGCTCTCAATGGGGCAAGTGCGGAAGGCACCGGTCACGAGAGAGAGATCGGTATGGTGGATCGAGTCAATCTTCTGCAATACACGCTCGGCCTCGGATGCATAAAATTCGCATCCGTATTCAGGCTTCGAAAGAACAAAGGATAGGTAGAAAAGTAAAGAAGAAGACCTCTCAACATTGCAAGTGCTAACATCACGGAACAAAGAATGTCGATGGTGAAGGGTACCAGAGACCATAAGGCAGCGAATACAAGTTTCCAAGATGAAGCCTCGATCGAAAACAAGACCAAGGAAACAGTGCAAATCCACCACTTCCACGCGAACTCCATTTAAGAGCAAGTACGGTTCGGAGGGGAGGCGTGGATGGTGGGAGATTTTTTTTTTAAGGAGCCCATCTGGCGACTGCCTACTTGGGCATAAGTCGTCATACTCACTCCAACATAAGGCTACGGTATATTAAAAAAACAAATAAATAACAAGGATAAAAATATGATAGGCTAAAAACCAATTTTTTTTTTTGATTAAGGGGCTATCTGGCGACTGCCGACTTAGGCATAAGTTGCCGTAAACAAACAGCCTAGTTCTAGGCTACTTCAAAATAATTCAACAGGAAACAACAATAAAAAGAAATAACAATAACAAAGCAATAACAAAAACGATAACAAAAAGAACAATAAAACCAGGTTAAATGAAAGGGAGAAGGCTGGCCTCCCCCAAAAAGTCAATAAGTCCACCAGTCATGGTGCACGCACTCATCCCGAGTACAAGGGACAGGCAGTAGCGACCCCACCCATCCCGGTACCGAGACAGGTATCGTGCGCGAAGATCACCCAGACTGGGACATTCGACAAGAATATGCCGAACAGTCTGGGGGACGACGCAGTCGTTGCAATAAGGCGCATGCGAGCGCTCCATTAAGTAGCGATGCGTCACACGAGTGTGTCCGATTCGAAGACGACAGAAAGCGACCTGAAGCCGCCGCGGCATTGGGGGCTAGGTCCATGGGAACAGTCGCGGCGCAATGGCACGCAACTTTAAGTTCCCCTCGACCGTCTCCCATCTTCTTTGCCAAGCAGTCCGAAGAGCTGCCCGTATTCCTGCCATGTAGTCGGTGTGAGGAAGAGCGAAACGCTGGTCCGGTGGCAGAGTCCTCGCGGACTCTTTGGCGCCCTCATCGGCGCGCTCATTCCCCGCAATTCCTACATGTCCAGGAACCCAGCAGAAGATAATCTCGACATCTGCCCGGCTCGCCAAAACCGTGGCGTCACGGATTTCGCGAACCAGGGGATGCGGAGATTCCAATGCCCCGAGAGCACTCAGGGCGCTTTGTGAGTCGCTATAGATCACAATCCGGTCTCCGAACCAGGCACGTCGCGTAATCTCCCGTACCGAGTGGTGTATTGCCACCAGCTCGGCCGTGAAGACAGACGCAGCGCCTGGTAGAGCCCCGCGGAATTCAAACAGAGGGGATACGGCGTGGAAGCCGACCCCCTCTTGGGACTTGGAGCCATCCGTATACACTGGCACGGTTGCAGCGTGACACGATGTGTGCTCCAAAAAGGTCCAACGCAATACTCCCGGCGCAGTACAAGCTTTGGGAGCAGAGGCGTGGCGACAAATAGCCAAATGTGGTACCCTCCAGGGTGGCGTCCTGGGAAGAACCAGGGGCGCCACCGGCCCGAGAGCGATATCTACCTCTCGAAGGAGTTTCCTGGCCCTAAACCCAAAAGGCTTAGGGTATGACTGGCGTCTCTCGACGGCATAGGCACCATCGAGATCAGCTGCGGATGCAGTGAGAGCTGTTGGCGACTGAGGGAGGCACCGGGCTCGCGCGTACAGTCGAGTGATACACAGCACACGGCGCAGAGCGAGTGGCATCTCCCCAGCATCGACCAACAGGCTCTCAATGGGGAAAGTGCGGAAGGCACCGGTCACAAGGCGAAGGCCGGTGTGGTGGATCGAATCCACCTTCCGCAATAAACGCTCGGCTGCGGATGCATAAAACTCGCATCCGTAGTCGAGCTTCGAACGAACAAAGGATCGATAAAAAAGTAAGGTAGTAGCCCTATCAGCGCCCCAATCGCAAAACGTCACGGAACGGAGAATGTCCATGGCGCGGGTACAAGAGACCCTAAAGCTGCGAATATGAGCCTCCCAGGTGAGGCGTCGGTCGAATACAAGAACAAGGAAACGGTGCGGGGTCCGAGATTGCGGTCCCATTCTCCTGGAGAACGGGAGGGGGGTCCTGCGAGAACTTGCCCCGAATCCTTTTGACTCGCTTCCACACCTCAGCTAAAGGGGTCTTCCCGTTAAGTGAAGACACGTATGCCCGCCAAGAAGAGCGGTGGGCGTGCTTCGAAATATACCGGAACCTAGACCTAGCCCGACGAAATTCAGCGACAGTGAAATCGTTCAAGCGGCGCTTATAGCGCATGTAGGCATAACGCTTCTGTTTGAGGGCCGTCTCACACTCGGCCGACCACCATGGGAGTGGTCGGCGTGCAAACGGCCAGACGTCTTAGGAATAGTAGTCAGGCCCACGGCGATGAGGTTGCCGGAGAAGAACTCAACGGCCTCATCTACCGACTTAAACTCCTCGACTGAGATAGAGAATTCAGTCATTTCCTAAAATGCAGGCCACCGCGCCCGCGCCAAGCACCACCGAGGTGGGCTCTCAGGCGGCAGTTGCCCTGAAAATAATATTTGAATGGGAAAGTGATCACTACCATGGAGGTCATCGACCACCCCCCAATCAAAATCAGGCTGTGCATCCGAAGAGCACAAAGATAGGTCAAGGCAAGAAAATGAAGCGGTTCTCGGACAGTGATGCGTAAACTCATCCACGTTTAGGACACCCATCTCAAGCTCTTCGATCAGATCGGCAAGGACTTGTCCCCTGGCGTTTATGGAGTAATCTCCCCAGAGAGGATGCCTGCCGTTCAGATCTCCAAGCAAGAGATAGGGCCTCGGCAACCGTGCCACGACGCGGCGGAAGTCCCCCGAGTCGAAGTCAGCTGACAGTGGAATGTACGCAGAAATGATAGTATACCTCCTATCCAGGTGCAGCTGCACAGCCACTGCCTGGAAGGGGGTATCTAAAGAGAAAGGAAGAACGGAGACATCATGCCGGGTGTAAACCGCGCATCCCCCAGCCCGGCCATCCCGCGGTGGTGGGGTCGCAAGACCCTTATACCCCGGGAGGGCGGGCAGGAGGCACGCGCCTAGCATGGTCTCCTGCAAAAAGATAGCTAACGGAGAACGGGACGAGACGAGACTCCGCAGCTCCTCCCAGTTAGCCCGGAGTCCACGGCAATTCCATTGAAGGAATATGCCCTCCATGCCTAGCTCGGAGGAGACGCGGGGGCCCTCCTCGAACTGAAGACCCTCACGGGAATGGCCGCACGCTTCCCGGGGGCAGAACACCAGGCGCTGTTGGCAGCACAAAGCGCTGTCGCCTTCGAGGACTTATTGGGGGAGGTTGGGCTCGATATGCGAGTCTTTTCCTCCCTCCGCCTCGAAACCTTAGGCGGGGGTTGTGGCTTCGGAGGCGGGGGGGGGCCTCTTTTTGAGGAACCACCGTCTCTGAGCCACTCGCCACACCTCGGGGCGTGGGCGAAGGAGCCGAAGCTCCTTTGTTGCTGTCCTCCTTTCGGGGGACAGCTTTAGGAACCCCGGAAGATGGCCTAGCGACCATCTTCAGGGGTGTTGCCTCCTGTGAGTCTAACGACTCGGTGGAGGCGCGTGGCCGTTTCGCCTTACGGGAAACGGTCACGCTGGGGAAAGCGGGGGGAAGGCGCCCTGGTTTTAGCCGGGGCTGGGTATGAACCCTTTTTGCCGCCAGCTTTACCAGGGGAGCGCCCGGGTTGGGTAGAGCCCGCAGAAGGGCTCCGAATGGGCGCGGAAACAAACGTGCTCGTTGGCCTGGATGGGCCAGGAGCAGAGGGTGCCTTTCTAACTATTGAGGCATATGACGTCCCAGGCAGAGCCGGGCGCGCCAGCACAAAGTCCTTAGCCTCGCGGAATAAGAGTCGATCCTGGGCCTGAACGGCCAGGATTTCTTTCTCAAGGAGATATGCACCACATTGCTTCGAAGAAGCAGGGTGCGGCTCTCCGCAATTGACACACTTGGCCACACACGATTTGGACTTATCGTGTGCGACCTTGGAGCAATTTACACAGACTTCGGGTGACCCCGACTTTGCACGTCTACATGAGCGATTCGTATGGCCGAAGCGGTGATAGTAATAGCACCGCCGCGGCAGTGGCACGAATGCCTTCACGCGGTAGCGGTACCAACCGACACGCACCGACTCAGGGAGCTTGTCACAGTCAAACGTGACAAAGAGTGTAGGGGTGGGTCTCGAGGCCCCTCCCTGTTTTATTATCACACGTTCGACCTTGACCGCCCCATGGTCGGCCAGCTCTAGGGTGATGTCCTCAATGGAGTAGTCAACGAGTTCCCTCGCATAAACTACTCCTTTCACAAAGTTCATGGTAGAGTGCAGCGTCACACTCACCGGGGTGCCATGAAGTGTCCGAAGATCACTTATCTTGGCCGCCTCGGCGGAATTCGCCAGAAGGCTCCCGTCCGAGAAACGGGTCACCTTCGGCTCTCTACCAATTGCACTAGCTAATCCTCTCCTCTGATGGATCATGTTGCCCTTGGACAACATGGTGCCATCAATGGAGAGAATAACAAGGAAGCGTTTGAAGCCAGCGGGCTCGAAAACGCCAGGTAACCTCTGAATGGGGGGCCCCGATGTCATCGAGGCTCCGCCCTGTGCACCTTTTTTCTTAGTCAGGGGCCCCGCAACCGGGGGGGCAGAGGGGGCGGATGTGCCGATCTTGGCTTGGTCGCTTGCCAGAGTGGCAGCACACCCATCCGTCCCCGCAGCCCCCGCGGATGGAAAGGAGCCCCCGAGTCTTTTTTGTCTTTTTCTTTTTCGGAGAGGAGGGCGGGGAATGAACCCGCTTCTCACCTCCGCCGGAAGAAGCCCCCAGGCCAGATGGCCCGGCCTCAGCCAGGTCATTCTCCGAAATGGAGACGGTCCTGGTAGTCGGGGGGGCACCGGCCCGAGGAGATCCCTCCCCTCCTTGTACTGCTTCGGAAACCACAGCCGTTTGAGGAGGACCTTGCATCGGGGCGGATTCGGGTTCGGTGTTTGGCGCCGAGCCAGGATTCACCCCCATGGAAGGCCCTACCGTCTGAGGCTGGGTTTCCTCAAGGTCCATGTCTATCTCAGGGGGAGCCTCCAGTTAGCCACCCCCCCCCCCCCTTCAAGACATCGCAGGTCCCGTTGGCAGTATCGTCCCTAGTCTTCTTTGGGAAGGCATGGGCCTTGACCCCAGCAAGGTTCAATATTCTTGCCAGCAGGTCTTTTGAGGGAAGCGACCGAAGGGGCCTGGCTTCCCTCTTCCCCCTAAGGGGGTTTGCCCTACCGAGCCGCTTCGATGTGGAACGGCTGGCTAAGGGCTGCCTGCTGGCTTTCTTGGTAGTCCCCTTGGAAAAAACAGAGGGGACTGCCGCTGGTAAAAGGGAGGCGCCCGAAGGCACCTCCAGAGAAGGGGGTGAGGGGGAGTCCCCTACACCCGTAAGCGAAGGAGAGGAGTAAGTCTCCTCTCCGGTTAGAGATATATGGAGGGTCCCCTGAGCAAGCACAGGGGGGAGGGGACCCATTTTTTTGCTGGAGCTGCCCAAGGGCGGCTCCGTCGATGTTATAGGGAAAGTTGGGGGTTGGGGATTTTTTTTTATACTTATCATTGGGCATGGTGACCCTCTTTTTAACACGGGATGCAATCTCGCATCACCTCTCGCAGTAACCCGCACTGCAAGAGGTGCTTACAAACCCGGCAGAGCCAGGCGCCGCCATTTAAGACCACCCCTCCCACCTGGTGGCCTGGCAGTCCATCGGCATGGCGGCTCCACCTTAGACACGGCGTAAAACAGATAGAATGTGAAGAAGAGAGGAAAAGGGATGTGAGGAAGGTATGGGTGGGGATGAAGCAGGTTGTTAAAAACCAACCACCCCAGACCGGAGCTCAGAGGTTAGGGAACATTGGCCCCTTCCCCCTCAGCCCCGATCCAGGACGGTTGGCCAAGAAGGTCAGCATCTACCCTGTGAAATTAGAGGCTGACCAGAGAAAGTTGTGGGAGAGGTTGTATGAAAAGAGAGGAAACAAGTGTTTTGAAGGAAGGAAGAGAGGCTTAGCTGGGGCCGGACGGGGTGCTGAGTCCCGTCAGCACGGCGGCCAGGATGGCAAACCGCCGTGGGAGAGGGGGGGGAGGGGTAGTTTTAGTGATTGTGATGCCCGCCGACTACACACAACCCATTAATAAAAAATAGAATGAACAGACACGACATGAACAACCAAAGACCTGGCATGCAATCTCCAGCCGCTGAACGGAGGCAGCAAAGGTGACACTGTCACACCTGCTGTACCTTATAGGAGGAAAGGCTTATTAAAAATATCGACAAGTTCGTAAAAGCACAGGCACTCTAAACTACAAACTTGAAACCCATTGGGAGAGGGTAGCGGGGGTATTCCACTTTAATAAGGGTTGGTCCTCCAAGAAAAGATTGAAGGGACGAGTTGAGCGTCCTTCGGAAGCCTACCTCAAGAGCTTGCATGGCCGCCTCCCGAACCCAGGCTCCGATGTCGCCTCGCCGATCCATCGTGTAATCGTCAAGGGAACTCAGAAAGAGGCCGTAAACCACTTCCAGGTTCGCTCTGCACAGCCCATGGTTCTCTGCAATCAAACAAATTAGGGACCTAAAGTTGAACGTGGGATCCAAATCACGTGAATCTACGGAGTACGGTAGCCTTCATAAAAGTCCGAAAAGGGACTCCATACGGGGACTACCTACCTGCGGGTAAACAGCTGGGTCGAGGCCCCATGGGAAAAGGGTTCACTCAGCAGAGAGATGAGGATGTGGAAGTTATAGCTAAAGAGTAGGGTGTCCCAGGCTTGTATTAGTAGTCCATTAAATTAATGATATCAAGTCCAGAACATGCTCCTCTGGTTCCTTGTCAAATAAAAGTGATTCTACCAAATTTTCATGAAAGTTGAGCAATATTTAATGGTCGCGCAAAACGAATGTTTTGATAGCTTCTTTAAGATTCGACCTGAATTTCCATCAATATATCAACAATTACATCACAAGACAATAAATTTTTATAAATAATGTAACCGATGCATGGGCTTCTGATTTCCTGCAGAAAACAAAGAGCTTCTTGCCCTCTTCCCACTCCAACACCTTCTTCTTGACTTCCGCCTTCGTTCTTTTCGGGACAGCTTTCGTGTGGATTTTTTTTTTTTTTTTTTTTTTAAAGAGCTCAGCTGGCGAGTGCCTACTTGGGCATTAATCGCCATAATCAACATTGCCTAAAATTAGGCATCTTTAAAAGAGGATGCGAAAAAACAACAATAAAAACCCACCATCCCAAACCCGAGCTCAGGGGTGAGGGATCATTGTCCACTGCCCCCTCAGCTCTGATCCTGGATAGTTGGCTAAGAAGAAGGTCGGCATCTACCCTAAGAAAATAGAGGATGAACAGAGAAAGTTGTGGGAGAGGTTGTAGGGGAAGTGAGGAAGTAGGGAAGAAATACAGGCTGTCTGAAAGAAGGAGAAGAGGCTAAGCTGGGGCCGGACGGGGTGCTAAGTTCCGTCAGCACGGCGGCCAGGAAGGCAAATCGCCGCGCCCCTTACGGGGTTTCGTGTGGAGGCGGGCAAGCTTCAAGAGGAACTGGGTTTGCCGTTCGTCCTTCGTCCGGTTGCCAAAGAAGCGTTGAATGAGGGCTATTCCTCGTTCTGCGAGGTCGTTCGTGACCTTCAGGACACCAGCCAGCTTCTTCGTGCACTTGAAACAAGAATCCGTTTTCCATGTTTTCGGACTCAGCTAAAGGAAGTCCGGTTGCTGGTCTCCTAGGAGACCTTTGAAGAGCTGCATCGACCGCGCTGAGCAGAAGGCGGCCTGTTGAAATTGATTGGTGTCTTCGACTCGGGGTGCCGTGGATTCTTGGTTGTCGAAGGATGTTTCATTCCCTCTACTATCTCCGCCTTCTGCTCCGGGGTGATGCGGTGATTGAAGATGGCAATTGCAATTAGGTCCTCGGAAAGGTACCAAAGATGGCGCCGCATCACACGTCGTAATCCCATCGACGCAGATCCTTTTCACATCAGTGATGAAGTCCAGGTCGTTCTTGGCTGCGTAGGACGAAATCATTGCCTCACTCCATTATTTCGCTTAGACCATAGTACAAAGAACGCAACTCGACGGATCCTCAGCCAACTCCCGCCTACTCATCTCCAGCTGGTCATGGAAGAGCATGATCTTCACAGCTTAGATGGCCTTGGCCATGTGATAAGCACCAGGAGCACGGGAGGATGTAGGGACTCTTTGTAGTCTTCGCGTGGATGATTCCCATAGTCAAGCAGACGTTTCAAGTGACCGACCATCTCAAAGCAGTGAGCTTCTTCGTCGGATGACAGAGCGGTTAGTGTCAGATGCTGCGGTCGGCTATGGTCAACGATTCTGGAGGCTCTTGAAAAGGGAGATGTCAGGGTCAGATGATAGACCCATGCAAACCTCGAAGACATCCTTCAAAACAATTTGCAGGATGTGGTGGCGGCATGCCAACCACACCAGGGGCTTCTTCAGTGCACGTTCAATCCTGAACCATCCATGTGTTGGCCGTCGTGTCGAATGCCATTCCAATGATGTTGCCCTCCAAGCTGCTTGGCCACACCAGATTCAAGACGATTTCCGCAACAGTTTGTCCTGTCCCGTCTGCAAACAGAGGAACATCAAGAGGTTCCTGCGTATTCTCCCCGGACACCAAGAAGGCCACCCTCTCCTCCAATGACCTTCCGTCCGCTAGACTGGGTAACAACTTACCGTCCCAATGCAAAACCAAAGGGACTTCAGGCTTGAAGGAGAGAGACGTGGCAATCTCTTCGTGGTTCTTGACTCTGGCCCGGTGGATCGATAAAACGAGACACAGTGATATGTTCGATATTGTGGCCAAGGCTCATTGCAGCAGCGGAGTAGGAGGATGGCGCAGCACAGATGGACAGATTGTCGCGCTTCCAAGCAAGGGTCAGCTGCTTGGTGAGCTTGTTCTCCTGAGGAGGTCGACGGTGTGGAGATTTAGCGGGTGTCGGAGGTTTGAAGTCGTCATCGGTGTCATCGTTGGGTGATGAGGATGAAGTAGAAGACTCCCAAGCCACGTCACGATCAACACTGGATGCTGAAACAGCCGCGTCCTTCTTCTTCATTTCCTCCATCCTTTGTCTACGACATGCAAGACCTATACCAACTTCCACAAAATAGCAAGATCAAAAACAACAATCTACACACACAACAAACCATAGAATCCAATCTCTGGGTCCAAATTACCTCCTTAACGCCATTATACCGGATATCAACCAAGAGGAGATCCATTCACACCACAAACGGATCACCCTGGCAAGGCTCCAGGGGACTCACTTAACACCAGGAAACGGACAGTTCAACACTTATTCATAACACGCCTAACAAAAGCACAACTGAAATAAGAGCTGCAGATACAAAAATTGCGGGATCTCTGGGCAAACCGTGTCCAGTCGTCTGCCAGTCTAGGGGAGGGATTCCAGATGAGGCCAACATAGGTGAGTGAATCAACGGAGACGCTCGGTGAAGAACCCACCTTTGTATCCGAGTCCAAACAGTGCCCAATAACCATGGATCAGGAATATACCAATCCCAACTTGTTTACTACTTTTCCCCATTCCCTGGTACTATAAAAAGCCTGTATAACACCAATTCCCAAACAAAAGAAACCACCCACAAACCATGCATCTAATACTATATATTCGTAACTCCCTCCCAAAATCATGGAACGTCTTCTATTTAACGGAATCAACCACACACATTCCACCAAACATCTCTTAGTTACTTAAGTCGGCCTCAGATAAGGTCCATCTCTTAGGCCGGGAATCTCAGTATCATACCAGACTACGATTCCAACTACACACAAAAATAAAAAATCTAAGCACACACACAAACGCATCATTCGGGAAATACAAGTCCAATTACCTACATCATCCTGTCCACTATGGCCTAGGCTCCCGCTGCTGCCACACATTTTAACAAGCTAGACAAAAAAAAAAAAGCACAACACCTTGCCACGGGATGCGTCTTTATCACCACAATCGACTACCCAAAAAATGAAACGAAGGTCACCTCATAGAACAACACAATCTACAGGGATCACAGTTTCTAAACACACAAAAGACCTCAGCCACTCCATGCAGCAATATTAAATGTCCATCAAAATACTCTAGGGCAGTAGTGGCAAAACTTTGATGCTAGGCATTTCAATTCTTTTCTATCTTAGTCATTTTTTCATCATGGTGTGTTAATTCTATATTTATATTGTTAAATGGTATATTACATTATGATTTTAACACACAAGTATATGAATATATATGCTATGTTGTACAATAAAGAAATAAAAATATAAACTTACATATTTAATTTCTCTTGTGAACCTGAATTTTTACAACCAATTCCTTTATGTTGGGCCTATATTTCATTGTCTTTAAATGTAAAAATGCAGCACTTGACTCATCAGTTAATCAACTTCTGTTGTTTTTAGCATAGTTAAGAGATTAGAACAGACTCTCACATGCATATGTAGAAGAAGAATTTTTTAATACCACTTTGGCAAGATGTTTAAGAGCACCAAATGCTTAAGGAATGCTTTCCCAAATGACCAACAATTGATTGTCTTGATCACTGCAAACTTCCCTCAATCAATCTTTTTCAAGTGTTTCTAAATTACCTCTAAGAGTGACAAATTTTTGCTTACAAATAGAACTGGATTGAAGTTCTACTAATTCCATTTCAAGTTCTATTTTCAGCCATCCAAACAGATTCGTTTTCATTCTTTCAAAATTAGCTTCATCTGGGTGCTTAATGAAAAGCAATATTTCTTCAAGATCTCTAAACTAAGAAAATATTGATGAAAATTCATCTTTCAAAGAACGTAAAGCTGACAAAAAGAAGTCTTGATCATGTTCAATATCATTCTCATCTTTGTAACTAACTTCTTCATAGTTTTTTTCAATCTTGGGAAGTAATAAAAAGTTTTAGTTTCAATGTGACACTCAAGAATGGCAAGTTTGGTTTCAAATGCAGTAATAAGTCCAAAGCATGATATCAAGAGTTTTACCAAAACCTTGGAGTTTAACATTCAGTTCATTCAAGTAAAATAAGAGATCTGTAAAAAATATCAATTGCCGAATCCAGGACACATGATGCAGTTCCAGATAGCCTTCAATTTTTTTCACATCT
Source organism: Ceratothoa steindachneri (assembly GCA_963969495.1). Taxonomy (NCBI): domain Eukaryota; kingdom Metazoa; phylum Arthropoda; class Malacostraca; order Isopoda; family Cymothoidae; genus Ceratothoa; species Ceratothoa steindachneri. The sequence continues at coordinate 85,912,209 of OZ018329.1, forward strand.
AAGAAAAGCTGTATCTCATTTCTGCATTCAACAAAGAATTCAAGAACCTTCTCTACTAAGCCACCGAACATTATTGTACATCAATAAACCGCCATAAGCTGATTCAACTTCATCCAGTAATGAGCTGAATTCACGTTTCTGCAACGCGTGTTCTGATATCAAATTAACTATCTTGGTGACTGATGCTGTAATATTTTCCAGTTCTTTTAATCCAACTTTAGCACATGGTGCTTCTTGATGAACAATACACTGAAACTGTACTACAGAATGTTTGATGATATCAATGAAAAGTTTCACAAATCCAAAGTTTTGGCCGACCATATTGGGTGCTCCATCTGTTGTAATTGATACAATTTTTTATATATCTATGCTTCTGACTACAATATCACAAATATCTTTTCCTGTAGTATTTAATGACAGGCTTTCTAGGCTAAGCAACTCCTCAAACATTTCATGACCACTAGAATATCGTTCAAAAATTGCCAATTGAGAAGCCAAAGTAATATCAGCAGTTTTATCAAGGTAAATTGAAAAATAATCACACACATTGAAGGCTTTCTGGATTTGTTCTTCAATATTTGAATGCCTGGTCATTACCTGGCTTTTAACAGTGTTTCTGGAAATAGGAAGCTCTTTAATACGCTTAATTATTTTGTCCTTGTTACTAAAATCTTAAAAAAGAAAAGGTGCACAGTTAAAAAACAATTTTTAATAAACTCTCCTTCATTAAAGGTACCTTGCTGAACAATAGTATGGAAAATACTGAAACCTGCTGTCACTAAATTCATTCATACCTGAGTTGCCAGTTACAAACTTCAACAAACTTTGAGATTGGGTCATTTTTTTTTATTGCCTCTTGTACCATATATTCTTTACATTCTTCATCACTTCTTTCGAATAACCATTTGTGATTTAACTCAAAGTGACTTTTCCCATTCCAAGTTCTGCTAGTAACTTGTTAATCACATAAAATGCAAAGAACTTTATTATTTCGTTCTATTACGCCATATTCAGCTATCCACCATTTTTGGAAAATTCTGCCACTACACTGATTTTCTGATAATTTAACTTTCTTTGTTGTACTCATTATGTAAGTAAGGATTTGATTAAAACTGTCAAATGAATTTAATCTAGAACTTGTTTTGAAAAAAAAGGAGGAAATAATAAATGTGGCAACATTTAATAATTCTATTTTCAAGAGTTATCAGTGGCTAATAATTTCTCCTCTCAATAAAAGAAAATGAGATATATTGGTTGACATCTATTTCTTAAAGAACTGTTTGCTTATTAAAATAATTTTTTTTAACCAAAGAAAGGAATTAAGAATGAAATTTACAGCTCAGAATTGCTGACATTATCAAGCACTGCACAAAGCCTACTCATGTGATATCTCAAACACTACTAGTTGCCAATTGGTACATAATTGCTTTTTGTTTAGCTAGATTTTATACAGAAGTACTAAATTTGGTACATTAACACCCTGAAGTAAACAGACAACAGATGACAGACACAACTGGTGTCTATGCAGCTATCATATGTTTTCAATATCCAAGGTACTCAGTGTCACATGTGTCATAGTTTTGCCATCATGGCTCTAGGGTATTCCACCACCAGCAGAACAATTTATCTAACCCTGTATCCAAACCATCTCCTAAATGCCACCTCACCAGACATCATCTACTACCCCTACCATGCTCCACATGGGTCACTATGTGAAGACCCCCAATGCGGCTGAAATAAATAACAACACATTGAAACAATGCATGGTTTGACCAATCTAGCCACATTCATCCGCTGCCCATCAGCGGTTTAGCTGAGTGAAAACACCAGTTTCGGTTAGTTGACAGATGGAAACCCGATTCGGGTAGCCTTCTCGGCGACTAATATGCACTGTAGATACCCGTGGTTCGGATCCCACATTAATCAGTAGGTCTCCACTGAGAAATAAAGGGATTTAAGTAAGTGCAGATCTGTGGTAAAAACCCTATTATTAAAAAAACTAAAGACAGGTGAAATGGTGGATATCTGGAAGAACCTAGTCTGGAGTTCATCACAGCGGCTGGGGTGGGAGGTTTTTTTTTTTTTTCTCATTGTGGTAGCACATCTGGCGACTGCATACTTGGATACAGGTCGCCGTACACAACAGCCTACTATTAGGCTATATTAAAAAACAAAAAAATATCTAAAACATAACGATAAAAAAGAACAAAGGAAAAAAATAATGAGAAAAAGAAAAAAGGCAAGAAAGAAGCATGCTCCGGCGTCGGGCCCGCCTCACCCCGGGGCAGGAACATGCGACCTACAAAAAGGAGGCCACACTCCCCCTTAAAAGTTTGAAAGTCCACAAGTCGTTTTGCACGAACCCGTCCCGTGTGCAAAGGACAAGCGGTAGCGACCCCGCAGGTAACGGGAGCGATGATCACCCAGACTGGGACACACAACAAGAATGTGCCGAAGAGTCAGGGGGATAACGCGGCCTTCACAGTATGGCGCAGGCGAGCGCTCCATCAAATGGCACTGCGTCCCGCGAGTGTGTCCAATTTGGAGACGACAGAAAGCACCCTGAAGCTGTCGCGGCATTTGGGGGTAGGTCCATGGGAACAGTCACGGCGCAATGGCACGCAACTTTAAGTTCCCCTCGACCGTCTCCCAACATTTTCCCCCAAGAAGCCAGTATTCTTGCCATGTAATCGGTGTGAGGAAGAGCGAAAAGCTGGTTTGGTCGCCAGTACTCGCGGACTCTTTGGCGGCCTCATTCCTCGCAATTCCTCTATATCCAGGAACCCAGCAGAAGATAATCTCGACATCCGCTTGGCACGCCAACACCGTGGGATCACAGATATCGCGAACCAAGGTATGGGGAGATTCCAATGCCCCGAGAGCACTCAGGCGCTTTGTGAGTCGCGATAAATCACAATCTGGTGTCCGATCGGGGCATGTCGAATTATCTCCCGTACCGAGCGGTGTATTGCAACCAGCTCGGCCGTGAAGACAGACGCAGCGCAAACAAAGCCACGGTGACTTCAAACAGGAAAAACGGCGTGGAAACCGACCCCCTCTTGGAACATGGAGCGATCCGTATACCCTGGCACGGTTCCACTTTGACACGAAATGTGCTACAAAAACGCGGAACGCAATACTCCCGGCGCTGTAGAAGCTTTGGAGTAGAGGAGTGGCGACAAATAGTTAGAGATGGTACCCTAAAGGGTGGGGTCTTGGGTAGAACTAGGAGCGGCACCGGGCAGAGAGCTATACCTAGCCCTAAACCCAACAGGCTTAGGGTATGACTGGCGTTTCTCGGCGGAATAGGCACCGTCAAAATCAGCTGGGATGGAGTGAGAGCTGTTGGCGACTGAGGGAGGCGCCGGGCTCGCGCTTACAGGAGAATAATGCACTGTGCACGGCGTAGAGCGAATGGCATCTCCAAAGCATCGACAAGTAGGCTCTCAATGGGAAAAGTGCGGAAGGCACCGACGCCCGGCGAAGGCCGGTGTGGTGGATCTAGCCCACCTTCCTCCATACACGCTCGGGTGTGGGTGCATAAAACTCGCATCCGTAGTCAAGCTTCGAACGGAAAACGGCATTTTCCAGTCGGAGCAGAGCATCCGACGTGGAACAGAGCATCCGACGTGGAACAGAACTTGCGGAAGTCGCAATGTGCGAAAGACAGATGGCCTCCCCTGTCCAGAAAAATAGATAATCTAACATTTACCGCCCAAGGAAGAGTCATCTCCCCCGTTTTGCGAAAAGCGAGCACAGTAACGATTCGCGAAAAATCAGGGAGGATACCCTCTGTCCAGATCCTGTTAAACAAGTCTAACAACCAGGTGTCGAAGCATGGCGTAGGGAAGATCGTCCACGCACTAAGCAAGAGGGGAACGCAACTCACTCAGAGTAAATCTGTCGTTGAAGGATTCTCCGCCTCTGGAGGTAAAGTCCAGTCAGCGGCCTTCCGCGACATAAAAACGCGCATTGAATGCAGTCGGAGCAGCATTATAGCTAGAGAATGCGGTTGCGAAGGATTCAGCCACAGAGGAGGGGTCCTGCGAGAAATTGCCCCGAATCCTTTTTACTCGCTTCCACATCTCTGCTGCAGGGGTCTTCCCGTTAAGTGAAAACACGTATGCCCGCCAAGAAGAGCGGTGGGCATGCTTCGAAATATACCGGAACCTAGCCCTAGCTCCACGAAATTCACCGACTGTGAAGTCGTTCGGGCGGCGCTTATAGCGCATGTAGGCATAACGCTTCTGTTTGAGGGCCGTCTTACACTCGGCTGACCACTACAGGAGCGGTCGGTGTGCAAAAAGGCCAGACGTTCTAGGAATAAAGGTGAGGCCCAGGGCGAGGAGGTTGCCGCAGAAAAAGTCAAAGGCATCATCTAGCGCCTTAAGAGAATCAGTCATTTCGTGAAATACGGACCACCGCGCCCGTGTCAAGCACCACCAGGGCGGAGTCTCGGGCGGCAGCGGCCCAGAAAATGTATTTGAATGGGAAAGTGATCACTACCATGGAGATCATCGACCACCCTCCACCCAAAATCAGGATATGGATCCGGAGAGCACAAAGATAGATCGAGGTAGGAAAATGAAGCGGTTCTCGGGCAGTGATGCGTACACTCATCGACACTTAGGACACCGATCTCCAGCTCGTCAAGGACTTGACCGCGGGGATTAATCGAGTAGTCTCCCCAGAGGAAGTGTCTACCGTTCAAATCTCTGAGCCACGAATCGGTTGAAGTCACCGCTTCGAAATAGGCTGACGATAGAATGTACGGGAAAATAAAGGTATATCTCCTATCTAGATGCAGCTGCACAGCTAATGCCTGAAAGGCGGTATCTAAAGCGAAGAGAAGGAGACATCATGCTGGATGTAAATCCCGCATCCTCCAGCCCGGCCCTCATCCCTTAATGGTGGGGTCGCAAAAACCTCATAGCCCTTGATGGTGGGCAGGAGGCACGCGCCCAACATGGTCTCCTGAAAAACGATTGCTAACGGGAAACAGGACCAGACGATACTCTGCAGCTCCTCCGAGTTGGCCCGGAGTCCGCGGCAATTCCATTGAAAGAATATGCCCTCCAGGCCTAGCTCGGAGGAGATGCGGGGGCCTTCTTCGAAGATAAGACCCTCACGGGAATGGCCATCCGCTACCCGGAGCTGTTGGTCGGACAATGCTCTGAAGGCGGTGTCGCCTTCGAGGACTTATCGGGGGCGGTTGGGCTCGCCAGTCGAGTCTTTTCCTCCCTCGGCCTCGAAACTTTAGGCGAGCGGGACGGCTTTGGAGGCGGGGATCCCTCTTTTGGAGGATCCACCGTCTCCGAGCCACCCAGCCTACCACTGGTTGTGGGCGAAGGAGAGGTAGCTCCTTTAGTGCTCCCCTCCTTTAGGGGGGCAGCTTTAAGAACCAGGGAAGATGGCCTCACTTCCATCTTCAGGGGTGTTGCCTCCTGTGACTCTAACGGCAGCGCACCTCCACCGTTCGCCTTACGAGAAACGGTCACGCTGGGAAAAGGGAAGGGAGCCCTAGTTTTAGCCGGGGCTGGGTGTGAACCCTTCGTGCCACCAGCTTTACCAGGGAAGCGCTCAGGGTGGGTAGAACCCGTAGGTGTTCCGAATAGGCGCGGAAACGACCGTGCTCGTAGGCCTGGAGGGGCCAGGAGGAGAGCGTCTTTCGCACTTTGAGGCATAGGACGTTCCAGGCAGCGCCGGGCTCGCCAGGACCAAGTCCTTAACCTCGCGAAATGAGAGACGATCCTTAGCTTGAACAGCAAAGATTTCCTTCTCAAGGAGATACGCACCACATTGCTTTGAGGAAAGGGTTGCGGCTCTCTGAAATTGACGGCCTTGGAGCAACTTACACAGGTTTCTGGTAACCCCGACTTTGCACGTTGACAGGACCGATTAGTATGGCCGAAGCGGTGACAGGAGCACTTCCGCGGCAGTGGCACGAATGCCTTCATGCGGTAGCGATGCCAACCGGCATGCACCGACTCAGGGAGCTTGTCACAGTCAAACGTGACGAAGACTGTAGAGGTGGGTCTCGAAGCACCTCCCTGTTTTCTCATCACACGTTCGACCAGCTATAGGGTGATGTCATCTATGGAGTAGTCGTTGAGTTCCCTCGCATAAACTACTCCTTTCACGAAGTTCATGGTAGAGTGCGGAGTCACACAAATATGCGTGCAATCAAGTGTCCGAAGGGCCCTAATCACGATCGCCTCAGCGGGATTCGACGCATTCGCCAAAAAGCTCCCGTCCGAGAAACGGGTCACCTTCGGCTCTCTACCAATCACACTAGTTAGAGCTCTCATCTAATGGATCATGTTGCCCTTAGTTAATATGCTGCCATCAGTGGAACGAATAACAAGGAAGCGTTTGAAGCCAGCACGCTCGAAAACGCCAGGTAGCCTTTGAATGAGGGACTCCGACGTAATCGATGCTCCGCTCTGAGCAGTTCTTGTGTTCGTCTGGGACTTCCTGCCCGCGGGAGCAACAGGACCGGAGGGGCCAATCTTGGCTTGGTCGCTTAGCGAAACGGCAGGAGACCCGTCCGTCCCCGTGGCTCTCGCGGAGGCAGAGTAGCCCCAAGTCTCCTTATTGTTCTTTTTAGGAGGGGGGCGGGGAATGAACCCGCTTCTCTCCTCCACCGGTAGGAGCCCCCAGGTCAGATGCCAGATGAACCAGCCTCAGAAAGATCCTTCTCTGAAATGGAGGTCTTGGCGACGATAGGGGCACCAGCAGGGGGAGGAGATTCCTCCTCTCCTTGTCAGGCCTTAGGGGCCCCCGAGCCTTCTGAGGAGGTCCTTGCACAGGGGTGGACTTGGGTTCAGTGCTTAGCACCGAGCTCAGGTTCGACCCCAAGGAAGGTTCTGCCATCTGAGGCAGGGCCACCTCCGGGACCAAGTTCATCTCAAGTGGGGCCTCCATTTGGTCATCCTCCTCTAGACATCACAGATCCCATTCGATGTTCTATTATCATCTTCTAATGCCGGCGAATCAGCATCTGTCGAGGAAGAGAGGGGGGGAGGTACACTGACCCCATCCAAACTTGTCACGCAGGCCTGCAGGACATTAATGGCACGGGCCGACGGGCTCTGGCGTCCTTTGTTCTCTTAATGGGGTTGGCCCTATCGAGCCGCCCCAAGCGGGAGCGGTCAATTATGGGCTGCCTGCCTGCTTTCTTGGTAGTACCCTTGAAAAGTAAAGGGGGGGGAGGAATGCCATTTGAAAAAATGACAGCGAAAGGGGTGAGGGGGAGTCCCCTGCATCCGTAGGGAAAGGATAGAAGTAAGCCTCCTCTCCGGTAGAAGAAATTTGGAGCTGCCCTAAGGCGGATCCAGTGATGGTAGAGGGAAAGGTAAAGGGAGATTTTTTTTATTGACTCATCATTGGGTATGGTGACCCTTTGTAATTCAGGGGATGCACACGCTCATCACTACACGCAGTGGGGTGAATACAGGGCAGGCAGAACCAGCTGCCGCCTCCACTTGAGGCTACCCCTCCAGCCTAGTAACCTGGCAGCACATCGTCATGGCGTAAAAAAATGATAGATAGTGAAAGGAGAAAGAAAGGGGATGTGAAAAAGGTGAAGGTGGGGGTGAAGCAGGTTGTTAAAAACCCACCATCCCAAACCAGAGCTCAGGCTTGAGGGTGTGTTGACCCCTCCCTCCTCGGCCCAGATCCGAGATGGTTGGCTGAGAGGAAGCTGGTCGTTGTCTACCCTGTGAAATTAGAGGCTGACCAGAGAAAGTTGTGGGAGAAGTTGTAGGGAAAGTGTGGAAGTAAGGGTGTCAGAAAGAAGGAGAAGAGGGTAACCTGGGGCCGGACGGTGCGCTGAGTCCCGTCAGCACGGCGGCCAGGAAGGCGAATCGCTGTGTCCCTTACGGGAGGGGGGGGGGAGCTGTGAGAAGGAGCCAAAGGCAGGAGCAAAGAGGTTTAGGTTTCATAAAAGTAGCAAGCAAAACACCCTCGAGAGGATCTCCGCCATAAAATTTCTAATGTTCATAAAGGAAGTGGCGAAATTTTAGAAGCGAGGAAGATCCATAGAATGGGCGAATAACTCGAGGCGCTATGATGGACCCTCATCTTCACACCAAAGATTGTGATGGAGAAGGAGGAGAGAGTCGAGGGAAGGGAGGCGGGAGCCGGGTTCTCACCGCATCCGTCCAGATCTACTCCCACAACGCGGCTCAACTTCAACACCGAGTTGATCGCTTCCTTCCTAACGAGCGCCCACGTGGCGGTGGAGGGCATCACTTTCGCCGCCTCCACCAACGCCTCCAGAATGGCGGCCAACTTCCCGTCGACTAGATGTAGTGGCAGGTGACCTTCAGAAAAACAAAAAAACAAACAATGATTAAGAAGTAATAATAATGCCACTTGTGTCAGCTACGCGCCGTAGAAGGTAAAATAATCTTGCGTTAGAGGCTCGGCAGCTCTACCCTGATATAGGGGCGGGTTCTTCTCCCCATCCCCCAATAAAGCGCATTGCTGCATGTCAATCCTCCCCATGTCTGGACAAGACAGGATCACAATTAACCCAACTCCCACCTGTTATTTCAAATACAATGTTGATTCCCACCTAGCGCGGCGGCAAATCCCAGAGACTGGGACTCTTTTCCACATTTCAACCCCTGTGTGTACTTCTCTACTAGCGTGTCCCTCCATTCCACCTTATCCTCCGCGTCCAATAGATAGCAATGACTCCATAGGGCGTGGAGGGCAACGAGAGCCGACGACCGGATGGTTTCTTCGAAGTTAAGGACGCAGTCTTCGAGGAGGCGATGCCACCGGGCTGTCGAGAAAGGAACTAAACGTCCGCGGGCAAATAAATCCTTTGGCTATTCCTTCCTCCCAATAAACAAAAATGGCAAACAAAGGTTATTGAAAGATAAGGCTGAAATTAAACTATTTCATCTTCATTACTATTAAAAGAAAAATTAAGGCACTAATCTAGCGACTGCCAACAAGGGATCGGAACTCTCCTAGAGTGCCCTCAGGGGGTAACTACAGTGAACCCACATTCTTCCAGTCTTACCAGCAAGCTCGGGACGGTTTTCGAGGGGGAGTCGGGCCAAGGCACACTTCTCGATGAGGACGGAGGTGGCGTGCCGCATATACTCGCCCCCGAGGCCTCGGAACAACTTTTTCTCCTCCAAGGTAGGCACGATGGAGAACACTTGTTCCAGAGCTTCCTCTCCTGCAACATCACCCTCGTCAATACCAATTTCCCCGAGTTGTTATCAAACTATGTTGTCACTTGTGCGTCGTAGGCCACTAAATGCTGGGCGAGCAAGTCGCTCGCTCGTATACTAATCTCATGAATCCATCGCATCGCCCGAACTTACTCCTTTTAGCCCCATTACCTTTTTTTTCATCTCATGGTATTGAGGCATACCGACAACCTTTTTCATCCTATGGCATCAAGGAGTACCGACACTTTTTTCATACTATGACATCAATGCATACGCGATAACTTTTATTTGGCTTTTATCCGGACTGAGACAACGACAACCCAATAAGGCATATTTTAAAATCGCAGCTACCCATCCTTTAAGAGATTAATTAGTCTGGTCGGCAGACACCTTCCATACCTATGCAAAACAATTCATTCCTTCTAATTGATACAGACTATTTTTCTCTCAAACTCTCAGACTTTATATACATATCCATCTCCACTCTCACTCAATTACAACTCTGGCGTACTGCACCTCGACAAAAGTAAAGGTCAAAATCGCCACTCCTAGATCGATCTCGTGAGTAGAGTGATTCGCTACACTGATCTGCATTCTCCTTTTGGAGGGAAGGAAGCTTTTATTTCTCAGTGGGGCATCATATACTGAAATTTAGCTGACGAGTCTTACCCATGTAGAAGGACAGCTGCTTCCCTTCCGCATTCACCTTCAGGAAGAGGGCGTGGATGATTTCTGCGACAGCCAGAAGAGCGCCGTGGCGCACGATTAGAATAGGGCTGAGGGTCATAGCGAGAAGTTGAGGGAGCACATCCCCACTCATGTAATCGGGAGCAAGATCGGTGAGATTGTGCAAGGCCTGGAAACAAAATACACTGATCGTTTTTTCCGTGTTTCATTTCTAGCAACGGACTTCCACACAGAAACGGGACCCGGAGCGGAAGATTTACGTGATCTACCTTATAAACAGAAAGGAAATCTCGTGAATATTCTAGTTATGTAAGTTCCATAATTTTCACTATTCCATAACTTCTCTTGCTTCACGACACTATCGAAAAGAGGGTGGTGCGTTTTAATCTCACCTCAGTACACAATTTAAAGCCAGGGAATGGAGAAGTAAACTTAGAAGGTCGAATTGGTAAACCACCTTAAACTACTGAAATAGAGCCAAGCTTATCATCATGAACGCGAATACGGCATGAGTCCGTGGGGTCTGCAATGCCACGCCAATTACAACCAGTGTGTATTAGGCTCGGATATTATTTTTTAATTTGAGTCCATCCTGGCAACTGCCTACATAGGCATGAGTCCCCAAAATCAAATTAGCCTAAAAATTAGGGTATAAGGAAAAAAATGGTCACACGGCCACTGCCAGAAAAGAGGTAGTTATAGCAAATAAAGCAAAGGAAATACCCGGCCTCCCTCCCGTGGTGGTGGGGATGAAAAGCCAACAGAAGCAAACAAAAAAACCAGCCAAACCCAACAATATCCAGAAAGCCTAGAGCAGAAAAACAAAAGAATAACAAGAAAAAGCAGAGAAACGCAAGTTTTGGCGTCAGTGGGAGGCAGGCCTCCCCCAAGGGGAAGAAAAATGCGATCAACACCAGAGAAAGTAAAATAAAATAGAAGCCAGCCTAGAGAAAAGAATTAGGGAGTCCACATGTCTCTGCACTCGAACTTGTTCCAAGTACCGGGACAGATAACATGTGCAAAACTCCTAAAGATTAGAGAATCAATAAGAATGAGCTGAACAGTTTGAGGGAAAATGCAGTCGTCGCAACAGGGTGTCGGTGAGCACTTCGTCAAATGGCGCCGTGTGCCCAATTCGAAGACGATAGAAAGCGTCCCGAATCCGCAGAGGTATTGTGAGGTGCGTACACGGGCAGAGTCGAGGAGCGATGATACGCAGCTTTATGTTCCAGTCAGTCGTCTTCCAATTTCTTTGCATGGTATCCTGGAAGGCTGACCTGATTCATGTCATGTAGTCAGTGTGAGGAAGAACGAAACGATGGTCTGATCACTGGCGTCAACTCTTGGAGCGGTCCAAGGGGTAAGGAGATTACAACGCCACGAGAGCACTCAGAGCGCTTTCTTGTGTCCGAGGAGGGTGCAACGCACTGTCTCCGGTACCGAGTGGTCTATAGCAACAAAGTAGGCTATGAAGATAGACGCAGAGCTCGGTATAGCCTCACTCACTTCAAACAGACGGCAAAGGGCGTGAAAGCTGACCCCCATTTCGGAATTAGAGTCATCCGTGTACACTGACACGGATAGAGCACGAGGAAACGTGTTGCAAAAATATCGAACGCAATAGTCTCGGCGTTATGATAGCTTTGGGAGCAGAGGCGTAGCGAAAAGTAGTCAAAGATGGCACCCTCCAGGGTGGCGTCGTGGGGAAAGCCAGATGCTAAACCGGCCAGAGATACACCTAACTTTCGAAGGCATTTCCTAGCCCTGAAAACGAAGAGATTAGGGTATGAGTGGTATCTGTCGACGGCATAGGGACATCTAGATAGGCCGTGGATCCAGAGCCGTTGACAAAAGAGTGAGACGCTCAGCCAGCGCGTACAAGCGACTGATGCACAGTGCAGGGTAAATTTCATCTCCCAAGCATCACGAAACAGCCTCTTAAAAGAGGACGTACGGAAGGCATCCGTTACCAGACGGAGACTGCGATGTGGTGGATCGCGTCCACCTCTGGCAATTCATACTCGCCGCAGATGCGTAAACTTCGCAACCTTATAAATACTTTGAGCGAACAGCGGTAGCCGTCTCGCACCTTTGGTGTTGAAAGTCACGGAAGAATGTGCCCATGGGGCAGGTACGAGAAATAAGAGTACGAATATGGGTCTCACAAAAACAAGACCAAGGCAAAGTTGAGGAGAGTCCACCACTTTCAGGCGAACCGCGTGGGTGGCGATAAAAGTCCATTATCTTAGTTTTGACCAAGGAAAACAGAAACCTGTGGGCTTCGGCATAGCAAGAAATGCAGTTGAATTCGACACTGCAGGATTGGCATGTGGGCGCACCAAATGAGAGAATAAGTTCGACTACGTAGCGTGTAGCGAGAAAAATCTTCATGCAGTACAGAGGTGAGACCGTTGATTCTCATGGAAAAGAGTATACAATGAGAACACTCATGCGGGACGCGCTCTTTCTGCCCTAAATGGTGGAGAGCCGCCCACCTTACGCGGAATCGACGATCTCTTAGAAAATCGGATATGAAAATGTGAACGGCGTGCAAAATGGTCGGACGTTCTAGGAATGTTAGCTAGACCCAGGGCGATGAGGCTGTCGGGGAAAAATTCAACGGCCTAATCAACCGACCTAAACTCCTCGACTGGGACAGAGAAACCAATCGCTTCCTGAAATGAGGAACACCTCGCTCGCTCAAAGCACCACCGAAGTGATTTTTCAGGCAGCAGCTGCCCAGAAAATGATAGTTGAATGGGAAAATGATCATTACCAGGAGTCATCGACCAGCTGCCACCCAAGATAAGGCTGTGTATGCGGAGAGCACAGGAACAGATCGAGGCAAGAAAAGGAAACGAGTCTCGGACAGAACCTGATCCCTGGGATTGATAAACTAATGCCCCCAGAGGGAAGGTCTACCGTTAAAATTCCTGCGCAGTAGATAAGAGCCTTGTCAACCGTGCCACGACGCGGGTTAAGTTCCCTGCGTCGAAAGAAGTCAGTTGAAGGTATAATGTACGCAGAAATAATAGTATAACTCCTATCCAGGTGGTCACACGGCCACTGCCAGAAAAGAGGTAGTTATAGCAAATAAAGCAAAGGAAACCCCCGGCCTTCCTCCCGTGGTGTTGGGGATGAAAAACCCTTATGTCTGGGGAGAAGGGCAAAGGGCACGCGCCTATCATGGTTTCCGGCAGAAAGATAGCTAACGTGGGAGTGGAGGGGACGAGCCTCCGCAGCTCCTTACAGTTGGCCTGGAGTCCGCGGCAATTCCATTGAACGAATATGCCCTCTCAGCCGAGCTCGGAGGATATGCGGGGCCCTCTTCGAAGAGAAGACCCTCACAAAATAGCCGTAGGTTTCCTGGTCGGAGAAATCCGGGCGCGATTGGTTGTACCAGACGCTGTTGCCTTCGAGGAAAGGACTTATTGAGGAAGGTTGGTCTGACTGTGCGAATCTTTTCCTACTTCCTCCACGAAACCTTTGGCGGGAGGGGATCCCACTTTTGAAGGATCCTGCGTCTCCGACTCGCCCGGTTCACCCTTGGGTGAGGGCGTAGGAACCAAAGCACCTTTAGTGCTAAGCTCCTTTCCTGGAACAGTAATAAGAGTCCCCGAAGACAGCTTCATATCTACAGGTGGGGGTTTGCCCCCGCCGTCTAACGACTCAGTGAAGGCAGACGGCCGTTTTACCTAACGAGGAAACTGTCACACGCTGGGGGAGGGAGGAGAGAGCCCTGGTTTTATCCGAGGTTGGTTGTGAACCCTTTGTGCCGCCAGCTGTAGCAGGGACACGAAGGTACTCAGCTTTAATATACTGCAGCAGTTCTTGTCGTTCAAATGTTAAAACCAGTGTGGCGGTTGGGACTTTAGTGGAGCCTAATGTTTTAGTTACCCTGTGTACGTGTGTGACACGTTGGGTACTGAGCTTACTCTGAAGGCGGGTGGGATCGTAGTCCTTTAGTTCGTTTGAACGGATGACACCTTTGACAAAATTCAGACGCGGATGGGGCGAGACAGTTATTGGAATTTCAGCTATTGAAGATAGATTTCGCACAAGATTGTGTTGAGAGTGGGATGACACCTCGACTACGACATCACCACTTCCTCTTGACCACATCCGGCGGGGTTCACCACAGCGGGACTCAAAAGATTCATTGACGTCAAACACATCGACTTTTGCAAGAGGGATGTCGGATGATAAATTCATGACAAGAAAGCCGACGATAATCTAGATCTGGGTCTACTTCGTTGGAATAGGGGTCCAACGAGCGAGGGAAAGCTGAAAGGGAAGCTAAGGAACATTTGGCACGAGAACCCTTAGGAGAAGGGGAGGTTTTTGGTTTATGCCTAGCAATTGCAAAAAGTAAAAAACTTCGCATTCTCCCTCGGGGCTCCCCACCATGGAGGCCTACAAGGGCCCGGCACTACTGCAACTATACAATCAGTTACGTCTGGTATGTCCTCTTGGAGAATGGATACAGATCCACCACACCATCTTTTGAAACCTAAGAGGCGGCCCGAGTTCTGCTACGCAGGAAGAAAGGGGGCCAACGATGGGTTTTTCCTTGGGTATGCGGTAGACGAAGGCGCTGGAGATGCCCAGCCTCTTGCACCTTCATGAAAGAACAATTCGGAATCAATCCATTAAATGAGCAGAGGTCGAGTATTGATAAGGACCACTAGATAGGTGAAGGAAGAGGAAAAATAAAGGGCAGTGGAAGAGCGTAATAGTGGACATATGTTGGCAGCATCATAGGTCCCCTAGGAGGCCCAGGGCTGGCGACTGCCCACTTAGGCATGAGTCGACGTAAACAACCAGCCTAGTTCTAGGCTACTTTAAAAAATTTGAAAAGAAAACAACAATAAAAAGAAATAACAATTAGGAAGCAATAACAATAACAAAACAATAACAAAAACAACAACAAAACCTAGTAAAAAGAAAGCGAGAAGGCCAGCCTCCCTCAAAAAGCAATAAGTCCACCAGTTAATGAGCACGCACTCGTCCCAAGTAAAAAGGACAGGCAGTAGCGACCCTGCCCATCCCGGTATCGGGACAGGTAACGTGCGCGAAGATCACCCAGACTGGGACATTCAACAAGAATGTGCTAAACAGTCTGGGGGACGACGCAGTCGTCGCAATAGGGCGCAGGCGAGCGCTCTATCAAATAGCGATGCGTCACACGAGTGTGTCCGATTCGGAGACGACAGAAAGCGACCTGAACTGTCGCGGCATTAGGGGATAGGTCCATGGGAACAGTCGCAGCGCAATGGCACGCAACTTTAAGTTACCTTCGACCGTCTCCCATCTTCTTTGCCAAGCAGTCCGAGGAGCTGCCCGTATTCCTGCCATGTAGTCGGTGTGAGGAAGAGCGAAACGCCGGTCTGGTCGCAGAGTCCTCGCTGACTCTTTGGCGCCCTAATCAGCGCGCTCATTCCCCGCAATTCCTACATGTCCAGGAACCCAGCAGAAGATAATCTCAACATCCGCCCGGCTCGCCAAAACCATGGCGTCACGGATATCGCGAACCAGGGGATGCGGAGATTCCAGTGCCCCGAGAGCAGTCAGGGCGCTTTGTGAGTCGCTATAGATCACAATCCGGTCTCCGAACCAGGCACGTCGCGTAATCTCCCGTACCGAGTGGTGTATTGCCACCAGCTCCGCCGTGAAGACAGACGCAGCGCCTTACAGAGCCCCAATGATTTCAAACAGAGAGGATACGGCGTGGAAGCCGACCCCCTTTGGGACTTGGAGCCATCCGTATACACTGACACGGTTCCAGCGTGATACGAGGTGTGCTACAAAAAGGTCGAACGCAATACTCCCGGCGCCGTACAAGCTTTGGGAGCAGAGGCGTGGCGACAAATAGCCAAATGTGGTACCCTCCAGGGTGGCGTCCTGGGCAGAACCAGGGGTGCCACCGGCCCGAGAGCTATATCTACCTCTCGAAGGAGTTTCCTGGCCCTAAATCCAAAGGTCTTAGGGTATGACTGGCGTCTCTCGGCGGCATAAGCACCATCGAGATAAGCTGCGGATGCAGTGAAAGCTGTTAGCGACTGAGGGAGGCGCCGGGCTCGCGCGTGCGGGCGAGTGATGCACTGCACACGGCAAGAGAGAGTGGCATCTCCCCAGCATCAACCAATAGGCTCTCAATGGGGAAAGTGCGGAAGGCACCGGTCGAAATGCGAAGACGGTGTGGTAGATCGAATCCACGTTCCGAAATAAACGCTCGGCTGCGGATGTATAAAACTCGCATCCGTAGTCGAGCTTCAAACGAACAAAGGATCAATAAAAACTAAGGCAGTAGCCCTATCAGCGCCCAAAGCGCTGAACGTTACGAAACGGAGAATATCCATGGCGCGGGTACAAGAGACCCTAAGGCTGCGAATATGAGCCTCCAAGGTGAGGCGTCGGTCGAATACAAGACCAAGGAAACAGTGCGATTCCACCACATCAAGGCGCACCCCATTAAGAAACAAATCTGGGTCAGGGTGGATAGCGGCAGAAGTGCACCACCTTAGTCTTGGCTAAAGACAACCGAAACCTGTGCGCTTCCGCATAGCGAGAGACGCGGTTCAATGCCTGTTGGAGTCCACGCTCCAGAGATAGCATCTGGGCGGCGCCAAAAGAGATCGAAAGGTCTTCCCTGCGGGACACCCTCTTCCTGCTCCTTTGGGCCGGAGAGGGCTCCCCCCACCCGTACGCGGAATCGACGATCTCGCAAAAATTCAGATATAAACATTGGGAGGCGTCCCCTCGCCCCCATCGTGTGAAGAGTCTCCATGATACCGTATCGCCATGCGGTATCATAGGCCTTCTCCAGATCGAAAAAGACCGTGGCGTAGTGCTGTCTACGAAGGAAAGCCTTGCAGAAAGCATTTTCCAGTCAGAGCAGAGCATCCGACGTAGAGTGGAACTTGAGGAAGCCGCACTGTGCACAAGACAGATGGCCTCCGCTGTCCAGGAAAAAGGTTAGTCTAACACTTACCAATTTCTCCATCAACTTGCACACGCAAGAGGTTAGAGAGATTGGGCGGAAACCGGTCGGAGAAGAGTGGTCTCTCCCCGGCTAGCGAAAGGTGAGCACAGTAGCGATTCGCCAGGAATCTGGGAGAAGACCCTCCACCCAGATCCTGTTGAACAGATCTTACAGAAAGGCCATGCCTCGCTTACCCAGGTGTGGAAGCATGGCGTACGGGACATCGTCCGGACCATGGGCGGTGTCCGCGCACGAAGCAAGAGCGGAGCGCAACTCACTCACAGTAAACTTGTCGTTGAAGGGTTCCCCTCCTCTGGAGGTAAAGTCCAGCCGGCGGCCTTCTGCGACATCTTTACGTGCATTGAATGCTGGCGGAGCAGCATCCCGGCTAGAGAATACGGAAAAAGCAGTCGCTAAAGATTCCGCCACGGACACGGGGTCCGAGATTGCGGTCCAATTCCCCTGCGAGAACTTGCCCCGAATCCTTTTGAGTCGCTTCCACACCTCTGCTAAAGGGGTCTTCCCGTTAAGTGAAGACACGTATGCCCGCCAAGAAGAGCGGCGGGCGTGCTTCGAAATATACCTAGCACTAGCCCGACGAAATTCAGCGACAGTGAAATCGTTCGGGCGGCGCTTATAGCGCATGTAGGCATAACGCTTCTGTTTGAGGGCCGTCTCACACTCGGCCAACCACCATGGGAGTGGTCGGCGTGCAAAACGGCCAGACGTCCTAGGAATAGTAGTCAGGCCCACGGCGATGAGGTTGCAGGAGGAGAACTCAACGGCCTCATCTACCGACCTAAACTCCTCGACTGAGATAGAGAATTCAGTCATTTCCTGAAATGCAGGGCACCGCACCCGCGCCAAGCACCACCGAGGTGGGCTCTCAGGCGGCAGTTGCACTCAAAATGATATTTGAATGGGAAAATGATCACTACCATGGAGGTCATCAACCACCTCCCAATCAAAATCAGGCTGTGCATCCGAAGAGCACAAAGATAGGTCAAGCCAAGAAAATGAAGCGGTTCTCGGAGAGTGATGCGTAAACTCATCCACGTTTAGGACACCTATCTCAAGCATTCCGAACAGATCAGCAAGGACTTGTCCCCTGGGATTTATGGAGTAATCTCCCCAGAGAGGATGCCTGCCGTTCAGATCTCCAAGCAAGAGATAGGGCCTCGGCAACCGTGCCACTAAGCGGCGGAAGTCCCCCGCGTCAAAGTCAGCTGACGGTGGAATGTACGCAGAAATGATAGTATACCTCCTATCCAGGTGAAGCTGCACAGCCACTGCCTGAAAGGAGGTATCTAAAGAGAAAGGAAGAACGGAGATATCATGCCAGGTGTAAACCGCGCATCCCCCAGTCCGGTCATCCCGCAGTGGTGGGGTCGCAGGACCCTTATATCCCGGGAGGGCGGGCAGGGGGCACGCGACTAGCATGGTCTCCTGCAAAAATATAGCTAACGGGGAACGGGACGAGACGAGCCTCCGCAGCTCCTCCCAGTTAGCCCGGAGTCCACGGCAATTCCATTGAAGGAATATGCCTCCAGGCCTAGCTCATAGGAGACGCGGGGGCCGTCCTCGAAGTGAAGACCCTCACGGAAATGGCCGTACGCTTCCCGGGGGCAGAACCCCGGGCGCTGTTGGCCGGACAAAGCGCTGAAGGCGCTGTCGCCTTCGAGGACTTATTGGGGGAGGTTGGGCTCGCCATGCGAGTCTTTTCCTCCCTCCCCCTCGAAACCTTAGGCGGGCGTTGCGGCTTCGGAGGCGGGGGGGCCCTCTTTTGGAGGAACTACCGTCTCCGAGCCACTCGATCCACCTCGGGGCGTGGGCGAAGGAGCCGAAGCTCCTCTGTTGCTGTCCTCCTTTCGGGGGACAGCTTTAGGAACCCCCGAAGATGGCCTGGCGACCATCTTCAGGGGTGTTGCCTCCTGTGGGTCTAACGACTCGGTGGAGGCGCGTGGCCTTTTCGCCTTACGGGAAACGGTCAAGCTGGGGGAAGAGGGGGGAGCCCTGGTTTTAGCCCGGGCTGGGTGTGAACCCTTTTTGCCGCCAGCTTTACCAGGGGAGCGCCCAGGTTGGGTAGAGCCCGCAGAAGGGCTCCGAATGGGCGCGGAAACAACCGTGCTCGTTGGACTGGATGAGCCAGGAGCAGAGGGTGCCTTTCTAACTATTGAGGCATAGGACGTCCCAGGCAGAGCCGGGCGCGCCAGGACCAAGTCCTTAGCCTCGCGGAATGAGAGTCGATCCTGGGCCTGAACGGCCAGGATTTCTTTCTCAAGGAGATATGCACCACATTGCTTCAAAGAAGCGGGGTGCGACTCTATGTAATTGACACACTTGGCCACACACGATTTGGACTTATCGTGTGCGACCTTGGAGCAATTTACACAGACTTCGGGTGACCCCGACTTTGCACATCTACATGAGCGATTCGTATGGCCGAAGCGGTGACAGTAATAGCACCGCCGCGGAAGTGGCACGAATGCCTTCACGCGGTAGCGGTACCAACCGGCACGCACCGACTCAGGGAGCTTGTCACAGTCAAACGTGACAAAGAGTGTAGGGGTGGGTCTCAAGGCTCCTCCCTGTTTTCTCATCACACGTTCGACCTTTACCGCCCCATGGTCGGCCAGCTCTAGGGTGATTTCCTCTATAGAGTAGTCAACGAGTTCCCTCGCATAAACTACTCCTTTCACAAAATTCATGGTTGAGTGCGGCATCACACTCACAACGGTGCCATGAAGTGTCCGAAGAGCACTTATCTTGGCCGCCTCGGCGGGATTCGCCGCATTCGTCAGAAGGCTCCCGTCCGAGAAACGGGTCACCTTCGGCTCTCTACCAATTGCACTAGCAAATCCTCTCCTCTGATGGATCATGTTGCCCTTGGACAACATGGTGCCATCAGTAGAGCGAATAACGAGGAAGCGTTTGAAGCCAGCGGGCTCAAAAACGACAGGTAACCTCTGAATGAGGGGCCCCGATGTCAACGAGGCTCCGCCCTGTCCACTTTTGGTCTTAGTCAGGGGCTCCGCAACCGGGGAGGATGAGGGGCCGGATGTGCCGGTCTTGGCTTGGTCGCTTGCCAAAGTGGCAGCAGACCCATCCGACCCCACAGCCCCCGCGGATGGAGAGCCCCAAGTCTTCTTAGTCTTTTTCGTCCTTTTCTTTTTTGGAGAGACAGGCGGGGAATGAACCCGCTTCTCACCTCCGCCGGTAGAAGCCCCTAGGCCAGATGGACCGGCCTCAGCCAGGTCCTTCTCCAAAATGGAGAAGGTCCTGGTGGTCGCAGGGGTATCATCCGGAAGAGATCCCTCCCGTCCCTGTACTGCCTCAGAATTCCCAGCCGTTTGAGGAGGACCTTGCATAGGGGCGGATTCGGGTTCGGTGCTTGGCGCCGAGCTCAGATTCCCCCCCATGGAAAGCCCTACCGTCTGAGGCTGGGTTTCCTCAAGGACCATGTCTATCACAAGAGGGGCTTCCAGTTGGCCATCCCCACCCAGGACATCGCAGGTCCCCTTGGCAGCGTCACCAGTCTTTTGTGGGGAGGCACAGGCCTTGACCCCGGCAAGGTTCAAGATTCTTGCCAGCAGGTCTTTTGAGGGAAGTGACCGAAGGGTCCTGGCTTCCCTCTCCCCCCTAAGGAGGTTCGCCCTACCGAGCCGCTTCGATGGGGAGCGGCTTGCTAAGGGCTGCCTGCTGGCTTTCTTGGCAGTCCCCTTGGAAAGAAAAGAGGGGACTGCCGCTGGAAAAAGAGAGGTGCCCGAAAGCACCTCCAGAGAAGGGGGTGAGGGGGAGTCCCCTACACCCGTAAGCGAAGGAGAGGAGTAAGCCTTCTCTCCGGTTGAAGAGATATGGAGGGTCCCCTGCGCAAGCACAGGGGTGGGAACCTCCATTTTTTTCTGTGGAGCTGCCCGAGAGCAGCTCCGTCGTTTCTACAGGGGGAGTTAAAGGTTTTTTTTGGTTGGACTCATCATTGGGCATGGTGACCCTCTTTTTATTACGGGATGCAACCGCTATCACCTCTCGCAGTTGGCCGTACTGCAAGAGGTGCTTACAGGCCTGGCAGAGCCAGGCACCGCCATTTGGGACTACCCCTCCCGCCTGGTGGCCTGGCAGTCCATCGGCATGGCGGCTCCACCTTAGACGCGGCGTAAAAATGGATAGAATGTGAAGAGGAGAGGAAAAGGGATGTGAGGAAGGTATGGGTGGGGAAGAAGCAGGTTGTTTAAAAAAACCCATCCCGAACCGGAGCTCAGGGGTTAGGGAACATTGTCCCCTTTCCCCTCAGACCCGATCCGGGACGGTTGGCTTGACAAGAAGGTCAGCATCTACCCTGTGAAATTAGAGGCTGACCATTGAAAGTTGTGGGAGAGGTTGTATGAAAAGCGACGAAGTAGGGGAGAAATACAGGCTATCTGAAGGAAGGATGAGTGGCTAAGCTAGGGCCGGACGGAGCGCTGGATCCCGTCAGCACGGCGGCCAGGATGGCAAATCGCCGCGCCCCTTACGGGGGATGGGTAGGTTGAATGAGTCAGAGATGAGTGAGAAGTTTGATGGACCTTATAGAGTTGTGAGAGTTTGGGAAAATGGGGTGACCTATGTTTTGGAGAGTTTGAATGACGGTATGACTGAGAGAGTGTGGGCTCATCAGAGTCAGTAAGGAAATGGAGAGAACCTCCTGACTACCTGGTGAGCCATCCGGTGTATGGACTGTGTAGAGAGAGAGGTAAAGTGCATGATGATGAGATTGAATGTGATAGTATGGATCTGCCTGGGAAAGAGCTAGTCTTAGTCTTGAGGAGTAGAAAGCGTACAAAGAAGAGTGAAAGGAAGAATGCAAGTACAAATAAAAGTAAGTCCGAGCAGAGTCTTTCTGGTATGGGGGATCTTGAAAGGGAGATTGAGTTTTTGCGTAAACAGGTGAGTGATTTGGCTGGTATAAGTAGACGAGTGAGTGAGCTGCCTGTGCATGATTTTTCTGGTTTTGGGAACAGCATGAAGGATAGTGTGTTTGGGCTGAATGAACCTAGTGTGGCTGATTTTTCGGGTTTTATGAATGGTAAGGCTAAGGGTGAGTTTGATGTAGTGAATGATGAAGTAGCTGATTTTTCAGGTTTCTGGTGGGAACCAGTCGAAGGGGTTTCTGGTATGCCTGTTGAAAATACAAGGAATGTGAGTGACCGGTCTGTTTCGCAAGAGTGTACCTTGAGTTGGATGAGAGCTGTGAGTGAGGAGCTGATGAATGGGGGTATGAAGAGTGAAGGTTCTGAACGGAAGAGTATGAAAGAATTCTGTCGTGAGATGGGAGAACTGGTAATGAGGGCTAAGAGTATGGTTGACGAGATGATTAATAGTGACGATGAGACTGACAGGAAGACTGATGAACAACCCGGACTAATTGCTATGCGTAGCCACGGACCAGTAGACGAGTGTGAATGGGTGCAGAAGGGTGCGATTGAGTATAAAAGGTACTGTGAGTAAGGATTGAGAGTGTATTGTGAGTGACTGGTCGAATGGCTTAAGGAAGGAGGGGTGTGGTGGAGCGAATGTGAGTGTGTTATAAGGGGGGGCCATTCTCCCACCCTTTTTCCCAATACACTTGCCCTCCTTCTGTAAGAATGTGTGTGTGAGTGGGAATGGGTTTTTTATTATATTTTCTTTTGTACATATGTATTTGATTTCATGTTGTATGAATAAGGTTATTTAACATCTCATGTTTTTTTTTAATTAGCTACTAAATGTTAAAGATTTTATGAGACAGCGTTCAAGTACCAGAATAAAAAAAAAAGAACAAAACAAACAAAAACATTGCCTGCATTTTGCAAGAGCGACTGTAATGAAAACATTTTGGAGAAATTTAAAGAAAATTTTAAGAAGCCTTCTAATAATAGTTGGCGGCAGGCGCCATAAGACCCGCACGCCCAATTTTGTCACAAGAGTGACTGCCGACAAGATTTTCCCCCGGGGAGGCTGGCAAATCGTAAACCGTGGTACCACGTAAGAAAACTCCTCTTTTTGTTGTCTCTTGTTTTGTATTTGCTGACTCTTAGTATTAATATATATATTGTTGATTGATTGGGTTCCAAGATAGGATTGTTTTAGTGTGTGTATATATATATATATATATATATATATATATATAAATAGGCTCATTGGGTGCATATTTACCCATATTTTTGTAAATATTGTATTTTTTAGTTAGTAAAGGACTGTACATACAATACTTTTCATTCTCCTTAGATTTCTCACGTCCGGATTAGTGTAGGAAGCGGGTTGGATCGATTGGGGTTAGTCTAAATTTTTCGGCCCGCTACACCGTGTCCTGAATTGGTTTATTGACTCAGATTGCTTAGAGGTTGGCTACAGAGGGATTGGAATGAACTTTGCCAGCAAGCAACCCAAAGGAAGTTAGATTATAAGCGGCCCGCCCGGAAGGGAGGTGGACAAAACTTGGGAGCATTATGCTATTCTCCTACAGAGAGTATAAACTATGATTTATTATATATTTCAACAATTTGCCACGACAAGATCTAAAAACAAGAGGAAAATTCGCCTGAAATCACAAGAAGCCACGACTCTTCCTTACATGTGCTTGGTTCCTCATCACTCAATGGAAACAACAAATCTATCTAAACTAAGGACCAAGCTCTTACCTTAGCAGTAATTTCCCTCAAAACAGAGTCCCAGTGGTTAATTTTCTTCTGCACCAGGTGATCTATAAGTTCCCTTGTGTACTCGGAATACCTGCAAACAAATGCATATGGAGGTGGAAATAACATCGTCAATGAAAATCCCAAATATAAGAAAAAAAAACTAGCAAACGGGCTCGAGTTAGTTAACGAGAGCCTGGGCTCATGGTTGGAACTTGCTTTTCGAGATTAATAATATATCCCCTCTACCACTCTTTAGATTTGACAAATTATTTTTTCCTGCATACTTTATCCTCTTCACCTGTTTTATTTCTTACTTTTTTTTCATTTTGCTGTTCATCTACTGATTCTTTGTCTGGGAGAAAATATCCCTTTTGGTTACACCAGTTTCGTAGCTTTTTCCGTACACAAACAAACAACAAGGGTTGCACTACCGTTTACCCCTTCGTAGATGAAGCAAGCTTTTTTGCCATTCACTCACTTTCCAACATTGACACTGAGGACGAGATATGCGTGCGAGCGATTTCCAACGGCGAAGTAATCGACGGTTGTCAGGATTTCGATCCCATGGGGAAAATTTCCTTGTCTACCCACATGTTCCTGAAATGCAGCTGAACCTGCTCTTCTACATGGAATCTACAATAGAGACAAAATTGACTGAAATTAGGCAAAATATTTCCTGCAAAAATAAATACTGCTATATAAAAATGAGTATAGTTGGATCCAAATAATAGCTGTTGGCATTGGCATTTAACAATGCCGGAAGATGGAGGGAAAAAAACGAGATACTATAGATAGTTGTAGTCACACTAGTGCTGAAAAGTACCAAACCATGTTAAGGTCATTCAAGGCAGGTCAAATTTCTGGCTGATGTTTGGAATATTAAACATTGTACAAACGTGAAACTTGGTCCACTGAAATATCCTAGGTAGGTACGTACACAGTTAACATTTCAATCGTATTGATAAGATACAAAGTTATGTATTTTGATGTGCTTTCCAATGTGTCAGGTGTACGAAAATGCCCATTTAAGGTAATGAAACAAAGTATTATCGTAATATTACCATTTTATTGTAATAATGAAACATGCTAACGAAGAATAGCAGCAAGAGATATGAAACAAACACAATTAAATTGTTGGTGCTGTACTTTAATTATCTACGTAACTTCCTTGTTTAGAAATGAGATCAAACAGTCTTTTGTCCACAGAAGCTGTTAGCCGACTAATCTGGGAAGATGTTATGGTACCAGCAACTGTTTTGATCTTTTCTCACTGGGCATCCTTCGATGAAAACTGGATAACTCCTTCATACACTTTCCTTTTCATGATCGACCAGAACTGTTCGATAGGGTTTAGGTCATGAGAACAGGGAGGCCAAAGTTGCGAGGTACGAAATTGTAGCCTTAGCTGAATGCGAAAGAGCATTATCATGCATAAAAATCAATCGCCGTCGACGTGAGAGTGGCAGATCATATAACCATGCTGCAAAATGCTCCACCAGAAACGCGGTGTAGGAGATGCTGGTGAGTTTGACACCTTCTGGAACTCGAAAAGGCCTGACAAGTTTATTTCCTATGATTCCCGCCCCAAAATGACACCACCACCTCCTTGTTGATGCTGAATGCGATGCGGGCGAGAGGCTCCAAGAGGTACCCAAACTTTGGCCCATTCGTCAGGGCCATCCAGAGTAGCTCTGGCTTCATCCGCGAAGAGGAAATCTTGAAAATTGATCTTCATTTACTTCCGTGCCCAATCAATACGATTCTCTTTGTGATTCTTGCTCAGGATGGGTCTAGCGATGCAGTTAACACTTATGGCCGTCTCTTTAAGGATCCTACACCGGGTGCTTCTGGACAAAGGAGCAACTCCAGCACTTTCAAATATGGCAGCACTTGTGGTACCGAGGTCTTTTCTTACTTGTCTACCTATTTTTCGGACGTCATGGTGGGATACACTTCTTCTCGTACCTTTATGTTGCCTTGGTTCGGTGATGGGGTTTTCCACATACGCCTTCAATGTTCCTGTATCCCGACCAAGCGCTTGGGCTAATTCTCCGATAAGCCCTCTGCGAGGCCTGCAACAATCCGCGTCTTCTCTCTAGCTGTCAGGGGCATTTTCGTAAATCTGCAATAAAGCGTGACACAGTTGAAAGCACATCAAAATACATAACTCAACATAACTTTGTATCTTATCAATACGATTGAAATGTTAACTGCGTACGTACCTAGCTAGGATATTTCAGTGGACCAAGTTTCACGTTTGTACAATGTTTAATATTCAAAACATCAGCCAGAAATTTGACCTGCAATAAAGCGTGATACACAGTTTATGAAAGCAGGTTCCCACCAGAGCATCTCCGCCCATTTCATGTATATGTGGTTACATTAAGTCGCTTTCAATGACAGCCAACTGATACTGAGTGGCGGTATTTTGACTCACCATCAAGGATATCTTTATATGTGGCGGTGTTTGGGAGAGAGCATCCTCACAGGATCTATTCTTCTCCCACTACAAATTAAGAGCTTAAGCAGCTGATGGATAATGCTTGTTGTTATTAATTGCTGACCAGGAGCAGATGACCACTGCTCCCTTGGCCCACTTGGGCGATAAAGGAAAGAAAGCCTTTGATGCTACAGTCACTGCTGCAGGCCCCATCAACGTTGCCAAATATAAATGCGACCGCGCTTTCTGTGAGTCGTTCCTTATGGACCAGGTTAAGTGGAGCGAGGCTGTTGCATGCTGTCGAAACTTTATAGTACCCCCTGGGAGGAGGGAGCTGAGGAGAAAGGCAGAAAGTAGATGTGGGCGGAAGGAGGAGGAGGAGGAGACACTGAGTTTAATCATCAAGGAGGCCAGAAAAAAAAACATGGCTGTGCCCCTTGCGGATCTGATGGATAATGAAGCAGTGATAAAAAAAAGCAATTTACCTCTCGGTCAAAGAGTGCTACAATGAGCAAGCCAGTAGCGATTCGTTGAACAAATTCTGCTAGTTGATCGGGGTGATAGGCTCTGGCAAAGGCCCAACATAGGTAGCAAGCGGCATCCCTGCGTGGAAATGGAAGTTGACTCATTACCCCATCAATCAGCAGTCATTCGACAGGACAAAGATGGAGAAAATGTAAATAGGCCGTAGCAAAGCATATACATATGAGGAAAAAGAGGGCGATAGGGATAAAAGGCTTTAATCAAAACCATCCACTAAAACGCACAGATATGGATGCAAGAGACAACAAAGCCATCGATGCCATCCCACGCCACATCCTCGCAAAAAAATACTCGAAAACAAAGCCAAAATTCCTCTCCAATATACAAAAGGAAAAGGCTTCGCAACGCGGTCCCTCAAGGTGCAGCCCCCACCCTCTTCAACTTTTTCAAGCCCGGTGTAACCCTCCCTACTACCCGATCACAGGTGACTTATCCATCACACCTACAAACCACCTCCATTAGGCACAGCCTCTGGAAAATTAAACAGCTATCTACATCTCAAAAACTGGTTTACGATAAACAGAATGTCCACCCGCGACACACCACCCCTATAGTAACCACTGCCCATCTCATTCTACCTGAAGAGAAACAGAGCGGCGACAAATCCGCTCACTGGAATAAAACTGTCAGGGTCGCGGCTACCTTGGTTATCGGCCCATTTTACGAGACGTGCCGGAGGCTACTGTTTTATGCCCACAGCCAATTTATCCCTGGGTCTTTCCAATTTGGCTTATGACCACAGCAGTTGATTAAATTTGTTAAAACATTCGTCTGCATTCCCCAATCTTCATTTTCACTATTATTGACCCTGGGCCAAACACGGTCCACACTTATGACCAACTCTGCGGACGAGTACTCTGTGTGTGTAGATTTTCTTAGGTGTGCAAGTGTTTGGCATGTGGTCATTGTGTATCTAGTTCATGGTGGCAGTAGAGGAAGATGTGTATGCGAGTGAGGCTTGGAAGTTTAGCACCTCACAGATTCGCAAAGCTGAACAGTGTGTAACGTGGGAAGGTTGTCTCTTTGGGTTTGAGGTTTGGTGAAATGGTTTGACCACACAATACGAATGGCTATTTGTGTGTTTTTGTTTTGTTGTCTGAAAACGACCATAAAGCAAAAAAACAAAAGCAATAAGAAGGAAGCAAGCTCAGGCGTCAGGGGAAGGCAGCCTTCGCGAGGCACCGGAAAATGTGCTCAACAGCAGTAAAATAAAATGGAAGAGGCCAGACTCCTCCAAGAAGTCAAAGAGCCCAAAGTCTGTGTACATGAATCTGTCCCGAGTACATGGGACAAACGGTAGCGACCCCGCTTGTCCCGAGATCAGGACAGGTAAAGTGCGCGAAGATTCCCCAGACAACGATAGTCAACAAGAATGTGCCAAACAGACGGGGGAAAAAAGCAGGGAGGTAGGTCCACGGAAACGGTAGCGGCGCGATGACCCACAACTTTGAGATCGGCCGTCTCTCCTCTTCTTTGCCGGGCAGAGGGATGCCTGATTCTTGCCATGTGGACCATGTGGACCATGTGAGCAAGAGTGCAACACAGGTCTGGACATCCAGTGCTCATGTACTCTTTGGCGCCTTAATCGGTCAGCTCATTCTCGCAATCCTTACGTGTCCAGGAACACAACATAAGATAATCTCGAAATCCGCGGGGTTAGCAGCAATCGTGGTGTTGCAGATACCACGAACCAAACAGTGTTGAGAATCCAATGCCCCGAGAACACTCAAGGCACTTTGCGAGTTACTACAGAACACAATCCTGTGTCCGAACCGCGCACGATGCGTTCTGTCTCGTACTGAATGATGTTTTGCCACTAGCTCGGGCGAGAGCACAGATGCAGAGCCGAGTAGCGCTCAGCTGATTTAAAACTGAGGGGATACGGTGTGAAAGCCAAACCCCTCCTGTGATTAGGAGCCATCCGTGCACACTAGTACGGATCCAGCGTGGCACGAGGTGTGATCCAAAAAGGTCGAACATAATACTCCGGGCGCTGTGTAAGCTTGGGAACAGAAAGCGTAGGCTCCAGGGTGGCATCCTGGTCATGTTTTTGCAGAGCGTGCAGAGATCAGACGTTCTAGGAATAGTAGGTGGACCCAAAGCGATAAGGTAGATGGCGAAAAACTCAAAGGCCTCATCTTCCAATCTAAACTTCTCGACTGGAACAAAGAAATTAATCATCTCCAGAAATGCGGACCATCGTATTTCAGGCGGCAGCGATCCAGAAACTGATATTTGAATTGGAAAGTAATCACTAGCATGGAGGTCATTGACCACTTCTCACTCCAATTAACTGGTGCATACGGAGAGCACAAGGATAAGGGAAGGGATTGTTTGAGCGACTCCAAAATGGCAAATAGAAAGCCTCTTTGCCCCAAATAAATGGTAGGAGGGAAGCCCCTTAAACCAGTGGGTGGCGCTGTTGAATTAATAGCTCACCCCAATACCAGGGTTGGGCAAGGTTTCACCAACCGGAATGTAGTCTAAAATTTTGAGTGTTTAATAACACGCACAAAAATTCCCTAAGGTGAGACTAATATGATTATTTTTTTTTTAGGGGCTATCTGGCGACTGCCCACTTAGGCATAAGTCGCCGTAAACAAACAGCCTAGTTCTAGGCTACTTTAAAAGAATTTGAAAAGAAAACAATAAAAAGAAATAACAATTAGGAAGCAATAACAATAACAAAGCAATAACAATAACAAAACAATAACAAAAACAACAACTAAACCTAGTTAAATGGAAGGGAGAAGGCCAGCCTCCCCCAAAAAGTCAACAAGTCCACCAGTCAATATGCACGCACTCGCCCCGAGTACAAAGGACAGGCGGTAGCGACCCAGCCCATCCCGGTACCGGGACAGGTGTCGTGCGCGAAGATCACCCAGACTGGGACATTCGACAAGAGTGTGCCGAACAGTCTGAGGGACGACGCAGTCGTCGCAATAAGGCGCAGGCGAGAGCTCCATCATATAGCGATGCGTCACACGAGTGTGTCCGATACGGAGACGACAAAAAGCGACCTGAAGCCGTCGCGGCATTGGGGGGATAGGTCCATGGAAACAGTCGCGGCGCAATGACACGCAACTTTAAGTTACCTTCGACCGTCTCCCATCTTCTTTGCCAAGCAGTCCGAAGAGCTGCCCGTATTCCTGCCATGTAGTCGGAGTGAGGAAGAGCGAAACGCTGGTCCGTTCGCAGAGTCCTCACGGACTCTTTGGCGCACTCTTCGGCGCGATGATCCCAGCAATTCCTACATGTCCAGGAACCCAGCACAAGATAATCTCAACATCTGCCCGGCTCGCCAAAACCGTGGCGTAACAGATATCGCGAACCAGGGGATGCGGAGATTGCAATGCTACGAGAGCACTCAGGGCGCTTTGTGAGTCGCTATAGATCACAATCCGGTCTCCGAACCGGGCACGTCATATAATCTCCCATACCGAGTTGTGTATTGCCACCAGCTCGGCCGTGAAGACCGACGCAGCGCCTGGCAGAGTCCCGCTGACTTCAAACAGAGGGGATACAGCGTGGAAGCCGATCCCCTCTTGGGAATTGGAGCCATCCGTATACACTGAAACGGTTCCAGCGTGACACGAGGTGTGCTCCAAAAAGGTCGAACACAATACTCCCGGCGCCGTACAAGCTTTGGGAGCAGAGGCGTGGCATAGCCAAATGTGGTACCCTCCAGGGTGGCGTCCTGGGCAGAACCATGGGCGCCACCGGCCCGAGAGCTATATCTACCTCTCGACGGAGTTTCCTGGCCCTAAACCCAAATAGATTAGGGTATGACTGGCGTCTCTCGGCGTCATAGGCACCATCGAGAACAGCTACGAATGCAGTGAAAGCTGTTGGCGACTGAGGGAGGCGCCGGGCTCACGCGTACAGGCGAGTGATGAACTGCAAGCGGCGCAGAGCGAGTGGCATCTCCTCAGCATCGACCAACAGGCTCTCAATGGGGAAAGTGCGGAAGGCACCAGTCGCAAGGCGAAGGCCGGTGTGGTGGATCGAATCCACCTTCCGCAATAAACGCTCGGCTGCGGATGCATAAAACTCGTAACCGTAGTCGAGGTTCGAACGAACACAGGATCGATAAAAAAGTAAGATAGTAACCCTATCAGCACCCCAAGTACTGAACGTCACGGAATGGAGAATATCCATAGCGCGGGTACAAGAGCCCATAGGGCTGCGAATATGAGCTTCCCAGGTGAGGCGTCGGTCGAATACAAAACCAAGGAAACGGTGCGACTCAACCACATCCAGGCGCACCCCATTAAGAAACAAATCTGGGTCAGGGTGCAACCGTGGAGGGCTGCAGAAGTGCACCACCTTAGTCTTGGCTAAAGAAAACCGAAACCTGTGCGCTTGGGCATGGCGAGAGACGCGATTCAATGCCTGTTGGAGTCGCCCTCCCAGAGTTAGCATCTGGGCCGCGCCAAAAGAGATTGAAAGGTCATCCACGTAGAGCGTAGCGAGAACAACATCTGGCAGCACCGAGGTGATGCCGTTGATGATCAGGGCAAAGAAAGTGACACTGAGGACACTTCCCTGCGGGACACCCTCTTCCTGCTCCTTTGGGCTGGAGAGGGCTTCCCCCACCCGTATGCGAAATCGACGATCTCGAAAAAATTCAGATATAAATATTGGGAGGCGTCCCCTCTCCCCCATTGTGTGGAGAGTCTCCATGATACCGTATCGCCATGCGGTATCATAGGCCTTCTGCAGATCGAAAAACACCGTGGCGTAGTGCGGTATACGAAGGAAAGCCTCGAAGACGGTATTTTCCAGTCGGAGCAGAGCACCTGAAGTGGAGTGGAACTTGCGGAAGCCGCACTGTGCACAAGACAGATGGCCTCCGCTGTGCAGGAAAAAGGCTAGTCTAACATTTACCAATTTCTCCATCAACTTGCACACGTAAGAGGTTAGAGAGATTAGGCGGAAACCGGTCGGAGTAGAGTGGTCTCTCCCCGGCTAGCGAAAGGCGAACACAGTAGCGATTCGCCAGGAATCTGGGAGATGACCCACCACCCAGATCCTGTTGAACAAATCTAAGAGAAAGGCCAAGCCTCGCTCACCCAGGTGTCGAAGCATGGCGTACGGGACATCGTCCGGACCATGGGCGGTGTCCGCGCACGAAGCAAGATCGAGCGGAAATCACTCACAGTAAACCTGTCGTTGAAGGGATCTCCGCCTCTGGAGGTAAAGTCAAGCCGGCGGCCTTCCGCGACAACACGACGTGCATTGAATGATTGGAGGAGCAGCATCCCGACTAGGGAATGCGGAAAAAGCGGTCGCTAAGGATTCCGCCAAGGACGCGGGGTCCGAGATTGCGGTCCCATTCTCCTGGAGAACGGTAAGGGGGTCCTGCGAGAACTTGCCCCGAATCCTTTTGACTCACTTCCACACATCTGCTAAAGAGGTCTTCCCGTTAAGTTAAGACACGTATGCCCGCCAAGAAGAGTGGCGGGCGTGCTTCGAAATATACCGGAACTTAGCCCTAGCCCGACGAAATTCAGCGACAGTGAAATCGTTTGAGCAGCGCTTATAGCGCATGTAGGCATAACGCTTCTGTTTGAGGGCCGTCTCATCCTCGCCGACCACCATGGGAGTGGTCGGCGTGCAAAACGGCCAGACGTCCTAGGAATAGTAGTCAGGCTCACGGCGATGAGGTTGCCGGAGAAGAACTCAACGGCCTCATCTACCGACCTAAACTCCTCGACTGAGATAGAGAATTCAGTCATTTCCTGAAATGCAGGCCACCACGCCCCCGCCAAGCACCACCGAGGTGGGCACTCAGGCGGCAGTTGCCCTCAAAATGATATTTGAATGGGAAAGTGATCACTACCATGCAGGTCATCGACCACTTCCCAATCAAAATCAGGCTGTGCATCCGAAGAGCAAAGATAGGTCAAGGCAAGAAAATGAAGCGGTTCTCGGACAGTGATGCATAAACTCATCCACGTTTAGGACACCTATCTCAAGCTCTTCGATCAGATCGGCAAGGACTTGTCCCCTGGGATTTATTGAGTAATCTCCCCAGAGAGGATGCCTGCTATTCAGATCTCCAAGCAAGAGATAGGGCCTCGGCAACCGTGCCACGACACGGCCGAAGTCCCCCGCGTCGAAGTCAGCTGATGGTGGAATGTACGCAGAAATGATAGTATACATCCTATCCAGGTGCAGCTGCACAGCCACTGCCTGAAAGGAGGTATCTAAAGAGAAAGGAAGGACGGAGACATCATGCCGGGTGTAAACCGCGCATCCCCCAGCCCGGCCATCCCGTGGTGGTGGGGTCGCCAGACCCTTATACCCCGGTAGGGAGGGCAGGGGTCACGCACCTAGCATGGTCTCCTGCAAAACGATAGCTAACGGGGAACGGGACGAGACGAGCCTCCGCAGCTCTTCTCAGTTGGCCCGGAGTCCACGGCAATTCCTTTGAAGGAATATGCCCTCCAGGCCTAGCTCGGAGGAGACGCGGGGGCCCTCCTCGAACAGAACACCCTCACGGGAATGGCCGCACGCTTCCCGGAAGCAGAACCCCGGGCGCTGTTGGCCGGACAAAGCGCTGAACGCGCTGTCGCCTTCGAAGACTTATTGGGGGAGGTTGGGCTCGCCATGCGAGTCTTTTCCTCCCTCCGCCTCGAAACCTTAGGCGGGTGTTGCGGCTTCGGAGGCGGGGGGCCTTCTTTTCGAGGAACCACCGTCTCCGAGCCACTCGCACCACCTCTAGGCGTGGGCGAAGGAGCCGAAGCTCCTTTGTTGCTGTCCTCCTTTCGGGGGACAGCTTTAAGAACCCCGTAAGATGGCCTGGCGACCAGCTTGAAGGGTGCTGCCCCCTGTGAGTCTAACGACTCGGTGGAGGCGCATGGCCGTTTCGCCTTACGGGAAACGGTCAAGCTGGGAAAAGAGGGGGAAGCCCTGGTTTTAGCCGGGGCTGGGTAGGAACCCTTTTTGCCGCCAGCTTTACCAGGGAAGCGCCCAGGTTGAGTAGAGCCCGCAGAAGGGCTCCGAATGGGGGCGGAAACAACCGTGCTCGTTGGCCTGGATGGGCCAGGGGCAGAGGGTGCCTTTCTAACTATTGAGGCATATGATATCCCAGGCAGAGCCGGGCGCACCAGGACCAAGTCCTTAGCCTCGCGGAATGAGATTCGATCCTGGGCCTGAACGGCCAGGATTTCTTTCTCGAGGAGATATGCACCACATTGCTTCGAAGCAGCGGGGTGCGGCTCTCCGCAATTGAAACCAGAGGGAGAGGTGACGCCCCCTTGTCGCGGGAAGAGAGCTTGTGTGGACCTTTGACTTTTCGAGCTATGTCGGCGGGGGTACCTCTTCTGGGTACCCCTGGCAGGGCTGCCCTTGTCGATTTGGTCGGAAACGAGGTTCCAGACTAAGTGCGTCATTCTTTCCTTTTTTCTACTCTATCATTCTCTTTTTTTTTACTTTTATCCTATTTCCCACTTATACAAAAACAAAAAAAAACAAAAAAGGCCTACTCCTATCATGTTACTATTTCCCTTTTTTCCCTCTATCTACATATAAGGACCTGGCAGCTACCTCACGCGTCAGAAGAGAGGCTTTGGAACTTCTATAAACAACGCCAATCGACGCTCACTGGTTTCGAGAGACTAGGACTAGAGGTGTCCTAGGCGTTGGGGTACGATGAATGGGATGAGGGTAGTGCCCCGTTAACCCCTTTCCTGGCGCGTAATTATTGACCGTTCCCAGTGCCCGTTGACGGGTGCTTCTGGTAGCATTGGTCCGAGGTGACGGCCCTTTGTTCCCATGTTGGTTGCCAGGCCAATAAAAAGCCTTGGGTCGAGTTCCTTGGTGTGGCGGGATATCCATTGAACGCTACTCCGAGATCCTGGCCGTTGTGAAGGGAACTAGTAGGAGTTTAGTAAGGGGCGTGCTTCGTTGTTGTTCACCTGGTGACAAATCGATGGCCCCTTCGGGGACCGTCTGTGCTGAATGAGGGGAGCCACGGCACGCCGAGGCTTGACGACTCGGTTGGACGAACAGCAGCACATGGAGAGTGCCTTCTGGAAGACTCCGAAACGACTCCGATCAATAGGCGGGAACGACTCAGGCGGGGAGAACTCACCAACCCCCTTTTTATATATTGATTGGTCACAAGCTTAAGAAATAGAGTGTTCAAAATGGCAGGCAAGAAAGGTCCAGCAGCGCTAAAATTCAAGTGTGCCACTGTATGCACCACTTGCATTTTAAAGAAGGAAGTGGAGGAAGTAGTCGCCTAATACAGAGAAAGAACTACAGACCTAGAACAGAAAATCGAGAGGCTCAAGGAGGAGCACTCACACCAGATCCGCAGGCTCGAAGAGAAGTTAAATGAGCTCTCGAGTCCTGTGGCAAACACCACCTCTGCAGAGAGGCCGGGCCCGAATGTGGCAGAGACGCCAAAAGAAAAAAAGATGAAAAAGGGAAAGAAGAAATAGGAAGAGAGAGAAATAGAAGAAGAAAAGGTAGAAGAAGTTAATGAAAAGGATGAAAAGGGGGAAAAGATGATAGAGAAGAAGAAGAATAAGAGGAAGAAGAAAAAAGAAAAGCCTGAAAAGACCATGACGGGGAAGAGAGAGGAATCGGAGAGCTTGCCTCAGAAAATAAAGAATCCGAGCTCAGCAGGCAAATGTGCCAGGGTCATCCTTGTGGGTGATTCCCAGGCACGGGACCTGCAGCCCCTGCTAGCGGCCCGCCTTCGCACAAGCGTTAAGGTAAGCTGCCTGCCAGGATGTGGTAACCACCACATAAGATTAGAGGCTGAGAAATCACAGATTTCTGAGAGCTCAGTCGTTGCTCTGATGGTCAGTGTAAACGACCTCTACCTGAGAGGAGGTAGGGTAGGCCCTACAGATAAAATCCTCCACACGGTCATGGGTGCCGTGGACGACTGTGGGCTGAAAACCCGCAAGCGCGTGGTAGTCGGGATGCTCCCGAGGAGAGGTCCAACACGGACCGCTCACTCGATGAATGTCTCTTTAAACCGGCGCCTGGCAGATGTGTACAGCAGAGGGGGTCTTTTTTGTGGACCCGTACAGCACCTTTTATGGTAGAAATGATCTCTACCAAAGGAATGGGGTACATCTTTCCTTTAAAGGAAAGGCCTTTCTGTCGAACATGATCCAGGATGTCGTAGAGAGGACCGAAAGGAGTATCCGGCCCAGAGTGAGGGCGGACGTACGCCAGTACGCCCGTGTCACTCCAGGAACGACCTTCTCAGAGGTCGCAACAAACAAGCCGGGAAACGGAAGAGCGTAGGGAGTCCTACAGTCGGGGACTCCCTGAAAGTTCTTCTGTTCAATGCGAGGTCAATCAGGAACAAGTTTCCTGAGCTCCGTGGCCTCGTAGCGACGGAAGAACCCGAAATGGTAGCCATAACAGAATCGTGGATAAAAACCTCAAACCGAGACTTTGAAGGCGAATTCATGGTTCCTGGCTACCAACTCTTCCACAAAGATAGGCCAGACAGAGAGGGTGGCGGTGTAATGTTGTATGTCAAGGATACAATCAAATCTACGAACTCCAACATTATATCAGATCACGAGCTCCTAGGCGTTGACCTAGAGATAGGTCCTGTCAGATACAGGACCCTGGTGCTTTACAGACCCCCTTCCCAACCCGTTGAGAAGGACAAGGAACTGTACCAGCTCCTGGGTGAGCTTGTTCAAGGCAGAGTGTGCATCGTTATGGGCGACTTCAACAGACAAGTTGACTGGGAAACCAGAGCAGCCTATGGTGAGAGCGCGCTACTCCTGGAGTTCGCCAACAACGAGTTCCTTACTCAATGGGTCAGAGAACCGACGAGAGGAGACAATATCCTCGACTTGGTCTTCACCTCTGAGGATGATATCGTTGAGGATGTCTCTGTAGGCGAAGAGCTCGGTGGCAGTGATCACCAGCTAGTTAGATTTACCGTCAAGATCCCGAAGGTAAGGTCTGTTGCCAGTCAATCAAGGAAACTTGACTTGAGAAGAGCAGACTTTGCAAGCCTTCGTGCTGGGCTGACTGATGTAAGGCTAGCGGTATGCAAAGAGGTTGAGGATTCGTGGAACAATTTCAAAAATAAGTTCATGAGTCTTCAATCAAGTTGCATCCCTCTGAAATGCCTCCGTCGGTCTTCTGTTCAACCAAAGTGGTTTAATCGAGAAATTGGCCAACTGCTTCGGGAGAAGAGAAATGCGTTCCGGCGATCCAAGATCTCGGGTGCCTTTGACGAGTACCGGAGGCTAGCCAGGAGAGTGAAGTCCAGCATAAGGGCGGCTAAGCGTACTGAGGAACTCTGAGTGGCGAGACTCTGCAAGGGGAATGCCAAGGAGTTCTTCGGCTATGTAAATAGCCGTAAACCAATCCATCGTAGGATTGGGCCCTTAGTGGACGAGGAGGGTGCATTAACTCACTCAGATGCAGAAAATGCTAACCTTCTCAATGACTACTTCTCCTCAGTGTTTACTAAAGAGTGTGGTCCCATCCCCCAGCCCACGTATTCCTACTCGGAGGAAAAGCTGGAGGCAATGGACTTCACCGAAGGAGAAATAAAGAAAAAGATCGCTGACCTAAAGACGAATAAGTCCCCTGGACCGGACGGGTTTCTACCCAAGGTGTTGAAGGAAGTGTGCGATGAAGTATCACGACATCTGTGCACTATCTTTAACATGTCAATCCGGACCGGATGCGTTCCTAGAGACTGGCGTGAAGTGGAGGTGACTCCGATCTTCAAGAAAGGAGACCCCAGCCATCTGTCAAACTACCGACCTATCAGTCTGACTTCGATAGTCGGTAAACTCATGGAAAGCATCATGGTGGACAAAATGACGTCGTATTTAGAGTCAAACCTGCTACTGAGGAGTTCCCAGCACGGCTTCCGAAGGCAACGGTCATGCCTGACGAACCTTGTGGAATTCTTCCACTTCGTTTTCAGTGAGCAAGATCGGGACAAGGCAGTGGATGTGGTTTACTTACACTTTCAGAAAGCCTTTGATAAGGTACCACACCGCCGCCTTCTCCGGAAAGTGCGAGCGCTGGGCATAGACGGAAAAGTAGCCGGCTGGATCGAGAACTGGCTAAGTGGCAGACGGCAACGGGTGGTGGTAAATGGACAGGCTTCTGAGTGGGTGCCCGTTACTAGCGGGGTGCCTCAAGGTTCTGTCCTGGGACCACTACTATTCATCATCTACGTCGACATGGACGGTGACATGGTTGCCAAGATTTCCAAATTTGCCGACGATACCAAGCTTGGTATGAACGTTGCAAAGGATGGAAATATTGCCCGCCTGCAGGAAGATCTTGTGAAGATTGGTGAGTTGTCGGACACGTGGCAAATGCCTTTTAACGTGAACAAATGCAAAGTAATGCATATCGGCCACAGAAACCCCCAATCTCATTATATCCTTAAGGGCACTGCTCTTGAATCGAGTGACACTGAGAAGGACTTGGGTGTTACTATCACTAGCAACCTCAAGTTCTCGAAACAGTGCATCGAGGGAGAGAAGAAAGCCTAAAGGATGTTAGGCTACATAAAGCGCCAGTTTGGATACCGCAACAAGGAGATAGTACTTTGTCTGTACAACTCCCTCGTTCGGCCGCATCTGGAGTATGCCGTACAATTTTGGAGTCCATCATTTCGAAAGGACATCGCAAGGTTGGAACGCGTACAAGCTAGGGCAACCAAACTGATTCCCTCTATCCGACATAAAAGTTATGAGGATAGACTAGGGGAATTAGATCTGTTCTCGCTGAAAACCCGTAGACTGCGTGGTCAGCTCATCGAAGTTTTCAAAATGCTTCGAGGGTTCGACAATGTTGACTACCGGGATATTTTCACACTGAGTGAGAACAGAACGCACAATCACGGCTTCAAACTTGAACTGAAGCGTTACAACCACAATATGTGTGGAAATTTTTTCACCTACAGTATTTGCGGTAAGTGGAACGCACTTCCAGTGGAAGTTGTCAACAGTGAATCTGTTGACCAGTTCAAGTCAAGACTAGACAAAGTCTTGAAAAGTGGCCGTTTAGGGACGCAAAACAATTGAGCAGCCATGTGCCTGCTCGATTGCTAGTCCAAAGGTACCCTCTTTGAATGGACCGTAAGGTCTCCTAGGGTACTTCCTTTCCTTGTTACTCCTTGTTACATGATTTAGACTTATCGTGTGTGGCCTTGGAGCAATTTACACAGACTTTGTGTGACCCCGATTTTGCACGTCTACAAGAACGATTCGTATGGCCGAAGCGGTGACAGTAATAGCACCGTCGTGGCCGTGGCACGAATGCCTTCACGCGGTAGCGGTACCAACCAGCACGCACCGACTCCGGGAGCTTGTCACAGTCGAACGTGACGAAGAGTGTAGGGGTGGGTCTCGAGGCCCCTCACTGTTTGCTCATCACATGTTCGACCTTGACCGCCCCATGGTCGGCCAGCTCTAAGGTGATGTCCTCAATGGAGTAGTAAACAAGTTCCCTCGCATAAACTACTCCTTTCACAAAGTTCATGGTAGAGTGCGGCGTCACACTCACCGGGGCGCCATGAAGTGTCCGAAGAGCACTTATCTTGGCCGCCTGAGCGGGATTTGACGCATTCGCCAGAAGGCTCCCGTCCGAGAAACGGGTCACCTTCGGCTCTCTACCAATTGCACTAGCTAATCCTTGTCTCAGATGGATCATGTTGCCCTTGGCCAACATGGTGCCATCAGTGGATTGAATAAAGAGGAAGCGTTTGAAGCCAGCGGGCTCGAAAACGCCAGGTAATCTTTGAATGAGGGGCCCTGATGTCATCGAGGCTCCGCCCTGTGCACTTTTGGTCTTAGTCAGGGGCTCCGCAACCAGGGGAGGAAAGAAGGGCCGGATGTGCCGATCTTGGCTTGGTCGCTTGCCAAAGTGGCAGCAGACCCATCCGTCCCCGTAGCCCCCGAGGATGGAGAGGAGCCCCAAGTCTTCTTTTTCTATTTCTTTTTTGGAGAGGAGGGCGGGGAATGAACCCGCTTCTCACCTCCGCCAGAAGGAGCCCCCAGGCCAAATGGACCGGCCTCAGCCAGGTCCTTCTCCGAAATGGAGAAGGTCAGGTGGTCGCAGGGGCACCGGTTCGAAGAGATCCCTTCCCTCCTTGTACTACATCGGAGGCCCCAGCCGTTTGAGGAGGACCTTGCATAGGGACAGATTCGGGTTCGGTGCTTGGCGCCGAGCCCGGATTCTCCCCCATGGAAGGCCCTACCGTCAGAGGATGGGTTTCGTCAAAGACCATGTCTATCACAGGAGGAGCCTCCAGTTGGCCATCCCCTCCAGGACATCACAGGTCCCCTTGGCAGTGTCACCAGTCTTGTGTGGGAAGGCACAGGCCTTGACCCCACCAAGGTTTAATATTCTTGCCAGCAGGTCTTTTAAGAGAAGCGACCGAAGGGGCCTGGCTTCCCTCTCCCCCCTAAGGGGGTTTGCCCTACCGAGCCACTTCGATGTAGAGCGGCTGGTAAGGGCTGCCTGCTGGCTTTCTTGGCAGTCCCCTTGGAAAGAACAGAGGGGACTGCCGCTGGAAAGAGGGAGGTGCCCGAAAGCACCTCCAGAGAAGGGGGTGAGGGGGAGTCCCCTACACCCGTAGGCGAAGGAGAGGAGTGAGCCTCCTCTCCGGTTATAGACATATTGAGTGTCCCCTGCGCCAGCACAAGGCGGGGGGAACCTCGATTTTTTCGGTGGAGCTGCCCGAGGGTGGCTCCGTTGATGTTACACGGGAAGTTGGGGGTGGGTTTTTTTTTATATTCATCATTGGGCATGGTCACCCTATTTGTATCACGGGACGCAATCGCGCATCACCTCTCGCAGTAGCCCGCACTGCAAGAGGTGCTTACAGGCCCGACAGAGCCAGGTGCCGCCATTTGGGACCACCCCTCCCGCCTGGTGGCCTGGCGGCTCCACCTTGGACACGGCGTAAAAAAGATAGATTGTGAAGAGGAGAGGAAAAGGGATGTGAGGAAGGTATGGGTGGGGATGAAGCAGGTTGTTAAAAAAACACCCACCCCTCAGCCCCGATCCGGGACGGTTGGCTGAGAAGAAGGTCAGCATCTACCCTGTGAAATTAAAGGCTGACCAGAGAAAGTTGTGGGAGAGTTTGTATGAAAAGCAAGGAAACAAGTGTTTTGAAGGAAGAAGAAGAGGCTAAGCTGGGTTCGGACGGGGTGCTGAGTCCCGTCAGCAAAGACTAATGAGAAAAGGAAAGGGAATTCATGGGCTATATCATGGTGCATACCAGAATTTGTCCAATGAACTGGTCGATCCCCAGAGATTGCAGCTCCTAACTGAGCAACCAGAGAGGCAGGGCGAGAGGGCGGATTTCCTTAATAGACCATACTAATCGCCGACAGGAAGGCCAAAATCTGAAGATCTGTTGTGGTAGATCCATCCAGAGACGGGAGTGAGACTTTTCATCGGCCTGGAAGTTAACGAGGCACTAAAGCCCACCCGCCATATTAAGTGCAGCCTCATGCAGCTGAAAATGGCCGCATAGAGGTGGTCAACCAATCACCGGAAGAGATTGGGGCAAAAACCAATCTTCCCATTAATCATGGCCTAACGCCCATGACCCCTCAAGTTCTGGTCTCTTGCGACCTGCAGGCACTAGAGGGTGTTGTTTATAGAAGCTCAAAAGCCTCTCTCCTGACATGGCATGAGGTCGCTGTTCAGGTTCCTAATTCAAGACAAAGGGTTGAGGGGATAGTTGCAGAAAACAAGGGGCTTCTTACTCAAGACGGGTTTATGAGCAGCTTATCCAGGTAACAAGTGCCATAGGCAACAGAGGGTACTCAAGGTACTCCCCTGTAGGGAGGGAGAGGTGGAGAGTTGGTACAGAAAGTAGATTTTTAGGAGATGCTAAGCTTAGGCTAGATGGGGTGCTGTGTCCCATCAGCACAGTGGCCAGGAAAATGCATAGCTGTGTCCCTTATAGGGGTGAATATTAAATATTTTGTTAAAAAGAATGTGTATGGGAACTGCATTGAATGCTTTAAAGGTACATACTGTTGCCATGATAGTCATATGTGGTAGTGTGGATTTATTAAAGCTTGTTTGCATGGTAAGGTGCCACCTGAGTACAATGGGTGTAATCCTATTTTTCCATGCCCCGATAGATCCAATTAAAGATAAAAAGAAGGCGTGAAGCCCTTTAAGAAGACACGATATTATAAATAGTATAACTCTTGAAAACATCAAAACATTGGTTATAGTTTTAGGACCTCTATATTAGTGTTTAATTTTAAGATCCCTGCTCACCAGCTAACAATGGCACAACTGGCGAATAGCCCCTACATACGATTGCAGACTTAACAAACCTTATGTTAGAGCCGACGGAGCACTGTCCTTTCAACTCATCATAAACGAGGGCCTTCTGGAGGACGGGCATCACATCCGGAAGCCGCTCAGGTAGCAGCAACCCTCGTCTTGCTGACAAAAAAAAAAAGATCAGCATCACAGAAATGAACGCTAACAAAAGATCTCCCAAGGTTGTAAATGAGTCACCCTCGATATAAACAAGGGATCTTGACTTAATCATGGCAGTGTCATACCTAAGGATACAACAGTTGAGTGCTAAAATGCATTAATGCCATAGGGTGGGAAAAGACGTCAAAATACCATCATAATGAAAGATGTATGTTTAAGTTAGAAGGCGATTAAATGTGAATACAACCTATGGGAGAAATTGGGAGGAGACTGTTGGGAGCGCCTCTTGTATGATAATCACATATGAATTAATTATTGATAACTAAAAGCGAGCGCCTGCACATACCAAGTTCTGCCAGAGCCAAACATCCACCGTGCCAAGCTTTTTCAGACTCTCTAATTGAGAAGAATTGCAATATTTCATTCAAGACATCGTCGGCAAGTGACTGCGGTAATCTTTCGGTGACCCTTCCAATACCTTTGGCGGCGGACCATCTGAAGGAGAGAGTGGGCCACATATCAAGATACCATTCACCACAGAGTACTTGGATAGAGCATAACTAAGGACATAAAAAAAATATCCTAATTATCTAAGTCAAAACTTTCTTTGTTATCCCTTCGGCCTCATCCTCAGATATGCAGTGTTGGGCGGTATAACTATTTGCATATAATTGCTCCATAATCTATATCTATGTACAGTGCCCGCGTAAAGTATCCAATCACCCTCAAAATTTGTATCTTTAACATAAAAAACATGATTAAGATTGATTAGGTAACCTTATATTAGTATTTTGTCAACTTTCCTTTGGAGTTGATGACTTGTTGTAGACACTTCGGCATGGATTTGATCAAGTTTTGACAAACTTCCACTGATATTTCATTGCACCATACCTTTATGATAGCCTCCTTTATTTTTCTGACAGAGCCAGTGTCTTGGACTTCAACCATATTTTTTATTATAAGCCATAAATTTTCTATGGGACTGAGATCTGGGCTGTTACCAGGCCAATCCAAAATATTAAATTTATTGTCAGTAAGCCATTTTGTCATAATTATAGCCTTGTGACAAGGTGCGCCATCATGCATGAATGTTTCTGTCTTAGGGATTGTCATTACCACTGGAAGTTTCTCCTGTAACATTGCTAAATACCGTGCACCATTCAGTTGTGTTCTTAGGAAGGAAATATATAAATCCTATCCCTTGGAAACTGAAACAACCCCAGATCATCTCACTTGGATGGTGTTTCATTGACTTTTGGGTATATTTAGGGTTCATTATATTTGAGTCAATGGGCCGACGAACCTTTTTTGGGAGAGCTTCTGAATGTTAAAAATGTTGACTCATTGCTGAATAAAACTTTTTCCCACTCCTCAACAGTCCAATAAATGTTTGTTACGCATTTTTTCATTAATGAATGGTCCCTTTGCAGTATGGTGAGATGGTAAAACAAGTTATTTTGTAGCCCCTCCTGGATAGTTCGTTCAGAAACATCAGATAATAAATTATTTGTATTAAATTTTAGTTCTTTCGCAGTTATTGTTGGATTATTCACTACTAAACGCTTCATGATGTATGTTCGCAAATTGGATATAATAATCAGTCTTCCAGATCGTTTTTTAGGTACTGGCATAGATAGGCTAACATTGTTTCTAGCACATGAAACCCAGAAATTAACAGTACTTTGGTTTATGCTTAATTCATTAGCTATCTGTCTCTGAGATTTCCCAAATTTATGAAGAGCAACCTTTTTTTTGTAAATTTTAAGAGCCCATCTGGCGACTGCTTACTTGGGCATAAGTCGCCGTATTCACCACTGCTTACTACTAGGCTACTTTAAAATAGCAACATGAAATAAAAAAACAGCAACAATAAAATAAAAAAGGAAGAAGGTACGAGGCAGGAAGCAAGCTCCAGGGTCGGGAGGAGGTCCCCCCCCCCAACGCGGCGCAGGAAAGTGCAACCAACAAAGACAACAGAAAAAAGTTAAAAAAGGGAAGAAGGCCGGCCTTCCAAAGAGTCAAGTCCACTAGTCAATGTGCACGAACTCGTCCCGAGTAAAAGGGAGAGGCGGTAGCGACCCCGCCCATCCTGGTACCGGGACAGGTAACGTGCGCGAAGATCGCGCAGACTGGGACATTCAACAAGAATGTGCCGAACAGTCTGGGTATAACGCAGTCTTCACAGTAGGGCGCAGGCGAGCGCTCCATCAAATGGCGGTGCGTCGCGCGAGTGTGTCGAATTCGGAGACGACAGAAAGCAACCTGAAACTTTCGCGGCATTGCGGGGGATAGGTCCATGGGAACAGTCGCGGCGTAATGGCACGCAACTTTAAGTTACCCTCGACCGTCTCCCATCTTCTTTGTCAAGCAACCCGGAGAGCTGCCTGTATTCGTGCCATGTAGTCGGTGTGAGGAAGAGCGAAACGCCAGTCCGGTCGC
This sequence comes from Ceratothoa steindachneri, assembly GCA_963969495.1. NCBI lineage: Eukaryota > Metazoa > Arthropoda > Malacostraca > Isopoda > Cymothoidae > Ceratothoa > Ceratothoa steindachneri. Next base: position 85,956,579 of record OZ018329.1, read on the forward strand.
CGTCCTCGCGGACTCTTTGGCGCCCTTTGAAGAGCAACAATAGCACCTCGACAATCCCTCTTGAAGAATCATGGCAAATGAATTTTCATTTTTTTCTGATAAGAAAATCTTCCTGTTCGATCTGGGCATCAAACAAGAACGACTGGGATTTTTTTTTGTTGTCGGTTTTTTTTTTGAGAGCCCATCTGTCGACTGCCTACCTGGGTAAAAGTCACCGTATTCACGCTAGAGGATACTAGTAGGCTAGATTAAAAAGCAAATAACAATATGTAAATAATAAATAAAGATAAAAAAAAAGAGAAAAAATTTGCACAGGCAAAAAAAGAAGAAAAAAAACAACAATTAAAAAAAGAAAAGAAAGCAAAAAGGTGACAAGATTGATTGATTATTGGTTGTTTAAGGGCTACGCAACTTCAACCAAGTTATTGACGCCCGTAAGGAAAGGGGATGTGAGGAAGGTATGGGTGGGGATAAAGCAGGTTGCTAAAAAACCCACCATCCCGGACCGGAGCTCAAGGGTTAGGGAACATTGTCCCCTCTTCCCCCAGGCCCAATCCCGGATAGTTGGCTGTGAAGAAGGTCAGCATCTACCCTGTGAAATTAGAAGCTGACCAGAGAAAGTTGTAGGAGAGGTTGTAGGGGAAGTGAGAAGTAGGGGATGAAATACAGGATGTCTGAAAGAAGGAGAAGAGGCTAAGCTGAGTCCCGTCAGCACAACGGCCAGGAAGGCAAATCGCCGCGCCCTTTACAGGAAAGGTGACAAGAAGGAAGCGAGCTCTGGCGTCGGGGAGAGGCCCGCCTCCATCCGGCGAAGGAACAAGCGACCTGCAAAATAACAAGCGAATAAAGTGGAGGAGGCCAGCTTCCTCCAAAACTCGTATAGTCCACAAGTCTGTGTGCATGAAGTAGAGAAGAGAATCCGACAGGCCAAGAGTGCCTTTAGGCGACTATCAAGTCAGGTTTTCCTTAATCGCAACATCACCATCCCCACCAAGGCTGTGTACATTTCTGCCCTCCTGTATCGCTGTGAAGCATGGACTGTATACAGGGCGCAACATCAAGAGTCTTGAGGCTTTCCACATCAGATGCTTCCAAAAAATTCTTGGGATCTCCTGGGCAGACCGTGTAATTCATATCACCATACTCCAGCGCACAAGATGCATCAGCATTGAAGCTCTCATCATCCAACGCAGCATAGATAGGTTGGCTATGTGTATTGTATGGCAGAAAACAGACTTCCCCACATTCTCCTCTAAAGAGAACTTGCCACTGTTCGCTGCAGTGTAGGAGGGCAAAAGAAGCGCCTCAAAGACCACCTTAAAATAACCCTCAATCAATGTGGAGTAGACCCATCAAGCTTGCCAACGACCGGGAGACCTGGAGGGAAACCTGCTACTGAGCCGAGGAAGAATTTGAGGCATACCGGATGCATGCCGGTGAGGACAGCGCCAAAGGCAGCATGAGCAGCAAAATGGAGATCCTCCCAGTCCAGGCAAGGGCATTGCATGCCTACATGTGGGAGAAGGTGTGCCTCAGAATTTAGTCTTCGTAGCCATCAAAGAAGTCACCGGGGGCACCAAAACTGATCTCATCATCAACACACATCTAGTCACACTACTAGTCATCAAACTACTTCACTAGTCAACGTCACCCATCAAGAGAGGAGACGTCGTTATCGGAATTCGATGGACCTCCATAAACATAAGAAAAAGCAAGTGCAGGAACCCGTCTCGAGGACAAGGGACACGGTAGCGATCCCGCTCAGGTAATGTGCGCGAAGATTGCCCAGACTGGGACATTCAACAAGAATGTGCCGAACAGTCTGGGGGACAACGCAGTCTTCGCAATAAGAGCGAAAGGCTGGTCTAGTCGCCCAGTCCTCGCGGACTCTTTAGCTCCGACATCAGCGCGCTCATTCCCCGCAATTCCTACATGTCCAGGAGCCCAGCAGAAGATAATCTCGACATCCGCCCGGGTCGCCAAGACCGGGCGTCTCTCGGCGTCATAGGCGTCGTCGAAATCAGCTGCGGATGCATTGAGAGCTGTTGGTGAATGAGGGAGGCGCTGGGCTCGCGTGTACAGACGAATAATGCACTTTGCACGGCGCGGAACGAGTGGTATCTCCCCAACATCGACAAGTAGGCTGTAAATGAGGAAAGTGCAGAAGGCACCGGTCGCCAGGCGAAGGCCGGGGTGGTGGATCGAGTCCACCTTCTGCAATACATGCCCGGCTGCGGATGCATAAAACTCGCAACCGTAGTCGAGCTTCGGACAAACAAAGGATCGATAAAAAAGTAAGGCAGTAGCCATATCAGTACCCCAGGCGCTGAACGTTACGGAATGAAGAATATCCATGTCACGGGTACAAGAAACCCTAAGGTTGCGAGTATGAGCATCCCAGGTGAGTCGTCGGTCCAATGCAAGACCAAGGAAACGGTGCGAGTGCACAACTTCCAGGCGCACTAGGGTGCTCCTCAAATTATAGTGAAAATCAAATTTTTATTTTTTCATTTGTGCTCATTGCTTATTTGTTGCTGCTACATGATTGAACATATGAGGTGAAATTAGAAGGAAATCGGACTTCGTTTAGGGTATGCCACGCAGCAGCAATATTTCAGCTCTATTTTGAATTGTGGTTATCGTCAATTCTCTTTTTTGCCGAATCATGATATGTTATGACGTCCTTCGGTTCGTTAGCAGGTGAACATGGCTTCTTCTAAAAGAAAACAGACGCTGGTCTATGCTATTGGGTCAACTCTGGAGAAAAGCCCAGAAAGCCGCCTTCCAACAAGCCGTAAGGTAATTCAGATTTCTTGGGACACAATGGGAGAGGGCCTTTGTCGGTCTAGTTCTGATTCTATGAGGCTATGTCTACTTTGTTTTCTCACTATAATTTAAGTTTGCTTATTTCCTGCATTATTATACTAGTAACATACTACTCCTGCATTGCATAAACTGTCTCATCCTGTTTCTTGACTGGGCCTCGTTGCTGGATGAAAAAGCTAAGTAATTAATTATAATTTTTGTCGTGTGTCTTTGCTGATGGCCATTTGTCCACCTTGTTGTTTTTCTGAATTGTGCCCCAAAGGGTAGCAAGCGAAAATAGCTCATTAATCGGCTTTCAATACATAAGATTGGAACTCCCTGATCAAGATTCCTGAAGACAAAGCCTTTCTCTTGGACCAGGAAACGCAGCGCAAGGAAAACTTGGGTCTGGAGGAAAAAGAACACACCAGAGCAGAGGAAGCGGCTGGAGAGCTGAACGCGATCAGGCACGTCGAAAAGCTGAAGCACGGCGGTAGGAGACCTCCAGCGAGGCCGTCGTGCTCCTGTCAAGCAGTTCGTCTTCCGACACGTCCTGTGACCTTCTCCACCGAAGACCCTTCGTCGTGGAGCAGACCCAGGCCAATTTTGCTCCGCTCCTGGTCCATCGACGGCAACTTCCGTGCGTCCTAAGTCCATAGTCTCCCCCGAGGTCGCAGCTGCTCTTGAAAGAACGAAAACTAGCGATCGAAATGCTGTTCACGTCTTGACAGCCACAGCAGAAGCCCTGGAAGGAGCTGCGACTGCTGCGAGTGACCTCGCCATCAACCGATCCACCATTCGGCGTTCAAGGATGCGTCATCGGAGCACTACGGCGTCCTCCGTCAAGGATCGATTAGCGGCGTGCCAAGGGATGGTTCTCGTCGCCCATTGAGGACGGAAAGATCCTTCCTGAAGCCACCACTGGAAATGGAATGGTGGACCGACTGCCCATCTACGTGACGGGAACAGATATTCCTAGGAAGGAAGATTCCGCCCAACTTCTTGGTGTTCCTCGGCTCCCTGAAGGAAGAATTGGTGAGGCACAAGCGGAAGCAATGGTGTCAGCGCTGCGGGAGTGGAACCTGGAGGAGAACGTCGTGGCTTTGTACTTCGACACGACCTCATCAAACACAGGGTCCTCCGCGGGCTGCTGTGTTCGACTAGAGAGACTGCTCGGCCGCGAACTTTTGTACTTCGCATGTCGTCACCACGTCCTCGAAGTTGTGGTTGGGCATGTCTTCACGGCCCTTCACGGGTCCTCCACTAGACCAGAGGTTCTTCTTTCCATAGATTTAAGGATCAGGGAGACTACAAGGATGGATGGAGCGACCCGGAAATACGAAAAGCGTTCGAAACCAACAAAGAAACCGTGGAGAGTACAAAGGCGTTCATTGCTAATGAACTTTAGAAAAAACACAACAGGATGACTACCACACCTTCCTTGAGCTGCTGCTCATCTTGCTCGGGGGAACTCCAGGTCGTGGGGTGAAGTTCCCCAAGCCTGGACCAATTCACTATGCTCGTTGGATGGCGAAGTGTCTGTACTCCTTTCACATATTCCTGTTCCGAAAACAATTCCGACTGACAGCACGAGAAGCGACCACCATCCGCGAGTTCTCCTTATTCTACAGCCTGGTGTACTGCCGAACTTGGTTCCTGGCCCCGAGCCTGACAGACGCGCCTTCCAACGATCTTCGGTTGCTGCAGGAGCTGAAATCGTTCCGTACTACCAACGAGACCGTGGCGAAGGCAGCGTTGACGGTTTTCAAGCGCCACTTGTGGTACTTGACGCCTCAAATGATCCATCCGTCCCTCTTCAGCAACAACGTTGACCCCAGCGAAAAATCGAACATCGTAAGGGCGATGGAAGCGATCGAGGAAAACGAATTCCCAATCCCTCAGCGAGTTGGCCAACGCGACCAGCACCCGCTTCTTCAAAATGGTTGGACTAGATAAGACTTTCCTTGGAAAGGACCCCGTCTCCTGGAAAGAGAATAAATCGTTCCAGTTTGGTCTGCGTACCCTCCAGGGAATGAACCCCCCTCAACGACGGGGCGGAGCGCGGCGTGAAGCTGATTGAGGACTACAACGCTTCGATCACCAAAAACGAAGACGAAAAGCAGTTCCTCCTTCAGCCGATCTCCGAACACCGCCGAAACTTCCCCAATCCGAAAAAGGGTACTGTTATCATGAAGAAGTGAAGGGTGATTTTCGTGTCTCACATGTGAGAATGTACTCTTGTTTCGATTGAATAAATGTAGAACGTTCCTTTTTCTTTCATTTCCGATATTTTTAGCAAGAAACAAGTGTCATAAGTGTATTTCGGTTCGCTTTTTGGAACTTTAGTCAGAGGGCTGAACATTTACTGTCTCATGGCATACCCTAAATAGTGTTCGATCGCGGAGAAATTTTAGCTGGAGGACTTTTTCCAGAAGTGGCATCTATAGAGCAATGAGCACCAATCCCATCGTCGTCTTTGAATATCGAGACCACCCTATTGGAAAACAAGCCTGGGTAAGGGTGGAGCGGTGATGGGGGCAGAAGTGCACCACCTTAGTCTTGGCCAAAGAAACCGAAACCTGTGCGCTTCGGCATAGCGACAGACGCAGTTCAATGCCTGGTGGAGTCGACGCTCCAGTGGCATCTTGGCCAGGTCAAAAGAGATCGAAAGTTCATCCACGTAGAGCGTAACGAGAACATATTCCGGCAGCACCGAGGTGATGCCGTTGATGATCAGGGCAAAGAGTGTGACACTGGGATAGTTCCCTGCAGGACACCAATCTTACTACTTCAATGGGCTTGAGAGGGCTCCCCCCAACGTACGCGGAATCGATGATCTAATAATAATTCAGAAATAAAGATTGAGGCGTCCCCTCGCCCCCATCGTGTGGAGAGTCTCCATGATACCGTATCGCCATGCGGTATCATAGGCCTTCTGCAGATCGAAAAACACCGTGGCGTAGTGCTGTCTACGAAGGAAAGCCTCGCAGACGGCATTTTCCAGTCGGAGCAGAGCATCCGACGTGGAGTGGAACTTACGGAAGCCGCATTGTGCAGAAGACAGATGGCCTCCGCTGTCCAGGAAAAAGGCTAATCTAACATTTACCAATTTCTCCATCAACTTGCCCACGCAAGAGGTTAGAGAGATTGGGCGGAAACCGGTCGGAGTAGAGTGATCTCTCCCCGGCTTGCGAAAGGCGAGCACAGTGGCGATTCGCCAGGAGTCTGGGAGAAGACCTTCCACCCAGATCCTGTTGAACAAATCTAACAGAAAGGCCATGCCTCGCTCACCCAGGTGTCGAAGCATGGCGTACGGGACATCGTTCGGACCATGGGCGGTGTCCGCGCACGAAGCGAGAGCGGAGCGCAACTCACTCCCAGTAAACCTGTCGTTGAAGGGTTCTCCGCCTCTGGAGGTAAAGTCCAGCCGGCGGTCTTCCGCGACATCACGACGTGCATTGAATGCTGGCGGAGCAGCATCCCGGCTAAAGAATGCGAAAAAAGGGGTCGCGAAGGATTCTGCCACGGACGCGGGGTCCGAGATTGCGGTCCCATTCTCCTGGAGAACGGGAGGGGGGTCCATGGGGAACTTGCCCCGAATCCTTTTGACTCGCCTCCATACCTCTACTAAAGGGGTCTTTCCGTTAAGTGAAGACACGTATGCCCGCCAAGAAGAGCGGCGGGCGGGGAACTTGCCCCGAATCCTTTTGACTCGCCCCCATACCTCTACTAAAGGGGTCTTTCCGTTAAGTGAAGACACGTATGCCCGCCAAGAAGAGCGGCGGGCGTGCTTCGAAATATACCGGAACTTAGCCCTAGCCCGACGAAATTCAGCGACAGTGAAATCGTTCGGGCGGCGCTTATAGCGCATGTAGGCATTACGCTTCTGTTTGAGGGCCATCTCATACTCGGCCGACCACCATGGGAGTGGTCGGCGTGCAAAACGGCCAGACGTCCTAGGAATAGTAGTTAGGCCCGAGGCGAAGAGGTTGCCGGAGAAGACCTCAACGGCCTCATCTACCGACCTAAACTCCTCGACTGAGATAAAAAATTCAGTCATTTCCTGAAATGAAGGCAACCGCGCCCGCGCCAAGCACCAACGAGGTGGGCTCTCAGGCGGCAGTTGCCCTCAAAATGAAATTTAATGGGAAAGTGATCACTACCATGGAGGTCATCGACCACCCCCCAATCAAAATCAGGCTGTGCATCCGAAAAGCAGAAAGATAGCTCAAGCCAAGAAAATGAGGCGGTTCTCGGACAGTGATGCGTAAACTCATCCACGTTTAGGACACCCATCTCAAGCTCTTCGATCAGATCGGCAAGGACTTGTCCCCTGGGATTTATGGAGTAATCTCCCCAGAGAGGATGCCTGCCGTTCAGATCTCCAAGCAAGAGATAGGGCCTCGGCAACCATGCCACGACGCGGCGGAAGTCCCCTGCGTCGAAGTCCGCTGACGGTGGAATGTACGCAGAAATGATAGTATACCTCCTATCTAGGTGCAGCTGCACAGCCACTGCCTGAAAGGAGGTATCTAAAGAGAAAGGAAGAACGGAGAAATCATGCCAGGTGTAAAACGCGCATCCCCAGCCATCCCGCGGCGGTGGGGTCGCAAGACCCTTATACCCCGGTAGGGAGGGCAGGGGTCACGCGCCTAGCATGGTCTCCTGCAAAAAGATAGCTAACGGGGAACGGGACGAGACGAGCCTCCGCAGCTCTTCTCAGTTGGCCCGGAGTCCACGGCAATTCCATTGAAGGAATATGCCCTCCAGGCCTAGCTCGGAAGAGACGCGGGGGCCCTCCTCGAACAGAAGACCCTCACGGGAATGTCCGCACGCTTTCCGGGGGCAGAACCCCGGGCACTGTTGGCTGGACAAAGCGCTGAAGGTGCTGTCGCCTTCGAGGACTTATTGGGGGAGGTTGGGCTCGCCATGCGAATCTTTTTCTCCCTCCGCCTCGAAACCTTAGGCGGGCGTTGCGGCTTCGGAGGCGGGGGGTCCTCTTTTCGAGCAACCACCGTCTCCGAGCCACTCGCTCCACCTCTAGGCGTGGGCGAAGGAGCCGAAGCTCCTTTGTTGCTGTCCTCCTTTCGGGGGACAGCTTTAGGAACCCCGGAAGATGGCCTAGCGACCATCTTCAGGGGTGTTGCCTCCTCTAACGACTCAGTTGAGGCGGGTGGAGGATTCGCCTTACGGGAAACGGTCACGCTAGGGGAAGAGGGGGGGAGCCCTGGTTTTAGCCGGAGCTGGGTAGGAACCCTTTTTGCCACCAGCTTTACCAGGTGAGCGCCCGGGTTGAGTAGAGCCCGCAGAAGGGCTCCGAATGGGCGCGGAAACAACCGTGCTCGTTGGCCTGGATGGGCCAGGAGCAGAGGGTGCCTTTCTAACTATTGAGGCATATGACGTCCCAGGCAGAGCCGGGCGCGCCAGGACCAAGTCCTTAGCCTCGCGGAATGAGATTCGATCCTGGGCCTGAACGGCCAGGATTTCTTTCTCAAAGAGATATGCACCACATTGCTTCGAAGCAGCGGGGTGCGGCTCTCCTCAAATGACACACTTGGCCACAGACGATTTAGACTTATCGTGTGCGGCCTTGGAGCAATTTACACAAACTTCGGGTGAACCCGACTTTTCAAGTTTACAAGAACGATTTGTATGGCCAAAGAGGTGACAGTAATAGCACCGCCGCAGCAGTCGCACGAATGCCTTTTCGCGGTAGTGGTACCAATCGTACGAACCGACTCAGGGAGCTTGTCACAGTCGAACGTGACGAAGAGTGTAGGGGTGGGTCTCGAGGCCCCTCCCTGTTTTATTATCACACGTTCGACCTTGACCGACCCATGGTCGGCCAGCTCTAGGGTGATGTCCCCAATGGAGAAGTCAACGAGTTCCCTCGCATACACTACTCCTTTCACAAAGTTCATGGTAGAGTGCGGCGTCAGACTCACCACGGTGCCATGAAGTGTCCGAAGAGCACTTATCTTGGCCGCCTCAGCGGGATTCGCCAGAAGGCTCTCGTCCGAGAAACGGGTCACCTTCGGCTCTCTACCAATTACACTAGCTAATCCTCTCCTCTGATGGATCATGTTGCCCTTGGCCAATCTGCTGCCATCAGAGGAGCGAATAAAGAGGAAGCGTTTGAAGCCAGAGGGCTCGAAAACGCCAGGTAACCTCTGAATCAGGGGCCCCGATGTCATCGAGGCTCCACCCTGTGCACTCTTGGTCTTAGTCTTAGTCAAGGGCTCCGCACACGGGGGGGTAGAGGGGCATGACGTGTAGATCTTGGCTTGGTCGCCTACCAAAGTGGTAGCAGACCCATCCGTCCCCGCAGCACCCGTGGATGGAGAGGAGTCCCGATTCTTTTTTGTCTTTCTTGCCTTTGTATTCTTCTTTTTAGGAGAGGAGGGCGGGGAATGAACCCGCTTCTCACCTCCGCCGGCAGAAGCCCCCAGGCCAGATGGACCGGCCTCAGCCAGGTCCTTCTCCGAAATGGACAAGGTCATGGTAGTCGTAGGGGCACCTGTCAGAGGAGATCCCTCCCCTCCTTGTACTGCCTCAGAAAACCTAGCCGTTTGAGGAAGACCTTGCATAGGGGCGGATTCGGGTTCGGTGTTTGGCGCCGAGCCCGGATTCCCCCCCATGGAAGACCCTACCGTCTGAGGCTGGGCTTCCTCAAGGACCATGTCTATCACAGGAGGGGCCTCCAGTTGGCCATCCCCTCCAGGACATCGCAGGTCCCCTTGTCAGTGTCACCAGTCTTGTGTGGGGAGGCACAGGCCTTGACCCCCGCAAGGTTTAATATTCTTGCCAGCAGGTCTTTTGAGGCAAGCGACCGAAGGGGCCTGGCTTCCCTCTCCCCCCCTAAGGGGGTTTGCCCTACCGAGCCGCTTCAATGTGGAGCGGCTGGTTAAGGGCTGCCTGCTGGCTTTCTTGGCAGTCCACTTGGAAAGAACAGAGGGGACTGCCGCTGGAAAGAGGGAGGTGCCCGAAAGCACCTCCATAGAAGGGGGTGAGGGGGAGTCCCCTACACCCGTAGGCGAAGGAGAGGAGTGAGTCTCCTCTCCGGTTAGAGAGATATGGAGGGTCCCCTGCGCAAGCACAAGGGGAAGGGGGCCCTCCATTTTTTCGGTGGAGCTGCCCGAGGGCGTCTCCGTTGATGTTACAGGGGAGGTTGGGTTTTGGGGGGGGGTTTTTATATTCATCATTGGGCATGGTCACCCTATTTGTATCACGGGACGCAATCGCGCATCACCTCTCGCAGTAGCCCGCACTGCAAGAGGTGCTTACAGGCCCGGCAGAGCCAGGCGCCGCCATTTTGGACCACCCCTCCCACCTGGTGGCCTGGCAGTCCATCGGCATGGCGGCTCCACATTGGACACGGCGTAAAAAAGATAGATTGTGAAGAGGACAGGAAAAGGGATGTGAGGAAGGTATGGGTGGGATGAAGGAGGTTGTTAAAAACCAACCACCCCAGACCGGAGCTCAGGGGTTAGGGAACATTGCCCCCTCCCCCCTCAGCCCTGATCCGGGACGGTTGGCTGAGAAGAAGGTCAGCATCTACCCTGTGTAATTAGAGGCTGACCAGAGAAAGTTGTGGGAGAGGTTGTATGAAAAGCAAGGAAACAAGTGTTTTGAAGGAAGGAGAAGAGGCTAAGTTGGGGTCGGACGGGGTGCTGAGTCCCATCAGCACGGCGGCCAGGATGGCAAATCGCCGCGCCCTTTACGGGGAGGTTCGTCCCCATGGAAGGTCCTATCGTCTGTGGCTAGGTTGCTTCACGGACCATGTCCATCTCAGGGAGGCCTCCATGTGTCGCCCTCCCCCCCGAACATCACAGGTCCTATTGGTCACAAAATCTTTTGTCGGGGAAGAGAGGGGGGGGCACGTACGGTGAAGCTCAATATGCCTAGCCCGTAGGTCTTTAGAGTGAAGAGGCCGACGGGCCGTCTTTCCTCCTACCGCTAAGGGGGTTGGCCCTATCGTCCTTCTCTCACCGAGGAGTCAATTATGGGCCGCCTGCCTTTCTTGGCAGTCCCCTTAGAAAGTAAAGGGGGGACCGCCACTGGAAAGAGGGAAGCACTCGAGGGCACCTCCACAGAAGGGCATGAGGTGGAGTCCCCTACACCCGTAGGTAGTTTGGAGGGTTTCATGTGAAAGCACAGGTGGGTGTAGGCTCCAGTTTTTCCGTGGAGCTATCTGAGGACGCCTCCGTCGCTGGAGAAGGGGAAAGGTAGAGGGGTTTTATTTTATTGTCATCATCGGGCATGGTGAACCTATTAGTGATAAGGGAAGCAAACACTAATCACCCCCACGCAGTATCCCGCTATGCAACGGGTGAATACGGGGCCGGTAGAACCTGCTGCCGCAACTTGATGCCAGTCCTCCCGCCTAGTAGCCTGGCAGCCCATCGGCATAGCGATTCCACCTTATGCTCGGTGTAAAATAGATAAGATAATGAAAGGAGAAAGAAAGGGGATGTGAGGAAGGTGTGGGTGGGGATGAGACAAGTTGTTAAAAAGACAACACCCCAGACCGGAGCTCAGGGGTGAGGAAACGGAACGTTGTCCCCTCCCCCCTCAGCCTCGATCCTGTAGTTGGTTGAGAGGAAGCTGGTCGGCATTTACCCTGTGAAATTAGAGGCCAACCAGAGAAAATTGTGGGAGAGGTTGTAAGGAAAGTGAGCAAGTAGGGCAGAAAACACAGGCTGTCAGAAAGGAGGAGAGGCTAAGTTGGGGCCGGACAGTGCGCTGAGTCCCGTCAGCACGGCGGCCAGGGAGGCTAATCGTCATGCCCCTTACGGGGCAGCGAGTTCGGAAATGCCAGGTTGTCTCATAATCAAAGGTCCGCTCGGCGCACTTGCGCCTTTGGTTTGCTTGGTATGGGCCCCCCAAACCGGAGGTGCATCGGGTCGGCCATGCTGATCTTGGCCTGGTCGTTTGCCAAAACGGCAGCGGAGCAGTCCGCCCAAGAAGCTCTTGTGATGGGAGAGAAACCCTTATTTTTCTTATTTCTATCATTTTTAGAAGAGGGAGGGGAATGAGCCCGCTTCTCTCTTCCGCCGGAAGGAGCTCTTAGACTGGATGGACTAGCCTCAGCAAGATCCTTTTCTGAAATAGAGAAGGTCTCGGCTGTCAAAGGGGCTTGGGGAGGAGGTCCCTTCTCTCCTAGTGAGTCCTTGGGGTCCCGAGCCGTCTGATGAGAAGCTTGCACAGTGGCGGACTAAGGTTCGGTGGTTGGCACTGAGCCCGTGTTCGACCCCATGGAAGATCGTTTCCGGGCTGGGTCACCTCCGGGACCATGTCTATCTCAGGGAGAGGGGCCTCAATGTAAGGAACATCACAGATCCCATTCGAGGTACGTTTGGTCTTGTCTATAGTCGGCGAACAGGCATCCATCAGGAAAGAGAGTGGGGGCAGGTACGCTGACCCCCTATAGGCTCAAGATGTGCATGACATTAGGACGCACGGACCAACGGGCCCTGTTATCCCTTGGCCCCTTAAAGGGGTTGGCCCTATCGAGCCCCAGTCAATCTGTGGCAGCCTGCTTGCTCTCTTGGTAGTCGCCTGTGAAAGAAAATGGATGGGCTGCCACTGGAAAGAAAATGGAGTCGCCCAAAGGTGCCTCCGAAGGGGGTGAGGGGAAATCCACCGGACCAGCAGTACTAGGAGATGAGTAAGCCTCCTCTCAATTAGAAGGGGGTTGGAGGGGCCCCTGAGAAAGCACAGGGAGAACCTCCTTTTCTGATTTGGAGATGCTTGAGAGTGGCTCTGATCTTGGTAGAGGGATTAAAGGTATTTTTCTGGACTTGTCCTTGGCTGTAAGCAGGATCACCACCCCTGCCTGTGACCGCCAACACTGAACCTAACAAGGATGCACTACTGGGCGCCTTGGATTGGCCCCAGCCGCTATTAATATGCCTTCTCCGCCACCCCTTGGGAAAAACTGGACCAAATCCTATACGCGGGTTGGTAGGCACAATGGGATGGTGGATCCAGCTTGGTCACTGGCTTCTGAGCAGTTAGGGCCACCACGCCTAACATCTTGTCGAAGGAGTGTTCGGTTCCGTGATCGAGGAGGTCCATGGGCAGATGAAGGTGCCAACGAAAGATATAAAAAAAAGATGATTGTAAAGGGACGACAGCCCCGAATCGAGGGGGAAAGGGGGTGAAAGGGTCTTACCTTACAACAGTGTCTTGATCCTTCAAACCCTGAAGCAGGAAATCGATCACTTCTTCGATCTCGGGCGGAACATCGTCTTCAAATTCTTCATCTGGGATTGAGGTTAGGGGTCGAGATGGTGTTTCGGCACCATCAAGATTTGTAGCCAGGCTGCGACTCCCCCGCTGGTATCGCCATGTGGCCACCCTGGGTCGGAGGAAGGTCAATCCTGGACGGGAAAGTGTGTATTTGAATATCTAAGCATCCTATTTTCACTTATGGTGGCAAAATGTACTTCTCTTCCCCCCCCACACACAAACACACATTGTCATAAAAGGACTAAGTCTGACAAGGTTTCTGGTATGGGAAACAACTTCGAAAAACACCATCCACATTTTTTGTGTGGTTAGTGTAATGATATTAATAATGGTGGAATTTTTAAGACTCTTAAGCAGCAGTGGGGTGAACCCGCAATGACTGGCCCACCATCTTCGACCACCATCTTCTACAAATACTCACCCCTTCTGAGTAACTGGTTGTACAAAGAGCTGCTTGCCCTAGATGGTAAAACCCTTGAGGCAAAACATAACTAAAGAAGTAACAATAGTGACTGGCTTATTCCCTGGATCTTCAGCTGCCCTACTCCCTTCCCCAAGTACTGTCCCAGTATCCATGTTTTACAAGAAACTGTGTTAATAATCCCAATCTTATCTCTGCGAGAAGTTTAAAGTGCAATTTAAATTTAAAAGTGCAGTCTCAAAGCCTAATCAAAGTTATTAAGTTATCAGCAACTAAATTTATTTAATCCTTTTGCCTGACTCCAACTGGAATCTACAGCTCCATTTAGTTTTGAATTACTACATATCTGCAAAAGAATTTTTTTGTATACTCTGATTGTGTAGTGGAACTTGTTTAAATGGAAAAATAATACATATGATTAATGTCACTAGATAATAATTGCTAACAAGACTTAACAATTAGAAATTTATGGTTATTTATATTCTTATTTATGTTTTCTCAACTACGAGGGGAGGTCAATAAGTTTTGCAATTCGGATATAAGGAAACGAGATATGAGAAAAAGTGCTTAATTATTTTTCAATATAACTACCCTCGACTTCAATGCATTTGCGCCACTTGTCCCTGAGGCTTCGAATTCCCGACTGCTGTTCAATCTACTCCTGGACGGCGAGCTGGACATCTTCATCGTCCCCAAACCGGCGTCCACGCAGTGCAGCCTTGAGCTGGCGGAATAAAAAGTAGTCGCTAGGGGCCAGATCTGGACTGTAGGGGAGATGGTTGAGCTCCTCGAATCCACACTAGCGCAGGGCAGCTTGTGCAACTCTAGCCTTGTGGACTTTACGACGTTGAAGTCGATCATGGGGCGTGAGGTTTCTAGAGACCCAACGGGCAGAGACCTTGGTCATGGCCAAATTGTCGTGGATGATGTTGATAACACTTCCATGTGATATTCCAATTTCTCGCTCGATTTCTTCGACCTTCACCCGTCGATTTTCGAGGATCGTCCTCCCCACATGGGCCACATTGTTCCTCGTCGGTCACGTCTGACGGGGGTCATCTTCAAGGGACTCACGACCATGGTGGAATTCCCTATTCCAGCGAGCAATGGTTGCATAGAAAGGGGCGGTGCCGGTGTACACTGCAACCATGCATTCATGGATCTCTTTTGCATTCTTGCCTTCCTTGATCAAAAATTTGATCACTGCGCGGTGCTCAACCTTCTCCACTGTTGAAAAATTTGTGGCTGACGATCTGCGATCAGCTGCTGCTTCTTAAATAAACGAGGCAGGAGCGTGCGGCTGCAGGTCCTGACTTGTCATAACTTGTCCTAACACCCCAACAAACAGCCATCCCCCTTCCTCTGTTTTGCCCTACCGATTCGCAACACTTATTGACCGCCCCTCGTATTTCTGTCCTTTTGTTCCTCTTGTTTTACTTGATTCTGTTTCTTCTTTCTCTATTTTAAGTGATTTAGAATAATCACATAATATTCTAATATTACCTTATTCTTTTTCTGTTAATTTTTTTAATTTTGATTATTTAGATAGGAAAATCATGCTTAAATATTTGTAATTAAATAAGTTCAAATTTATTCAGGAAAGATAAAAAATTGTAGTCTTAACAAAAGTTTTTTAATTATAAATAATAAATATGTTTTTCAAAACAAGCATATTCAATTATATCCGTAAGGCCCTCAGAAAAGGGGTAAGTTATTTACCTGTATTATTTACTAGCTTTGAATTAAGGCTTATCTATTTCATTATTTACCTGTTAGGATATTAAGGTATTTAAATTTATAATAATTCTTAATTTATTTAAATTTTTTTGCTCTTTGTTTCTGTGCAGGATGGAGGTTTCCTCACCTCCTGACAAAGATTTCTGTTAGTTGTAAATTAATTAGGCCCGAGAGCAACTTATAATTATTATAATTTATAGTGATAAATTTATATTATTATATTACTAAATTTATAGATTTATATGTTTCATTATTAATTTTTTTCTTAGGGAAAATCTCTGTCATGTTTATATCTTGCTAAAAACTGTATTTTTAGGTTCTAATCTTGGACTGAAAAATTTCCAATTGTGCCAATCTTGGATGCAGTCAAAATTGTTCCATTCTTGGAAAGATTTGAATCTTGGGTCTATTTTTGTCAGGCCGAAAAATCTCTGGTGTTCGCCAATTGTAAATATTCTTTTATATAGTATTAGTTCTTAAATAAATCTATTCTTATAACCTTGTTATTAGTAACCCAATTGCTCAAAATTCTGAAGCTTCTGCCTCTTGGTTCCCTTTTCTTAAGTCCATCCTTTGATCTCTGATTTCTCCAGTTCTGCATAACCTTCAACACCGAACCGTTCAAGTCTTTTTCCCTTTACACTCTTCTACTAGCTCTTTTTCTATTTCCTTTCTGAATCCTCCTTTCCTGAGTTGTCATTTAGGCTGGATTTACACCCCAGTAAGAAACCATTTGAAAAAATCACCCTATCATCTTATGTTCCGCTGATCCACCAACGACGTGAATTAAATGCTGGCAGAGCAGCATCCCAACGAGAGAATATGAAGAAAACTGTCGTAAAAGAATCTGCCGCAGACCTGAGGTCGAGATTGTGGTCCGATTCTCCTGGAGAATGGGAGGGGGTCCTGAGAGAACTTGCCCCAAATCTTTTTGACTAGCTTCCACACTTCTGCTAGAGGAGTCTTGGCGTTAAGTGAAGACACGTATCTATGTCAGCCAGGAAGAGCCGCTGGTGTACTTCGAAACATAGTGGAACCTAGGCGAGCTCGATGAAAATCCCCTACTGTGACATCGATCAGGCAGAGTTTATATTGCATGTAGGCATAACGCTTCTATCTAAGAGCTATCTCACACTCGGTCGACTACCAACTTGGGCATAAGTCGCGGTACTCAACCCACCCTATTACTAGGTTATATAAAAAAAGCAAATAACTATGTAAATAACAAATACCAACAATAAAAAAATGGGAAAGAAAAAAAAAAGGCAAGAAGGAAGAGCACTCCAGCGTCAGGGGTAGGCCCACCTCACCACGGGAAAGGAACATGCAACCCACAACAAACAGTCGTAGAGTCCACAAGTCAGCATGCACGAATCCATCCTGAGTAAACGGGATAAGCGGTAGCGCCCTCGCTCGTCCCGGTAGAGGGACAGGTAACGTACGCGAAGATCACCCAGACTGGGTCATTTAACAAGAAGGCGACGAATAGTCTGGGAGACAACGCAGTTGTCGCAATAAGGCGCAGGCGAGCGCTCAATTAAATGGCGATGCGTCCCGCAAGTGTGTCCAATTCGAAGACGACAGAAAGCAACCTGAAGCCGCCGAGGTATTGGGGAGGTTGGTACATGGAAACAGACTCGGTGCATTGGCAGGCAACTTTAGGTTACCCTCGACCGTCTCACATCTTCTTTGCAAAGCAGCCCAGGGAGCTGCCTGTATTCCTGCCATGTAATCGGTGTGACGGAGTGAAACGCAGGTCTGATCGCCCAGTCCTCGCGAACACTTTGGCGCCCTCACTCCCCAAATGTCTAGGAACCCAGCAGAAGATAATCTCGACATCCGCCCGGCTCACCAAAACCATGGATTCACAGATATCGCGAACCAAGGAATACGGAGATTTCAATGCCCAGAGAGCACTCAGGGCGCTTTGTGAGTCGCTGTAAATCAGAATCCGGTTTCTGAACCGGGCACGTCGCGTTATCTCCCGTACCAAGTGGTGTATTGCAACCAGTTCGGCCGTGAAGAGAGACGCAGCGCCTGGCAGAGCCCCGCTGACTTCAAACATAGTGGATACGCGTGAAAACCGAAACCTTCTTGGGACGGCCCTCACGAGAATACCTGTACGATTCCCTGAAGCAGAACTGCAGGCACTGTTGGTCAAACAAGGCGTTGAAGGTACTGTAGCCTTCGAGGACTTATCTGGGGA
Source organism: Ceratothoa steindachneri (assembly GCA_963969495.1). NCBI lineage: Eukaryota > Metazoa > Arthropoda > Malacostraca > Isopoda > Cymothoidae > Ceratothoa > Ceratothoa steindachneri. Next base: position 85,973,999 of record OZ018329.1, read on the forward strand.
GGTTGGGCTCGCCATGCGAGTCTTCTCCTCCCTCCGCCTCGAAACCTTTGGCAGGCGGGTAGTCTTCGGAGGAGAGGGTCCCTCCTTTGGAGGATGCAGTCTCCGAGTCACCCTGCCTAGACTTAGGTCTGGATGTAGGAGCCAAGTCCTTAGCCTCGCGAAATGAGAGGAGATACGTAGCTCGAAAGCCTAGAATTTCTTTCGCCAGGAGATACACACCACATTGTTTCGAAGAAGCGGGTTACGGCTGTCCGCCAAGGACACACTTTGCCATACACGATAGGGACTAATCGTGTGTGGCCTAGGAGCAACTTACTCATACTTTGGGTAAACCCTAATTTGCATGTCTACAGGACCAATTTGTATTGTCGAAGGAGTGGCAGTAGTAGCACCTGAACGGCAGTGGCACGAATGTCTTCACGCGATAGCTATACCAACCACCACGCACCGACTCAAAGAGCCTGTTAGGGTAGAACGTGACGGAGAGTGTATGGGTGGGTCTCGAGGCCCCTTCCTGTTTTCTCATAACACGTTCGACATTGACTGATTCATGGTCGGCAAACTCTAAGATTAATTTATCTATGGAGTTGTCCACGAGTTACCTCGCGTAAGCCAAGCCTTTTACGAAGTTCATGGTAGAGTGTGGCATCACACTCACCAGTGTGATAATAAGGGTGCGAAGGGCATTAATCATAGCCACCTCGGAGGGATCCGACGCATTCACCAGAACGTCCCGTGTGGGCATTGAGGGGCCTCGACGTAATCAAGGCTTCGCTCAGTGCACTTACGGCTTTGGTCTTTGTCTGGGATCCCCAACATGGGGTCACCTCGGAGCTAGACATGCTGATTTTGGCCTGGTCCCTTGCCCAAACAGCAACAGACACGCCCTTCCAGGGAGGGGGGGAGGGTGAACCCGCATCTTTCCACCAACGGAAGAAGCCCATAGGCAGATGGAACAGCTTCAGCAAGATCCTTTTCTGAGCGAGATGGAGATCTTGGCTGTCAGAAGGGGAAAGGAAGTCCATTCTCTCGTTCTGAGTCCTCAGGGACCTAAGCCATCTCAGGAGAAGTTTACACAGGGACAGACTCGGGTTCAGCGGCATGGAAGATATGCCATCTGGGGCTGGGTCAGCTCCAGGAACCTGTCCATCATAAGGCGAGCTTCCACAGTAAAGTCTCTGGTTAAAGGGATGCCTTGGTTTACCCCATCCTCCCTGACTCCTAGGAAGGAGGAAGCCGGATCTCCATGAGGCTCCTTTTTTTATTTTTCCAATCTAATAATGGTGGGAAAAATAAAAAAAAAGGAGCCTCATGGAAAGTATATACTATGACCCTTCTATGAGTGGGGTAGGTTATGACTTAAGAGAAAAGTTTCCTTAGGATCAGAAATTCCAGAATATTATCATTTATACATATAATCAGTCCAGGTCCAATATTGATGTGCTTTGCTAACCCAACCCCATATTTAAACAAAATTGTCCCGGATTTTTTAACATAAAAAACGGTACCACCGTAGCCACCATATATGTATACTGGAGGAAGGTGAGCAGAGTCAATGGTCCAGCACACTTTGTACCTAATACTTGCCCTAGCCAGCGGGCTTTTGGCCCTCACATCATGTAGAGATATCACAGTATACAATGCCACTCAACTAAGGCTCATAAAAGGATGAAAGTGATCTGAGCAGAAAGAACCTCTGTGGATAGGAGAACAGGTGCGGAAAGGGGTAGGAGGGTATGTAATAAAGAGAAGTAGAGATAGGCAGGTACACTAATGAGTAGGGTGGGTGATCACCTATTATTATTACCCTGTTGCTAGGTGATTCCAGGATGGCATGCAGTCCACCAAGGCACCATGGCTAATGGACTGAACTCTGTACAGGTGGAAACACTACCCCTGGTGCAAAGTGCAGGAGGAAAACATTGAGTGGAGAGCCGTAATGATAATAATAAATGATATTGATAATAAATAATATTAAATAATAATTAATACTTATAAATAATATTAATAACGCATACTAATAATTAAAACTAATCATAATAAATAATTATAATACATCATAGTAAAGAATTATAATACATAATAAAATATCATAATACCTTTATATTTTTAAATAGTAATAACAAATATAAAAACATACTAAGTAATAATAATAAATTATAATTTATTAGTATTACTTAATAATAATGATAATAAAATCATGAGAAAATTAAATTTTGAATATTTAAGATTTAATAATGAAACATTTTTGTGCAATATTTTAAATTTGTAATTAATTATATCAATCTAAATATTTAATTTAAAACAAAAATGGCTGAAATGGGCGAAAATGGTTGAAAATAGTTGCTGAAAAACATGTATGGTAGTGTTTCTATTAACAGAGGGAGGTGTATAACTTGTGAGAGAGGATGTGCAAGAAAGAGTGCCACCTTAGAAAGTGGAGATGAATTGTGGTTGATCTGTATACTTGCATATAGTTGAGGGATTATACTTGCTGCCCCATAGCCCTGGGTTGAACCCCACCAACATGGCAACCAATGAGACATCCAGGTGGATAAATGCCAGGGCCAAGTCGGGGTCTAAATACAGCGGATAGGTAAAGAGGGGTAAGGGGAGTTTCTTGACTCTTTCCCCCTTTTGTCTCTCCATCCTATGGAATTGATGCTTCCCAAGCATAGGAGTGGTCAGTGACAATGATGGTAAGGAACCCTTTGCCACCGAGTGGATTAGGCATTGGTTGGTCTTATAACATCAAGATGATAGGTCTAATGCCAAGCAAGAGTGGACACAAACGTATGTTTTCAAAGGAATTCTGGGTAGTTATATCCCCTTCCTAAGGGGTGACAAAAGTTCCTACCCTAATCACTGGTTGGTGTCAAAATACAAAATAGTTTCCACCCCACCAAATGAGTGCCCACCCCTTATGCCTCAGGATCACCAGCAATTGTCATGCTGACCTTTATGGTGATTTCATTATCCAGTCAAGGGGCTAATTTCTTCAGGAGGAAGGATCTCGTCCATGAGCGAAAGATGGATGGCACAACATAGTGGTAGTAATGATGATAAAAAAAACACTATGGGGGCGTCTTTGGAACTTCATAGCTTGGGAAATGAAAGAGCAATAAAATATGAGGCTGCAGCCCTGGATGCCATGACTGATGACTCCTATGTTTGGAAGCTGACAGGATCAAGCCAGGCTTTATAGCAGATGCATACAGGAGCCTAGGTGGTGTTTCCTCATTCTATTACCCTCTACCACCCACCCTTTTTCTCTTTTTATTACAGTGATGGATGCCAACAGACATTCAAAATGTTACAAATAGCACCTCACCAATTCGCTGCACTAATTTCAGGGAAAATTTCCTCAAAGGCGTCTCTATGAAACCTGGAGCAGTTGATGAGAAAAACTGTTGGATTACATTGGGAGCGAATTCCAGGAGTTCTTCTCTCTTTCCGTGTTTGAAAATGAGGCCCAGAGCTCGGAGAACTCCCATTCGATAGAATAATGTCTGTGGATCCTTAGAATCAGAGTCATTCAAAATCTGAAATAGATCAAAATTCATCTAATTAATGTGTATTGTGGCCATTTAGGCATGTTGATTTAACCCCTTCCCTACGATGACAAAACAGCTTTTGTCACACCTACTGGTGCACGTGTCTCTGATGATGAAAGGGTTATCGTCATGAAAAAAATTATTGTTTTTCTGTTCTGTAATTTTGCTGGAGTACGCTATGAACATTCCTGAGCATTACTTGAAGTGTCTGTCTTATAATCAATGTCATTCTCAACTGACCAATAAAAACACTTTGTGGGCGGGGTTTGTTTATCCCTTCAAGGCGGAACCATGTTCTATGCCAGTTGTAAATTACTTGTGATTGATTGCGTAATATATAGCATAAACTTTTAATTTTGTTGTATATTTTGACGATATCTTCAAGCAATAGTGATAATTATGAAGATAGTGACTTCAAACCCATGCAGTGACAATGAATCAAATGATAGTAACACCTATATTTCAATCAGTGATGAAGAATGTGAAGTAATGGATTTATCGGGTGGGGGGGGGGGACGAGTGGCAGGCATATGTATTTGGTGATTCTAGGCCAACCGCTTTACCTGATTTGTTGCGTAATTACAGTGATGTGAATTCAGAAATTTGTTTTTAATTAATTATTTGAAAGATATTCTCAACATGAACAAACATCATAAGAATAGGCAAAATTTAAACATAACAACATGAATAATACAATATTTAAATTTAAATAAAATGGCATATACAGCACCGTACACAGGCACCACTGACTCATGCAAAAGGGGTTAATTAAGAACTAGTCATTCATGGACATACATTCTCACAGTATTGGTTGCTCTGATTTTACTATCCACCCAGCTATCTTCTCTCAAATTCATTTTTATTGAATGCTTCATTCTTTTCCAAACTAGAGCCAATAGTGAAGTGCACATCATGACCAAAATCAAATTTGTTTCTTGAGATATCAACATCAGTAATTTCCATAGAAAAACCACCACAAAGGGGTAGCAGGTATGGCATAGACAACCAACCATACTACAGTTGACATGATGAGGATTGTGTGTCATCCCAACCCCAAAGTCTGCAGCTATATATCTTACACACATTCACTTTCTTTATAGATGTGACATCAAACTTTTTGTTCTAGAGATCAGGTTTTAATAAAAACAACAAACAAAAAAACAAAAGCAAAAACAGGAAATAAAAACAACAACAAAATAATATCAAGAAGTAGAAGGAAGCATGCTCCGCTGTCGGTGGGCACAGAGCTGGGGCATGTGACCCAAACCAAACGAAAGTCAAATAAAAGCCTCCAAGAATTCAGAGTATCCACAAGTGTGTGTGAACGAACCCGTCTCGAATACAAGGAAAAGCAGTAGCGACCCTGCTCAAACAGGTACAAGGACAGGTAAGGTGTGCGAAGATTCCCCAACTGTGACATTCAACAAGAAAATGTGCCAAACAGCCTGGAAGAAAATGCAGTCATCGTAGTAAGGTGGAGGGTAGCGCTTCAACAAATGGTGGTGCACAGTAACTCAGGCACGATGGCAGGCAACTTTAAGTTCCTCTCGGTGGCCTTTCATCTTCTTAGATAGGAAGCCCAGAGTGCTGACCTGATTTCTGCCATGCAGTACACTCATTCACTGCAATCCCTACATGTCCAGGAACCCAGTACAAGATAATCTCGACATCGGCCAGCCTCGCAGCATACCACAAATACCATGAACCAGGGAGTGTGAAGATTCCAATGCCTCGAGGGAGCTCAGGACACTTTCTGAGTCACAATTCATTTTCCAAACCCAGCACAAAGCGTTATCTCCGGTGTATTGCAAGCTCGGGGGCCATGAAGACCGACGCAGCGTCTGGTAGAGCCCCGCTGACTTCAAACAGAAGCCAACACTTCCGGGACTTGGAGCCATACATGTAAACTGGCATGGATCCAACTCCCCAAAAGTTCAAACGCAATACTGCCGTGCTGTGGAAACTTTGGGAGCAGAATCAAACATTGATAGAACAAAGGATAAGTAGATAAGTAAGGCAGTAGCCCTATCAGCACCCCAAGTACTCAATGTCACAGAATGGAGAATGTCCACTAGAGCAAATATTATCCTTCCAGGTCAAAAACAAGACCAAGGAAAATATGCAAATCCAACACCTCCAGCAGACCCAGTTTAGGAACAAGACCGGGTCAGGTTGGAGCAGTGGGTGACAGCAGAATTACACCACCTTATGTTGGTAAGGAGAAACAAGAACTGTGTGCTTCAGCATAGCAAGAGATGCAGTTCAATGACAGAGTCGACACTCCAGAGTTGGCATATGGACCGCACCAAAAGAGATAGAAAGTTCACCAGCGTAGTGTAGCAATAAAATGTTATGGCAACACAAATGTGATGCCATTGATGCTCATGACAAAGAGTGTGATACTGAGGACACTTCACTGTGGGACGCCCTCTTCCTTTTCCATTGTGTCAGAGAGGGATCCATCAGCCGTATGCAGAACCAATGATCTAGCAGCAATTCAGAGATCAAAATTGGGAAGTGTCCCCTACCCCCCCCCCCCAATTGTGTGGAAGGTTTCCATGATATTGTATCGCCATGCTTTATCATAGAACTTCACCAGGTCAAAAAAATACTGTGGCGTAGCATTGGCTACAGAGGAAGGCGTCACAGATAGCATTTTCACATTTTCCAGTCAGAGCAGAGCACCAAAATGGAGTGAAAATTTTGGAAGCCACACTGTGTGTAAGACAGGTAGCTTCCACTTGCACAGACATCAAAGGAAAGTCCAGTCAGTAGCCTTCAGCGATATCACGACATTCATTGAATGCTGGCATGTTGGCTAGAAAATGTGGAGAAAGCAGTTGCAAAAAACTGCCACACCTATTCTCCTGGAGAAAAGTTAGGGGTTACTGCAAGAACTTGCCCTGAATCCGTTTGACTAAACTCCACACCTCTGCAAAAGAGGTATTCCCATTAAGTGAGTAAGTAACTATATAGCTCCTATCTAAGGGCCATATTGCACTCAGCCACCTACAAAGGAAGCAGTCAGTGTGCAAACTGACCAGACACTCTATGAATGGTATTTAGGCCCATGGCAATGAGGTTGCCGGAGAACTCAATGACCTCATCCACTGACCTAAATTTACTCTGAATGGGAAGGATAAATTAGTTATCTGAATTTATTTTTTTTAAAATTTAGGAGCAAATCTGCCGACTGCCTACTTGGGCATAAGTCACCATACTTGACCCAGCTTCTTATTAGGCTATATTAAAAAACAAATAATATGAAAATAACATAAAAATTACAAGGGCTATAAAAAAACAACAAAATAACAAAGCTTTAAGAAGGAAGCGAGCTCCAGCGCATGAACATGAGACCCACAACAAACTGTAAAGTCCATGAGCCAGTGTGCATGATTCCATCCCAAGTACAAGGGACAAGCTAGTCATCTAAAATGCAGACCAACACACCCATTTCAAGTCCCACCATGGCAATCTTCAGGTAACAGCAGCCTAGAATATGATAGTTGAATAGAAAATTTATCACTACCATGAAGGTCATTGACCACCACCCATCCCAAATCTGGCTGTGTATCCTGAGAGCATAGAGACAAATAGAGGCAGGAAAATGAAGCAGTTCTCGGACAATGATATGTAAACTTATCAACATTTGCGATATATATCTCCAGCTCGTGGATCAGGTAGGCAAGGATTTGACCCTGGGATTGATCAAGGAGGGCCTCCCAGAGGATGTATTGTGGTGGAGCGAATGTGAGTGTGATTGTAGGGCCATTCTCCCACCCCTTTTCCAATACACTCTCCCTCCCTCTGTAAGAATGTGTGTGAATAGAGAGATTTTTCTTATATATATATTATTTATTAGGGATTTCATGTTTTGTTTAAAATGTTTTTTTTTCTCTTCCTCAGCTATTTACCCGTTTGCTTGATATTTTGAGATAAGTCACTCTATTAAATACTCCAAAATTTAATCGCCACCATTTGTAAGGAGTAGCTGAGAGTGTAGTTTGGAAATAACGCAATTAGGTTATTGTGAGTCCCGACAGAGGGCTTTGATAGCCTCAAGATACGACCAGATTGCATTATACTAGGCTCGGAGGCACCAACCTTTTTTTTGTAAGACGTCTGCGGTAATTGTGACCACATAAGTGGCAGCGGGAAAAACTATCCTCAGGGGTAAAATGTGAGGCCTTTATTTTTTGTAGTTGGACCCAGTGTATTTGTTAGGCCTATTTTATATGATTGCATATGCATACCAATTTTGTTTGCTCATTTATCTCTTTTTGTTTCTAATTTTTCTAATATATATATATATATATATATATATATATATATATATATATATACAGTGGTACCTCTACTTATGAAATTAATTCGTTCTGGAAATCGTTTCGTAACGTGAAAATTTTGTAAGTAGAAACGCCTTTTATCCTATAAATGACCTAATCAGTTCCAAGCCCCTTAAAAATTGGACATAAATTTTTTATAAATTACAAAAATGCATCAAAACCTGTAACAAATACATGTTAGAATTAAATTACTGCACAATAAACATAAAAATGAGAGTTGTACATAATATAAAGAATAAAGTTTTTTTTCTTCTTTTTTACTTTAATGGTTCTCTTGTTTAATTGCTATCGTTGTCACCTTTCGCCTTCTTCGGTTCAGGTTCACTCTCAGCAGTGGTTTTTGCCTGACGTTTTGTAAAGATCCGATCCAAGGTCGTTTGCTTTTGTCGGCTTTCAACAATCTTTCGAAAATGTGCAAGGCAAACATCATCATAGTGAGCGATAGCCCGATTAGTAAACACTTTTTCTGGGTGATTCTTTTCAACAAAGTCCAAAACTTCATAGAATTTTTGTAAAATGTCTTTTATTCGGGCTGTCGGAATAATGGCTGCCTCCTCTTCATCTTTAATGAACTCCTCCTGCACTGCCGTGTGTTGCATCGCCTCCAACTCCCTCAGCTCCTCAGTCGAAAGCTCTTCGTGGTGCTCCTGAATCAACTCGTTGATGTCCTCGTCATTCACCTCAAGCCCCATGCACTTTCCCAGCGAAACAATTTCGTCAACTTCAGGTCCAACTTTACCCTCCAACTCATTGTTCACTGCCCACCTCCTCTTCGAAATGACAGAGAGGCCTTTGGAAGGAGTCGTAGCTTTTAGGGCTTCCTTTTGTTTTAATATCGTGCCGATCGTTGATGGATTACGGTTATATTCTTTGGCGAGATCAACCAAACGCATTCCTTTTTCGTACTTTTCTATTATCTCTTGCTTTGTTTGTATGGACAAAACAACTCTCTTCTTCTTCTCACCACTTTTCTCCATCACTTTCTTGGGGTCCATAGTGAATAAAAGTTAATACACACACGTAAAGTTGCAATAAACACTAACAAAAGCTGACGAAAAACTTTTTGAACACTTCGTGCTTTACTAAATTTGCTAGTGTGAGACTGAGGCTTCGGTGATCCTCGTTGGACGACGGGAAAACGAAAAGGATTCTGGGTATACTCACATACACACAGAGGTCCATCTTAGCCAATGGGATGCCAGGAAGATGCTGGGCAATAGCCAATGGCAGAGAAGCTCGGATGCGCCACTTTCAAACCAAGATACAGGATGCTACAAGTATTATTACGTTCGGTGGACTCTGGGAGCTGTGAGTAGCAGCGCGTTTTTGAAATTTTCGCCTTTCGTATCCTGAAATTTCTTTCGTAACAAGAGGCAATATTTTTCCGAAGAAGTGTTTCGTAACCTGAAAATTTCGTATGTAGAGCCTTTCGTAAGTAGAGGTACCACTGTATATATATATCAAGATCTAAGTATATTTACCCCATATCTCTTGTAAATATTTAGCTCATTTTTTGTATTTTTTGGTGAATAGAAGGACTGTATATCCAATTGTTTTATTCTCCCTCAGGTTTCCATGTCCAATTTAGTGTAGGAAGCGGGTTGGATTGATTGGGAGTCTAGGGTAGATTTTCGGCCTGCTACAGTATCTACCATTGAAATCCTTGAGCAGTAGAAAGGGTTTAAGCAACTGCGTGATGATGCAGCGTAAATCCACTACATCAAAGCCGGTTGATGTGGAATGTATGGAGAAATAATAGGATACCTCCTGTCTGAAAGGAGCTATTTATAGCAAATAGAATGGAGATTAAGTCATGAGTAAATTGCGCATCATTCTGCCAGGCCCCCATCGCATGGTGTTGGGGTCGCAAAATCTTTATACCTCCGGAGGGTGGGTAGGGAGCAATGGCCCAGCATGGTTTCCTGCAGAAAAACAGCTACAGGGAATGAGGCTAGACAAGGCTCCTCTCAGTTGGCCAGTAGGCCACAGCAATTCCACTGAAGGAATATGCCCTTCAACCAAGATCTGAACAACTGTTGCAGGATCCTAGGGAGGAGACCTGAGACTTTCATTTGGATGTGCAGCCAAAAGGTAGTAAAGCCTACCTCCCATAAGCAGTGAACCTTATGCACCCAAGATTGGCCAAGGAAAGGTGTTATTGGGGCAAAACCAATTGTGCCAATGCCCAGGACCTCTCAATTCCTAGTCTCTTGCGACATGCAGGAGTTTCCTGAGTTCACTTCAACCCAGTGATGGGGCTCCCCTAATTTGCCCTCAAGCTGGAAGGACATGCAGTTCCTCCAGATACCAAGTGCAACAGGCTCCCTTAGCACAACAGCCAGGGAGACAAATTGCCATGCCCCTTACAGGTGGCTTTAATAACAGATGGATAGACAATCCTTTTCTTATTCTTTATCTCCATTCACACAATGCCAGAAGACAGCCTAGCATGCTCTAGCAATGCCATAGAATGACAAAAAAAAAGAGTGTCATACACCCATCCAAATAACATAGATGAGAAAGGTTACTAAGGCCTCTCAAAGGTCATTCCAGTTGCAGCATCCATCACCCAGAGCGCTACCACAGTGGTATAATTTGCATTATCAGCTATCAACCAAAAGCTCATCATATTGAGTTTATAATACAAGACCCAAAGTAATAAATATTAAATAAGAACATATAAAGGCAAAATCAGGTTGTTTATATATGCACTTCCCCCATTAACTTGCCAACCATGTTTAAATTATGTCAAACTAGAGCTATTTACAATATCCCCAGTGAACAGGGTAGGCAAAACCCCCCAAATTCTGAAAAAGCCCAATAAAACCTGGGTTTTATTCTAGGTTTTTTCAAATCTTGGGTATTTCAAACAACAAATGCTACAAGCATTAGAATAACATAGGAAAAGAATAGCTATCTCTATTTTCATATAATATTAATAATTACATAGTTTAATAATTATATTATAGTAAAAATAGATCATATTAACAGATCACTGATCGAGAATTTGGGGTACCCATGTCCCATTTTTTTTTTTTAGAGCTCATCTGGCAACTTCCTACTTGGGCATGAGTTTCGTATTAAAAACTGCCTAGTACTAGACTACTTTAAAATAAGATTCAAAAACAGAAAAACAAAACCAACATTAAAAATAAAAAAAATTAAAAAGAAAAGAAAAGAAAAAGGCAATGAGCAGGAATGTGCGACCTATAAGAAAAAAAAGAACTAGTTAAATAAAAGGAAGAAAGCCAGCTTCATCCCCAAGTTCTACAAGTCCATCAGTCGATGTGCACGCACTCATCCCAAGTACAAGGGACAGGCGGGAGCGACCCCGCCCATCCCAGTAACGGGAGAGGTAACGTGCGCGATGATCGCCCAGACTGGTACATTCAACAAGAATGTGCCCAACAGTCTGGGGGACAACGCAGTATTCACAGTAGGGCGCTGGTGAGAGCTCCATCAAATCACTGTGCGTCCTGCGAGTGTGCCCAATTTGGAGACGACAGAAAGCAACCTGAAGCGTTCGCAGCATTGGGGAGTAGGTCGATGGGAACAGTCGCGGCGCAATGGCACGCAACTTTAAGTTCCCCTGGACCATCTCCCATCTTCTTTGCGAACAGCACGTATTCCTGCCAAGTAGTCGGTGTGAGGAAGAACCACCGGCCCGAGAGCTATATCTACCTCTCGAAGGAGTTTCCTGGCCCTAAACCCAAAGGGCTTAGGGTATGACTGGCGTCTCTCGGCGGCATAGACACCATCGAGATCAGCTGCGGATGCAGTGAGAGCTGTTGGCGACTGAGGGAGGCGCCGGGCTCGCACGTACAGGCGAGTGATACACTGCACGCGGCGCAGAGCGAGTAGCATCTCCCAGCATCGACCAACAAGCTCTCAATGGGGAAAGTGCGGAAGGCACCGGTCGCAAGGCGAAGGCCGGTATGGTGGATCGAATCCACCTTCCGCAATAAACGCTCGGCTGCGGATGCATAAAACTCGCAACCATATTCAAGCTTCGAACGAACAAAGGATCGATAAAAAAGTAGGGCAGTAGCCCTATCAGCGCCCCAAACGCTGAACGTCACGGAACGGAGAATGTCCATGGCGCAGGTACAAGAGACCCTAAGGCTGCGAATATGAGCCTCCCAGGTGAGGCGTTGGTCGAATACAAGACCATGGAAACCGTGCGATTCAACCACATCCAGGCGCACCCCATTAAGAAACAAATCTGGGTCGGGGTGAAGCCGTAGATGGCGGCAGAAGTGCACCACCTTAGTCTTGGCCAAAGAAAACCGAAACCTGGGCCGCACCAAAAGAGATCGAAAGGTCGTCCACGTAGAGGGTAGCAAGAACATCTTTCGGCAGCACCGAGGTGATGCCATTGATGCTCAGGGTAAAGAGTGTGCCACTGAGGACACTTTCCTGCGGGACACCCTCTTCCTGCTCCTTTGGGCAGAAGAGGGCTTCCCCCACCCATACGCGGAATCGACGATCTCGCAAAAATTCAGATATAAACATTGGGAGGCGTCCCCTCGCCCCCATCGTGTGGAGAGTCTCCATGATACCGTATCGCCATGCGGTATCATAGGCCTTCTGCAGATTGAAAAACACCTTGGCGTAGTGCTGTCTACAAGGGAAAGCCTCGCAGACGGCATTTTCCAGTCGGAGCAGAGCATGTGACGTGGAGTGGAACTTGCGGAAGCCACACTGTGCACAAGACAGATGGCCTCCGCTGTCTAGGAAAAAGGCTAATCTAACATTTACCAATTTCTCCATAAAGTTGCACACGCTAGAGGTTGAAAGATTGGGCGGAAACCGGTCGGAGTAGAGTGATCTCTTCCCGGTTTGCGAAAGGCGAGCACAGTAGCGATTCGCCACGAGTCTGGGAGAAGACCCTCCACCCAGACCCTGTTGAACAAATCTAACAGAAAGGCCATGCCTCGCTCACCCAGTTGTCGAAGCATGGCGTATGGGACATCAACGGGACCATGGGCGGTGTCCGCGCACGAAGCGAGAGCGGAGCGCAACTCACTCACAGTAAACTTGTCGTCAAGGGTTCTCCGCCTCTGGAGGTAAAGTTCAGCCGGCGGCCTTCCGCATCATTACGAAGTGCATTGAATGCTGGCGGAGCAGCATCCCGACTAGAGAATGCGGAAAAAGCGGTCGCTAAGGATTCCGCCACGGACGCGGGGTCCCATTCTCCTGGAGAACGGGAGGGGGGTCGTGCGACAACTTGCCCTGAATCTTTTTGACTCGCTTCCACACCTCTGCTAAAGGGGTCTTCCCGTTAAGTGAAGACACGTATGCCCGCCAAGAAGAGCGGCGGGCGTGCTTCGAAATATACCGGAATCTAGCCCTAGTCCGACGAAATTCAGCGACAGTGAAATCGTTCGGGCGGCGCTTATAGCGCATGTAGGCATAACGCTTCTGTTTGAGGGCCGTCTTACACTCGGCCGACCACCATGGGAGTGGTCGGCGTGGTTAGTAGGAAGGAGGAGAGGCTAAGATGCGGCCGGACGGAGTGTCGAATCCCGTCAGCATGGCGGCCAGGATGACAACTTTAGGAACCCTGGAAGATGGGCTGGCGACCAACTTCAGGGGTGTTGCCTCCTGTGAGTCTAGCGACTCGGTGAAGGCGCGTGACCGTTTCGCCTTACGGTAAAAGGTCACGCTGGAGGAAGGGGGAGAGCTTTGGTTTTAGCCGGGCTGGGTGTGAACCCTTTGTGCCACCGGCTTTACCAGGGGAGCGCGCAGGTTGAGTAGAACCTACAAAAGCGTTCCGAATGGGCAGGGAAACAACCGTGCTCGTTAACCTGGATGAGCCAGGAGTAGAGGGTTTTTCTAATCATTGAAGCGTAAGACGTCCCAGGCAGAGCCGGGTCCACCGGGTCCCCGGGCGCAACAGGACCAAGTCCTTAGCCTCGCGGAATGAGAGTCGATCCTGGTCCTGAATAGCCAGGATTTCCTTCTCAAGGAGATATGCACCACACTGCATCGAATAAGCGAGGTGCGGCTCTCCGCAATTGACACACTTGGTCAAACACAATTTGAACTTATCATGTGCAGCCTTGGACCAATTTACACAGACTTTGGGTGACTCTGACTTTGCACGTCTACATGAGCGATTCGTATGGCTGAAGCTGTGACAGTAATAGCACCAACGCGGCAGTGGCACAAATGCCTCCACGCAGTAGCAGTAGCAACCAGCACACACCGACTCAGGGAGCTTGTCAAAGTTGAACGTGACGAAGTGTAGGGGTGGGTCTCGAGGCCCCTCCCTGTTTTCTCATCACATGTTCAAACTTGACTGCCCCATGGTTGGCCAGCTGTAAGGTGATGTCCTCTATGGAGTAGTCGACGAGTTCCCTCACATAAACTACTCCTTTTAACAGAGTTCATGGTAGAGTGCGGCGTCACACTCACCAGGGTTCCATCAAGTGTCCGAAGAGCACTTATCTTGGCTGCCTCTGATGGATCATGTTGCCCTTGGCCAACATGCTGCCATCAGTGGAGCGAATAACTAAGAAGCGTTTAAAGTCAGCGGAATCGAAAACGCCAGGTAACCTCTCAATGATGGGTCCCGATGTTATCGAGGTTCCACCCTGTGCATTTTTGGTTTTAGTCAGGGCACCCTGGGAAGCAGAGGGGCTGGATGTGCCGATCTTGGCTTGGTCGCTTACACAAGTGGCAGCAGACCCATCCATCCCCGCAGCCCCAGCGGATGGAGAGGAGTCCTCCCCACCGAGTCTTCTTTTTTTTAGGAGAAGAGGGCAAAGGAATGAACCTGCTTTTCCCTTTGGCTGGCAGGAGCCCCCAGGCCAGATGGACCAGACTCAGCCAGGTCCTTCTACGCGATGGAGAAGGTCCTAGCAGTCGCAGGGTTACCGGTTGGAGGAAATCCCTCACCTCCTTGTACTGCCTGGGAAAACCCTAGCCGTTTAAGGAGGAGCTTGCATAGGGGCGGACTCAGTTCGGTGCTTGGCACCGAGCCCGGATTCACTCCCATGGAATGCCCTACCGTCTGAGGTTGGGTTGTCTCAAGGACGATGTCTATCTCAGGGAGGGCCTCCAGTTGCCCCCCCCCCCGCCAGATCATCAGAGGTCCCATTGGCAGCGCTGTCACAAGTCAAGTCTGGGGAGGCACAGGCCTTGACCATAGCAAGGTTCAATATTCTTGCCACCAGTTCTTTTGAGGGAAGCGACCGAAGGGGCCTGGCTTCCCTCTCCCACCTAAGGGGGTTTGCCCTACCAAGCCGCTTCAATGGGGAGCGGTCGGCTATGGGCTGCTTGCTGGCTTTCTTGGCAGTCCCCTTGGAAAGTAAAGGGGGGACTGCCACTGGGAAGAGGGAGGTTCTTTCCAGTCCCCTTGGAAAGTAAAGGTAGGACTGCTGCTAGGAAGAGGGAGGTGCCCAAAAACACCTCCAGAGAAGGGGGTGAGGGGGAGTCGCCTACATGGGTAGGCGAAGGAGAGGAGTAAGCCTCCTCTCCAGTTGAAGAGTTATGGAGAGTCCCCTGGGAAACCTCCATTTTCTCTGTGGAGCTGCCCTCAGGCAGCTCTGTTGTTCTTAAAGGGGAAATGGGGAGAGATTTTTGTTTTTGTAAGTTTTCATTCATAGACATGGTGACCCTCTTTTTTCTTATGGAAAGCAAACCCTCATCATCCCTCGCAGTAGCCTGCTCTGCAAGGAGTGTGTACGGGCCTAGCAGAGCCAGGTGCCACCATTTAAGGCCACCCCTCCGGCCTGGTTACCTGGCAGCCATTCAGCATGGCGGGTCCACCTTGCGCACGATGTAAAAAAAAAAATAGATGGTGAAGTGAGACAGAAAGGGGATTTGAGGAAGGTTTGGGTGGGGATGAAGCAGGTTGTTAAAAACTCACCATCCCAACCGGAGCTCAGGGGTTCGGGAACATTGTCCCCTCACCCCCGATCTGGGATAGATGGCTGAGAAGGTCAGCATCTACCCTGTGAAATTAGAGGCTGACCAGACAAAGTTGTGGGAGAGGTTGTATGAAAAGCGATGAAACAGGGGGGAAACACAAGTTTCTGAAGGAAGGAGAAGAGGCTAAGCTGGGGTCGGACAAGGTGCTGAGTCCCGTCAGCACGGCGGCCAGGATGGCATATCACCACACCCCTTACCCATGTTACATGATAGCCATAACCTGTAGAGGGAGAGATGAATTATTATGAGTCAGTATCAGAGAAATAACCTTAATTTGATACATATTTGTTTAAATTATAAACATAGATATGAATTTAAAAAAAAAAAAATAAGTAGCATTCATTTCTTAAAAAAAATGAAGTAATTTTGAAAAAAAAAAAACCCATGTTTTATTCTAGGTTTTTTCAAAAAACAAATGCTACAAACACTAGAATAACATAGAAAAAGAATAGCTATCTGTATTCTTATATAATATTAATAATTACTTAGTTTAATAATTATATTATAGTAAGAACAGATCACAACAACAGATCACTGATCGAGAATTGTAGGTCACCATGATAGCCACAACCTATAAAAGGAGAGATGAATTATTATGAGTCAGTATCAGAGAAATAACCTTAATTTGATACATATTTGTTGAAATTATAAACATAAATATGCATTTTGACTAAAATAATGATAAGTAGCATTCATTTCTTGAAAAAAAAGGGGAAAAATTTGACCCCCCCCCACCCCTGGGTTTTATTCTGGGTTTTTTCAAATCTTAGGTTTTTTCAAAAAACAAATGTACAAGTATTAGTATAATAGGATAGAAAAAGAATAGCTATCTCTATTTTTATAATAATAATTAATTAGTTTAATAATTATATTAAGGTAAGAATAGATCACTGATTCAGAATTATGGGTACCCATGATAGCCATAACCTGGAGAAGGAGTTCATTTCTTGAAAAAAGAAGTAATTTTGAAAAAAAAAAACATGTTTTTAAATTTCACTTGAAAAAGCCCCCCAAAACAGGTTTTTTTTATTTGCCCACCCTGCCAGTGAATGCATTCCAAGAATGCACAACTCTATTACTGAAATATATTTTCCTCAAGTCTAGCCTACATGTAGAATTTTGGCATCTTCATACAAGTGACCCCTTGTCCTATCATCTGCCTCCAACTCAAAAAACTTTGCCATTTCTAATTTATCAATGCACTTCAACATTTTAAAGAGCTGGATTATATCACACCTTCAGCACCTCCTTCCAAATGACATGTTAAATACTCTAAACCTATCCATATAACCAAGGTGCCTATCTGCAGCCAGGAGACCACTCCTCCCTACATTAATACAAAAATAGAAGCCCCTGAAATTGCCTCTGCTCTCCATCTCATCCTACCATGCCCTTTCCTCACCTATCAAAAACCTCTAGAAAATAAACTCTTCTAGGAGATCTCTGAGAAAGATCCCATGTCACAACATTATTCCTGAATGATGCAGTTCAATTAAAGATAACTAGGAAGTAACAAAGTAGTTAATTACTGAAATATTACCTTAAAACAATAACTGATGAAATTCTGTAGATATGGCTCTTTTAAGTCTGGTCGTGTGACAAACCGTGATGCCAAATATGCAGCCATTTCCCGAGAATTTTGAGCACATTGGAGATGTTTGTCAATAACATTGAAAATCCTGAGAAAAATCATCAATTAATGATGAGCAATTTACAGAGAAACTATAGGCAAGAAATGTCTACAAGTATTTTGGGGCATTAACTTCATTGATAATATTTTTAGCATTTAAAATAGATGAATAAAATCAAAATTCACTACTTTCCAAATAAGTAGGGATAGTGAGAATATTGCTACCCAAAACTAACCTCTCCATATCATTATATCCCACAGAGTTACCCATTCTTTGCGCACTAAATGCTGAAGAATTTCATTCAGAGAGGGGTTCAACCATGGGCATAAGGCTCAATGCACACCACTCACAAACCCCTTCCATGCACAACTCATCATCTACATGGTCTTCCAACCCTCCATATTCCTGCAAGAGATTAAGTCGCTATACTCAACCAAAGACTAATACTAAGCCACATTAACCCTTAAACAGCCAAATAAATTGGCTATACATCACTACTGATGAATTTACCCAAAGTACATCATTAGGGAAAATAAAATATTTGAATCCTTTATTATAAATCAAATAATATATTATAATTGGAAAGCATTCTTCTATTGATCTAACGTAAAAATTATTAATAACCATTTAGATAGAGAAATATGATTAGAAATAATTTATTTGTTCCTCAAAATTTTTTCTTTTTTATTGATAAAATTAATTTCTTCATTTTAGTTATTGCTTAAAACTCCTATTTTCTAAAAAAAAAACCTTTGTTCCTATTAATGGGAAACATTTCTACATTTTAAAACTCTTACTATTCATTGAAATGTTGTTTTTTTTACATCGCACGTTCCAATTTTTACGCATATGCTTACTCGTTCATGCGCTTTGAATAACCTACTGTATTAGTGCAATACAGCTAAAATCTAAATCGGTAATAACATTTGCCAAATATATAAAGTTAAACTTATTGTTACTTTTCAAATCACTCAAAAAGTAGGGGGGGGGGGGTAGGAGCATATCTGGCAACTGCCCACTTGGGCATAAGTTGCCGGAATCACTACAGCCTAGCACTAGGCTACTTTAAAATAAGAATATGAAAATACAACATTGATAAAAAGGAAACATCAAAACAATTAGGAAGCAATCTGCAGCGTCGGTGGGAGGTCACCTCAACCAGGCGCAGGAGAATGAAACATACAAAGAAAACAATAATAAAAACTAGTTAAATAAAGGGAAGAAGGCCGGACTCCACCCAAAAGTCTATAAGTATACTAATCAATGTGAACAAACTCGTCCCGAGTATAAGGGACAGGCGGTACCGGGAAAGGGAACGTGTGCGAAGATCACCCAGACTGGGACATTCAACAAGAATGTGCCAAACAGTCTGGGGGACGACGCAATCGTCACAATAGGGCGCTGGTGATCGCTTCGTCACAATAGGGCGCTGGTGATCGCTTCGTCACAATAGGGCGCTGGTGATCGCTTCGTCAAATAACGATGCATCACACGTGTGCCCGATTCGGGGACGACAGAAAGCGACCTGAAGCCGTCGCATAAATGGGGGATAGGTCCATGGGAACAGTCGCGGTGCAATGGCACGCAACTTTAAGTTCCCTTCGACCGTCTCCCATCTTCTTTGCTAAGCAGTCCGAAGAGTTACCCGTATGCCTGGCATGTAGTCAGCGTGAGGTTAGAGCGAAACGCTAGTCCGGTCGCAGTCCTCGCGGACTCTTTGGAGCGCTCATTCCCCGCAATTCTGCATGCCCAGGAACCCAGCAGATGATAATCTCGATATCCACCCGGCTCGCCAAAACCGTGGCGTCACGGATATGTCGAACCAGGGGATGCGGAGATTCCAATGCCACGAGAGCACTCAGGGCGCTTTGTGAGTCGCTATAGATCACAATCCGATCTCCGAACAGAGAATGTCGCATAATCCCCCGTACCGAGTGATGTATTGCCACCAGCTCGGCCGTGAAGACAGACGCACCGCCTGGCAGAGCCCCGTTGACTTTAAACAGAGGGGATACGGCGTGGAATCCGACCCACTCTTGGGACTTGGAGCCATCCAGTACACTGGAATGGTTCCAGAATGACACGATGTGCTCTAAAAAGGTCGAACGCAATACTCCCGGCGCTGTACAAGCTTTGGGAGCAGAGGCGTGGCGATAAAAAGCCAAATGTGGTACTGTCCAGGGTGGCGTCCAGGGCAGAACCAGGAGCGTCAGAGGCCCGAGAGCTATACCTAGCGCTCGAAGGAGTTTCTTGGCCCTAAACCCAAAGGGCTTAGAGAGAGACTGGCGGCTCTCGGAGGCATAGGCACCGTCGAAATCAGCTGCGGATGCAGTGAGAGCTGTTGGCGACTGAGCAAGGGGCCGAGCTTGCGCGTACAGGCGAGTGATGCACTGTATGCAGCGTAAGGCGAGTGGCATCTCCCTAGCATCAAATAGTAGGCTCTCGATGGGGGAAGTGCGGAAGGCACCGGTCGCAAGGCAAAGGCCAGTGTGGTGGATCGAGTCCACCTTCTGCAATAAACGCTCGGTTGCGGATGCATAAAACTCGCATCCATGGTCGGGATTTGAAAGAACAAAGGATCGATAAAAAAGTAAGGCAGTAGCCCTATCAGCGCCCCAAGCGCTGAACGTCACGAACCGGAGAATATCCATGGCGCGGGTACAGGAGTCCCTAAGGTTGCGAATATGAGCTTATCAGGTGAGGCGTCGGTCAAATACAAGACCAAGGAAACGGTGCGATTCAACCACTTCCAGGCGCACCCCATTAAGAAACAAATCTGGGTCAGGGGGGAGCCGTGGATGGCGGCAAAAGTGCACCACCTTAGTCTTAGCCAAAGAAAACCGAAACCTGTGAGTTCGGCATAGCGAGAGACGCGGTTCAATGCCTGTTGGAATCGACGCACTAGAGTTGGCATCTGGGCCGCGCAAAAAGAGAACGAAAGGTCGTCCACGTAGAGCGTAGCGAGAACATCTTCCGGCAGCACCGAGGTGATGCCGATGATGTTCAGGGCAACGAGTGTGCCACTGAGGACACTTCCCTGCGGGATGCTCTCTTCCTGATCCATTGGGCCAGAGAGGGCTCCCCCCACCCGTACGCGGAATCGCCAATCTCGCAAAAAATTCAGATATAAACATTGCAAGGCGTCCCCTCGCACCCGTCGTGTGGAGAGTCTCCATGATACCGTATCGCCATGCAGTATCATAGGCCTTCTCCAGATCGAAAAACACTGTGGCGTAGTGCTGTCTACGAAGGAAGGCCTGGCAGACGGTATTTTCCAGTTGGAGTAGAACATCCGACGTGGAGTGGAACTTGCGGAAGCCGAACTGTGCATGAGACAGATGGACTCCGCTGGCCAGGAAAAAGGCTAATCTAACATTTACCAATTTCTCCATCAACATGTACACGCAAGAGGTTAGAGAGATTGGGCGGAAACCGCCCGAAGTAGAGTAATCTCTCCACGGTTTGCGAAAGGAGAGCACAGTAGCGATTCGCCAGGAATCTGGGAGGAGACCCTCCACCCAGATCCTGTTGAACAAATCTAAGAGAAATGCCATGACTCGCTCACCCAGGTGTCGAAGCATGGCGTACCGGACATCGTCCGGACCATGGGCGTTGTCCACGCACGAAGCAAGAGCGGAACACATCAAAACGTGCATTGAATGCTGGCGGAGCAGCATCCCGGCTAGAGAATGTGGAGAAAGCTGTCACGAAGGATTCTGACAAGGACGCGGGGTCCGAGATTGCAGTCCACACCTCTGCTAGAGGGTTCTTCCCTATATCTATATATACATATATATATATATATATATATATATATATATATATATATATATATATATATATATATATATATATATATATATCTTAAGAGAGCAGGGGGTTGGCACGATGCCAGGAATATACATATTTTTACGATAAATAAGCAGGTTAAATTTAGGAAGTTCATTACTATATTATAACTTCTTGGTATCGCCGTTTCGGGTAGGAACCCATTCTCAAGGATGTGAGATTATAAATATATATATTCCATTTTCTTAATAATTGTTCCACCAAAATTAAATTCTATCAAAACCTTACTTTCTCACGCTTACAATCTCTCCACATCATACCTAAATTTCCACAACGAGATCACTTTCCGCACTAACTATTTCCAACAAAACGGATATCCTTCAAACTTATATGACCAAACTCTTCGAAATTTTATCAATAAAATATTTACCCCAAAAGATCCCTCATAAAACGTCCCTAAAGAAAAGGTTTTTGTACCTCTCCCATAAATAGGACCCCTCAATTTACTTCTCTGGGCGAAACTCTTCACCATTTCTTAAGAATTCATTTGCTGCAACACATTTTATACAAATTTTTCAAAACACACGCAAAGTACATCTTTTCAACATTAAAGACCAAATACCAACGCTGCTTTGATCTTCCATCATATATGAATTCAACTGCTTGAGATGTAATTCCGAGGTATATTTAGGATCGACACAGCGCACACTACATACCCGTATTTGCGCACATTTAGGCATCAGCAATAGAACTGAAGCCCTACTCACTACTCCCGAGTTCTCCCCTATCAGAATACACTATGAAAACAGACATCCACACCATAAACTAAACTTAAATAATTTTTCAATTAAAGACACAGCAAACAACGAAAACCAACTACGTACACTGGAATCTCTTTATATTAGATTTAAAAAGCCCACTTTAAACTCTGACACAAGCTTATTTCTACTTTTGCTACAACTATAATCATCCACAACTAAATCGATAAATTTACTCGTAGAAATGGGAAGATCCAAATTAAGTCTAGGCATGATTTCCCGCAGAAATCATGCCTAGACTTATTTGGATCTTCTCATTTCTACGAGTAAATTTATCGATTTAATTGAATTATGTCTCTCTGACAATGTGTTTCGAGTAAATAATGAGTTTTATAGACAAATATTTGGCCTTAGCATGGGAAATAGTTTATCTCCGATATTGGCATGTCTCTTCATGGAATATTTTGAGACTGAACTCCTTCCCACAATTTCTCCTCCTAACTTTATATGGTTAAGGTACATTAACGATGTATTTTCTGTATGGCCTAATGGCCATGATTTTGATACCTTTTTTAATAATTTGAATAATTTGCATTTCTCCATCAAATTTAAATATGAATGGGAATATAATAATAGATTATCCCATTTTAGATGTCCTCATTAATAAAGATCACCATGAATTAAAACTTGACGTTTATAGGAAACCAACCCACTCAAATGCCTATATACATTATTTTTCGTTTCACGATAATACTGTTAAAAAATTGGTAATTTCTAACCTTTTCCTTAGAGCATACAAAATATGTCATCCTTCCTATTTAGATGAAGAAATTGTCATTATCAGGACCATTTTTTCTAATTTGTATTACCCTGATTGGTTCATATCGTCTGCCCATTTTGCAGCTAGGAAAACATTCTATGGTAATAAGCCTTCCTGCACTAATGATTTCAACAAATTTATAACATTGCCATTTAATAATAAATTAAATAGTTTAAAGGACATATTTGGAAAAGTGGGTATTAATCTAGCCTTTAAATATAATAATTCCTTAAACCAATTGATGATTGCCAGGAAACCCAAAGAACATCATAACATAGGAGTATATGCAATACCATGCAACGATTGCCATAAAGTTTTTATAGGGGAAACGGGGAGAAATCTAGACAAGAGATTGTATGAACACAAAAGAGATATTAGAGTGGGTAGCAAAAGCAGTGGAATATTTTGCCATGTTAGAGACTTGGATAATTTGATCGATTTCAATGGAAGTAAAATGGTATTTAAATCGGCTAACTATGTTAAGAGAAGAATTGTAGAATCGAGCTTGATATTGTCAGTTCCTAATTTAAATCTATCTGAGGGTCAATTTTCTTTTAATCCTGTAATACGAAAGCAAATAAACCAAATAGTAAAATGTCAGCCCTTCAATATGTTTAGGCCTAACCCCCCCCCCCTGATTAGCCACAAGTAGGGGATTGGGGGAAAAAAGAGGGGATCTTTCACAACCTGACCCTGTGTTATGTTTGTAAGCACTTTTCTTATATTTTCTATCCAGTGTCAGTTGAAAAAGGGTGTGAGATACACCAAAACTGTTCTGAATTAAATTGTCTTCGGAGAATGTGGTTTAATTGCTCATCTTTTCTTGCGATATATATATATATATATATATATATATATATATATATATATATATATATATATATATAATAATTAATAATGGGTACTATTTAATTCAAAATATTTAAAAAACTCCATTTTAGATCTTAATTAAAAATTATGTGCAACCTACCGCTCCACAACAGAATTTGACTGGTCCCCTGAACCATCAAGAGCTGCCATATTGAAAGGCATATAAATTATGATTGAAAGCCACATAAGAAGAATGTAGCTCCCATAGAAATCATCATTAAGCTCTTCTTTTTCCAAAAGCTTTAAAACAGGGATGAGATCTTTCACCTGCAAGGAAGCAAAAAAAAAAATGACATTGACTATTCAAATACTCAAGTAATAATGCCAATAAATCCCAAATTATGAGTGAAAAAGAAATAGTTTAGGGATATTAAAATGTTTACAAGTTGATGTCTTGTATGGGATGCAGGAAGAATATCCATGCCATTTTTAGGCAATTGGATTAAGATGACTAAACCTGGATAGGGGCCACTGATCTGGGAAGCCACATACACAAAGGCTTTGTTCCTGGTGCAATGTACAATACTAGTAATAAGTGGGGCTAAATCACACCACAATCTAGTGTGCAGGAGTTTGGTTGCAGGGATCAGGAGAGGTGGTAGCAACCATATCTATTGCAGTACTAGGACAGGTACCAGTCAAGCAATTTGATAGAAATGTTTCAGGGAGCAGCCATCAAATGACATTTGGAATCTAATGCCATCTACACTAGGCTTGTGAGAGTTGCAATGCTTTTTTTTTCCACATTGGGAAATCAGAAAAAGCCCAAAGGGGGCCAAAGACAAATCAGTGCTATAAGGTGGATCTGTTAGTATTTCCCATCAAAAGTAAAGCAGTTTTTAATTCAATTATTAAAGAATGAGTTGGAGCAGTATCATGTGAAAGAGGAATCTGGCCTGAAGCTTTTCTTAGGAATTTTTACAAATCTCTTTTTTTCTTTTTTTTAAACAACATCAGAATATAGTACCTATGAAATATATCTGATCATCCTAGAAATTACAAGCATTTCCCCCCCCCCTCTATATTCAGAGACACAATTATTAAGTTTTTATTCTACAAAGGAACATTGAGTAGCTTAAAAGTTGCTAAACTATTTAAGAGCTTTCCAATGCCCATGTTTTCAGTGTACTGCTAGCCTTCATTGTAAGTGGATATGTCTGAGATTTGTCCATTTATATAAATTTATTGTAATTTTTATTTCTTGACAATAAGTGGTGTATACAAAAAAAAATATTGTGTGCAATAAAACAACTTAATAGTGATTGTTGAGGTGCTATTCTTGTTTTACATAAATCTTGGAAATCACAAACTAAGTAGTCAAATATAGCCCAAAGTACTGCTAATTTATGAGTTTCACACACCTTAAATAACAGTTGCTCAAACACACAGACCCCCAAAATTATCTGCTATTTCTGAAAGAACTATCCAGGAATGGGTCCAATTTTTTTTTTTAGGAGCCCATCTGGTGACTGCTTACTTAGGCATAAGTCGCTGTACTCAACCCAGCCTATATTAAAAGAAAATAACTATGTAAATAACAAATAACAAGGATAAAAAATGACAAAGTCTAACATTTTTTTTTAAGGCAAGAGGGAAGCACACTCGTGCCACAGGGGTAGGACAGCCTCACCTTGATGCAGGAATATGACTCATAACAAACAGTCAGATAAAGTGGAGTTGCGTAGTCTCTGAATAGGGTACATCCATTATCTCCCGTACCAAGCGTGAGCAGTGTATTGCAACCAGCTCCGCTGTGAAGACAGATGCAGCACCTGGCAGAGCCCCGGTGGTAGCCTCCAAGGTGGCATCCTGGGCAGAACCAGGGGCACCACTAGCTCGAGAGCTATACCTAGCTCTCAGAGTTTCCTAGCCCTAAACTAAAGGGCTTAGTGTATGGTATGACTGGCGTCTCTCGGCGGCATAGGCACCGTCGAGATCAGTGAAGTGAGTACACTTAACTGCGGGACATCCTCTTCTTGATCCATTGGGCCAGATGGATGGATGGATTGATTGTTTATGAACCCCTTAGGGCTGACTGCAAGGTGATTGCACCATAATTCGTTTTGTAGTAAAAAGAAAAGGTTAGATGTTATAAAAGTTGTGTCTGATATGATGAGGTGATGATTATGCGGTGATGATTGAAACACTGGATGGATAAATGGCATGATAATATAGTAAGATGATAAAATAACTAAAATTCATTAAAATTTAGATCATACTATTGGAGACTTATCTATAGCTTCTTTAATAGTCCTGTCTCCTCGAGGTAGCTTATGATTCCACTGTCAGGGCAGATATTTTCAGCCTTTAGAGCAGATCTTAGGATATCGGGGGTACCCTCACCATCGATGGGTATGTATCTTCGTCGGAGTCCTCCATAGGTTGGGCATTCCATGATAAGATGTGCAATTGTGAGGGGCAGAATGCAATCTTCACAGTAGGGGGGATAGTCTCTCTCCATTAGGTATTCATGTGTGAGTAGTGAATGCCTGATGCAGTTTGCATATGGATACCTCTTGCCGGTGGGTAAGTTTTCGAAGCTTCCATGGCAATAAGTAAGAAAATGTGTCGCATCTTATTTTGTCCATATAAATCTGCCTATCTGGCCATCCAGTTCTCCCAAATGGCGGCCTTTATCGCAATGATGTAGTCCTCATATGGTATTGGGATATCATTCGCCCTGATTGGACGAAGGCCGGCGTTTTTTGCCGCTGTATCAGCTTGCTCATTTCCAGCGACCCCTATGTGAGCTGGGACCCAGCAGAAGGGAATTTTCTTTCTTTCACATGCTGCTCTATATACATAGTTTCTTATTTCTAAAAGAATTGGATGGATGTCTGTCATTCGTTCTAATGTTTGTAGGCTGCTGAAGGAGTCAGTGAAGATTCATATTGTTTGGGGTAGTTTTTCAGAGAGCGTGTAGTTATTTGATATCACTGAGAATCCTGTTCTATCTCTGAATTTTGATCCACCTGTGTATATATGTATACCCATAGGTGTTGCTGTGTGGGTAAGTAAGATATTCCAAAATGGAATATCTGGGAAAGCAAGAGGATGGATGGGGTTCATCATTACCCTGATTTCCTCCATCCATAGTCGCACTCTAGTTCCAAATGGTCATGGGAGAGTTAGGCATGTTGTAAAAATATTATCCATTTGGTCATTCATAACAGCGGTTGAAGTCGGCGATGTTATGAGTGGCTGGTTGCGGGTAAAGGGGCATAGAGAGAGTTCCATTCTACGGAGGTCTAGTGGTGTCTCCCGAGTATCGCATTGTAGGCTCGGTATGGGTGATGATCGGAAGGCTCCGGTAGCCATGAGAAAACATTCATTAGCCCCTGTGTTGATGAGTGCAAGGCATTTCTTAGAAGTAGATCGCACATCCATAGTCCAGTTTGGGTCGCAATAAGGAGTGGTAGAGAGTGAGAAGCGTTTCGCGATTAGCTCCCCACTTGTGGTGTGACACTGTACATAGGACGTTCATTTCTTTCTTACAAGAGTTTTTAATGTTTCTTATGTGTGGTTCCCATGTCAACCTTCTATCAAATGTTAGTCCTAGGAATTTATAGTTCTCAATGACTGTAATCCTCTTTTGGTATAGGTCAGGTTCCCTAATACACCTATGATGGCAGAAGTGGAATACTTTGGTCTTCTCAGCTAAGAATTGGTAGCCATGGGTGGTAGACCATCTTGTGATTTTGTTGATGGTGATCTGAAGGCGAGGTTCTATTGTTGCCATTTCAGAACCTTCTAGAGATGGAGATTTTGTGAGATATCATTAATTCCTATAGCAAACAGGGGTACACTTAAGATGCTGCCTTGTGGAATGCCTTCTTCCTGTAGAAAAGATTTGGATTTCGCACTACCTAATCTTACAGAGAAGGTGCGGTTGGTTAGGAAATTTTGAATGAAGTTTGGTAGTTGTCTCCATAGTCTAAGGTTATGGAGGGCTTTTAACAGCTACTAAGTGCTGTTTCCTGGCGAATGCATTACATATCGCAGATTCCAGATGGATAAGGGCATCCGTAGTTGAGTGTAATTTTCGAAATCTGCACTGCGATGGGGATATGCAGGATTTTGTTTCAAGGAACCATGTTAAGCATACATTTACCATTTTTTCCATAAGTTTACATATAGAGGAGGTTAGGGCGATTGGGCGGTAGTTTTAGGGACTGGTTGGGTCTTTGCCTGGTTTCCAGAAAGTGAGAACTGTAGCCCTTCTCCAGGTATCTGGGAAGGCATTTTACATCCATATTTTGTTGAATATATCTAGGAGGAAGCATTTACCCCCTTCCCCTGGGCCCTAGGTGGCACAAGCATTCCGTAAGGTATATTGTCTGGGCCTGGGGCAATGTCTCTACATGATGCAAGAGGTGTATTGAACTCTTTTTTGCTGAATTCCTCGTTGTAAGATTTGTACTCTCTTGATGTGAAGTTTAGAGGTGAGCACTCCCTCTCCAACCAGTATTGGGTGAACTCGGGTGTTGTGTTCGCTCTACTTGATATTTTGGTAAAATGAGTTGCTAGCATGTCTGCTACATCGATGGGGTTTAAGATAGTATTTCCATTACTCCGATGTATGGGGGTAGGGTTGTGGTGGAGTGAATATGTGTGTGTGAAGGGACATTCTTCCACCCCTTTTACCCAAAACCCTCTCCCTCCCTCTGTAAGAATGTGTGTGAGTGGGAATGGGTTGTGGGGTTTTTTTTTTGGGGGGGGGTATATATAATATAAATGGATTTCACATTTTGTTTAAAATGTTTTTCTCTCTTTGCAGAGAGTTTCCTGATAAAATTCTTTTTAAAATAAAAGAAGCCACTCTATTAAGTTTTGTAAATATTACTTCCTTTTGTGAAGAGTGGCTGGCATTGTAAGATTGGGGAAGGTAATATACTTCAAATTGCCATCATCCTTGACTGGTTACAGATTGGTTGGAGAGGAGGTTTTGCTTCTATATAGCCTCTTAACATTACACCAAGCTTGGAGGTGCCAGTTTTGTTAATAAGTCCTAGGCATCTTGCCCACTTGAGTGGCGGCTGGTAGGACTTCCCCCTTTGTACCACTAGTATGTGAGAGGGGTGGAAATTGTGATCTGGTAAGTTGAAATAGTTTTTAGAAATCTCTACTCTGTTTGACCATGCATGCCTTCATTATGTTTGTTTGTTGGCTTTCTGGTTTTATCGGGTAAAATCTTCCGAAAGATCGATCAACAAATTGTCCTGGGAGTACCTGCAGTGAGAGCAGTTCAGGCAGTAATTTGGTGCATCATGCTGGACCTGCTGCTTGCTGGGAGTTTGAAACTTCCTGTGGACTTCGTACTGGCTTTGGTCATTTTTGCGGTGGTGAGTTCTGATTTCCTGAGACCTTGCGCGTTTCTATGCAATTTTCTTCTATCTGTCTAGTTGTTTGGGGGAGCAATCTTGTGGTTGAAGTTCTCCCACCAGTTTTTTCCACGTCTTGCGATCTTTTCTTTCCTTGAATTTATAGATTCATATACATTTTCTTTAATGGGCTGGGAACTGAGGGGGATTGGGAGAGAGGGGAGGGGATGTGCAGCTTAAAACTTTCTTTGCTGGTTTCATTGGGTTTTTAAGAGGGATTTGTTAAAGAATCTGTTTGAACATAAACAGAAATCTACCGCCTGCGAAAGTACCATCTTGCCAGATCCAATAGGCGAGCGGACCCGAGACCCGAGAAAAAGACCTATGGCTTGGTTGCCATTAGCCCCGCGAATGCCCATTGGCGCAAATAACGGGCCGTTTCTACTTACAGAAGGGGCCATGGACTTCACCACCAAGAAACCTCAGGGTAAGCTGGGCCGACCATGCAGGATACACCTGGTGGGCCTTAATCCCCCCCCCCCGGCCACGGCGGGCCCGCGAACCGAACGCCGACTGTGAAGTTTTACTCCTTCTTGGCAGCCTAAAAAAAGGAGGGTGGGAAGGGGATGGTTTGCTAGCTGCCAATATTCCGCAGGTGTTGATGAAGGGGATCAAGCCAGGACAGACCTCCGAGAATCAGACAGTTCGTCGACCGAAACTAGCACAGGCCCGAACTTGAGTAGAGAAGTCCAATCAGATCGAAACAAATGCTTTGAAGAGAGGAAGTAGTGTAGTAGAGTTGGGAAAGAAATTACAAGAGAAGGCTAAAAAGTTGTTAGCGGAAGGGGGAGAAGAGGCTAGGCTGGAGCCGGACGGGGCGCTGTGGCCCGTCAGCACAGTGGCCAGGAAAGCAAATCGCCGCGCCTCCTACGGTTTCCATTGGGCCGGAGAGGGTCCCTCAACCCATATGTGGAATCAACGATCTAAAAAAAAATCATATAAAGATTAGGAGGCGCCCCTCGCCCCCATCATGTGGAGAGTCTCCATGATACCATATCACCATGCGGTATCATAGGCCTGCTTCAGATCGAAAAACACCGTGGCGTATAGCTGTCTACGAAGGAAGGCCTCCTAGACGGCATTTTCCAGTTGGAGCAGAGCATCCGACATGTAGTGGAACTTCCGGAAGCCGCATTGTGCAGAGGACAGATGGCGACCGCTGACCTCCCCATAGCTAATAGGTATAACATTTACCAATTTCTCCATCAAATTGCACACGCAGGACGTTAGAGAGATCGGGCGGTAACCGGCCGGGGTAGAGTGATCTCTCCCCAGTTTGCGAAAAGTGAGCACAGAAATCTGGGAGGATACCCTCTAGCAAAATCTTAATGAACAAATCTAACAGAAAGGCCATGCCTCGCTCACACAGATGTCGAAGCATGGCGTACGGGACATCGTAGGAAGCAGGGGCCGTGTTAGCGCACGAAGCGAGAGCAGAACGCAACTCACTCAGATTAAACCTTTCATTGCAGGGTTCTCCGCCTCTGGAGGTAAAGTCCAGTCGGTGGCCTTCCGCGACATCACGACGGGCATTGAATGCTCGCGTAGCAGAATCCCGGCTAGAGAAGGCGGAGAAAACGGTCGCTAAGGATTCCGCCACGAACACGGGGTCCGAGATTACGGCCCCATTCTCCAGGAGAACGGGAGGGATGTCCTGAAAGAACCTGCCTCGAATCCTTTTGACTCGCTTCCATAACTCTGCGAGAGGGGTCTTCCCGTTAAGTGAAGACAAGTATGCCCGCCAAGAAGAGCGGCGGGCGTGCTTCGAAATATACCGGAACCTAGCCCTAGCTCAACGAAGTTCACCAACAGTGAAGTTGTTCACGCGGCGCTTATAGCGCATTTAGGCATAACGCTTCTGTTTGAGGCCCCTCTCACACTCAGCTGACCACCACGGGAGCGGTCACTGTGCGAAACGGCTAGACGTTCTAGGGATAGTAATTAGGCCCAAGGTGACGAGGTTGCCAGAGAAGAACTCAATGGCCTCATCTGCCCCCCTGTTTTCGCAACAACTGGAGCTGAGGAGGTAAAAAAAAGATGGGAGTCCAATGACTGACCCATTTCGTCAGTTTCATTTACATCAGATTCTGGCATGAGGCAGACGTCCTGAACTGTGCACTGAAGAATGAACTTGAGTTCTTGGCAACTCTCCTGGTGTTTGTAGATAGAGAACTTGGGTCAATGGCATAGAAGGCCTTCTGAAGGCCTTAAATAAAATTGACAGTTAAAAAGTTTAGTTCTAAAGAAAACATTTCTCAAGCGGTTGCAATGGTATTATTATAATTACCCAAACAGATTTTACTCCCTTTTTTAATTTCATAAGGAATATTTTAGTGGTAATATACTTGTTTTTCTATTTTGGTAGCCCATCTGGTGACTGCCTACTTGGGCATAAGTCGCCATACACAACAGCCTACTATTGGACTATATTAAAAAACAAATAAAAACACAATATCTAAATAACACATAACAATGATAAAAAAGGACGGAGGTTTAAACAATATAACAATAAGAAAAAGCAAAGAGCCATGAAGGAAGCGTGCTCCGGCATCAAGGTAGGCATGCCTCTCCCCCAGTGCAGGAACATATGACCTACAAAAACAAACAGAAAAAAAAGTTCTGATAAAGTGGAGGAGGCCAGCCTCCTCCAAAAACTTGTAAAGTCCACAAGTCGGTGTACACGAACCCATCTCGAGTACAAGGGACAAGCAGTAGAGACCCCAATCGGGACAGGTAACGTGCGCAGAGATCACCCCGACTGGGACATTCAACAAGAATGTGACAGACCGTCTGGGGGGGCAATGCACTCTTCACAGTATGGAGCAAGTGAGCTCTCCATCAAATATTGTTACGTCCCGCAAGTGTGTCCAATTCGGAGATGACAGAAAGCAAATTGAAGCCATGGATGAATTGGGAGGTAGGTCCATGGGAACAGTCAAGGCGAAATGGCTAGAGTTCTCCTCTGATGGATCATATTGCCTGTAGCCAACATGCTGCTATCAGTGGAGCGAATAACAAGGAAACATTTGAAGCTAGCAGGCTCTAAAATGCCAGGTAGCATCTGAATGAGGGGCCCTGACGTAATCGAAGCTCCGATCTGCACAGTTCTGGTCTTTGTCTGCAACTCCCCACTGAGGGGAGCAACGGTGCTGGATGTGCCAATCTTGGCTTGGTCACTTACCGAAATGGCACCAGACCTGGCCATCTTTTTAGGAGAGGAGAGGGGGGATGGGGTTCAACCCGCTTCTCTCCTCTACCAGCCTCAGCAAAATCCTTCTGTGAAATGGCTGTCATATGAGCACCAGCCAGGGGAGGAGATCCCTCCTCTCTTTGTAAGGTCTTGGGGGCCCCCAGCTATCTGAGGAAGACCTTACACACAGGCAGACTAGGGTTCAGTGCTTGGCACCGAGCCCAGATTCGACCCCATGGAAGGTCCTACCATCTGAAGCTGGATCACCTCAGGGACCAAGTTGATCTCAAGAGCGGCCTTCATGTGGCCATTCTCCCCTAAGACATCACAGATCCCATTTGAGGTTCTTTTTTTTATCTTCTAATGCCAGCAAACTGGCATCCATCGAGGAAGAGAAGGGGGCAGGTACACTGACACACTGCAAACTTGTCACACATGCCTGCAGGACATTAAGGGGCATAGACCAACGGGCCCTGGCATCCTTTGCTCTCCTAATGGGGTTGGCCATATCGAGCCACCGCAACCGGGAGCAGTCAATTATGGGTCGCCTGCCTGCTTTCTTGGTAGTCCCCTTGCAAAGTAAAGGTGGGACTTCCGCTGGAAAAAGTGACAGAGAATGGGGTGAGGGGGAGTCCCATGCATTGCATCCGTAGGCAAAGGAGAGGAGTAAGCCTCCTCTCCAGTAGAAGAAATTTGGAGGGTCCCTTGAGAGAGCACAGGGATGGGAACCTCCAGTGAAGCTGCCCGAAGGCGGCTCCAGTGATGGTAGATGGGAAGGTGAAGAGAGAAAAGAAATTTTTTTTTAGGGACTCATCATTGGGCATAGTGACCCTTTGTAATTCATGGGTTGCCATCACTAATCCCCCCATGCAGTAACCAGCTCTGCAATGGGTGAACACGGGGCTGGCAGAACCAACTGCTACCATTTAGGACCAAACCTTTCCACCCTTCAGCATGGTGGCTCCACCTTGGGTTGAGCGTAAAATCGATAGAGATTGAAGGAGAGATAAAGGGGTATGTGAGGAAAGTATGGGTGGGAAATATTGTCCCCTCCCACATCAGCCCCAATCTGGGATAGTTGGTTAAAAGGAAGCTGGGATAGTTGGGTGAAAGAAAGCTAGTCAGCTTCTACCCTTTGAAATTAGAGGCTGACCAAAGAAAGTTGTGGGAGAGGCTGTAAGGAGTGATGAAGTAGGGTAAAAATACAGGCTGTCAGAAAGGAGAAGAGGCTTAGCTAAGGCCGGATGGGGAGATGAGTTCCACCAGCACGGTGACCAGGAAGGTAAATTGCGACACCCTTTACAGGGTTAGAGGAAAATAATACATACTTGACCATAATAGAAAAATATAAGGTAAATGAGATATTCCCAAGAGGCAAATTGAAAATCATTTTTAAAAAAAGTAATATATCTTACTCACCTCATGTGGCATCTTCCTAAGGACAGTTTTGTATCCTCTGACCTTCACAATGAGCCAAAGATACTGAAATGCTAGCGACACAGTTTTGGTGCCCTGGTTAGCATCAGTAATTATTGATATCAAGCGATTGAGAAGTGGTTGCAAGTATGGGTCCAGAAGATGTGGCTGCTCCTAATCCGAGAAGAAAAGTTTGCTGATAAAAAATCATTTATATCACAATTGGGGTCATAGAAATTCAGACACTAAAAAAATATGAAAAGGTATGAATGGGACTTCTTTTTTTTCTATTATCTCATCTGGTGACTGCCTTCTAGGATAGTCGCCGGCCTCCTCCAAAAAGTCTAAAAGTCGACAGGTCGGTGTGGACGAACTCGTCCCGAGCACACGGAAAGGCGGTAGCGACCCCGCCGATCGTGGTACTGGGACAAGTAAAGTGCGCGAAGATCACCCAGACTGGGACATTCGACAAGAATGTGCTAAACAGTCTGGGGGACGACGCAGTCGTTACAATAGGGCGCAGACAAGCGCTCCATCAAATGGCGATGCGTCACAAGAGTGTGCCCGATTCGGAGAGGAGAGAAAGCGACCTGAAGCCGTCGCAGCATTGGGGGATAGGTCCATAGGAGCCGTCACGGCACAATGGCATGCAACTTTAAATTCCCTTCGACCGTCTCCCATCTTCTTTGCCAGGCAGCACGAAGAGCTCAACATATTCCTGCCATGTAGTCGGTGTGAGGAAGAGCGAAACGCTGGTTCGGCCGCAGAGTCCTCGTGGAACCTTCGGCGCCCTCATTCCTCGCAATTCCTACATGTCCAGGAACTCAGCAGAAAATAATCTCGAAATCCGCCCGGCTCGCAAAACCGTGTCATCACGGATATCGCGAACCAAGGGATGCAGAGATTCCAATGCCCCGAGAGCACTCAGGGCGCTTTTTGAGTCGCTATAGATCACAATCCGCTCTCCGAACCAGGCACGTCGCGTAATCTCCGGTACCGGCCGTGAAGCCAGACGCAGCACCTGGCAGAGCCCCGCTGACTTGAAAACAGAGGGGAGACGGGGTGGAAACCGACCCCCTCTTCAGACTTGGAGCCATCAGTATACACTGGCATGGTTCCAGCGTGACACGAGGTGTGCTCCAAAAAAGTAGAACGATATACTCCCGTCGCTGTACAAGCTTTGGGAACAGAGGCGTGATGACAAATAGCCAAATGTGGTACCCACCAAGGTGGCGTCCTGGGCTTTTCTTTTTTTTTTTTTTTATAGAGCCCATCTGGCAACTGGCCACTTGGGCATAAGTCGCCGAAATAAAAATAAAATAAAAATAAAATAAAAATATGAAAACATAACAATGATATAAATTGGAAAAACTTAACAATCAGGAAGCAATTTCCGGCAGTGGGGGGGAGGTCCCCCTCACCCTGGTGCAGGAGAGTGCAACCTACAAACAAAACAATAACAAACAAAAACAAAAAAGAACTTTAAATAAAGGGGAGAAGCCGCGCCTCCCCCCAAAAGTCAACAAGTCCACAAGTCAATGTGCACGAATCCGTCCCGAGTACAAGTGAAGGGGGTAGCGACCCCGCTCATCACCGTTCCGGGACAGGTATCGTGCACAAAGATCACCCAGACTGGGACATTCGACAAGAATGTGCCGAACAGTGTGGGGGACGACGCAGTCGTCGCAATAGGGCGCAGGCGAGCGCTCCATCAAATAGCGATGCGTCACACGAGTGTGTCCGATTCGGAGAGCACAGAAAGCAACCTGAAGCCGCCGCGGCATTGGGGGATAGGTCCATGGGAACAGTCGCGGCGCAATGGCACGCAACTTTAAGTTCCCTTCGACCGTCTCCCATCTTCTTTGCCAAGCAGTCCGAAGAGCTGCCCGTATTCCTGCCATGTAGTCGTGGTGAGGAAGAGCGAAACGCTGTTCCGGTCGCAGAGTCCTCGCGGGCTCTTTGGCGCCCTCATCGGTGCGCTCATTCCCCGCAATTCCTACATGTCCAGGAACCCATGAAAAGATAATCTCGACATCTGCCCGGCTCGCCAAAACCGTGGCGTCACGGATATCGCAAACCAGGGGATGCAGAGATTCCAATGCCCCAAGAGCACTCAGGGCGCTTTAAGAGGCGCTATAGATCACAATCCGGTCTCCGAACCGGGCACGTCGCGTAATCTCGCGTACCGAGTGATGCATTGCCACCAGCTCGGCCGTGAAGAGACACTCAGCATCTGGCAGAGGCCAGCTGACTTCAAACAGAGGGGATACGGCGTGGAAGCCGACCCCCCTCTTGGGACTTGGAGACATTCCTATACACTAGCACGGTTCCAGCGTGACACGGGGTGTGCTCCAAAAAGGTGGAACGCAATACTCCCGGCGCCGTACAAGCTTTAGGAGAAGAGGCGTGGCGACAAATAGCCAAATTTGGTACCCTCCAGGGTGGCGTCCTGGGCAAAACCAGGGGCTCTCGAAGGAGATTCCTGGCCCTAAACCCAGAGGGCTTAAGGTATGACTGGCTTCTCTCGGCGGCATAGGCACGGTCGATATCAGCTGGGGATGCAGTGAAAGCTGTTGGCGACTGAGGGAGGCGCCGTGCTCGCGCGTACAGGCGAGTAATGTACTGCACGCGGCGCAGAGCGAGTGGCATCTCTAACAGGCTCTCAATGGGGAAAGTGCGGAAGGCACCGGTCGCCAGGCGGAGGCTGGTGTGGTGGATCGAATCCACCTTCCGCAATAAACGCTCGGCTGCGGATGCATAAAACTCGCAGCCGTAGTCGAGCTTCGAACGAACAAAGGATCGATAAAAAAGTAGGGCAGTAGCCCTATCAGCGCCCCAAGCACTGAACGTCACGGAACGGAGAATATCCATGGCGCGGCTACAAGAGATCTTAAGGGTGCGAATATGAGCCTCCCAGGTGAGGCGTCGGTCGAATACAAGACCAAGGAAACGGTGCGACTCAACCACACCCAGGCGCACCCCATTAAGAAACAAATCTGGGTCGGGGCGGAGCCGTGGATGGGGGCGGAGCCGTGGATGGGGGCGGAGCCGTGGATGGCGGCAGAAGTGCACCACCTTAGTCTTAGCCAAAGAAAACCGAAACCTGTGCGCTTCGGCATAGCGAGAGACGCGGTTCAATGCCTGTTGGAGTCGACATCTGGGCCGTGCAAAGAGATCGAAAGGTCGTCCACTAGAGCGTAGTGAGAACATCTTCCGGCAGCACCGAGGTGATGCCGTTGATGATCAGGGCAAAGAGTGTGACACTGAGGACACTTCCTTGCGGGACACCTTCTTCCTGCTCATTTGGGTTAGAGAGAGATCCCCCCACCCGTACGCGAAATCGACGATCTCGCAAAAAGAATTCAACGGCCTCATCTACCAACCTAAACTCTTCGACTGAGATAGAAATTTCAGTCATTTCTTGAAATTCAGGCCACCCCGCCCGCACCAAGCACCACCAAGGTGAGCTCTCAGGCGGCAGTTGCCCTAAAAATGATATTTGAATGGGAAAGTGATCACTACCATGGAGGTCATCGACCTCCCCCAATCAAAATAAGCTGTGCATCCGAAGAGCACAAAGATAGATCAAGGCAAGAAAATGAAGCGGTTCTCGGACAGTGATGTGTAAACTCATCCACGTTTAGGGCACCCATCTCAAGCTCTTCGATCAGATCGGCAAGGACTTGTCCCCTGGGATTTATTGAGTAATCTTCCCAGAGAGGATGCCTGCCGTTCAGATCTCCAAGCAAGAGATAGGGCCTCGGCAACCGTGCCACGACGCAGCGGAAGTACCCCGCGTCTAAGTCAGCTGAGGGTGGAATGTACGCAGAAATGATAGTATACCTCCTATCCAGGTGCAGCTGCACAGCCACTGCCTGAAAGGAGGTATCTAAAGAGAAAGGAAGAACAGAAACACCATGCCGGGTGTTAACCCCGCATCCCCCAGCCCGGCTATCCCGTGGTAGTGGGGTCGCAAGACCCTTATACCGCAGGATTGAGGGCAGGGGGCACGTGCAAAAAGATAGCTAACGGGAAACAGGACAAGACTAGCCTCCGCATCTCCTCCCAGTTGGCCCGGAATCCATGGCAATTCCATTGAAGGAATATGCCCTCCAGGACTAGCTCGGAGGAGACGCGGGGGCCCTCCTCGAACAGAAGACCCTCACGGGAATGGTCGTACACTTCCCGGAGGCAGAACCCCATGCGCTGTTAAGCCGGACAAAGCGCTGAAGGCGCTGTCGCCTTCGCGGACTTATTGGGGGAGGTTGGGCTCGCCATGCGAGTCTTTTCCTTCCTCCGCCTAAAAACCTTAGGCTGGCATTGCAGCTTCGGAGGCGGGGGACCCTCTTTTCGAGCAACCACCATCTCCGAGCCACTCGCTCCACCACTAGGCGTGGGCGAAGGAGCGTAAGCTCCTTTGTTGCTGTCCTCCTTTCGAGGGACAGCTTTAAGAACCCCCGAAGATGGTCTGGCGACCAACTTCAGGGGTGTTCTGCCCTGTGAGTCTGACGACTTGTTGGAGGCGCGTGGCCGTTTCGCCTTACGGGAAACGGTCATGCTGGGGGAAGAGTGGAGAGCCCTGGTTTTGGCCGGGGCTGGGTATGAACCCTTTTTGCCCCCAGCTTTACCAGGGGAGCGCCAGGGTTAAGTAGAGCCTGCAGAAGGGCTCCAAATGCGCGTGGAAACAACCATGCTCGTTAGCCTGGATAGGGCAGGAGCAGAGGGTGCCTTTCTAACTATTGAGGCATATGACATCACAGGCAGAGCCGGGCGCACCAGGACCAAGTCCTTAGCCTCGTGGAATGAGATTCGATCCTGGGCCTGAATGGCCAGGCTTTCTTTCTCGAGGAGATATGCACCAGATTGCTTCGAAGCAGCGGGGTGAGGCTCTCCGCAATTGATACACTTGGCCACACATGATTTGGACTTATCGTGTGCAGCCTTAGAGCAATTTACACAGACTTCAGGTGACTCCAACTTTGCACGTCTACAAGTTCAATTCGTATGGCCGAAGCGGTGACAGTAATAGCACCGCTGCAGCAGTGGCACAAATGCCTTCACGCGGTAGCGGTACCAACCAGCACGCACCGACTCAGGGAGCTTGTCACAGTCGAATGTGACGAAGAGTGTAGGGGTAGGTCTCGAGGCCCCTCCCTGTTTTCTCATCACACGTTCGACCTCGACCGAACCATGGCCGGCCAGCTCTAAGGTGATGTTCTCAAAGGAGTAGTCAACGAGTTCCCTCGCATAAACTACTCCTTTCACAAAGTTCATGGTAGCGTGCGGCTTCACACTCACCGGGGTGCCATAAAGTGTCCGAAGAGCACTTATCTTGGCCTCCTCAGAGGGATCTGCCACATTCACCAGAAGGTACCCATCTGAGAAACAGGTTACCTTTGGCACTCTACCAATTACTCTAGCTCATCCTCTCCTCTGATGGATTATGTTGCCCTTAGCCAATATGGTGCCATCAGTGGAGCGAAAAACGAGGAAGCATTTGAAGTCAGCTGGCTCGAAAACGCCAGGTAACCTCTGAATCAGGGGCCCCAATGTCATTGAGGCTCCACCCTATGCACTTTTGGTCTTAGTCAGGGGCTCCGCAGCCGGGGGATAAGAGGGGCCGGATGTGCTGATCTTGGCTTGGTCGCTTGCCAAAGTGGCAGCAGACCCATCCGTCCCCACAGCCCCCGTGGATGGAGAGGAGCCCCGAGTCTTCTTAGTCTTTTTGGTGTTAGTCTTTTTCTTTTTTGGAGAGGAGGGCGGGAAATATACCCGCTTCTCACCTCCGCTGGCAGAAGCCCCTAGGCCAGATGGACCGGCCTCAGCCAGGTCCTTTACCCCCCTAAGGGGGTTTGCCCTACCGAGCCGCTTACACAACGGGCGGTCGGCAATGGGCTGCCTGCTGGCTTTCTTGGCAATCCCCTTAAAAGAAAAGGAGGGACTGCCGCAGGAAATAGGGAGGTGCCCAAAAGCACCTCCAGAGAAAGGGGTGAGGGGGAGTCCCCTGAACCCATAGGCGAAGGAGAGGAGTAAGCCTCCTTTTTTTTTAAGGGGCTATCTGGCGACTGCCCACTTAGGCATAAGTCGCCGTAAACAAACAGCCTAGTTCTAGGCTACTTTGAAAAATTTGAACAGAAGGAGAATAAGTCTCCTCTCCGGTTAGAGAAATAGGGAGGGTCCCCTGCGCAAGTACAGGGGGGGGGGGACACCTCCATTTTTTCGGTGGAGCTGCCTGAGGGCGGCTCCGTTGATAATACAGGGGAAGTTGAGGGTTGTTTGGGGGGGGGTGCATCATTGGGCATGGTGACCCTAAATTTTCTGCGGGACGCAATAGTTCATCACCTCTCACAGTTGCCCACGCTGCAAGAGGTGCTTACAGGCCTGGCAGAGCCAGGCGCCGCCATTTGGGACCACCCCTCCCGCCTGGTGGCCTGGCAGTCCATCGGCATGGCGGCTGCACCTTGAACACGGCATAAAACGATAGATTGTGAAGAGGAGAGGAAAAGGGGATGTGAGGAAGGTATGGGTGGGGATGAAGCAGGGTGTTAAAAAAAACCCATCCCGAACTGGAGCTCAGGGGTTAGGGAACATTGTCCCTTTCCCCCTCAGCCCTGATCCGGGACGGTTGTCTTGAGAAGAAGGTCAGCATCTACCCTGTGAAATTAGAGGCTGACCAGAGAAAGTTGTGGGAGAGGTTGTATGAAAAGCGACGAGGTAGGGGAGAAATACAGGCTATCTGAAGTTAGGAAGAGAGGCTAAGCTGGGGCCGGACGGAGCACTGGATCCAGTCAGCACGGCGGCCAGGATGGCAAATCGCCACGCCCCTTACGGGGGGGAAGAGTGAAAGTGTGAACATGTATGCACATAGGCTTGAGAGTATGGTGAGAAAGATGTATGGTGATGGTGTGAATGAATGTAAGCAAATGATGAGAAAGTTCCTTGATACAGTCCTGTGGAAGATAAGTGAATGGTTGAATGGGAAGGGAAAGGAGAGGATGCGACTGACAAGTGAACAGTTGGTGTGGAAAGATGTGTTGGAGCTTCTGGAAGATGAGCGATTTGATGAAGAGAGTGATTTGGATGAGGATGGATGGTATAGTGTGAATGTTGGGAGTAAAAAGCCCAGGAGCTTTCCTCCCCCCCAGCAGTTTGTCAGCTATAGGATCAGGGTTGGCAGGGTAAGTTTTTCCCACTTTTGTTTTACCCGGGAAAAACTCTGGGAACAACCGGGTAAAATGGTAAGTTTTTTCCTGGAAAAAACTGGGTAAATCTGATTTTTTTTGTGAAAAACTAGTAAAAAAGATAAAAAAGGAAGAATTGAACTTTTAATTGATTATTAATAAAGTTATACACTTAAGTTTGATATATTTACTATATTAGAACAGATAGACTAAACTATATACCTGTAGCTTCATAATAATAATGATAATATATTAGTTGGCATAGCATAGGTTTTCATCGCTAGTTGGAAAAATTAAACGATGCCCCTGACAAACAATGATACACAGTAAACTAGTAAAAAAGATAAAAAAGGAAGAATTGAACTTTTAATTGATTATTAATAAAGTTATACACTTAAGTTTGATATATTTACTATATTAGAACAGATAGACTAAACTATATACCTGTAGCTTCATAATAATAATGATAATATATTAGTTGGCATAGCATAGGTTTTCATCGCTAGTTGGAAAAATTAAACGATGCCCCTGACAAACAATGATACACATAATTCTGA
The DNA here is from genome assembly GCA_963969495.1 of Ceratothoa steindachneri. NCBI lineage: Eukaryota > Metazoa > Arthropoda > Malacostraca > Isopoda > Cymothoidae > Ceratothoa > Ceratothoa steindachneri. The sequence goes on from OZ018329.1 coordinate 86,015,427, forward strand.
TTATCAGAAATCCATGAATTCATTAAGGTCATCCTCTGAATATCTAGAAGTTGATTGGCATGTGCTTTCACTTATGATACTATTATTGTCTTCATTATCTTTTGGTTCCGCCATCCATCCAAAGTGCCTGTATACATGAATAAGCTTAGCAACACGTTCATTATTGAGTTTGTTTCTTAGCTCTGAATGAATAAGGCCTGCTGTGCTGAACAACCTCTTAATCCCAGCACTGGAAGGTGGACATGATGAAATAGATAACATCAGGGAGCAGAAATTTTTAACGAGGTCTAATGAAGAAACTTTTATCACATACTGCCAAATTTTTAAGGTGATAATTTGCACATGGATTTCTGGAAAGCTATTTTTAGAAATATTGTGATGTCTTCTGTCTCATATGCTGCCAGGACAACCATTAAATTTTCATCCAAATGATCAACATAGTTATGTGCAATATCTTGTTGTTCATCCGTTAAAGCAATCCATTTCTCATTTTTTTCAATGGCATCTCATCTTCAGTGATCAATTAAATAAGCAAGGTATTGTTGTGGAGTTATAACTTCATTGAACCTTCTCTTTATTTCAGTTCTTATTTCTTCATTGATGTTGCTATCTGCGATGAGATTATGCCAAGCAGTAACACAGTCTGACAGGTTGTTGTGATCATCTTGTCAATAAAATATAATATATAATATATTTGAATGTTATTGATCTAAAAAATTATAATGAATATTATCTATATTAATGTTATTAAACACACATTTGCATTTTATATATTTTTATATTTAGTTTTTCCATTGCTAATTACTGTAATATTTAAAGATTTATTTTAATCTCTAGAAATTGAATTAAATATTATTAAAGAAAATGCTTTGCATGATATTTATTATAGCATTGACTTTTTCTATTAGTAATTATTGTATGTTTTAGAAACTCACTTGGAAGAAATCCAGAGCAATAGAAATTGTCTTAAGCTGCATCAGCAGGTTTCCTGCTTCCACAAGTAGAAGCTGGTTGTCAATATGATTATGATATTTGTACTCATTTTATGAGCATCTCTGTCCCGTATTTCTACATACTTCAGATGATTTTTCACAAATGTTTCTAAGCATGCTCTTTGACTGGACTATCTGCAATGCAATTATATTTATTGTAATCCCATGTGATCATTCAACGATTGACAAGTAAATAAACTGTTTAAGATTTGGATATTGTAATAATTTTTTTAAACAACTAGAAGTTACAATACTTTCTAAAAGTGTAACTAATGTTATCTTTAAACATGCAAAACATTTTGAAAATTAAGAGGCAATATCAAGAATATGTCAACATGAAAATGTATCATCATCAGCAACTCGAAAAGGAATATGATTCTAGAAGTAAACAAAAATAATGAATTTTAATCTATTTTTCATACAAAATTTAATGTATAGGATATATTTGGGTGATCTTTTAAGCAAATCAAATTTCTAATTGAACTATAAATCGACATCTATAATAGGAACTATATTAGTGATTTTTAATTGAGCTCCAGATAATCTAAGATATTGATAATAAAAATACGTAATTTACCATATTCTCAATCATGTTTGATTTGGAATTTACCTTGTAGAAAAATTGAGCCCACTTCCATTGAATCACTTTAAATTTCTCATCACTTGTTGGCTGAATAAATTTGTCAATATGATTAATAGTTCCTTTGTGCCTTCTATTTTTAATAACTTTTTGCCTTGAAATTAAATCAGAATTACTACAAATTTTCACTGAAGTTGAACTAATTTGTAGGTGGTTGATCAAAGCTAGTATATCAGAATCAGACATTTCTAATAGGGATGTTGTTGAAACTGGTTGTGAGTTTTCAATTTCTCTAGTAAAACTTGTTTGATCATTGCTTTCTTTGTTACATTAATATCATCAGTGGTGCAGTTATTAGCATATTGACAATCCATGGGAGTAATGCTACTTATATTAATTTCTTGGTTAGGATTAATAAATTCGGAGTTTACAGATGGGGCTGAAGTGTTTACTGAACACTTTCTATAATGGTCTTTTACTTCATAATTCTTTTTGCTATTATTCTTGAACATTTTTTGCAACAAACTTTATTGCTAGAAATATCTTTATATTCAGACTACAATGAGTTCTTTGGCTGTCCACCAGGAATACCATGATTTCTCTGTAAATCTGTATATTTTGGCATATTAAATATTCTAAAATAAAATATAAAAATATACAACATTAGTAGCTGAGGTAAAAAAAATAAAATAAAATAAAATTTCAAAATTTTGGACTAAATATTGCTAAAAATTCAAGTCGATAACGCTATGGAACCTATATAACAAAGACTACTGAGGCTGATTCTGTCATCTTATATTAATATTACACTTATGTACATGAAATTTTATATTTGTATGTTTTTCCCCGTTTTTCCCAGTTTTACCCTGGAAAAACTGGGTAAAAGGGTCAATAGGTTTTTCCCAAACAACCCTGATCGGGATGCCCTGGGGGATGCACCAGCTGGGGTGATGTCAGCTTCCTGGGCAGGTAGACTGGATGGGCGAATGGAGGATAGAAAAATGGGGGAAACAGATGATTGGTAAGCGTGTGAATAAGTATATGAGGGAGCAACCGAAGTATGTCCCAGTGATTGAGAGGCTGATTTTTTTCTTCTTTTTTTTTAAGGGGCTATCTGGCGACTGCCCATTTGGGCATAAGTCACCGCAATCAAACAGCCTAGCTCTAGGCTGCTTTAAAATAAAAATTTCAAAACAAAACAACGATAAAAAGGGATATGACAAAAATTAGGAAGCAAGCTCTGGCATCGGGGGAGGTCCTCCTCCCACCTGCGCAGGAGCGTGCCACCTACAAAGAAAACAATAATAACAAAAAACAAAACGTAGTTAAATAAAAGGGAGAAGGCCGGCCGGCCTCCCCCCAAAAATATAACTACCCTCGACTTCAATGCACTTGCGCCACTTGTCCCCGAGGCTTTGAATTCCCGACAACCAGAAAATCTCACGACTGCTGTTCAATCCACTCCTGGATGGCGAGCTGGACATCTTCATCATCCCCAAACCGGCATCCACGCAGTGCAGCCTTTAGCTGGCGAAATAAAAGGTAGTCGCTAGAGGCCAGATATAGACTGTAGGGGGGATGGTTGAGCTCCTTGAATCCGCACTCACGCAGGGCAGCTTGTGGAACTCTGGCCTTGTGGACTTTGACGACATTGAAGTCAATCATGGGGCGTGAGGTTTCTAGGGACAAATTGTCGTGGATGATGTTGATAACACTTCCATGTAATATTCCAAGTTCTAGCTCGATTTCTTCAACCTTCACCCGTTGATTTTCGAGGATCATCCTCTCCACACGGGCCACATTGTTCTCGTTGGTCACGTCTGACAGGCATCCTGGATGGGGGTCATCTTCAAGGGACTCACGACCATGGCAAAACTCCCTATTCCAGTGAGCAATGGTTGCATAGGAAGGGGCGGTGTTGGTGTACACTGCAACCATGCATTCATGCATCTCTTTTGCATTCTTGCCTTCTTTGGTTCAAAATTTTATCACTGCGCGGTGCTCAACCTTCTCCATTGTTGAAAGATTTGTGACTGACGATCTGCGATCAGCTACTGCTTCTTAAATAGACGAGGCAGGAGCGTGCAGCTGCAGGTCCTGACTTGTCCTAACTTGTCCTACCACTCCCCAAAACAGCCATCCCCCTTCCTCTGTTTTGCCCTACCGATTCGCAAAACTTATTGACTGCCCCGCGTATGTTGGCAGAATGTAGGTAGATGTCTGGTGCGTGTTTTGGGTGTGGTAATAAGGGGCATATGATAAAGAATTGCCAGGAAAGTGTGAAAGAGTGCTTTGAGTGTACAGAAAAGGCCATTTGAAGAAAGATTTTCTAAAGTTGAATGGTGGAGCGACTGCTGGGGAAAGTATGAAGAATGCTTGAGGTAATTGCGGAAAGGCTGGTCATTATGCGAAGATGTGTTGTGACCAGAGGAATGTATGTAGCTATTGTGCAATGGAAAGACATTCAAGTTCAAAGTGTTGGATTAGACTGAGAGGGCAAGGTGTGAATGGAAAGTCTGAAGGGGGAAACTGAATTGTAAGGAGGGTACCTGGTAAAGTATCCTCTGGGTGCATGAGTGCGAGTAATGTGTTGGTAAGTCTGTCTACTGTGAAAGTGCTGTCTGGTAGGAAGTATGAGTGTCAGTGTTGAATTGAACGGGATGGAGTGTTTGGCTTTGAAAGATACGGGATGGAGTGTTTGGCTTTGATAGATTCTGGATGCAAGACGAGCTTTGTATATAAGGACGTGTATGACAAGCTGAGTGATAAAGCCATCCTGTCTGAGTGTAAAGGTAGTTTTGGTAGGGATTGGTAGTATGAGAGTACCTGTGATTGGAATGATAAGGTCAGCTGTTCAAATGCATAGTATGTTGATGAATGAGTGTGAATTCTCTATGATTGATAAGGTGAGTAGTGAGTATGGTGTGATTTTATGAAAGTGAACCGTATGGTTGTGCATCCTGCAAGTGATAGGATTGAGAGAAAGATTGGTAAAAATGGGGTGTATAAGTTGTATGTAGGAAAAGATATTGGATGGAAAGGATGCATGTTGATTGTGTGTTTGATGGCTTGATGAGAATGAATGATCCTTTTGTATGCATGTAGGCGGGCCCCAGAGTGAAATGGCAGGTGAGGGGGATCCAAGTCAGAGATGTGCTGGGTCACATATCCATTGTCAGTGATGTAGGTATGGATGATCGCACTGATGTCAGGGTAAATGTTTTGAATGAGAAGACATGTGAATGGAAGCATAATGAAGTGGAAAGGATGGTAGAATTGGATGAATGTTTGACTGAGCATGAAAGGAAGGATGTGTATAGAATGCTGTTTGAACAAAAGGGGGTCCACACTAAGGGCGATCTGGATTTCGGGGTTGCGAAGCTTCCGGAATTCAAGATTATACTGAAGGAGGTCACCCCAATCTAGAAGGGGCTGAGAGATTTCCCGCATCCGGTTGCTGATGAGATTAGGAGCAGTGTGTGGAATTAGAACGATTGGGGGTGATTGAAGAAAGTGAGAGTGCATGGAAGTCCAATTGTGCCTGTACATAATAGGCCGGATGGAAGATTGCATCTGTGTATGGATTGTCGAAAGGTGAACGAAAGGAGTGTGAAAGAAAGGTTTCTTGAAGTGTGTAATATCTGAGTGTGTGTATAGTATGCATGGGATAAAGTGGTTTACAAAGCTGTATTTGGTACAGGGGTATTACCAGATGCCCATTGCTGAGGAGAGCCGGACAGTGACTGCCTTTTCCTCTACAAAAAGGCATTATCAGTTCTGGAACCTAAGCTTTTGGTTGGCTAATGCTCCCGGAGCCTTCCAACGGACAATGAATGTTATGTTGAATAAGTTTGCGAATAAGAATGCGATTGTGTTTATTGATGAAATTTTGATTATGACAGAGTTTTGAGGAGCATATGAGATTGGTGAATGATGTATTGAGAACTTGGAGAGTGTTGGTGTGAAGGTGAAAGTAATGAAGCGTGAATAGTTTGCACAAAAAGTGGAGTTCCTTGGGCATATGGTGAGCTAGAATGGGTTGTAAAGGCACCAAAGTATGTTGAGAAGGTGTGAATATTTCCAAAACCAGTGACTGTGAAGCAGCTAAAGTTGTTTCTGGGTTTGATTGTGTTTCAATGAAAGTTTATACGTGATTGTTAGGGTGTGAGTAAGCCTCTGACTGAGTGGCTGGGCAAGAAAGGTAGAACGGTTTTCAGCTGGAATGATAAGATGAATGAAGCATATGAGAGACTGAAAGAGGCAGTTGCTGAAGATGTTGAATTAGCATACCCAGACTATAGTGTGAATGTTAAGATGCTTGAATTGTATACGGATGCGAGTGGGTACTGTATGGGAGGTTTTCTGATGCAAGAGCAGAATTTGAATGGAGAGAATGTCAGGTGAATAATTGTTAATGTATCCAAGGCTATGAATGTGGCAGAGCGAAAGTATTCGACTGTAGAGCGAGAGTTGGCTGCAATAAGGTATTGTTTGAAAGTGCTGCGTCCATTTTTGTATGGTGTGAGGTTTGTGATGAAAAAAAATCACCAACCTCTTGCATATTTGCAACGTATGAAATGGGCTGATAGTAGGACTGCAAGGACTTTGGAAGATTTGAGTGACTTTGACTATGTGATTGAATATGTGCCTGGTGAATGGAATGGAGGGGCTGATTTGATGTTAAGGTATCCTAGTACGAATGATGAAAATGTGTGTGGAGTGAGTGATCCTGAGTATTTGCCAACAGGGATTATGAATGGAAAGGAGAGTAAGGGTGGTGGTAATTCCTTGGTTGAAAGCATATGGAATGGTTTGCAAGATTTGAAGAGTAATGGAGTAGATGTGAGTGCCCGATAGTGTGGATGACTTAAGGAATGAGGTAATGCGTGAAGTACGAGTATGTAGGAAACCTGAAAGTATTGGTATGGCGAGGGTGTGTTACTTTATGAAAGAATTGAGAGAGATGTGTATGCCAGGGGTCCCACCATTTCACAAAGTGTTGATTGTAGTGAGCCGTTTGTATGGAGTGATTGTTTATGTGCACTTTGGTGGTGAGAGGCCGATTGTATACAAAGATGAGAGAGTGAAGAGTTTGAATGCTAATGTGGTGCATCTGCAGTGTTTGAGCGGTGTGCATTACAATTGGGTGATTGAAAAGTGTTCATATATGAGGGAGAAGAATGATTGTCTGGATGAATATGATTGTGTAGTGAATGATGATGTGGGAGTTGATGATGGTGTGGTTGTTCCTTCTGTATATTGTGAGCATGGAGGACCTGATATGATGGAAGCAAGAGTGAAAGTTGGTGAAAGGTTCTTCTGTAGTTTGATTGATACTTGAGCACAAGTGTGGTTAGTGAAAAAGAGAATTCTGACTAAGTACGGTGAGTTTAGATTTTGTGAATGTAAGCAGGTGAAATTATGGATGTGGATTGGGGAATGGAATGATAGTGGCATGGAAACAGGTTAGTTAGTCTGAGAGTGAGTTTGGGCAGTGGTGTGAATGTGAAGAATGACTTTGTGATTCTGAAGGATGAGCAAATGCCGTGTTGTTTCTTGCTTGGTGTGGACTTTATGAGATTGAATGATTTGTCTTTGGATGCTGATAAAGATTGTTATGAAAGGTAAATGCGAGGTGATCAGGTTGAATGAGTGTAGGAAGAATGTTGTCAAGTTTTGGGGTATGATTGAATTGGTCATGGATGATGAGAATGAGATTTTAAGTGATGATGATATTCTAGAGATGGAAGAGATGTGTCCTTTTGTCAGTGAGTTGAAGAGGTGTGTGATGATGTGTGTTGATTTGAATGAATGGCCTGTGTGTTTAAGTGATTTTAAAAGGTATCCTAAGGATTTTGTTGTTTGTACGGATTTTGTATATTTTGTGAGGCATATGAAGAATGGGGATGATATATTAAAACCTGTGATGTCCTTGGTTGGTATGATTGGTTTGGTGAAAGTTGTGCAAGGTAATTATGGGCATATGGGTAAGTTTAAGTTGTGGGAGTGTATGAAGGAGTGTGTATTCCACCCGTTTCTGAGGACTGTTGTGAATGATATTGTGACTACATATGAAAGGTGTCAGAAGCAAAAGGTGCAACATGTGCAAGTGAAGTTGCCAATGTTGAAAGTTGCTGCAAAAGAACCATTTGAATTGGTGGTGATTGATTGCGTGTCTTTATCGCATACGAGTGCTGGGAATATTGGTATGATTGTGATGGTTGGTCATAAAAGTAAGTTTGTGTATGTAGTGCCTGTGAGAGATAAAAGGAGTATGACTGTTCGCGTGTGATTGAACAGTTGTTTTTTCCTATGTGTGTATGGAAGACTAGGAGATGTCTGAGTGATAATGGGCCTGAATTTGTGAGTGAAGTGTTTGAGCGAATGTTGAGAGAGAATGGTGTAGAGTATGTAAGAACGACTCTGTATGTCCCATCTTGGAATGGGTTGGCTGAATGTACAATTAGGACCTTGGGTGAGATGTTGAGAATAATGACTATGACTTTGAATGACTGGGACGAATGGTTGAGTAGAGTGTTATGGGCATATAATTCGATGGTGCATAGTGGTGGTGGAGCGAATGTGTGTGTGTGTGTGTGTGTGTGTGTGTGAGGAGGGCCATTCTCCCACCCCTTTTCCAATACCCTTTCCTTTCCTCTGTAAGAATGTGTGTAAATGAGAGATGGTTATATATATATATATATATATATATATATATATATATATATATATATATATATATATATATATATATATATATATATATATATATATATATATATATATATATATATATGTATTTGATTTTGTGAGTCATTTAAAATGGTTTGTTTTATTTTCCAAGCCACATATTCTGGAAAGATTAACCTAGTTACATTTTATATTGTATTAGAAGCGAACTATTTACTATTTGAAATTTAGAAAAGCCACTCTAGTATTTGAAAAAGTTTCAAGACCGTGTTCCTCTTGTAAAGAGTGGCTGACCTTGCCAATTTTGTAATAGTTTGGATTTAATGAAGGAGGGCTTTTAAGAGTCACAAGTCGCTCAGAGGCACCAAGTTTTTTTTTCATACGATGATTTTGTAGTACCACGTGAGGCCTTTTCTTTTTCATTTTTTTTTTCATTTATCGTTTGTTGTTGTAGTCACAAATAGTTTTTGTTGTTCGATTTTGCCTAAGAATTTTGTTTTCTGATTGGTAGTATCCAAGCGGATTGTTTTTCTTTTAAATATAATAGTCTAATTGAGTGTTTTGTATATATTTTGATTGATAGTATTCATAAGATAGAATTAAATGTTTTGTATATATTATTAGCATGTTGTATATAAATATTTTTTTTTGTAAGTAAAGGACTGTACATACAATATTTCATTTCTCCCTCAATTTCCCATGTCCGAATTAGTGTAGGAAGCGGGTTGGATCAATTGGGGTTAGAGTATAGATTTTTGGCCCACTACAGTGCAACTTGGGTGTCCCTGTGTCAGTTTGTTAGGAATTTTGAAAGGCGAGTGATAGATAGGTTTTGTTTGAGTGAAAGTGAGCAGTGTGTATGGCATGAAGCACATGAAAGGTTTTGTTCGTTTGAAATAGGTGCAAAAGTATTGAAGGTAAAAGAAGTAAAAGGTAGGTTGAATGTGTCAAAGATGAGTGAAAAGTTTGAAGAACTGTATAGAGGTTGAGAGTCTGAGAGAATGGTGTGATGTATGTTTTGGAGTTTGAATGAAGGTATGCCTGAGAGAGTGCGGGCTCATCAGTCAGTTGAGGAGGTGGAGAACCTCCTGAATACCTGGTGAGCCATCCGGTGTATGAACTGTGCAGAGAGAGATATAAGGTGCATGATGATAAGATGGAGTGTGATAGTATGGATCTGTCTGGGAAAGAGCTTGTCTTGGTCTCAAGGAGTAGAAAGCATACAAAGAAGAGTGAAAGGAAGAATGCCAGTATGAATGAAAGTAAGTCTGAGCAGAGTCTTTATGGTATGGGGGAGCTTGAGGGGAGAGATTGAGTGTTTGCATAAGCAGGTGAGTGATTTGGCTAATGTAAGTAGATGAGTGAGTGAGCTGCCTGTGGCTGATTTTTCTAGTTTTGGGAACAGTATGAATGATAGTGTGTTTGGGCAGAATGAACCTAGTGTGACTGATTTTTCTGGTTTTACAAATGGTAAGGGTAGAAGTGAGTTTGATGTGGAGAATCGGGAGGTGACTGACTTTTCTGGCTTCTGGTAGGAACCAGTTGAAGGGGTTCTTGGTATAGCCACTGAGAGTAGAGGGAATGTGAGTGATGTCTGTTTCGCAAGAGTGTACCTTGAGTTGGATGAGAGCTGTGAGTAAGGAGCTGATGAATGGGGGTATAAAGAGTGAAGTCTTTGAACGGAAGAGTATAGAAGAGTTCTGTCAGGAGATGGGAGAGCTAGTAATGAAGGCTAAGAGTATGGTGGATGACATGATCGATAGTGATGAGGAGACTGACAGGACAACTGACGAACAACTCCGACAGATTGCTACACATAGCCAGGGACCAGTAGATGAGTGTGAATGGGTGCAGAAGGGTGCGAATGAGTATAAAAGGTACCGTGAATAAGGATTGAGTGTGTATTGTGAGTGATTGTGGTTGTATGGCCTAAGGAAGGAGGCGTGTGGTGGAGCAAACGTGAGTATCTGTGAAGGGCCATTCTCCCACCCCTTCTCCAATACTCTTTCCCTCCCTCTGTAAAAATGTGTATATATATATATATATATATATATATATATATATATATATATATATATATATATATATATATATATATATATATATATATATATATATATATATATATATATATATATATATATATATATATATATATATATATATATATATATATATATATATATATATATATATATATATATATATATATATATATATATATATATATATATATATATATATATATATATATATATATATATATATATATATATATATATATAAAATTGATTTCATGATTTGTTTAAAATGTGTTTTTTCTCTTTCCAGGAGCCATATTCTGTAAAGATTGTAAATAGTTTTGATAAGTAACATTATTAAAACAAAGAGACTCTGTTAAATATATAGATTATTATTACTGCCTTTTGTAAAGAGTGGCTGGGATCGAAAGTTTGCCATAACTTAATTGAATCTATTGTAAGTCCCACTGGGACGGAAAGGGCTTTTTTATATAGCCTCAATACGCGACCGGATCACAATATAATATTGTACGAGCAACAGGTTTTTCTTTAGATGACCTAGGCAAAAATTGTGACCACACATGTGGCAGTAGGCAGAACTATCTCCGGGGGTAAAACTTGAGGCCTTTTCTTTTTTTGTTTGCGGATTTGTATGTTTGTTAGGCCTCTATTGTAAGGATTGTATTTGGGTTTTTTTTCAAGTATCTCTTGTTTGTTTGGTAATAGGATCGATTGTTTCTTTTTAAATATCTTTTTGCTAGATTATCTCATCGATTGTAGATATTGCGAGCTAGTATTTGCACATAAGATTGATTATATTTGATTATGGATATTTCACCAATAAGTAGGATTGTTGGGGGAGGGGGGGGTAACAAGATCTCAAATTTATCTAAACTTATCTCTTGTAAATATTATTGTAATTTTTTTGTGAATACAGGACTGTACATCCAGTTGTTCATTCTGCCTCAGGTTTTCATGTCCAATTTAGTGTAGGAACGGGTTGGATAGATTGGGGTTAGAGCATAAATTCATGGCCAGCTACAATGTGTCAGTGAGAACCATGCAGCACCCGCTCCATTATGACCTGAAATTCTCCGACCGCACTGCTCACAAGAAACCAATTGTTGCCCTTAAGCAGAGATGAAATAGGGTTGCTTTTTGCCAGAAATATCTGGAGTGGGATGAGGCTAAATGATAAGTGTTGTGGAGCAATGAGGTTATATTCAGTCTGACTCGGAACTGAAGTGGAAGTGTAAATCAGTGGCTAGAAAGTGATCCTTTTGATACAAAATTCACCCACGGGACTAAAATTTCCAGATAAATTAATGGTCCGGGGTGCTTTTGGTTACCACAATGTGGGGACATTGGTGATACTAACTGGGAATATTTTAATGAATGTAGGGTCATTTCATATGAACTCAACCAAAGTCTGGAAATGTCCCAGAGTACTGACTCAGATGTAGCTAAAAATAATTGTGCTGGTACCTCTACAAGGATAATGAACATGTGCCAAATTCTAGGCCAAAATTCCAAAGGGTTTCTGTGCTGTTGTTCTTCAAAAAAAAGGGTTGCGCCCAATTTTGACACTCTGGAATTGCACATGTCCCTGTACATCTACTTTTGGATTCCAATATCTCTTGAATGGAATAAGATATCTGCCTGAATTTGCTATACTATATAATTTGCACCGAGGGTTTCAGGATCTGTTATCAGAAAAGGCCTACCTCTTCTAGTTTCTGAGTTATTAGTGTCCAAATTAGTGATTTTTTTCATGTGTGAAAACGAAAATTTCAATTTCAGGGGGGCAACTGTCATGCTAGAATGATTCACAACAGGCTATTTAGGCTTGATTCCTTCTATTTGAGGACATAACTATCTGCAGAAGGTTTCTTGACTATACCAAAGTCATAATTTAGAAGTAAGGGGGCTCTAAAGAGGGCTCTAACTCAAAAAATACCATTTTAGACCAATTTTTGAATAACAAATTCACTGTATGGGCAATTACTCACAGTGACAAATTTTTTTCAGGTAACGTGCGCTAAGATCGCCCAGACTGGGACATACAACAAGAATGTGCCAAACAGTCAGGGGGACAACAAGGTCTTCAAAGTAGGGCACTGGTGAGCGCGCCATCAAATGGCAGTGCGTCCGGCGAGTGTGTCCAATTCGGAGACGACAGAAAGCAGCCTGAAGCCGTCATAGCATTGGGGGATAGGTCCATGGGAACAGGCACAGCACAATAGCACGGAACTTTAAGTTCCCTTCGACCGAAGGAGTTTCCTGGCCCTAAACCCAAAGGGGTAGGGTATGACTGGCGTCTGTCGGCGGCATAGGCACCGTCAAGATCAGCTGCGGATGCAGTGAGAGCTGTTGGCGACTGAGGGAGGCGCCGGGCTCACGTGTACAGGCGAGTGATGTACTGCACGCGGCGCAGAGCGAATGGCATCTCCCCAGAATCGAAGAACAGGCTCTCAATGGGGAAAGTGGGGAAAGCCACCGGTCGCAAGGCGAAGGCCGGTGTGGTGGATCGAATCCACCTTCCGCAATAAACGCTCGGCTGCAGATGCATAAAAATCGCATCCGTAGTCGAGCTTCGAACGAACAAAGGATTGATAAAAAAGTAGGGCAGTAGCCCTATCAGCTTCCCGAGAGCTGAACGTCACGGAACGGAGAATATCCATGGCGCGGGTACAAGAGACCCCAAGGCTGCGAATATGAGCCTCCAAGGTGAGGCGTCGGTCGAATACAAGACCAAGGAAACGGTGCGATTCCACCACATCCAGGCGCACCCCATTAAGAAACAAATCTGGATCGGGGGGAAGCCGTGGATGGCGGCAGAAGTGCGCCCCCTGTGTTTTGCCAAAGAAAACCAAAACCTGTGCGCTTCGGCATAGCGAGAGACGCGCTTCAATGCCTGTTGGAGTCGACGCTCCAGAGTTGGCATCTGGGCCGCGGCAAAAGAGATCGAAAGGTCGTCCACGTAGAGCGTAGCAAGAACATCTTCCGGCAACACCGAGGTGATTACGTTGATGATCTGGGCGAAGAGTGCGACACTGAGGACACTTCCCTGTGGGACACCCTCTTCCTGCTCCTTTGGGCCGGAGAGGGCTCCCCCCACCCGTACGCGGAATCGACGATCTCGCAAAAATTCAGATATAAACATTGGGAGGCGTCCCATCGCCCCCATCGTGTGGATAGTCTCCATGATACCGTATCGCCATGCGGTATCATAGGCCTTCTGCAGATCGAAAAACACCGTGGCGTAGTGCTGTCTACGAAGGAAAGCCTCGCAGACGGCATTTTCCAGTCGGAGCAGAGCATCCGACGTAGAGTGGAACTTGCGGAAGCCACATTGTGCAGGAGACAGATGGCCTCCGCTGTCCAGGAAAAATGATAATCTAACATTTACAAATTTCTCCCTCAACATGCACACGCAAGAGGTTAGAGATTGGGCGGAAACCGGTCGGAGTAGAGTGATCTCTCCCCGGTTTGCGAAAGGCGAGCACTTTAGCGATTCGCCAGGAGTCTGGGAGAAGACCCTCCACCCAAATCCTGTTGAACAAATCTAAGAGAAAGGCCATGCCTCGCTCACCCAGGTGTCGAAGCATAGCGTACGGGACATCGTCCGGACCATAGGCGGAGTCCGCGCACGAAGGAAGAGCGAAGCGCAACTCACTCACAGTAAACCCGTCATTGAAGGGTTCTCCGCCTCTGGAGGTAAAGTCCAGTCGGCGGCCTTCCGCGACATCACGACGTGCATTGAATGCTGGCGGAGCAGCATCCTGGCTAGAGAATGCGCAAAAAGCGGTCGCTAAGGATTACGCCACAGACGCGGGGTCCGAGAGTGCTGTCCCATTCTCCTGGAGAAGGGAGGGGGATCCTGCGAGAACTTGCCCCGAATCCTTTTGACTTGCTGCCACACCTCTGCTAAAGGGGTCTTCCCGTTAAGTGAAGACACGTATGCCCGCCAAGAAGAGCGGCGGGTGTGCTTCGAAATATACCGGAACCTAGCCCTAGCCCGACGAAATTCAGCGACAGTGAAATCGTTTGGGCGGCGCTTATAGCGCATGTAGGCATAACGGTTCTGTTTGAGGTCCGTCTCACACTCGGCCAGACGGCCAGACGTCCTAGGAATAGTAGTCAGGCCCACGGCGATGAGCTTTGCCGAAGAAGAACTCAACGGCCTCATCTACCGACCTACACTCCTCAACTGAGATAAAGAATTGAGTCATTTCTTGAAATGCAGGCCACCGCGCACACGCCAGGCACCAGCGAAGTGGGCTCTCAGGCGGCAGTTGCCCTCAAAATGATATTTGAATGGGAAAGTGATCACTACCATGGAGGTCATCGACAACCCCCTAATCAAAATCAGGCTGTGCATCTGAAGAGCACAAAGATAGGTCAAGGCAAGAAAATGAAGCGGTTCTCGGACAGTGATGCGTAAACTCATCACGTTTAGGACACCTATCTCAAGCTCTTCAATCAGATCGACAAGGACTTGTCCGCTGGGATTTATTGAGTAATCTCCCCAGAGAGGATGCCTGCCGTTCGGATCTCCAAGCAAGAGAAAGGGCCTCGGCAACCATGCCACGATGCGGCGGAAGTCCCCGGCGTCGAAGTCCGCTGATGGTGGAATGTACGCAGAAATGATAGTATACCTCCTATCCAGGTGCAGCTGCACAGCCAACGCCTGCAAGGAGGTATCTAAAGAGAAAGGAAGAACGGAGACATCATGCCGGGTGTAAACCGCGCATCCCCCAGCCCAGCCAACCCGTGGTGGTGGGGTCGCAAGACCCTTATACCCCGGGAGGCCGGGCAGGGGGCACGCGGCTAGCATGGTCTCCTGCAAAAAGATAGCTAACGGGAAACGGGACGAGATGAGCCTCCGCAGCTCCTCCCAGGTGGCTCGGAGTCCACGGCAATTCCATTGAAGGAATATGCCCTACAGGCCGAGCTCGGAGGAGACGCGGGGGCCCTCCTCGAACAGAAGACCCTCACAGGAATGCCCGTACGCTTCCCGGGGGCAGAACCCCAGGCGCTGTTGGCCGGACAAAGCGCTGAAGGCGCTGTCGCCTTCGAGGACTTATTGGAGGAGGTTGGGCTCGCCATGCGAGTCTTTTCCTCCCTCCGCCTCGAAACCTGAGGCGGGCGTTGCGACTTCGGAGACAGGGGGCCCTCTTTTCGAGCAACCACCGTCTCCGAGCCACTTGCTCCACCACTAGGCGTGGGCGAAGGAGCCGAAGCTCCTTTGTTGCTCTCCTACTTTCGGGGGACAGCTTTAGGAACCACGGAAGATGGCCTGGCGACCAATTTCAGGGGTGTTTCAGGGGTCTAACGAGTCGGTCACGCTGGGGGAAGAAGGGCAAGCCCTGGTTTAGCCGGAGCTGGATATGAACCCTTTTTGCCGCCAGCTTTACCTGCAGAAGGGCTCCGAATGGGCGCCGAAACAACCGTGCTCGTTGGCCTGGATGGGCCAGGGGCAGAGGGTGCCTTTCTAACTATTGAGGCATATGACGTCCCAGGCAGAGCCGGCCGTGCCAGGACCAAGTCCTTAGCCTCGCAGAATGAGATTCGATTCTGGGCCTGAACGGCCAGGATTTCTTTCTCAAGGAGATATGCACCACATTGCTTCGAAGCAGCGGGGTGAGGCTCTCCGCAATTGACACACTTGGTCACACATGATTTAGACTTATCGTGTGCGGCCTTAGAGCAATTTACACAGACTTTGGGTGACCCCGAATTTGCACGTCTACAAGATCGATTCATATGGCCGAACCGGTGACAAATGCCTTCACGCAGTAGCGGTACCAACCGGCACGCACCGACTCAGGGATCTTGTCACAGTCGAACGAGACGAAGAGTGTAGGGGTGGGTCTCGAGGCCCCTCTCTGTTTTCTCATCACACATTCGACCTTGACCGCCCCATGGTAAGCCAGCTCTAAGGTGATGTCCTCAATGGAGTAGCCAACGAGTTCCCTCGCATAAACTACTCCTTTCACAAAGTTCATGGTAGAGTGCGGCGTCACACTCACCGGGGTGCCATGAAGTGCTCAAAGAGCACTTATCTTGGACGCCTCGGCGGGATTCGCCAGAAGGCTCCCATCCGAAACACGGGTCACCTTCGGCTCTCTACCAATTGCACTAGCTAATCCTCTCCTCTGATGGATCATGTTGCCCTTGGCCAACATGGTGCCATCAGTGGAGCGAATAACGAGGAAGCGTTTGAAGCCAGCAGGCTCGAAAATACCAGGTAAACTCTGAATGAGGGGCCCCAATGTTATCGAGGCTCCGCCCTGAGCACTTTTGGTCTTAGTCAGGGGCTCCGCAACCAGGGGGTCAGAGGGGCTGGATGTGCCGATCTTGGCTTGGTCGCTTACCAAAGTGGCAGCAGACCCATCCATCTCCATAGCCCCCACGGATGGAGAGGAGCCCCGAGTCTTCTTAGTCTCTTTCATCTTTTTTTTTTTTGGAGAGGGATGCGTGGAATGAACCCGCTTCTCACCTCCGCCGCTAGGAGCCCCTAGGCCAGATGGACCGGCCTCAGCCAGGTCCCTCGCCGAAATGAAGAATGCCCTGGTGGTCGCAGGGGCACCAGTTGGAGGACATCCCTCCCCTCTTTGTACTGCCTCGGAGCCCTCAGCCGTTTGAGGAGGACCTTGCATAGGGGTGGATTCGGGTTCAGTGCTTGGCACCGAGCCCGGATTCCCTCACATGGAAGGCCCTGGCAAGGTTTAATATTCTTGTCAGCAGTTCTTTTGAGGAAAGCGACCGAAGTGGCCTGGCTTCCCTTTCCTCCCTAAGGGGGTTTGCCCTACTGAGCCGCTTACACGAAGGGCGGTCAGCAATGGGCTGCCTGCTGGCTTTTTCGCAGTCCCCTTAGAAAGAAAAGGAGGGACTGCCGCTGGAAATAGGGAGGTGCCCGAAATCACTTCCAGAGAAGGGGGTGAGGGGAGTCCCCTTCACCCGTAGGCATAGGAGAGGAGTAAGCCTCCTCTCCAGTTAATGAAATATGGAGGGTCCCCTGCTCTGTCGATGGAACAGGGAAAGTTGAGGGTTGTTTTGGGGGGGGTTGTTCATCTACGGACATGGTGACCCTATTTGTTTCACGAGATGCAATCGCTCATCACCTCTTGCAGTTGCCCGCACTGCAAGAGGTGCATACAGGTCTGGCAGAGCCAGGCGCCGCAATTTGGGACCACCCCTTCCGCCTGGTGGCCCGGCAGTCTATCAGCATGGCGGCTCCACCTTCGATGCAGCGTAAAAAGATAGATTGTGAAGAGGAGAGGAAAAGGGATTTGAGGGAGGTATGGGTGGGGATGAAGCAGGTTGTTAAAAAAAAACATCCCGAACCGGAGCTCAGGGGTTAGGGAACGTTGTCCCCTCTCCCCTCAGCCCCGATCCGGGACGGTTGGCTTGAGAAGAAGGTCAGCATCTACCCTGTGAAATTAGAGACTGAGCAGAGAAAGTTGTGGGAGAGGTTGTATGAATAGCGACGGGTCCAGAGATTCCAATGCCCCGAGAGCACTCAGGGCGCTCTGTGAGTCACTATAAATCATGACCCTGTCTCAGAACCGGGCACGTTGCGTAATCTCTCGTACCGAGTGGTGTATTGCCACCAACACAGCGGTGAAGACAGATGCACCGCCCGGTCGAGCCCCGCTGGCTTCAAACAGAGGGAATACAGCGTGGAAACCGATTCCATCTTCGAGCTTGGAGCCATCCAAAAATGCTGAATGCAATACTCCCGGCGCTGTACAAGCTTTGGGAGCAGAGGCTTTGCGACAAATAGCCAACCAACAGTTGTACCTTCCAGGGTGGCGTTCTGGGCAGAACCAGGGGTGCCACCGGCCCAAGAGCTATATCTAGCTCTCTGAGGACTTTCGTAGCCCTAAACTCAAAGGGTATGATGAATTGTATCTCTCGGCAGCATAGGTACCGTCGAGATCAGCTGCGGATGCTTTGAGAGCCTTTGGCGACAAAGGGAGACGCTATGCTCCTGCATACAGGCGAGTAATGCACTGTGCACGGCGCATAGATAATTGCATCTCTCCAGCATCGAAATGCAGGCTCTCAATAGGGGAAGTGCGGAAGGCACCGCTCGCCAAGCAAAGCCTGGTGTGGTGGATCAAGCCCCACCACCCCCCGCAATACATGCTTGGCTGAAGATGCATAAAACTCATATCCCTGGTCGAGCTTCGAATGGACCTAGGATCGCAAAAAAAGTAAGGCAGGAGCCCTATCAGCACCCCAAGCACTGAATGTCAGGGAATGAACTATATCCATGGCATAGGTACAAGAGACCCTAAGGCTGCAAATATGAGCCTCCCAGGTGAGGCATTGGTCAAATACAAGACCAAGGAAACGGTGCGATGCAACCACTTCCAGACGCACCACATTAAGAGATCTTGCAGTTTAAGCCATTCTGCTTTTCATAGGGACAAGGGGCAAGGGGCTGTGGTTACGAGATTGACCCAAGGTGCCTGGCCCAAATGTTTTGCGGTCAATGTCCCATGTCTCAAATGGGAGAGAAGGGGGAGGGTTGATTCCCCTACATACTGTGAAAAATGCTGTTGCCAAATTAATTAATGACTTTCCAATGGATTCATGGACTCAGACAACTCTCCCAATTGGAATAGGTGGGTTAGGAATGTGATGGACATAAGACATTGCTCTCTCTGGGTACATATCCTCCCTGCTTTCGGTTGACCCTTTGAGGCAAGCTGTTCTTTCACCGGTTACTAGTTTGGCTCAAGTGGACAGGGTGGCAGGACCAATTAGATTCTAGAGGAGGGGGTACTTGGGGACAATGTTATTGAACCAGAAAATGAGAGCCGTTTGAAGCAGAAATGTTGGGATCTGCCTCTTGCTCTCTCCAAACTAAATGGCCTCAAAGAGAAGGCAGACCAGGTGATGATGAGTGCACATCTGCTAGCCATGGGACACCTTGATAGTGGCTGTTGGTTGTCAGTCGCAGTCCCATCTTTGGGAATTCAACTGGACTCTGATACCCTTAGAGTTGCTATTGCTTTAAGGGTGGTGCATAAATTTGTGAACCACATAGGTTTAAATGTGGATCTGGTGTTGATCCTTTAGGTCTGAACCTCTTGTCCTATCAGTTGGTTGCTGAAAAGATACCTAGACACTCTGACCTCAAAGATAAATAATGCTGAACCCTAAAAAGTGCAAGGTTGGCAGATGTTTTGGAGCCAGTTTGACTTGATCAAGAGATGTTAAGTGTCCAGATGGGATAACTATGTTTCCTTTCAAGAATGGAAAGAGTGTGTTGAGATGTCAATACTTACACGCAACATAGTAAATGGTTAGCTGTCTCTGTAGCTTCAGCTGCAGAAAATTCAAAAAGGATAAGAGTATTTTGCCTTATCTGACAGGTTTCTGTTTGATCCAATATCCATCAAAACAAGTGGGGTCTTTGGTCCTTCAAGTGCATGAGTTATTAACAAAATAGGTTGTCTTCTCAGAGAAACTACCGGTGACCCTAGAGAAGCATGATGGTTCAAGCAGAGATGAAATATTGCTATTCAGCAGGGCAATGCAATCAGCATACTGAATGGTGTCCAAGTTGCTCATGGTGTGGGCTTGAACTTTGAGCTCTGAGTTTTATTTATGCCTTTCTGTCTTTTCTAATCACTAAAGGTCATTTGACCCAAGTTTTTCAAGTCAAACCCCATCCGCAGGGTATGATTTTATGCCACTTCAGCCTGTTGTTGTGAGCCAACCTCATATTCTTCACTGGCCATTTAGAGTACAGGATGGCTCTTTTTTTTAATCACAACACAATATACATTCTGTGAAAAAAGAACAGTACAAGCCATATTCTTCCTCAGGGTATAGAGGCTACTAAGAGTATGTAGATCATCAACAGCAACAATAATACTGCACAACCCTAATTAAAGATAAATATCAGCTCGGCTACTAAGAGTATGTAGATCATCAACAGCAACAACAATACTGCGCAACCCTAATTAAAGATAGACATCCACTCCCATTGTCACCAGGAACCAGATAGTTCTAGAAAGTTGCAACATGACTGACAAGTATAGCTGAGACAAAACCTACAAATACCTTCGGTGCTGGATGTCTGGAAGAACCCTACCTGGTTGATGGAATCCATTGAGGTTGCAAGGCTAAGGGATGTACCTTGGCTGTGGGCAACTTAAGTAAAAATAGCTTTAAGGTTCGACAAGAAATGTGATAGAAAATTTTGTGAAATACTTTTTATATAATGAAGCTGGCAAAGTATATTTCAAAGTACTCTAAACATATATTAGCAGCACAAAATGTTAGAAATGGAATTCAATCCCTTAACCTATTAGTCGCCCTAGGGCCTTTCAAGGTCTTTGCTTCAGTGCTACATAATCCCAATCGCCCAAGGGCCTTTTGTGGCCTTTCACATTTAGACTTTTTTCCCCCTGATTATTATGATAATTCATCAATTTTGGGGGGTTAACCTCTTATTTTAGGGAATACTCATCAAATTAAAATACATAAATGGCTTAGTCAGTCCTTCTTTGTTTGTAAAGTGAGATTTATAAATGAGACTAACTTGACTTGGTTCTAGGCCACACCACAAGGCGACTGCAAAAGAAAGGTTGATTTATGGTTCACACATGTGTAAACACCCATTTTTGATAACTCCTCCTTTTGGGAGTTCAATACACTTATGTTTTTCATTTTTCATCCAATTAAAATGAGGAAATGCCTTAAGTTAGCATGTTATTCAACGCACATGAATGAGAAAGCCTATTTTGTCTAAAAAATAGAGCTCTATAGGTTAAAAATAGGCTCTTGAACAAAATTTTCAAAATATTTAAGATATAAAAATGTTTCCTATTAATAGAAACAATGTTTATTATAATATAGAAAAGTTTTAAAGTGGTAACTGATTTAAAAAGCATTTAGCCCCAGGAGAGTAAAAAAAAATTTGTGGAGGAACTGAGAATTATCAATCATAATTAGAAATAGGGAGAAGCTTATTAATAATTTTTAAATTAAATCAATAGAATAATTTTTATCAATTAAAATGATATATTATTTGATTTATAAAAAAGGATTTAAATGTTTTATTTTAATTATTTTCGATAATGGTGTACTATTTGTAATTTTGCCTAGGGCGATGTCGAGCAAATTAGTTGGGCGCCTTAAGGATTAGAGCCAAAATCAAAAGTAGCAAGAGCAATTCATCTCATTCAAGCTCAAGAAAATATGAAATATGAATGTAACCTTATAATTATGCAGAAATATAACTAGTAAATCTGAATCTCTTTTAATCTATCACCTCTAAAGTTAGGTCTCAAGATTGGCAAAATTTGTATTAATCTATTATTGACTAATTTTATCCTTGAATTTAAATAATACCTGATATTGATCTAAGATGGTTTTTAAGTCTTCAAATCCTTTTTCAATCAATAAAATTTCCATGGCAGAATTAGGAATATCAACAATCATCTGATAGACTTCATTATATTCCCTGAAGATATCCAGAGTACATGACAAACCCACATTGGTTTCATCTTCAGCTGGCCCCTCCTTAGCACTCTCATCAGCAGCCATTTTATTTTCAAAAATAGATTAAAAGTTTGAAGTAAAGGGCTGTAGAAAATGTAAAATTTGTTTTCTGTAAGAGAAGACCTGTTAAAAACAACATTTAAACAAGTCTATAATTAAATGTAGTACAATGATTATTTAATTATATACTTTAAGTACAAGCCAAATAGGCCCAAATTTAATATATATACAGTGAACCATTGATATAACAAACTATATGGGGCGGGGGTTGTTCATTAAAGCCGAAAGTTTGTTAAACCTGATGGGCATTAAAAGCAATGGAAATAAAGAACCAAGTTTGTCATGGATATGTAATACGTATATAATTACTAATAAAGTTTAAGTGGACTACACAACATAGTATTGATATGAACCTTGCATTGTAGGAGACATGTAACACACCAACACTCACTCAGGCTGGTCGTAATGCTTGCCTGTTAAACCCGATGGAGTTCGGCCAGGAAATTTGGTTCGTTATATCTGAAATTTGTTATATTGAGGTTCATTATATCGAGGGTTTACTGTATATATACATATAAACCAAAAAATATTTGCAGCTTGAATTATACTTAAACCAATATTAACCTAAGGTTCAATATCATCTACCTAAATGTCAAGGGATTCACATAGAAGAAAAAAACAATGCAGTGTTCCAGAAACTGGCAAATGCCAGAGAAATTCAACCTCACGCTTCATCCTTTTTCCTTCCTTCCTTTCTACCTTTTTCCTCATGACAGGTACTATCCCTGCAAACATTTAGCAAAAATCTCTTTGTTACTCTGACTATTCCTAATCTCTTGTCATCTATTACATTTTCTCCATATTTAAACCTTAGAAATACACTGGGTCCATGGTCCTCTCTAGTTCTCACCTCATTCCACTGTTCTCCTAGCAGTATCGCCATCTCTTCTTTCAGTCCCACTCTCTGGGCATTGTATCCTTTACATTCTACCATCAGATGTTCTACCGTCTCTCTCAGCCCCATGGGCACCACTCACAAAAGTCATCTCCCTCATTCTATCTATATGTTCATCCCTTTATATCCAGGGATCCTGTTTGTGCTTTGAACAAAAGCTGGCTTCCATAACTTCCATTATACATTTCTTCCATGGATGGCTCTCTTATGCACTTATAGATATTCAGACTTCTTTTATCATTTACTTTCCTTCTCCAGACCCTCTGTCCATTCTCTAGTATTCTCTGCTTCCGCTTTTTTCTTTGCTCCATGCACCCCATATATTGCTCCTAATTCATACTTCCTATTTATTTCTGTCATCCCCTATGCCACTGTGATTAATTATTGAAAGTGTATGCATAGCCTCCCCAAGTCTCCAATCCCATTTCTTGCAGCCTCATCTTTGCAACTCACTCTTAGTACCTACTCTGCCCCATTTCTCCCCTTAAGGCTTCCACTACTACATAGTGCCATTCTTGCCACTTTGTTTTGAGTATTTTCCATTCTCTATACTTCAACCCTTGTTGGTTTGCAGATTTCATAACCATACAAATTTCTTGGTACTCCTATCTCTTTCCACAACTCCCTTATTATGCTGCCAGGTTGCCAGATTTTGCAGCAGATCCACCATTCTCAGCATATTCATATCATTCTGTCTCTTATGCTTTAGTATACATCTTTTCAGTTGCAGACTGTTATACCTAAGTATTTATATTCATTCACCACTTCTAGGATATCATTATCTAGAATTTATCCTTCATGACAAAGTCAGTGAATTATGTGAAAGAGAAAAAAGAGTAGACTCTATGTGATCATAAGAGGACTTGGATGCAATCCCCAAAGAGTTCAAAATAAATTCATAGGTTTCCACCTTCCTCTTCAATGGAACCAATAAAGGTATTTAACTCAGTTGAGGAAAACCTATGCAGGACTAAAATACCTGACCAAATTCTCAAGCTGGGACCTCACTTTTAAGCAAAGGGAGGCTATGAAGTCCCACACCACATCGATTAGACCTACTTCTGCATGTGCAAGTGCAACCATGCCCACTGGCAGCAGCCACACCAGCTCCATTTGGGTCAACAACTCACCAACACCAGCCCAATCCCAATACCCTCCAGCTCTTTTTTTTTTAACTCCAAACTGTCCCCAGTGCTACATCTAGTAGCCCTCATTCCTGTGCAACAATTAGTGAAACCCCAAGGGCCCCAACCCAACTGTCTACAGATATCAACTATCAGGAGCAACAGCCCAGAACCCCTAACTCAAATTTCTCATCGCTGAATTTAGCTACCAAAAATGTAAATAATCTAAGTAATAAGGTGAATTTTGTAAATAAGATTTGTTTAGAAGTCTAGATGTATTAGGTATAACTGAAACATGGCTTCAGCGTGTGATCTCTAACTGCAATAAATCTAGTCGGGTATAAATTCTTCAGGGACAACTATGAATCTCCCACCAACAAGCATGGGGTTGGAATTTATGTTAAGGACACCATCAAAGCATATGAATACACTGCCCAAGGATCTTATGCTAATACCCAAATTCTGCATCAGGCTTTCCAGGTCAAGTAGAAAGACGAAGAATAGTTTCAGGGGAGGGATCAGGGGAAGCAGCTGGAGGAGGAACATCATGAGACATATAACATAACATAATTTCACAGATGACAAAAGCCACAAGGGGCTATGAAAGGTCATCCGCATCTGCCAAAACCCACCCACAAAATGCATCCAAAGGATTGTGTCAGATCTACAATATACAATTAGAACCATCCACATGAATGTGTAAAAAACAAAAAGTAGCATCATCAAGACTCATCAAAATTAATCATAATATACAATAATAAAAAACTGGGGAATAAGACTAATGGGATCAATGGGAGTGTGTGCGAGTCTAGAGAGGATAGGGTAATTATGAGTGATAGGAAGGAGGGAGAATGGAAGAGAGTTAAACCAAGAGAAGAAGGAAGACTGGTTCAAAGGGGAAGGATAGGAAGGTAAGAGGAAAGAGTGTGGACTCATTGTACTCGGATGAAGGAGAGAGTGATGGTATGATTGGTATGAGTGAGAGTGAGGGCAGCTCAAGTGAGAGTGAAGTGAATGTGGGGAAGGGTATTTTGATAAGGGAAGTGCCAAAGGTAGATAAGTTTAGGTTGCATGGTGGGAAAAGTGTGGAAGAATTCTTTGGGGAATTTGAGCGGTATTGCAAACTCAAGTACCAGGAGAATAAGGGATGCTGGATGAATGTTTTAGGGGAATGTTTGGATGGAAAAGTATTAGAGTTTTTCTGTGTGATTACAAGTGTGGGGGAACCGAGGTATGAGGTGGTGAAGGAGAGACTGATTGGGCAGGTGAAACGAATGAGAGTGTGAAGTATAAAAGGGTGAATGAATTTGAGAAGGCTCGAATGGGGAAGATTGAAAGTGTGAACATATAAGTCAATGGCTGAATGGGAAAAGAAAGGAGAGAATGAGGCTGACAGGTGAACGATTGGTGTGGAAGGATGTGTTGGCACTGTTGGAAGACAGGCGATTTGATGAGGAAAGTGATTTAGATGAGCATGGATGGTACAGTGTGGATGTTGGGGGTAAGAAGCCCAGGAGCTTTCCTCCACCACAGCAGTTTGTCAGTTATCAGGATGCCCTGAGGGCTGTGCCAGCAGGGGTAATGTCGAGCTTCCTGGGCCGGCAGGCTGGATGGGAGAATGGAGGGCACAAATGGAAGGAGACAGATGACTGGTAAGAGTGTGAATGGATATATGAGGGAGCAACCGAGGTATGTCCCAGCAAATGAGAGACTGAATGGGGTGAAAAAGTAGGTGGAATGTCATAAGTGTGGAAGGAAGGGTCATATGTTGGCAGCATGTAGGTAGAGATCTGGTGAATGTTTTAGGTGTGGTAAGAAGGGGCATATGATAAAGGATTGTCAGGAAAGTGTGAAAGAGTGTTTTGAATGTAAAGAAAGAGGCCATTTGAAGAGAGACTGTCTGAAGTTGAATGGTGGAATGACTGCTGGGGGAAGTATGAAGTATGCTTGTGGTAATTGCGGAAAGGCCGGCCATTGGGCAAGGATGTGTCATGACCAGAGGAATGTATTGTATGTAGCTATTGTGCGATGGAAGGACATTCGAGTAAAAAGTGTTGGATTAGACTGAGAGTGCAAGGTGTGAATGGAAAGGCTGAAGCGGGAAACTGAATTGTATGAGGCAAATTTCAAAAACACTTGCCAGGTGACCATTTTGGGATATGTTGATACATGTCATAAAATAACTTCACAAGCAAAATTATAGCTCTGTAACTCAAGCAGTTCCAGAGATATGGCCCACATAATTTGGGGGGCTTTTTAGAGACCTAGTCGATTTTTCAAAATTGCTGAATTTGAGGCCTCATAAAACATGCAGTTTGAAAGATATAGGTCTGAAAAGTTCAGCTCCTACAGAATCAGGACCATAGATTCCAAAAACGCAATCAAAACTAGTCTATCTCTAACCATCAAAGAGTTATAAGCTAGCAAAAACTGAAATATTGAACAAATTCATCACATCTGAACCAACTTCTGATTCAATACTAAAAGTTATAACTGATAAGATATGATGATATATGTCTTTTATTGTATCTAAAACCATTTTTGGTAGAGAAACATACATAGCAGCCAAGAAATACTGTTTCAAATATAGTCAATTTTCATGATTTTCAGAAAATGACCTTTTTGACATCGTGGAAATATGAGGACCCCTTTCAAATTTTAGGTGCTTGAAGAGGAAGGTCTATACACTAGCTATACTAAATATCTTATTTGTTTCATCCTTTATTCGTGCATAATAGGACAGACCATTTTAACATTGATTTAGCTAATTTACTTATCGTATTTACACATCTCACTGTACGGACTAATGAAAAGTATGATATTGTATGTGCCACAAAATATATGTTATATCCATAAAATGAACGAAAACACTAACAGTATAACTATATCATCATGCAGGTAGTTACTTTCTAAACAGATTGATCAATCAGATATCTATGATTTCTCACAGTATTGCAGGACTCTTTGCAAATCAGAATTCGACACTTGCTCCTTGGGCACTAGGGACATCAACTGTGCAGATTACATCTTGAAAAGGAATCCTGCAGATGTCATGTTTTAGTGGCCATGAAAGTGACTGCTCTGTTGCACCCCTCTGCATGATGTTGACAAGCAAGTTGTGCTGTTAATCAGAGCGATCTTCTACAATCCCAATATACCAGTCTTCGTCATACATGCAAGCTACATATTTCCTACCTTCAAAGTGCTATCATCTTGTGGCTTGATACCCTGCAAGCCTCCCCATCTGAACTGCTTTAAAGATGCTGTCTACTGAAATTCAACTAATCTCAAGTTTCATGTCCCCAGCTGGCACAAAACTATGATGGGAACGTGTAGCTGGGACTATAGACACATGACTATACCTTTCCTCTAACTTGAACCATTCACAACTATTGATGACATCTGTTGTTGATACATAAAGGAATTTTATACCTTTCACATTGATGACATACTAATCATGCATTTCTAGAGGGGTTAGAATTTGTCCAGAGATAGTGGCCTGCAAACTAGCATGTGCAACTAGACGTTTGACAGTGACACCTATGCCATCACAGGGACTCTTACCATGACTAGTGGCAAAGAAATTCCACTGTGCAGGTATTCCAAAATCATCTTTTTGGCAGCAAAGATTTACAAGGTTTTTGTAATTCTTATAATGGGAAACAGTACTGTATACCTGTCAAAGTGGGCATCACCATTTTGATATGTTTGATAACCTCTAGAAAAGCATGAATAGTATTGGTTTCATGATTCATACAATCTGATATCACACACATATTCAAAACATTCAGATTGTCATCTACAATGTAGTAGAGGACAAATGGGTGCAGTGTGGCTTGACTGTTATCCCAGTGGTGGCCTTGAACTGCATCTTGAACAACAAAACTATAATTTTCAGCAAAGTCTAACAACAAAAGCCCAGTACTTTCAGAAATGGTTTCTTTCAGGTTGCTTAGATGCTGTGCTTGGGCTTTTGTGATGAACTGGTGAGAAAGCAGTGCTTCATACACTGAACAGAACTTGTCAATAAAATTCTGAACTGTACAAGATGTTTCCAGAGTTGTTTTACCTGACTCATTCCTAACCCATTGTTTATATAATGTTATCATCAAGCTCTTGCTCATTAGCAGTAAACACAGACATCAAATGTTCTCTAATTTTCTGAACACCAGGACATTTTTCACAGATTCTCAACATACAGTGCCGCTTAGATATGTCACAAACAGCTATTGACAAAATATCTTTGTAATCAGTACCGTTGACAGCTGCAGTGAGTAACCCATTGAGTAACAACTTGGCATTCTGGTGTTTCTCACACACACAAACAGAGTGAGAGCTCTTACATGTACACACCATTTGGGCCAAAGCTCAAAGAACTTTGATATACCATCTTAAAATTGGGGAACTTCGCCTTGCAAATTGCGTACTTTTTCACCATTAATTCTGACCGAAACAAAGTCTTTCTTTCCTGGGCACATTCTGGAAAACTCCACCAGTCAATGTGCACGAACTCGTCCAGAGTACAAGGGATAGGCGGTAGCGACCCCGAACATCCCTATACCGGGACAGATAACGTGTGCAAAGATAACCCAAACTCGAACATAAGACAAGAATGTACCGAACAGTCTGGGGGACTCCGCAGTTGTCACAATCGGGCGCTGGCGAGCGCTCCATCAATTGGCAATGCGTCACACGAGTGTGCCCGATTCGAAGACGACAGAAAACGACCTGAAGCCGTAACGGTATTGGGGGATAGGTCCATGGGAACAGTCGCGGCACAATGGCACGCAACTTTAAGTTCCCTTCGACCGTCTCCCATCTTCTTTGCCAAGCAGCCTGAAGAGCTGCTCGTATTCCTGCCATGTAGTCAGTGTGAGGAAAAGTGAAACGCTGATCCGGTCGCAGAGTCCTCGCGGACTCTTTAGCGCCCTCATCGGCGAGCTCATTCCCCGTAATTCCTACATGTCC
Source organism: Ceratothoa steindachneri (assembly GCA_963969495.1). Classification (NCBI taxonomy): domain Eukaryota; kingdom Metazoa; phylum Arthropoda; class Malacostraca; order Isopoda; family Cymothoidae; genus Ceratothoa; species Ceratothoa steindachneri. The sequence goes on from OZ018329.1 coordinate 86,044,283, forward strand.
AGGAACCCAGTAGAAGATGATCTCGACATCCGCCTGGCAAGCCAAAACCGTGGCGTCACGGATATCGCGAACCCGGGGATGCGGAGATTCCAATGCCCCGAGAGCAGTCAGGGCGCTTTGTGAGTCGCTATAGATCACAATCCGGTATCCGAACCGGGTACATCGAGTAATCTCCCGTACAGAGTAGAGTATTGCCACCAGCTCGGCCGTGAAGACACACTCAGCATCTGGCAGAGGCCCGCTGACTTCAAAGAGAGGTGATACGGCGTGGAAGCCGACCCCCTCTTCGGACTTAGAGCCATCCTTATACACTGGTACGGTTACAGCGTGACACGAGGTGTGCTCCAAAAAGGTTGAACGCAATACTCCCGGCGCTGTACAAGCTTTGGCAGAACAAGGAGCGCCACCGGCCCGAGAGCTATACTTAGCTCTCGTAGGAGTTTCCTGGCACTAAACCCAAAGGGGTAGGGTATGACTGGCGTCTCTCGGCGGCATAGGCACCGTCGAGATCAGCTGCAGATGAAGTGAGAGCTGTTGGCGACTGAGGAAGGCACAGGTTTCGCGGGTATAAGCGAATAATGCACTGTACACGCCGTAGAGCGAGTGGCATCTCCCCAGCATCGACAAGTAGGCTCTCAAAGGGGAAGGTGCAGAAGGCACCAGTCACCAGGCGAAGGCCGGTAAGGTGGATCGAGTCCACCTTCCGCAATAAACGCTCGGCTGCGGATGCATAGAACTCTCATCTTGAGTTGAGCTTCGAACGAACAAAGGATCAATAAAAAAGTAAGGCAGTAGCCCTATCAGCGCCCCAAGTGCTAAACGTCACGGAATGGAGAATATCCATGGCGCGGGTACAAGAGACCCTAAGGCTAGGAATATGAGCATCCCAGGTGAGGTGTCGGTCAAATACAAGACCAAGGAAACGGTGCGATTCAACCACTTCCCGGCATACCCAATTAGGAAACAAGTCTGGGTCTGGGTGAAGCCGTGCATGGCGGCAGAAGTGCATCACCTTATTCTTGGCCGGAAACCTGTGCGCTTTGGCATAGTGAGAGACATGGTTAAATGCCTGTTGGAGTCGACGCTCCAGAGTTGGCATCTGGGCCGCGCCAAAAGAGATCGAAAGGTTGTCCACGTAGAGCGTAGCGAGAAAATCTTCCGGCAGCACCGAGGTGATGCCGTTGATGCTCAGGGCAAAGAGTGTGACACTGAGGACACTTCCCTGCGGGATGCCCTCTTCCTGCTCTATTGGACTTGAGAGGGCTCCCCCACCCATACAGGAAATAGACGATCTCGCAAAAGTTCAGATATAAACATTGGAATGCGTCCCCTCGCCCCCATTGTGTGGAGAGGCTCCATGATATCATAACTCCATGCGGTATCATAGGCCTTTTCCAGATTGAAAAACACCATGTCATAGTGCTGTCTACGAAGGAAAGGCTCACAGACGGCATTTTCCAGTCGGAGCAGAGCATCCGAAGTGCAGTGGAACTTGTGGAAGCCACTCTGTGCAGAAGACAGATGGCCTTTGCTGTGCAGAAAAAAAGGCTAATCTACCATTTACCAATTTCTCCATCAACATGCACACGCAAGAGGTTAGAGAGATTGGGCAGAAACCGGAGAGAGTAGAGTGATCTTTCCCCCGTTTGCAAAAGGCGAACATAGTAGTGACTCGCCAGGGATCTGGGAGGAGACCCTCCACCCAGATCCTGCTGAACGAATCTAACAGAAAGGCCATGCCTCGCTCACCCAGGTGTCGAAGCATGGCGTACGGGACATCGTCCGGACCATGGGCGGTGTCCGCGCACAAAGCAAGAGCGGAACAGAACTCACTCACCCTGTCATTGAAGGGTTCTCCACCTCTGGAGCTAAAGTCCAGTCGGTGGCCTTCCGCGACATCACGACGCGCATTGAATGCGGAGAAAGTGGTCGTGAAGGATTCCGCCATGGACACGGGGTCCGAGATTGCGGGCCTATTCTCCTGGAGAATGAGAGGGGGGTCTTACGAGAACTTGCCCCAAATCCTTTTGACTCGCTTCCACACCTCTGCCAGAGGGGTCTTTCCGTTAAGTGAAGACATGTATGCCGGCCAAGAAGAGCGGCGGGTGTGCTTCAAAATATACTGGAACCTAGCCCTAGCCCGATGAAATACACCGACAGTGAAATCATTCAGGCGGCACTTATAGCGCATGTAGGCATAACGCTTCTGTTTGAGGGCCATCTCACACTCGGCCGACCACCACAGGAGTGGTTGGTGTGCAAAATGGCCAGACATTCTGGGAATAGTAGTCAGGCCCGCTGCGATAAGGTTACCGGAGAAGAATTCAGTCATTTCCTGAAATGCAGACCACCGTGCCCACGCCAAGCACCACCAAGGTGGGCTCTCAGGTGGCAGTTGCGCTGAAAATAATATTTGAATGGGAAGTGATCACTACCATGGAGGTCATCGACCACGTCCCCAATCAAAATCAGGCTGTGCATCCGAAGAGCACAAAGATAGATCAAGGCAAGAAAATGAAGCGGTTCTTGGGCAGTGATGCGTAAACTCATCCACATTTAGGTGGATCTCAAGCTCTTCGATCAGATCGGAAAGGACTTGTCCCCTGGGATTTATTGAGTAATCTCCCCAAAGGGGATACCTGCTGTTCAGATCTCCAAGCAAGAGAAAGGGCCTCGGCAAACATGCCACAACTCTGCGGAAGGTCCCAACATCGAAGTCAGCTGATGGTGGAATGTACGCAGAAATGATAGTATACCTTCTATCCAGGTGAAACTGCACAGCCACTGCTTGAAAGGAGGTATCTAAAGTGAAAAGAAGAATGGAGACATCATGTTGGGTGTAAGCCGCGCATCCCCCAGCCCAGCCCAGCCCCCATCTAGTGGTGGTGGGGTCCAAAACCCTTATACCCCGGGAGGCCAGGCAGGGGGCATGCACCTAGCATGGTCTCTTGCAAGAAAAATAGCTAACGGGGAACGAGATGAGCCTCCGCAGCTCCTCCCAGTTGGCCCAGAGTCCATGGCAATTTCATTGAAGGAATATGCCTTCCATGCCTATCTTTGGAACATAAGACCCTCACGGGAATTGCTGTACACTTCCCGGAGGCAGAACCACGGGCCCTATTTGCTGGACAAAGTGCTGAAGGCGCTGTCGCCTTCAAGGACTTATTGGGGGAGGTTGTGCTCGCCATGCTGTAGTGGGCCGAAAATCTATGCTCTAATTCCAATCGTTCCAACCCGCTTCCTACACTAATTCGGACATGAGAAATTGAAGGAGAATGAAACGGATTGTATATACAGTCCTTTATTTACACAAAAAATACAATAATCTTTACAAGAGATCTTGTTACTTATGCCCACAAAAATAGATATCTAATTTTCCTATATACACAAAAAAAAAATAAATCCTACTTATGAATACTAGCAAAAAATGCTCAATTAGACTATACAAAAGGAAAATAGGCAAAGTCAACAACCAGAAAATATCTGCCGGGGTAATCACAACAACTGATAAATGAACAACAAAAAACATAAGGCCTCATGTGGTACAAAGGGGGCGACATCCTGCCAGCCACCACTTGAGCGGGCAAAGTACCTAGGACTTACAAATAAAATGGCGCCTCTGAGCTCAGTATAAGATAAGCAACCTTGTTACACTAGAATGACCGTGATAACAAAGTCACACACACTTTACAAGAAAAACACGGCCTTGGAAATTTGTAAAATACTAGTGGCCTTTCTACATTAACAATAATAAATAGTTTGCCACCAGCTTTACCAGGGGAGCGCCTGGGTTGAGTAGAACCCACAGAACGGCTCCAAATGGGCTCGGAAACAACCCTGCTCATTGGCCTGGATGGACCAGGAGCAGAGGGTGTCTTTCTAACTATTAAGGCATAAGACATCCCAGGCAGAGGAGGGCGTGCCAGGACCAAGTCTTTAGCCTCGCGGAAAGAGAGCCATTCCTGGGCCTGAATGGCCAGGATTTCTTTCTCAAGGAGATATGCACCACATTGTTTGAAGAAGCGGGGTGTGGCTCTCCGCAATTGACACAGTTGGCCACACACAATTTGGACTTATCGTGTGCAGCCTTGGAGCAATTTACACATACTTCAGGTGACCCCAAATTTTCAAGTCTTCATGAGCAATTTGTATGGCCGAAGCAGTGATAGTAATAGCACCGCCACAGCAGTGGCACAAATGCCTTTACACAGTAGCAGTACCAACCGACACGCACCGACTCAGGGAGCTTGTTACAGTCAAGCGTGAGAAGAGTGTAGGGGTGGGTCTCGAGGCCCCTCCCTGTTTTATCATCACACATTAGACCTTGATCGTCCAATGATCAGCCAGCTCTAAGGTGATGTCCTCTATGGAGTAGTCAACGAGTTCCCTCGCATAAACTACTCCTTTCACAAAGTTCATGGTAGAGTGCGGCGTCACACTCACCGGGGTGCCATGAAGTGTCTGAAGAGCACTTATCTTAGCCGCCTTGGAGGGATTCACCACATTCGGAAGAAGGCTCCCATCCGAGAAACGGATCACCTTCGGCTCTCAACCAATTACCCTAGCTAAAGCTCTCCCCTGATGGATCATGTTGACCTTGGCCAACATGCTGCCATCAGTGGAGCGAATAACGAGGAAGCGTTTGAAGCCAGCGGGCTCGAAAATGCCAGATAACCTCTGAATGAGGGGGCCCCAATGTTATCGAGGCTCTCCCATGCGCACTTTTGGTCTTAGTCATAGTCAAAGGCTCTGCACCTGGGGGGAAAGGGCAGAGGGGCCAGATATGCCAATCTTGGCTTGGTCGCTTACTGAAGCAGCAGACCCATCCGTCTCCACAGCCCCCATGGATGGAGAGGAGCCCTGAGTCTTTTTAGCCTTTTTTCTATTCTTTTTCTTTTTAGGAGCGAGGGCGGGGAATGAACCCGCTTCTCCCCTCCGCCGGCAGGAGCCCCCAAGCCAGATGGACTGGCCTCAGCCAGGTCCTTCTCCAAGATGGAGAAGGTCCTGGCAGTCGCATAAGCACCGGTTGGAGGAGATCCCTCCCCTCCTTGTACTGCCTTGGAAACCCAGGCCATTTGAGGAGGACCTTGCATAGGGGCAGATTTGGGTTCGGTGCTTGGCACCGACCCCAGATTCCCTCCCATGGAAGGCCCTACTGTGAGGCTGGCTTGCCCCCAAGGACCATATCTATCTCAGGGGAAGGGCCTCCAGTTGGCCATCCCCCCCAGGACATCGAGGGTCCTGTTGGCAGCGTCTTTATTCATGCCTGGGGAGGCACAGGCCTTGACCCCGCCAAGGTTCAATATTCTTGCCAGCAGGTCTTTTGAGGGAATTGACCAGAGGGGCCTGGCTTCCCTCTTCCCCCTAAGGGGGTTTGCCCTACCGAGCCGCTTCAATGGTTAGCGGTTGGCAATGCCTGCTGGCTTTCTTGGCAGTCCCCTTGGAAATAAAACGGAGGACTGCAGCTGGGAACAGAGTGGTGCCTGAAAGCACCTCCAGACAAGGGGGTGAGGGGGGAGTCCCCTACACCCATAGGTGAAGGAGAGGTGTATACCTACTCTCCGGTTAGAGAAATTTGGACGGTCCCCTGCGCAAGCACAGGGGGGTACTCCATTTTTTATGTGGAGCTGCCTGAGGGCGGCTCAGTCGATGAACAAGGGAAAATGGGAAGAGATTTTGGTTTTGTTAGGTTTTTTACCTTGAGGATTACCACCATCATTTGCTTCAACAACAGAAGATTTTTGTCTTTTTTATCAACACCTGCATTTTTAGTAGGTATAGTAAAGTTAAGTTTATTTTCCTCAGATAGTGGGTTACTTGTGTCTTGTTTGGCATGTTTATCCTGATTATCAACATTAATAGGCATTTTCTGTTTTTATCCTTTTTCACCTGGTATTGGTTGGGTATATTTATTAGGTGTTAGATTAGCAGATTGAGAATATATAGCTTCTTGTTGCATTTTTTTTTGCATCAGCCATTGCTTCTTCAAATTCATCCTGTCCCAATAGTCTTTTGAGCAAAGTGATCAGAAGAAAGTTGTAAATAGTAGTATCATTTGCAGTATTTTAATAGTTACTGGTTTGGGGCAGGTCAATAAGGGATGCATTTAAATTAATGTGAGGGTTAGGATTAATTGTCCTGTCATGAGCATTTGATTTGGAGTTCTTATTAATTAAGGTTTGGGGGTTAATTGACTTGTCAGTGATTATATTATTTATAGCTTGGTTTTGTAGGTTGGATTTTAAGATAGATGCGTAGCTTGAGTGATTTATCTCTTGGGAATTTTGTATATCCATAACAGTTACTTTAGCACTAGTAGAAAGGTGAATTTATACTATTATTTTGTTTTATTTGCATTTCTGCTTTCTTATAACTAATATTTGATCTTTTTGCTATTGTTTCAATTTTCCTGGCTTCCCTGTATACTCTGCATCCTTTAAAGGTTGAGACATGATTTAAATTGCAATTTGCACAGTTCAAGGTTTCTCTTGGGCAGTCTTTAGCTGAGTGGTTATTGCTACATGAGGCATTTTACTTTTGGTCTACAGGAATTTAGAGTATGTCCATATTCCTGGAATTTAAAACATTGTATTGGTTGTGGAATGTAATCATTTATAAAGAAGTTAGTGTACAATATTTTAATTATTGTTGGCTTGTTTTCAACAGAAAAAGGCAATTTTAATGAATCGTGTTGGAGAGTTGTCTTTCTTGATTCTCTTATTAATACGAGCCATTGATAAAATAGGATAGCCTTTAGAAATTAATTCATTTTTTATTTCAACTACATTTTCATTTAAAGCAATTGGGCCAATTGGAATATCTGACAATAATTTGCATGTTACTTTCCATTCACCTAGTGGAAAACCTGCATTGTCCAAGAAGAGGTAAAGTTAAAGAAGAGCTGCTCCGGGCGATTCTGACCGTTTCCTCGGGTGATTGAAGCTGGGTTTTTTTAGGTTTTGTTGCTTTCTATAATGTTTCATCTTCTTTCGCTATAATGATTAACTGAAGTCATCAATGAACAATGCTTTGTTTAGTACTCTTTATTACATTTTTCCGCAACATTTTTTCACTCAATTCTTTTTTCCTTTTATATATAATCTATCATTTATTAATAGTTTTATTTAATTTTTTACTCTTTTAGCATAAATATTCCCAAATTATCTTGAAACTCATTTTTTTGTGGATTTGGCTACAATGCCGTCATCCGTCAACGAACAATAATGCTATTAATTCATAAAGTTTTTGTTTAGATTTGTATATATTTTTTGTTTAATTATTTTTACTTTTTATTTTCCAATTTCTGTATTTTTTTTATTTAGTTTCTTGACTATTTTCAACTAATAATTGGATCTTTTTTTTGAACTATTTTTTGGGCGGGAATCCTATACTTGAAAACAATCGGTAATTTCAAGCAGTTTAAATTGTGGAAACTGCATGTGAAGTTTGTCCGATCAATTGTTTAGCCCTTGACTCATTAATTAGTGACTGTGAGAAAGTTATTAAAATTTTAGGCAGCATAATTTAATCCCATTAAGCATTGTGCTAAGCCCTAGAAATATGTGATTTAACATTTAAGTTTAACAAATATTCACACAATGAAAACAGCAGGGTAAATGTTATTATTCTAGCTTATTTTGAGTGTTGGCTCATGGGGGGATGCCTATGATGATCCTGAGATTTCAATCATTTGGGGGGTCTGGGGGCACAGCCCCCCAGTATATAATCGGAAATAGCCATAAACTTTGTCCACATAGATTTCAGCTCAGAAAAAGTATTCCAAAATAAGCTAGGACTCAGATCCAGCCATACTCTACAAAACGACAATTCCCGATAGATACCATGCCTTCCTCAGTGCTATTGTGAATCTATACCCACCAGAATAATGGGTAATTCTGAATATCCATACCCCGTGAGCTTTGCTGCTTGCATTCCCATCATATTTATTCCAGCTCCCAACATGTTTTTCCCCCAACTGTGTGATTAACTTGTTTTTATTACTTGTTCCTGAGGGCGAGCGTAGCGAGCAGGGGGATATGGAGGGGGCATAGCCCCCCCCCATATAGCAACCTGTAGTACAGCTTGCGGGGTATGGATCTTCAGGTTTACCGAATAATGTAAGTAGCATTCATTTTTGGATTTTTGTTTTTTATTTTGTATTTTTGGACTTTTAGTTTTCCCTAAGTCAGAATTTCAAACAAAAATGGCACCAACTGATTTTAAATGTGACGTAAACAACATATTATTACATGCCTTGAACAAAACCAAAACACACACGGGATTCCATCTGTTATGGGTCAGGAAAAAAAACAAAAATCTCTCAGAGCAGCTCGTCTTCAACTTTACCCAAGATTATTATTATTATTATTTGTACATAAAAGGCAGATGCTGCATAGGTCCAGATAATAATAATAATAATAATATTTATATAGCGCGTTTATCACTATTCGCCAATCTGGCCAAGTTTCAAAGGCGCTGGATGGTACATTAGGGTCTGAGTGACTGCACAAAGAGTCTGATTCAACCCAGAAATTGTGGGCAAACCACAATGTCAGTTTAGAAATACCATACATCTATGGTTAAGCGATTAAATAAATTATGGTATACATACCACCATCAGTAATTAGGAACATTCATTAGAAGCTAGTGTGTTTAAAATATACATATACAGTTTGGCTAATAAATAATTTATGGTATACATACCACCGTCAACAATTTGGCTATTAATAGAGTTCATTGGAACCTACTGTGTCCAAAAATATACATATGCATACATATATGTATATATACATGCATACACACACATATATTATAACTTATAATCCAATGACATAGTCTTTGAATCAGGGTCATAAGCTGAGAGAAACAGGTGCATTTTCAACCTTTTCTTGAATATATCAACTGATGAAGTACACTTTATATCCATTGGCAATTTGTTGTAATATTTAGGGGCAATATATGAAAAAGCTCTGAAGGAGTAGGAGTTCCCTCTCTCTACAAATGATACAGATGTAGTAGTTTGGTTGTCCGCCTCCCCTCCCCTATGTCTAATCTTTTTCTTCTTTTGCAGAATGTGTGTGGATCGTGTGATCACCGTCTTTGCTTTGTGTGGGGGGACTCGATGGATCTCTATCATGCTCCCCCATTCATCTCCTGTTTTCTTTTTAGGTGGATTCTTTCAGCATATATTTTTCTTTAGAAAGTGTACGTAAAAGTTTGGAAGTAAAGTTTGTGACTGAGGAAGGAAGAGCTACCTAGACGGAAGATAGGTGAGTGAAGATTGTGTGAGAGTGGATATGGTTGAATGAGTTAGGAGTAAAGATGTTTGAGTGTGGCAGTGAATAAGTGACTGAATGTGCCTTCTCATTTCCAGTTCCGTGGTACCGATTGTCGCCGACATCTGGCTTTCAGAGACGGCTGAAGCCAATCCTGACCCTCGCAAGTGCGCCTACCTTTTGGGGCAATTTTCTAAGGTGTGGACCTTGGCCAGCACCTTCCAGTCTCCAGGGAGTGGTCGAAGCAGCATCCAACCGACTGTGACCCAGCAGTTGCGACCAACAAGCGTCCCAGCTACCCAAAATCCTCGACTTTGCCGAGTCCTGGACCCCTCAGAAAGTGATCCACCTCCCACTTTCTCCAACACGTCTCACTCCATTAGATAGTTAAGGGTGCACCCGTCTGTCGCGATATTTTGATTGTACTATACGTTTGTGTGGCCAAGATCTTGTGTAAGGCCGTTTTGTAAATATATACGTGTGGTGGTTGGCCAGAGTATTGTGAGGCCAACTGTATATATATATATATATATATATATAGGTAATGTATTTTGGTTTAGGTTGAGGGTTGTTTATATTTTGGGTTGATTGTTTTGGATTGTATTATTTTGCTAGAATTAGGGTTTCTAAATTAAATTTAGAAAATACTCTCTCTCCTCAATACCCTCTTCTTGAACCACCGAGCAGACCTTGTCAGGGCGGCGGGAGTTTTGGCTGGGGTCTCGCGAACCCGCCGCCACATATTTATGGCGCCCGAATAGGGACTGCCCGGTGGTTTGAGGAAGGAGAGGAGTGAGAGCCTGTGTCTTTTGTCCTTAATGGAGGAGGAACAGATTGGGACCATGGAGTTGGAGATGAGAAGACTAAATGAGTTAGTGCGGCAGAAAGACAGAGAAAATGCGCATTTGTGAGAAGAGAATGATAGTTTGAAAAGGAAAATGAGGGAGATGGAAGTGAGAATGGAAGAGAGGATTAAAGACAGTGAGGTGCGAATGGAGGAAAGATTGATGCGAATGCTGAATGAGAAAATGGGAGAATCGGGTGCAATTGGTGGGGGTGTGGCCTCGACTCCACTTGGAATGGACATGACTGATAAAAAGGGATTGACAGGCATAAAGGAACCCCTGCAAATGACTAGGCATCGAAAAAGAAGACCCCAAAGACTAGATGCCCAGACCGGCAGGAAAGGACCCGACTGGCTAGTATTGACTCCTTGTATTTCAGCTTGAATGAAGGCATGAGTGAAAGTGGGAGAGAAGTGAGTGATAGTGAAAGTGATGCAGAGGTTCATCGGAGTATACTGATCAGAGAAGTGCCAAAGTTAAGTAAGTTTAGAGTGGAAGGAGCAAAAGATGTGAAAGTGTTTTTGAAAGAGTATGAAAATTATTGTAAGGAAAAATTTGGAGAGAATAATAGGTTTTGGGTGAAAGAGTTGTGCGAGTTTCTGGATGGGCGTATGAAGGATTTTTACCGGACAATTATGAGCGTGGGTGAGCCTAAGTGGGAGATTATTGAAGAGAGAATAATAGAGCACTGTAAGAGGATGAAGACATGTGTGAATGGGTTTGAGGAAGCGAGAATGGGGAAGAATGAGGATGTGAATTCTTATGCGCATCACTTAGAGTCCTTGGCACAAATGAGATTTGGAGATGACGGAATAAATGGGAATAAGGAGCTGATGAAGAAGTTTTTAAATACGGTTCCGAATGAAGTGAGTGAGTATGTGACGTATAAGAGGAAAGAGAAGATGAAATGGGCTGGTGAAAGATTGCTATGGAAGGATGTACTGGAGATGTATCGGGATGCGGTGATAGAGAACCCGATTGATGTGATGACAAGATTTTTAGAAAATTATTACCGGCAGAATGAACAACAGAGTGTGTATGTTGGCCGCAAACTGAGAGGGAGTAAAAGTAGGAGTGAGAGTCGGAATGGTTGGAGTAGGGTTCAGAATGGTCGGAATAGTGGTCGCACAAATGGTGCAAGAAAGTTGGGCATATGAGGGCTGACTGTCGCTGGTCACAAGGAAGTTGCTTTGGCTGTGGACAAATGGGGCACATGATAAAAGATTGTAGTCGTGCGAGGAAAAGAGTGTGTTATGGATGTGGAAGAATGGGCCACTTGGTACGAGATTGCAGGGAAGGTGGTCGAGTAAATATGAGTGGACCTGGAGTGTGTGGTAATTGTGGGCAGATAGGGCATTATGCCAGGATGTGTGCCAGTCCAAGAGCTACCTGTGGTAAATTTGGAATGGTAGGTCATGCAACAAGGTTGTGTAGGACTGGTGAAAGATGCATGAATGAAAGAATGGATGGGAATGATGCAAGTAATCGAGAGGATACGACTCAGGGAAACTAAGGAATGAGAGGGTTAGTGCATTGATTGATACAGGATGTAAGGTGAATGTGGTGTACTATGAAGCATTTGTAGGAATGAAAGTAAGTGAAGTTAAGGATCGTGGATATCATTTGACTGGATTAGGTGAACAGGATGTGCCGATTGTTGCAAGGTTTCGAGAGAGTGTTTTGATTGCCGGTGTCCGGATGAATGAAGATGAATTTTGTGTAGTAGAAGGTGCAAACAAGAAGTATGACATGCTATTAGGTTATAAGTTTTTGAAAGCGAATGGTATTGTGATTCACCCTGATTTAGAGATGATGGAATGTAAGAAGAATGGAAGTATGAAGTGTCAATGGTATGTGAATCCAGATGGAAGTGTGAAAGTGAACATCATGAAAGGTCTGGAGGTATATGCGATTGAGAGTGTGCCTGTCAAGCAGAATGAAACGTTGAGTGTAAGGATTGGATGGAATTCGGATGTTGAGATAAATAAGAATGATGGGAATATTTATGTCTTGGATGGTAGTGCTGCGAACTATCGATTAAGGCGAGTGGTGCATGTGTTTGATGGTATAATTGATATGAAAGATCTGCGTGTCTGCATGCAAGTTTGGCCTCATCTGCGAAGGAAGAGTCTTAGAGGAGTGCAAGTGGGAGATAAATTGGGTGTGTTAAATACAGTGGTGAATATGGAGAATGATATGCATGTAGTGAATGCAAGTGTGTTTTCCGTGAGTGTAACGTCGAATGTTTGGAAGTATGAAGATTTGATTGAGCAAGTGAAATTGGAAGAAAAGTTGAGTGAATGTGAGAAGCAAAAAGTTTACAGGATGTTGTGGAATAGGAGAGGTGCTTTGAGTCAAGGGGATGAGGACTTTGGCAGCGCTCGCTTGCCTGAGTTCAAAATAATTTTGAGCGACGATATGCCTATATATCAAAGGCCTCGTCATTTCCCTGCCCCTGTGGCTCAAGAGATTGAGGAACAGTGTGAAGAATTAGAAAGAATTGGCGTGATTGAGCCGAGTGTGAGTGCCTGGAATAGTCCGATTGTACCTGTACAAAAGCCAGATGGACATTTGCGACTGTGTATTGACTATAGAAGAGTGAATGAACGAATGTTGAAAGACAAGTTTCCTATGAGTGTTGTGTCTGAATGTGTGTACAGTATGTATGGAATGAAAGTGTTTTCTAAGATGGATCTGGTACGTGGATACTACCAGATGCCTGTGGCTTAAGAGAGTAGACCTATTACGGCGTTCTCTACCTCAAAGCGCCATTATCAGTTTAGAAACCTGAGCTTTGGGTTGGCGAATGCCCCAGCTGCTTTTCAGTGTTTTTGGATGATATTTTGGTGATGAGTGAGAACATGGAAGAACATATGACCTTGGTGAATGATGTTTTAAGAAAGTTGGAAGAGGTTGGTGTGAAAGTGAAGTTGTCTAAATGTGTATGGTTTGCTAGTGAAGTTGAGTTTTTAGGACATAAAGTGAGTGCGGTTGGATTGCATAAATCGGAGAAGTTCGTGGGAAAGGTTAGGAATTTTCCTAAGCCTACCACAGTGAGAGATTTGCGTGGATTTCTTGGTTTAGTTGAGTTTGGAAGAAAGTTTATGAAAGATTGTTCAGGTGTAATGAAACCGTTGAGTGTATGGACTGGGAAAAAGAAGAGTACTGTGATTAAGTGGAATGACTCTATGAATGCAGCGTTTGAAAAGTTAAAAGCGGAAGTTGCAAAAGATGTGGAACTTGCGTATCCAGCATATGGAACAAATGCAGGAATGCTTGAAGTGTATATGGATGCAAGTGGTCATTCGATGGGTGGATGTCTGATGCAAGATCAGGTTGTGAATGGGGTTGAAAGGAAGCGAGTAATTGCGTATGTTTCCAAGGCGTTTAGTGTGGCAGAGCGTGTATATTCAACGATTGAAAGAGAGCTGGCTGCGTTAAGATTCTGTCTCAAGTCGTTACGACCATTTCTGTATGGAGTACAGTTTGTAGTGAGAACAGATCACCAGCCACTAGTGTATTTGCAGCGTATGAGGTTAGTTGATAGTAGGCTTGCAAGGATGATAGAGGATTTGAGTGATTTTGATTTTGTGGTTGAGTATTTGCCAGGTGAAAGGAAGGTGATTGCTGATTTGATGTCACGTTTGCCATGTAGTTTGAATGAGAGCAAGACTGTAAGCATAAATCCTGAGTATTTGTCAGCAGGTGTAGTTGTTGGAAGAAAATGTAAGGGAGGAGGTGATTCTATGTTCAAAAGTGTGTTGTATGGTTTACGAGCTTGGTGAAAGATGGATTGCTTGAAAAGGTCCCAGAAAGTGTGAATGCATTACGAAAGGCGGTTATTGAAGAAGCGTGTAAGAGACCAGAGCAATTGGGAATGCAAAATTCAAGTAGGTTAAGAAAAGAGTTGAGAAGTATGTGTATGCCAGGAGTGATGATGTTTCAGGAAGTGTTAGCGATAGTGAGTAAGCTGTTTGGTGTGAGAGTATATGTGCATTATGGTGTGGAGAAGCCAGTGATGTATCGTGGTAAAGGCGTAGACCGAGTGAATGGGTGTGAGTTGCACCTGGAATGTTTGAGTGGTGTGCATTATAATTGGCTGATTGAGAAGAAGAATTATGTAAGAAGAGAGATTGACTACGTTTGCGAAGGAATTGTTCCTGTTAGTGAAGATGAAGGTTTGGATGCTGCAGAAGTGTTTGTTGAACAGACAGAAGTGTTGAATATAATGTGTGAACATGGACTTGAAGAGAGAGTGCAAGTTACCTTGATTATGAATGGGAAGAGCTATTGTGGAATGATTGACACAGGTGCTCAAATTTCCTTGGTGAATGCAAAAGTTGTGCGTGATGTTGATAATATGAGTTGGAATGTTTCTAGAAAAGGTGTGACAGTTTCGATAAGTGGACTCGGAAGTGGACGTATTATGGCATGGAAGGAAGTGAGTTTGCCTGTAAGCATGGGGAAGTTGAATGATATATTGCAGGAATTTGTTGTGCTAAGTGAGAATGAGTTACCTTATTGTTTTCTGTTTGGGATTGATTTTCTGCGTAAGAATAGGATTTCAGTGAATGTATGTAATGAATGTTTAGTGAAAGATGGTGTAACAGTTGGGAAGTTGCAGAGTGAGCTTGTAGGCTCAACTGGATTTGTAGGAGTGGCAGGTGTTGATTTGAGTGAAGAGCTGTTGACTGCTGAAGATATAGAGAGCATGCAAGAGTCATGTCCGATGGTGCGTGAATTGAAAGATAGCGTGATGACCAGTGTTCCTGTGAATGAATAGAGTTGCATATTAAGAGAGTTTAGAAGGTTTGCTGGAAAGTTTGTAGTGTGCAAGGGTTTAGTGTATTTTGTGCAATGTATAGATGATGAGGATGTATATATTCCGGTGTTTTCCGTGTGTGGCACGATTGGAATGGTGAAGATTGTGCATGATAGGTTTGGACATATGGGTAAGAATAAATTGTGGGAATGTATGAAAGGATGTATATTTAGTCCCTTTTTGAGAAAGATTTGCATGGATGTAACGACTACGTGTGAAGTGTGCCAGAAGAGAAAGTATCAGAGAGTGTATGTTGCCCCACCTGTATTAAAGTTGAGTGTGAATGAACCCTTTGAAATGGTAGCGATCGATTGCGTGTCTTTTCCGAGGACTGCAAGAGGGTATGTAGGGATAATTGTGATGGTGAATCATAAGAGCAAATTTGCGTATGCTGCCCCTGTGACAAATAAATCTTCATTGACTGTTGCTAGAGAAGTGAGTGAGAGAATGTTGCCCATGTGCATGTGTAAGCCTGTTCGAATGTTGAGTGACAATGGACCTGAGTTTGTGGGACGTGCTTTTGAGGAGATGTTGAGTGAATGGGGAATAGATCATGTGCGAACGACGCCGTATATGCCTAGTGCGAATTGTTTGGCTGAAAGAACGATAAGAACTTTGAGTGAGATGTT
The DNA here is from genome assembly GCA_963969495.1 of Ceratothoa steindachneri. NCBI lineage: Eukaryota > Metazoa > Arthropoda > Malacostraca > Isopoda > Cymothoidae > Ceratothoa > Ceratothoa steindachneri. The sequence goes on from OZ018329.1 coordinate 86,059,854, forward strand.
AAGATTGATGGTGAAAGATGGGAAAGAATGGGATGAATGTTTGGGAAGAGTGCTTTGGGTATATAACATGACAGTGCATAAGGCGATTGGAATGTAACCATGTAAGTATTTGATGAACTTTGAATGAATGATTAGGCCACATATGGAACTTAGTGAGAAGGATCGTGAGTTGTGGAGAAAAGGGAATGAAAGGTTTGAGAGTTTTTCTGTGGGTGATAAAGTACTAAAGGAGATTGAGACAAAAGGTAGACTGAATGTGGATAAGTTGAAAGAGAAATTTGAAGGTCCATTTGTAGTAAGAAAGGTTTGGTCGAATGGGGTAAGTTATGTGATAGTTCATGAAAGAGAGGATGGAAGTTTGGACGAACGTAGAGCGCATCAAGGTCAGTTGCGAAAGTGGCGTGAACCTCCTGAATATTTGGTGCAACATCCGGTGAATGAATATCTGTCTGAAAGAATGGAAGACTGTGAAATGGTGGATGATATAGCTAGTGCTTTAGAGAGGAAGCAGTTAGTGTTAGTTGAACATGGAAGGGGGAAGCGTAAGAGTAAACGGTTGAGAAAGGATGAATGGATGGAACAGTTCGGTGAGAGTGATGTGAGAGAGTTTTCTGGGTTTGTGCAAGATCAAGATGGAGTATATGATAGAACGTACAGTATTTGTAAGTTTCCTTTGAATGAGTCTGAGTCTATGCTAGAGTATAAATGGGATAAGTGCGAAATTGGAACAAGAGTCGATAAATGAGATGAAAGAATGGGAAGGTTTGATGGATGTAGTAGAGAGGTTAGTTGAGGATTTGAGTGGGATTGGTCAGGGAATGTAGGATGTGTGTGTGGATGAAGTACATAGAGAAGGGGCCATGGACAGACATGAGGAGACATTATGACAGATGACAGAGACAGTTGATGGACCTATGACTAGGAGGAGAGGCAGAGTGAAAGAGTATGACTGGGTGATGTTGAAAGCATTGTGAATGAATGAAGATGGGGATTAAGACATGGTGAGGTGAGGCGAATTTAGCTGGGAGGGATGTAGTAGTTTGGTTGTCCGCCTCCCCTCCCCTATGTCTAATCTTTTTTCTTCTTTTGCAGAATGTGTGTGTGTGGATAGTGTGATCACCGTCTTTGCTTTGTGTGGGGGGACTCGATGGATCTCTAACGTGCTCCCCCATTCATCTCCTGTTTTCTTTTTAGGTGGATTCTTTCAGCATATATTTTTCTTTAGAAAGTGTAGGTAAAAGTTTGGAAGTAAAGTTTGTGACTGAGGAAGGAAGAGCCGCCTAGATGGAAGATAGGTGAGTGAAGATTGTGTGAGAGTGGATATGGATGAATGAGTTAGGAGTAAAGATGTTTGAGTGTGGCAGTGAATAGGTGACTGAATGTGCCTTCTCTTTTCCAGTTCTGTGGTACCGATTGTCGCCGACATCTGGCTTTCAGAGACGGCTGAAGCCAATCCTGACCCTCGCAAGTACGCCTACCTTTTGGGGCAATTTTCTAAGGTGTGGACCTTGGCCAGCACCTTCCAGTCTCCAGGGAGTGGTTGAAGCAGCATCCAACCGACTGTGACCCAGCAGTTGCGACCAACAAGCGTCCCAGCTACCCGAAATTCTCGGCTTTGCCGAGTCCTGGACCCCTCAGAAAGTGATCTACCTCCCACTTTCTCCAACACGTCTCACTCCATTAGATAGTTAAGGGTGCACCCGTCTGTCGCGATATTTTGATTGTACTATACGTTTGTGTGGCCAAGATCTTGTGTAAGGCCGTTTTGTAAATATATACGTGTGGTGGTTGGCCAGAGTATTGTGAGGCCAACTGTATATATATAGGTAATGTATTTTGGTTTAGGTTGAGGGTTGTTTATATTTTGGGTTGATTGTTTAGGATTGTATTATTTTGCTAGAATTAGGGTTTCTAAATTAAATTTAGAAAATACTCTCTCTCCTCAATACCCTCTTCTTGAACCACCGAGCGGACCTTGTCAGGGCGGCGGGAGTTTTGGCTGGGGTCTCGCGAATCCGCCGGCACACAGTCAGACGAGTAGGGTCATCCAACGTCCGAAGAGCAACATTACAGTTTGAGGAATAGTGAGTAATCATCTCACGAATATAGTATGGCTCTCCAAATTTAAGTGCCTTAAATGTCAGCAAACAAATTTTAAACTTAATGCATGCTGTTATAGGTAACCAATGCAAATCAAACAGATAAGAAGAAGTACTGGTACCAGGAGGCAGATTGAATACCAATCGAGCAGATCGATTTAGTAGTGATTGCAATCTTTTCAATTCTCTCTTAGGCAGATTAACAAATAAGGAATTGCAATAGTCAATTTGAGAGATCACAAAGGCATGCATCAGGATCACAATAGTTTTCTGATCTAGATATTTAGTAAGCAAGGAGATCCTTCTAAGGTGGTAATTACAGATCTTGATTATAGAATTAAAGTGGTCAGTAAAAGACAGTTTGGTATTAAAGATAATACCAAGATACTTGAGTGTGAGTGATGAGGTTAGCTTACTCTGTATTAAGTTGATCTCAACAGGGAGAGGAACTTGAGTTCTATCCTTTGTAAAAATTATAATTTCAGTTTTACCTTCATTAAGTTTCAGTTTTCTACCATGCATCCACAATTTTAGGTCAGTTAGGAGTGCATTCACTTTTGATAAGCAAGAAGGAAGATTGGTGATGGGAATATAGATTAGTACATCATCAGCATAAAGGTGATAGTTGACTCTATGTGCATTCATGATATCAACAAGGCCAGATATATATAAGGAGAAAAGTATGTCCTCCTATTTATAAAGTAAGTGCAGCAAACCTTAATTACAATTAATATAGAGAGAAATTTTAATTAATTAGTGGAATAATGTTAGTTATCCACAACTAATTACAGATCCGTCACTCGTAGCCATTTTCAAAAAGGGTTTCTTAAAATTTCAAATATTCGTTAAAAAACATAGACTATGGTTACAATTCTAGGATAAAAGTGAATAAAACTGTAGAAAATAAAAGGGAGTAAAATCATAGAAAAATAAATGTCTCTAAAATATAGTAAAATCAAAATCAAGTAATAAGACATGTCTATCTCATTCTAACAATTATAAAATACTAAATTTCCTTTAGTAGATTCATTTCTGATAAAAATTTTAGCCCTTTGTTCATATCAAAGGTGTTCTTGTGCTCAGAAAGGATACTTCTCAGGGCCTGCTGAGAACGCATCCCTTGGCAAATAAAAGGAAAAAGAACACAAGAAGATATCATTAATCTTAATATTAGTACTGATAATGCAATTTTTTTGTAAAGCAGGTAAAAGTTACATCATGATGTGGAATGTCATTAAGTAGATTACTATTTCAAAGAGCAATACTAAATTGTAGGGGTTTGTCATTGAATTTAGCCTCGTCATTTAGAGATATTAAATATTTAAATTCCAGGTCTATATTATCAGGTGGGAACCCACCCAGGTCGTCCTCCATTTTGGAGGGGGCCTACTGGTGACCAGTAGGTCTGTATGTCCTCCTATTTATAAAGTAAGTGCAGCAAACCTTAATTACTATTAATATAGAGAGAAATTTTAATAAATTAGTGGAATAATGTTAGTTATCCACAACTAATTACAGATCCGTCACTAACACCGATCTCTTTCCTGAATCCACTTCTTTTTTTTCTTCTTTTTTGTATTTGAGGAGGGGTTCACTCCTACCAGACCAGTATTTTTTTATTTGTTCTTCATTAATTTGCGTTTTTTGGAGGTGTGTTAATAATAGTGGGTCTAAGAGAGTTAGACACTATACAGTTTGAATAACATAACATAACATAATTTCACGGATGACAAAAGCAACAAGGGCCTATCAAAGGACATCAGTATCCATCAAATCCCACCCACATAATGCATCCATAGGATTTTGTCAGATCATGCATCTACAATATACAATTTAACAATCCATAGGATTATGTCCAACCATGCATCTACAATATATAATTTAAAGCCTCCATAGGAGTCTGTCAAAAACAAAATCAAAGTCCCCCAAAATATACAATAAAAAGAAACTGCATCCACAAGAATGAGTCAAGAAACATATCCCCATACCAAAAAGTAAGAAATTAACCCTCCATCCCCATATAATCATCCAATCTGCACTTGAAAACATTCAAGTTTGGGCTGTCTACAGTCTCAGGTGGCAAACTATTCCAATAATCCACCACTCAGTGAAAAAAATATTTTCTAACATCCAGTCTTCCCCTCTGTTTTTTAATCTTTAAGTGGTGGCCTCTAGTTCTATTACTACCTTCTAACTCAAATAACTTGCTGAAATCCAATTTATCCATCCCAGAAAAGATTTTAAAAAGCTCAATCATATCTCCCCTCACACACCTTCTTTCAAATGAAAACATATTTAATACCCTCAGTCTATCTTCATATTCAAGGTGCTTCAGGGATGGTATTATTTTTGTTGACCTCCTTTGTACTGACTCTAATAAGTTTACATCATGTCTAAAATGTGGTGACCATGCCTGTATACAGTACTCTAAATGTGGCCTGACATAAGAGTTGTATAGTTTAAGGATGACCTCCTTACTCTTGTAGCTAACATTTCTTTTAATGTAACCTAGCACCCTATTTGCTCTATTTTTTGCCTCAATACACTGCTTTGAAAATTTCAGTGATCTATCTACTACTACTACTCCTAAGTCCTTCTCATCTTCAACTGAATTAAGCCAATACCCATCCATCTCATAGCTAAAGTTCCTATTATCTCTCCCCATGTTAATAACTTTGCCTTTATTAAGGTTAAAAGTCATCTGCCATTTCTGAGCCCAAGCTAACAACTTATTTAAGTCACCCTGCACTTTAAAGCTATCTTCGACCTCTTTGACTACAGCTGCCAATTTAGTGTCATCAGCAAAAATTGACTTTTTAAGAACATAAGAACATAAGAAAAGAAGAAGACTGCAAAAGACCATTCATGGCCTACACTTGGCAGCTCCTGTTCCAGTCAACACACAAAAGATTTCTTACCAGAGAAAAGTCATCAACATTGTCACCCTTAACAGGAGTTCGTCAGATCTAATCTACAATATACATAAAATGCATCCAAAGGATTATGTCCATTCATGCAACCGCAAAATATAATCTCCCCACTCCTTAGAAAAATATATACATATGTACATAAAAAAAAGTCAGTCCCATCTAGCAGCTTCATCCATATATTTATCTAATCTATTCTTAAAACTACCCAGAGAGGAGGCTTCTATCACATGTCTAGTGAGCCTATTCCATTCATCTACCACACGATTTGTAAACCAATTCCTCCCAATCTCCTTCCTAAACCTATACTTATCAAGCTTAAACTTATTGCTACATGTCCTGTCATGTTCACTAAGTATAAGAACCTTACCCAGATCCCCTTTATTATATCCTTTTACCCATTTGAAGACTTCAATCAATTCCCCTCTGACTCTTCTCCTTTCCAATGTATGTAGATTTAGTTTTCTGAGCCTTTCACCATAAGGTAAGTTCCTTAGCCCACCAATCATCTTTGTCATCCTTCTCTGCACAGACTCAAGCAAATCAATATCCTTCCTATAATATGGTGACCAAAATTGTACTGCATAGTCTAGATGAGGCCTAACCAGCGCCAGATACAGTTTTAGAATGACTTCAGCACTCTTATTGCTTACACTCCTCCTAATGAATCCCAATATCCTATTAGCTTTATTCTTAGCATTTAGGCATTGCTTTCTAGGACGAAGGTCTGAACTTACCAAAATACCCAAGTCCCTCTCACAATCGGTCCTCCCTAAAATTCTCCCATTTAATTTATAACTATTCAATGGATTATTTCTACCTATACTAAGTAGACTACATTTGTCTATGTTAAACTTCATTTGCCATTTCTCGGCCCAATTGGACAGAATGGTCAATTCCTCCTGCATTACAACAGCATCAGAATCAGCACTAATGGCCCTACCTAGCTTAGTATCATCAGCAAATTTACTCAGATCACTACTTATACCTATGTCAAGATAATTAATATAAATTAAGAAGAGCAAGGGACCTAAAACAGATCCTTGCGGAACTCCACTGCTAACACACCCCCACTCAGATTTAACTCCATCTATACTAACTCTTTGCTGTCTGTCACCAAGCCATGACTGAATCCACCTAAATATACTGCCATGAATCCTGTGTGCTTTAACTTTGCTCAGAAGCCGTAAGTGTGGCACTCAATCAAAAGCCTTACTAAAGTCCAAGTATAAAATATCATAGTTTTCATCATTATCTGCTGCTTCATACACCTTACTATAAAAAGACAGCAAATTAGTCAGACAGGATTTACCCTTACTAAAGCCATGCTGTGATTCTTTTATCAACTTATGCTTATCCAAGTGATCTCTAATATTCCTTGCTATAATAGATTCCATCATTTTCCCTACCACTGATGTCAAACTTTCTGGTCTGTAATTAGACATATTTGTTTTATCCCCTTTCTTAAATATAGGTATCACATTGGCTTTCTTCCATGCCACTGGCACAATGCCACTCTCCAATGATTTTCTAAAGATGCATGCTAGGGGCTCACTTAACACATCCTTATATTCTTTCAAAATTCTAGGAAAGACCTCATCAGGACCGGGTGCTTTACTACTTTTGATTTTATCAATTTCCTTTGTCACTATCTCCTTTGTGATCAAGATATCCTTTAATTTCTCTTCATCATTACCCCAAAAGATCATTGACACCTCAGGTATATTTAGAGTATCCTCCTGTGTAAATACTGAGAGAAAAAAGTCATTTAGCATTCCAGCCATTGAGTCCCTATCACTCACTAATTCTCCATTGGAATCTATAAGTGGGCCTATTTTATCTCTAACCTTAGTTTTGTATAATTGATAAAAACTTTTAGGATCTTCCTTTGCCCTATTTGCCACTTTAATTTCATAATTTCTCCTTGCTATTCTAATTAACTTTTTAACATCTCTTGCTAGTTCATTATATCTCTGCCTTAAGTGATCCTCTCCATTTTTTATTTTCCTATAAATGCCCTTTTTAATGCCAATATAATGCTTAATTTTATCTATCATCCATTTTGGGTCATTATTTTTAGTCCTAATCTCCTTATATGGAATGTTAATCATCTGACCTGTAATTAATTGCTCAATTATTCTTTCATATTCCTCTTCAATTGTAATCTCTTCCTCCTGGTGATTATTGTCTCCACTAACTGATATCATTGAATCTATTTACACCTTGCCCAAGATCATTTACATAGATTATAAATAATAAAGGGCCTAAAACTGATCCCTGAGGTACACCACTAATAACATTCCTCCACTCTGACCTCACTCCATTCAGTACAACTCTCTGTTTCTTATTTTTCAGCCATTCAGTTGTCCAATTTAAAACCTTCCCACATATCCCATGCAGCTTTAATTTATGAACTAGTCTTCTATGTGGAACCTTATCAAAAGCTTTGCTGAAATCTAAGTAGATCACATCAACTTTCTCACCCCTATCTAATTCTTTAGTTACATAATCCATAAAATCCAGTAAATTAGTTAAACACCATCTACCTTTTCTAAAACCATGCTGAGCATCATTAATTAACCTGCTCCTCTCTAGATGATCAGAAATTCCCTTCTTAACCATCTTCTCAAGAACTTTACAGACTATAGAAGTTAAGCTTACCGGTCTAAAGTTATTTGGATCCTCTTTGCTTCCCTTTTTAAAAATTGTCACTACATTTGCCAATTTCCAATCATTTGGTATTTCTCCAGACCCTAGTGATCTAATAAATATCTTCTCAAGAGCTACTGCAATACTTTCTACACCTTCTTTGATTATCCTAGAATGAATGTTGTCAGGGTCAGATGCCTTACTAGTATTTAACTGCATTATAAGCCCTTTAATTTCTTCTCTGTATATTAATAGAATTTATCACTACTTCCCTTGACCTAGAATTATCATTAATTAATCTAACTTGTTTCTCTTCTGTGAATACTGAAGCAAAATGATCATTAAGGACCTATACTATTTCCTCATCAGATTCTTTCAAAACCCCTTCATATTTAATAGGCCCTATTTTATCACTGTTACTTATTATTGATTCTATAATAGCTAAAGAATTTTTTAGGATCTTTATTATTATTTTTAGCTAAATTAATTTCTGCTGTCCTTTTGGTCTTCTTAATAATCTTATTTAGGTTCAGTTCTGGTTGACCTATAATGGTTTAAATTATCTAAACTACTCTCACTTTGTAATCTCTGGTATGCCCTTTTTTTTCTGAAACTTTATTAGCTATTTCTTGATTCCACCATAATGGTTTCCTAATAGACTTCATTGGAATACACTGTTCCTGAACCATGTTTAATATAGTCTTAAAAATATCCCACATCTCATAAGTATTCTTTCCATGGAATTCTATATCCCACCTAATCTGATTTAGCATGCTGTGTAATTTATCGTAATCTCCCCTATAAAAATTTGGAATTTTTGTGTAGTTTGTCGTTGTTCTACCCTTAACTATTTGCAAATTAAACCAAACCATCTGATGATCACTGTTTCCCAATGATTCCCCTACACTTAATCCTTGAACTAAGTGATCATCATTTGAAAGAAACAGATCTAATATATTGGCACCCCTTGTTGGCTTATTAACAAATTGGGTCAAAAAGTTATCCTCAAAACACTCCATAAACTTACAACTTGCTCTATCTCTTCCTATCATATTTTCCCAGTCTACAGAAGTTAAATTAAAGTCACAAAGAATAACTGTATCTTCTTTGCATCCTTTACTTATTTCCCTAATCATTAACTCATCGATACAATCAGTCTGTCCTGGTGGTCTAGAAAAAGCTCCCAAGTGTATTTTCCTATTTTTACCAACCTTAATATCTATCCATAATAATTCACCTTCTCTTTGCTTTATAGAGTTATTTAGATTTGAAGAAATGCTATTTCTGATATAAATAATCAACCCACCACCAGTCCTATCTCTCCTTTGACTAATGTACATAGTGTAACCCTCTAGTTCAAATTGACTCACATTATCATTAAATATATTTTCATTAACCCATGATTCAACTATACATATTATATCTATATCTTCATGAATGATATAACTAAATAATTCATCCCTCTTATTTCTAAGACTACAAGCATTTGTGTAAAGACAACTCAGCCTACTATCACTACTCAAGTAATTTAACCCTAAAGCACTTCCATTAGCCTGCCTACCTTCTACAAATCTGTGTTTGCTTCCTTTCCCTGCCTCACTTTGAGCCATTAAATTTCCCTGACCACTATAAAAACCTAGTTTCCCGCCTCTAAAAACCTAATAACACTATCTAATTTCAGCCACAAAACCTCAATTGGTATAATTATGAGTTTATATTATAATTAGGTGAGCTATTGATTCTCTCTTTTCTTTCTTTCTCTTTTAAAGGGTGAATGACTGTATAAATAAGTTTAAAGATATTTAATTGATAATTTGAGAGATAATTGAAAGTGATAGTTATAGTTAATAGAATAGAAACACACATCAATCTTCACCAATGGGGCTCCTCTCCATAGGGCTTCAGAAAAGAAGTCGAACCTTGTTAGTATCCTTAATATTTGAACCAGAATATGTTCTTGACTGGATTTAGTCAAAGGTAACATTTACGTAGGTATTTATAGACAAGTTAAATTTGTTAATCGGGTAAATAAGGTAAAATAGAGTGACTGATCAAGCATACCTAGTTTATGGATATTGAGTTATTTATAGTTGTGATAATCAAGTTGGTGTATACTAGGTACCTATAATAGTAAAATATTCCCAGGTCCTTCTCTTCTGTGGTGTTCTGTAGTGTGTGATCTGTTCCATCATCTCTTGTCATTTTGTACTTGTGCTGGGGGTTGCTATTTCCCATGTGCATTAATTTGCATTTATCAGGGTGGAACTTCATTTGCATTTTAACTGACCATTCTTGTAGCATTTTCAAGTCTGCCTGTAAACAGTTAGTATGGGAGTTGCCTTCACAGTTTTGGACAGCTGCATATATCTTTGTGTCATCTGCAAAGAGCGATATGAAGTTTTGTAGTTTGTCAGGTATATCGCTGACAAATATAAAGAGAAGGGGGCCCATCACAGATCCCTGTGGTACGCCACTTGTAACTGGTTTCCAACATGATGCTGTACCACTTACTATCACTCTTTGCCTACACTCCGTCAAAAAACCACAGATCCACTGCAGGAGGTCACCGACGATACCAAGTGACTTCACTTTTCTAAGAAGTCTTTCATGTGGGACTGTGTCACATGCCTTTGCATAGTCCAGGAAAATGATATCCACTGGTAAGCAGTGACTGAGAGCCTCTGTCCATATATCCAGCGCTTCTAAGAGATTTGTTAGTGTGGATTTTCCCTTAGAGAAACCATGTTGTTGGACACATCTAAGATTATTGGCTTTGATATGTTGTATCATTAACATAACATAACATAACATAATTACACGGATGACAAAAGCCACAAGGGCCTATCAAAGGTCATCCGCCTCCGTCAAAACCCACCCACAAAAAGCACCATCACCAGGGGAAGACAAAATCAAAGTCCCCCACAATATAATATAACGGATGACAAAAGCCACAAGGGCTCATCATAGGTCATCCGAGTCAAGCGGCCTCTTTTTCAAGGCACCCAAACTCCCAGGAAAACTACATCCAGAGGATTGCATCCAGAAACAAGGGTATCACCAATCAAGGCTTGTCAAGAACTAAATCATGCAGCTATAGATATATACAAACAATATTAATATATACAAAACTTAGGAACCATCACAACCTTCCCTTCCCATAAACTCATCCAACCTACTCTTAAATACATTTAGATTTGGACTACCTACTACCCTCTGCGGCAATTTGTTCCAGAAGTCTACCACTCTATTGGTGAAAAAATATTTTCTTAAATCCAACCTACACCCTTGCTTTTTAATTTTCAAGTGGTGACCTCTAGTCCGATTTCCATCATCTAACTCAAAAAACTTGCTAACATCCAATTTATCTATCCCGGAAAAAATTTTAAACAGCTCAATCATATCCCCTCTCACACACCTCCTTTCGAACGAGAACATATTTAATACCCTCAGTCTATCTTCATATTCAAGGTGCCTCAGGGAAGGAATAATCTTTGTTGCCCTCCGTTGCACTGACTCAAGAAGGTTAATATCGTGTCTAAAATGTGGGGACCATGCCTGTATACAGTACTCTAGATGTGGCCTAACATAAGAGTTATAGAGTTTAAGAATAACCTCCTTACTTTTGTAACTGACATTTCTCTTAATAAAACCCAGCACTCTATTTGCCCTATTTCTTGCTTCAATACACTGCTTAGAAAACCTTAATGACTTATCTATTACTACTCCTAGATCTTTCTCATCCTCTACTGAGCTCAGCCAATGCCCATCCATTTCATAGTTAAATTCTCTATTATCTTTTCCCATGTTAATAACTTTGCACTTATCAAGGTTGAAAGTCATTTGCCACTTATGTGCCCAGGATAACAATTTATTTAAGTCCCCCTGCACTTTAAAATTATCATCAATATCTTTAACTACAGCTGCTAATTTGGTATCATCCGCAAAAATTGACACTTTATTATTAACTGCCTCCCCAAGATCGTTTATATAGATGACAAATAATAATGGACCGAGAACTGATCCCTGAGGAACCCCACTGATAACATCCCTCCACTCTGACTTTACACCATTTAGCACTACCCTTTGCTTCCTGTCTTTCAGCCACTCAGCTATCCAATTTGAAACACCCCCACATATCCCAATCATTTTTAATTTATGAACTAGTCTCCTGTGTGGTACCTTATCAAATGCTTTACTAAAATCTAAGTAAATTATATCTACATTCTCTCCCTTATCTACTTGATCTGTTACAAACTCCAGAAAGTCTAGTAAGTTAGTCAAACATGATCTACCTGATCTAAACCCATGCTGAGCATCGCTGATTAACCCCTCCCTCTCTAGATGTTGGCAAATCCCTTTTTTAACTATTTTCTCAAGAATTTTACAGACTACAGGAGTTAGGCTAACAGGTCTAAAGTTATTTGGATCCTCTTTACTACCCTTCTTGAAAATGGGGACTACATTCGCTCTCTTCCAATCATCGGGTATTTCTCCATATTCCAATGACCTAGTATATAACTTGTCCAGAGCTATTGAGATACTTTCTACCCCTTCTTTAAGTATCCTAGAATGAATATTATCAGGGCCGGAGGCCTTGGTTGTATCTAAATCACCTATTAGTCCTTTTATCATCCTCCGATCCACACAAATGTTAGTAAACACCTCTTTTCCTGACCTATGAGTACTATACATAAGACTATTTAGTTTCTCTTTTGTAAATACTGATGCAAAATGACCATTTAGTACCTCAACTATTTCCTCATCAGTTTCTCTCACAAACCCTTCATATTTGATAGGTCCTATTTTAACTCTGCCACACTTGTTATTAATTTTATAGTAACTAAAGAACTTTCTAGGATCTTTGTTGCTATCCTGAGCTAATTTAATTTCTGACACCCTTTTGTTCTTCTTTATAATCTTATTTAACTCATTCCTAGCCATTCTATAATCACTTAAATTTTGAATATTATTTTCTACCTGTAATTTTTTATATGCCCTTTTCTTCTCTGAAATTTTTCTAGCTATCTCCTGATTCCACCATAATGGTTTCCTACTTTTGTTCCTAATGGCCTTCATTGGGATACATTGTTCTTGGACTACATTTATTATATGCTTGAAAGTATCCCACATCCCATAAGCATTTTTACCTCTGAATTCTATATCCCAGTCTACCAAATTTAGCAAGCTTCGAAGTTTTACATAATCTCCCTTATGAAAATTTGGAACTTTTCAGCATTCTCAGTTATTTTACCCTTCTCAATTCCCAAGTTAAAACGAACTATCTGATGGTCACTATTTCCCAATGCTTCCCCAACAGTCAATTCTTGAACTAAATGATCACTGTTAGAAAGTACTAAATCTAATATATTGTCCCCCCTCGTTGAATCGTTAACAAATTGATTCAAAAAATTATCCTCAAAGCATTCTATGAACCTGCCACTTGTTCTATCCCTACCTATCATATTTTCCCAGTCCACAGAGTTTAAGTTGAAGTCCCCAATAATAACTACATCTGTTTCACATCCCTTACTTATTTCCCTTATCATTAGTTCATCTATATCATCAGTCTGCCCAGGTGGCCTGTAAAAAGCTCCCAAATGCACCATTCTATTTTTACTGAACCTAATATCTATCCAAAGTGACTCAACTCCATCCTGCTTTATTGAAGTATTTAAACTTGAAACAATGTTGTTTTTTATATAGATATTTATTCCTCCACCAATCCTACCTGTCCTTTGACTAATGTACATATTATAGCCCTGAAAATCAAATTCACTTATAGTGTCACTAAATTCTATTTCATTAACCCATGATTCAGTAACGCATAATATATCTATATCCTCATTGCTAATATAACTAAATAGCTCATCCTTCTTGTTTCTAAGACTATGAGCATTTGTATAGAAACAATTTAACCCCCCTATCCCTGAAGCACCTCTTGAAACTTGAATGACCTCACCTCTATCGCCTTGGAACCTATTTCTGTTATCTGCCAAGTCCATTCTACTTTCAGTACTATAATGTCCTCTCATAATTCCCTGACCACTATTAGTATCTAGTTTCCTGCCCGCAAAGACCTAATAACATGATCATACTCCTCCCACAACACATCTACCCCCCTCCTACTCAAATGCAGTCCATCCATCGCATACATTTCTTTCATTCCAACAAACCTATCCCACACATCCACAAACATGACACCTTCCATCTCACACATCCTCCTCACATAATCATTCAGCCCAATTGCACGAGACATCCATTCTACCCCAACATCCATTCTTGGAAGCACACCTGTCACAACACCTTTCATTCTACTTTCTTTCACCTTTTCAATCAACCTCTTGTACCTCTCACGTAACTCACATGCACCCACTTTCTTCACATCATTCACTCCTACATGTGTAATCACAACCGCATCCCTTGCACAGCCAGACACCAGTTCCTCATACCTATCAGACAGATCTCTCACTCCAGCACCCGGCAAACACACCCTCAAACCATTCAATCTACTTGCATTCAACTTCCTATCTAAATATCTAACTCGCGAATCACCCATCACAAGCACTTCAGTCAGACTCCTATTCCTAACCCCCACAGACCTAACTCCATCCCCACTCCTATTCTCATTCAAACTACCAGTCACTCGAACTCCACCCCCAACCCCATCAGTCATATCACTTCCAGTTACTTCCTCTCTTAGGGCACTGAATCTATTAGTCAAGCTAATAGGATCTGTGTCCCTCTGACTCACACACCTATTCTCCCCCTGGCTAACCACCTCAACAGAGGCAACCCTATTCTCACAAAGAACAGGAGAAGCCTCCCTAGCTTCATGTTTCCTAACCACTCTCCACTGTCCCCCATCCTCACTAGGCCTATTTCTAACTAATCTAAGGGGGCTAACTTCACTATCACTAGAACTATCACATCCTACCTCCTCCACTGGCCCTCTACCTTCACCTGAAACATCTAACTGGCCTACCTCACCACCTAACCTATTCCCAGCTCTAGGCCTAACACTAAGTTCCCTCCTGAGCTCAGCAACTAACCCCTCCAGCCTACATATCCTGTCTAAATCCTGCCTTCTCATCCCCTCTAAATCTACAATGCATTCACGCAGCCCACATACAACACATGTATACCCCTCACCTAATACACCACAACCAATGCATACATTCCGACACTCATGCTCACTTTCATCCCCAAACTCCATCACTTATTCAAACAAAGAAAGAATTTAAGTAGCAATAAGAAATAAAAAAAGAAGAGCAACTTAGCTTTCGCTGATTGTGGTGAGAAAAAAAAACAAAAAAACAAACAAACTATAGAAAAATCTGAAAAATAGATCAACAGACTGAGAGCTCTATAAAACACGTGCTAATTCTCTCTAGCATCTTGCATATTATTGAGGTTAGAGATACTGGGCGATAGTTGGCTGGGTCAGCCTTATTTCCCTTCTTGTAAATGGGAGTGATGTTCGCTTCCCTCCACTGTTCTGGAAGCTCAGAGTTGGTGATGCTGGATTGGAATATTGCTGTCAGAGGTTTGGTTATTTCCTTTGCTACTTCTCTGAGAACTCTAGGGTGTAGGTCGTCGTTTCCCGGAGATTTATCAGTTCAAAGTGAATTCAGTTGCTTAAAAATCATGCTGGAGGGGTTTAAGCTCAAAGTCTGGAATATTACTTCTGTCCTCTTGTGTAAAGGTCTTAAAGTATTGCTCATTTAGTGCTTCGGCTTTATCCTTATCGTCACTTACAAAGTTACCATGTGCATCCTTAAGGTCACCTACATCAGTTCGAGTTTTCCTGCGGTTGTTGACATAGTTCCAAAAGGCTTTGTTATTGGTCTTGGCCTCCTTTGCCAATTTTTTTTCAAATTCCCTACGGGCCTGCCTTGATGCATGTGTAGCTAAATTTCTAGCTTCTGTGTAAGCTACCCAGCCAAGTGTGCTCTTTGTATTCAAATATCTTATCCATGCGTGGTACTTTTTCCTAGCTATGCGGAAGGCATCCTTTAAATTTTATGTTGGTATATGATCCCTCACTGCCTTCATGATTCTTGATTGTAGTATATCAATGGCTTCTTGTGTCGACTTGCCCACAAGCAATTCGTCCCATTCAATGCTTAGATCTTCTCTCATTTTTTAATAGTCTGCCTGCTCGTAGTTCCATATTGTCCTCTTCTTTTCCTGAGGTGTTGTGCAGAAGATGAATTTGAGGTCCAATCTGGCATGATCACTTGCTCCTAGTGGCTCATGATGTACTAGTTGTTCAATCATCCCTTGCTCATTACTAAACACGTGATCATCCAATGTTGGAGTCTGCTCATTTCTATATCTGGTTGGCTGGGTGACGTGCTGATGTAAATATATATCTCGTACACATTCAACAAATCTGGATGCAGGATTGTCTGGATTTTCAAAGTTCGGCGTTTGAGGTGATGGGTTCCAGGTGATGCTCGGATGATTAAAATCTCCTGTGATGAGTAGATGAGTTTTCTGTTTGTTAGTTGCCCACCTGAGAGTATCATGTAACGCTGTGTCTCGTGTAGTTGCAAGTAGAGGCGAGCCGGATCTATAGATGACCCCTAAAAGCAAGTTGTTGTTGTGACATCCGTGTATAGTTACCCATGTGCAGTCTTGGAATGAGTCCATTGGTGGCTTGATCTGTTTAGCATTAAGTGTAGATCTTACATATATACATGTCCCTCTGGTATTTTCTGCATATAAATCACTGGTGAATATATCGTATCCCTGAATTTGCATAACGAATAACTCTTGGCACTTCCCCATGTTTGGGTTTAATTTCTGTTATTAGTATTACATCATATTGCTTGTCATTTACTAAAGCACAGAGCTCGTCATATTTGTTCATAAGTGAGTTATCTGTATTAATATATGATATTCTTAGTTCTGTTCACTTGTTTCCACCACTTTTCCCTTTCTTATTATCCACCTTTTGTTTGGTTGTTTTACTCGTTGGTCCTTCAGTTGTTCCTCAAGTTTTTTGCGGATAGGGTGCGAGCTATTACGTAATTCTTTGGCTTTGATCAATATCTGCTTCATCTCACTTTGTGGTGGAGCGAATGTGAGTGTGTGTATAAGGGGCCATTCTCCCACCCCTTTTCTCAATACCCTCTCCCTCCTTCTGTAAGAATGCGTGTGTGTTAATGGGAATGGGCTTGTTTTGTTTTTTGGTTATTTTATGTATAAATAAATTACCATGTTTTTTGTTTTTACCAGGCGCCATATTATGGAAAGGACTTAGTCTAGCACATCTTTATATAGCAAACAAAATATTACTTTGTCATAAGTAAATTTAACGAAGAGCCCTATTAGTATTGTTAATGAAAGAGGGCTTAGAATAGCCACGCAAGAGTGATAAGATCACTTATCTTCCATCAAGCGCAGAGGCGGCAAGTGTTTGTAAGACGTAGGCATTTTGCTCTCTCGAGTGGTAGGTGGCTGTCTGTCCTCCCCCCCACCCCACCCTCTTTATACCACGTAAGGCCTTCTCTCTTTTTTTTGGAAACTATATATTGACTGTTATAGTCCGGATCTTTTTTTAGCTGTTGATCTTTTTAATGTTTCTTAGGATCAATTAATAGGTTTGTAAGTAGGATTTGGATTTTTTTTGTTTTTATTGCGGGTATAAAGGAAATTTAGCTATATTTTGTGTGTGAATAGGAAAGAGATCTGTAATATATCACCCCTCTCCATTGTACATTTTTTTTGTAAGTAAAGGAACTGTATATACAATCCATTTCATTCTCCTTCGATTTCTCACGTCCAGATTAGTGTAGGAAGCGGGTTGGATCGATTGGGGGTTAGTCTAGATTTTCGGCCAGCTACAACTTAAGCTGGCCATTGTTATCCTGAGTAGTCAGGCACATTCACAGTTTGGCTTTCCCATCCTTTGTGCATTATTGAAGTTGATCTTAAGAACATAAGAACATAAGAAAAGAAGGAGACTGCAAAAGACCGTTCATGGCCTACACTTGGCAGCTCCTGTTCCAGTCAACACACAAAAGATTCTTACCAGAGAAAAGTCATCAAGATTGTCACCCTTTACAGGAGTTCGTCAGATCTAATCTACAATATACATAAAATGCATCCAGAGGATTATGTCCATTCATGCAACCGCAAAATAATCTCCCCACTCCTTAGAAAAATATATACATATGTACATAAAAAAGTCAGTCCCATCTAGCAGCATCATTCATATATTTATCTAATCTATTCTTAAAACTACCCAGAGAGGAGGCTTCTATCACATGTCTAGTGAGCCTATTCCATTCATCTACCACACGATTTGTAAACCAATTCCTCCCAATCTCCTTCTTAAACCTATACTTATCAAGCTTAAACCCATTGCTACGTGTCCTGTCATGTTCACTAAGTATAAGAACCTTACCTAGATCCCCTTTATTATATCCTTTTACCCATTTGAAGACTTCAATCAATTCCCCTCTGACTCTTCTCCTTTCCAATGTATGTAGATTTAGTTTTCTGAGCCTTTCACCATAAGGTAAGTTCCTTAGCACACCAATCATCTTTGTCATCCTTCTCTGCACAGACTCAAGCAAATCAATATCCTTCCTATAATATGGTGACCAAAATTGTACTGCATAGTCTAGATGAGGCCTAACTAGCGCCAGATACAGTTTTAGAATGACTTCAGCACTCTTATTGCTTACACTCCTCCTAATGAATCCCAATATCCTATTAGCTTTATTCTTAGCATTTAGGCATTGCTTTCTAGGACGAAGGTCTGAACTTACCAAAATACCCAAGTCCCTCTCACAATCGGTCCTCCCTAAATTTCTCCCATTTAATTTATAACTATTCAGTGGATTATTTCTACCTATACTAAGTACACTACATTTGTCTATGTTAAACTTCATTTGCCATTTCTCAGCCCAATTGGACAGAATCGTCAATTCCTCCTGCATTACAACAGCATCAGAATCAGCCCTAATGGCCCTACCTAGCTTAGTATCATCAGCAAATTTACTCAGGTCACTACTTATACCTATGTCAAGATCATTAATATAAATTAAGAATAGCAAGGGACCCAAAACAGATCATTGCGGAACTCCACTGCTAACACACCCCCACTCAGATTTAACTCCATCTATACTAATTCTTTGCTGTCTGTCACCAAGCCATGACTGAATCCACCTAAATATACTGCCATCGATCCCGTGTGCTTTAACTTTGCTCAGAAGCCGTAAGTGTGGCACTCGATGAAAAGCCTTACTAAAGTCCAAGTATAAAATATCATAGTTTTCATCCTTATCTGCTGCTTCATACACCTTACTATAAAAAGACAGCAAATTAGTCAGGCAGGATTTACCCTTACTAAAGCCATGCTGTGATTCTTTTATCAACTTATGCTTATCCAAGTGATCCCTAATATTCCTTGCTATAATAGATTCCATCATTTTCCCTACCACTGATGTCAAACTTACTGGTCTGTAATTAGACATATTTGTTTTATCCCCTTTCTTAAATATAGGTATCACATTGGCTTTCTTCCATGCCATTGGCACAATGCCACTCTCCAATGATTTTCTAAAGATGCATGATAGGGGCTCACTTAACACATCCTTACATTCTTTCAAAATTCTAGGAAAGACCTCATCAGGACCGGGTGCTTTACTACTTTTGATTTTATCAATTTCCTTTGTCACTATCTCCTTTGTGATCAAGATATCCTTTAATTTCTCTTCATCATTACCCCAAAAGATCATTGACACCTCAGGTATATTTAGAGTATCCTCCTGTGTAAATACTGAGAGAAAAAAGTCATTTAGCATTCCAGCCATTGAGTCCCTATCACTCACTAATTCTCCATTGGAATCTATAAGTGGGCCTATTTTATCTCTAACCTTAGTTTTGTATAATTGATAAAAACTTTTAGGATCTTCCTTTGCCCTATTTGCCACTTTAATTTCATAATTTCTCCTTGCTACTCTAACTAACTTTTTAACATCTCTTGCTAGTTCATTATATCTCTGCCTTAAGTGATCCTCTCCATTTTTTATTTTCCTATAAATGCCCTTTTTAATGCCAATATAATGCTTAATTTTATCTGTCATCCATTTTGGGTCATTATTTTTAGTCCTAATCTCCTTATAAGGAATGTTAATCATCTGACCTGTAATTAATTGCTCAATTATTCTTTCATACTCCTCTTCAATTGTAATCTCTTCCTCCTGGTGATTATTGTCTCCACTAACTGATATCATTGAATCTATTCCTGAATTGATTTCATTGCCTGGTTTCTGTACAACTGCCTCCAGGTAAGTCCTTAGCCCATTATAATTTGCTCTTCTAAAGTCAGGAATTTTAACATTGTTCATGCTACTATCAATACCATTCCATTTCATCTTGAATCTAATTTCACAATGGTCACTATTACCCAAATTTCCTCCAATCTCAGTATCCTTAATAACTTCTTCCCTATTTGTCAGAACTAAATCCAGTATATTATTACCTCTAGTGGGTTCGTTAATAATCTGCCTCAGAAAATTATCTTGGACAACATTCAAAAATTCCTCAGCCTCCTGATCACCCACAAGAGCTTCCCAGTCTATATTTCTTTAATTAAAATCGCCCATTATACACACATGCTTACTTCTACATGCCCGTTCAATCTCCTGCCACAGAAGATTTGAAGCTTCCTTACTAAGATTTGGTGGTCTGTATAATAATCCTATGACAAATTTGTTTTTACCTTCCTTTACATTTAGCCATAATGACTCTGTGTTATCATCTAATTTAATTGTACTGTTTACACAACACTGGAGATTATCTTTAATATAAATAATAACCCCTCCTCCTCTCTTCCTATTCCTATCTGTATGGAACATGTTAAAGCCCTCAATCTCAACCTCAGGTTTAAAGTGATTTCCTGCCAAATCAAGCCATGACTCTGTTATCGCAATTATATCAAAATTCTCTTCACTCGCTAACGCTCTTAAGAGATCTATCTTATTCCTTATACTCCGACCATTTGTGTAGTATATTTTTAAGTTTTTTTTATTATTCCCATCTTCATTGCATCGTGCTTTTCTATTCCTAGTTATCTGCTCATTCACTTGTGCATTAGTCCCCCTATAACGCATCAGTATGCCCTCTCCCTTAGCTATTCCTCTATCTCTGCATCCCTTCCATTTCCTACACCTGCCCTCTATTACTGTTATTCCCTTACCTCTAACAGCTTCTAGTTTCCCACCCGTAAGGACCTAATCACACTATCCAGCTCCTCCCATAGAACCTCAACACCTGCCCGACTAAGATGGAGCCCATCCATCGCATACAACCTCCTATTCCCGTAAAACCCTCCCCAGACATCTACAAACACCAATCCTAACTCCTCACACAGTCCTTTCACAAATTCATTCAAACCAATTGCACGCGACAACCATTCTACCCCCACATCCAATCTCGGAAGCACACCAGAAACAACACCTTTTACCCTGCTTTTACTCATCCTTTCAACTAACCTTTTATACTGCTCACGTAACTCACATGTACCCACCTTCTTTACATCATTCACTCCCACATGCGTAATCACAACTGCATCCCTCTCACACCCAGAAACCAGCCTATCATACCTCTCACAAACATCACTTACACCAGCACCCGGCAGACAAACTTTCATTCCCTTCCACTTGCTATCACTCAACTTCCTATCTAAATACCTAATCTGAGAGTCACCCATCACTAGCACCTCAGTCATTCTCCTATTCTGTCTTGGCCTAACATTACCCTCCCTCCTGCTCTCAGTCACACTACCACCCATCCTGCTTTCATCCACAATCACACCAGGCAAATCACTTTCACACTCTTCCTCTCTCAGGACATTGAATCTGTTAGTCAACCTAACAGGTTCTATGTCCCTCTCATTCACACACCTAACCTGTCCTAACTTATCTATCATATCCATTTTCACCCACCATTCATCATCACTCACAACTTCCACAGTGTTCCCAGTCCTAGCCCTATCTTCCACCCTCTTAGCACTAATCTCACCCTTCAATCGCACACTTGCATCTCTTCTCACCTCAAACACCAAATCATTCAACCTCTTACATTCCCCACTCAACCTCCTAACCTCCCCTTCCAGAAAACACACACGGCATTCAGTTACATTCACTCTCCTTTCAACTCCACATGCATCACACACCACATACACACTACTTTCAAACGGCATGCTCTCACCATCTATACAAACAGCCATACTCTCAGAAATTTACTAAGGAAAAAGTTAACACTCACCAAAAAAAATTCTTGCTCAGGATTGCTGCCAGTTATCTTCCCCAAAAGTATTAATCACTAATGTATTTATTACACAGTGATTGATGTATTAAATAAATACAAGAAAAACTATACACCCAAATCAGTATTATATCCCAATCTTACAATGAGAATCAAGAGCTTCCTGCAAGACAACCTTCCAGAACAAAGCCAGACAGCCAGACAGTTCGGTTACCCTGTTTATGTCACCCTCCTTCGAGTTTGTCTCAGGTAGATTATGTATGATAAGGTTGAATTTCCTAGCTTCTTGGTCTTCCTTCTCATTCAATTTCAGATCTACTTTGTCAGTCAATGATTTTGTTACTGTGTCAGTTGTTTTGCTGACTATTTGCTCAATTAGCTGTTCTTCAGTTAATCTCCCAAGCCCTGTCTGTTGGGGGTTTACCTCTAAGCACAGCTGTGTTTCCTCTAGTCAAAGAATTCTGGCTTCTAAAGAGATGTTGTTGTCACTCAGTTCCCCCACTTTCTCTCCTAGGTTCATGTTCACATTGATTAGTTCTTGGCTCACTTGGTTTATTTTCTTATTTACCTTCTGTATTTCTCCTGTCATTGCTACTATACTCTCTGGTAGAGCTTTTTTGCCCCCCTTTTGCAGTTTTGGCAGTACCAGTGGCATTCGTCTGGTTCATCTGTTAATACTTGGTACAGGCTGTCAGAAGCGTATTTTGTGTGGAACCAGAGTACACATATTTCACATTCTATGGCATTGTCACTCTCTTTTACCAACTCACCACATTAACCGCACTTATATGCTTCCCCTTTAGGGATAGTGTTATCTTTATGCATGTCTTTCTTATTATTTGTGGCATTTCTTTTGCCGTTACATTCGGTTTTAAGTGTACTCATGTTAGCACCATGGCGTCCACCTTCCGCCATCTTGAGTCTTTGTTTACCTTTTGTTTCGACCTCTCTGTGGCGGTGTTTCTTTTACAATTTCGCTTTTAAGGAATGGAGTGTTTTCAATGTTATTAAAATTTGGGAGGCTTTAGCTAATAGGTCTGCTTTTTCATTTCCCACTATCCCTATGTGAGAGGGTATCCATTGAGAATATATTTTATGATTGTTGCTCTGAAGGTAAAACAACAATGATATTATTTCATTAACTAGGTTTGAGTACGTTTGGTTTGTCCTGTGGTCTTCTAATATATAGAGGCTAGATTGTAAGTCAGTAAGTATAACAGCAGATGTGGCAGAGTAGTTTTTGCAATGAATAAGTGCCTTTTTAATGGCAAATAGTTCAGTGAAAAGTATGGTATGATCTCCATCCAATTTCCAAGAGTAACACTGACCAGAGTCTTGAATAGAGATAGCAGCTGAACATGAGTATTTAACATTTAGGAGTACTTTAACATAACATAACAATTTCACGGATGACAAAAGCCACAAGGGCCTATCAAAGGTCATCCGCATCCGTCAAAACCCACCCACCAAAAGCACCATCACCAGGAGAAGACAAAATCAAAGTCCCCCACAATATAATATAACAAATGACAAAAGCCACAAGGGCTCATCATAGGTCATCCGAGTCACACAGCCTTTTTTTTAAGGCACCCAAACTCCCAGGAAAACTACATCCAGAGGATTGCATCCAGAAACAAGGGTATCACCAATCAAGGCTTGTGAAGAACTAAATCCTGCAGCTATAGATATATACAAACAATATTAATATATACAAAACTTAGGAAGCATCACAACCTTCTCTCCCCATAAACTCATCCAACCTACTCTTAAATACATTTAAATTTGGACTACCTACTACCCTCCGCGGCAATTTGTTCCAGAAGTCTACCACTCTATTGGTCAAAAAATATTTTCTTAAATCCAACCTACACCCTTGCTTTTTAATTTTCAAGTGGTGACCTCTAGTCCCATTTCCATCATCTAACTCAAAAAACTTGCTAACATCCAATTTATCTATCCCAGAAAAAATTTTAAAGAGCTCAATCATATCCCCTCTCACACACCTCCTTTCGAACGAGAACATATTTAATACTCTCACGAAAAACTTTTAGATTATCTAGAGGCGCATAAACTAATCAAGAAACCTATAAAAGTAAGAATTGTTTGTTATTAGGTTAGGATTTTCTGCTAGAAAAAAGCTGTTGGGAAAAAAAAAACTAAATTCAAGGGGACTGCTCATGGCGGAGATATCACTGCGGGGGCCCACCCTGCGATGATCCTGAGTTTCAATCAATTGGGGGGTCTGGGGGGTGCAGCCCCCATAGTATATACTCATATACAAAATATAACACTATAATTGTTCACATCTGATGTCATAAGACATATATTGTAGCCCTAACTTGTAGCCTATAAACAGCGCCACCTATCGTGCGCCCTGAAACTGAAGCGTTACCAGTACTGGTACTAATAATAATTGGTAATTATGTAGACGAGCTGCTCCAGCCGATTCTGACCTTTTGCTTGGGTGAATGAAGCTGAATTTCTTATGTTTCGTTTCCTTTCCAAAATGTTTCATCTTCTTTCGCTATAACTGAACTACATTAAAAGGGGGGTTGGGGGCACAGCCCCCCCCCACTTAAAATAAATAATCCTATACAGAATTTTTTTATACTTTTCTTTTGATTATTTTTAAAAAAATTTCTTTTCCAACTTTTTTATTTTCGTTTCCTTACTATTTTAAAATAATAATTCAATCTTTTTCTATCAACTGTTTTTTTGGCAGGAAGGAATCTTAGACTTTAAAACAATTGTTAATTTCAGGCAGTTTGAATTATGGATACCCCGTGTGAAGTTTGTCCAATCAATTGTTTCTCCCTTGCCTTATTAACTCAAGGGAACATTTTTTTCAAAGGCTCGGCTCCTTATAGAAACGATCATTCAGATTATTTATTGGTTTGTGGGAAACCAAAATACTCTGGAACGCATTTCAGAGGAGGTTGGTGTTTCCAACAAAACTTTGATCGACTGGTTTAGTTTCTGTAGGGAGGTAGCCGTTGACTATTGCGAAAAAAATTCTAAGCAATTAGGCGGTGTAAATAAGGTGGTTGAGATAGATGAGGCAAAATTTGGGAAACGTAAGCATAATAAGGGAAGAGTGGTTGATGGTTTGGGGGTTTTCGGTGGATTTGAAAGGGAATCCAAAAATGTTTTTATAGTCACCGTACCAGATCGCACAAAACAAACTCTTGGAGAGGTCATAAAAAAGTGGATTTTGCCCGGAACCCTTATTAATTCTGATTGCTGGTCTGCCTACTCAGACTTGGAGTTAGAAGGTTACCAGCACAGAAGCGTCAACCATTCACAGAATTTTGTGGACCCAGAAACAAGGGCAAGTACACCAAATATCGAGCGCTTATGGAGGGATGCAAGAGCATCCCGCCAAAATGATCATTTTGACAGGTATCTCGCAACCGTCATATTTTGTAAACAATTTCCGTATGGAAAGAAATCGACAATTCGCGATTGATTTCACGCCTTCCTCGGTGCTATTGCGAATTTATACCCGCCAGAATAATGTAAGTAACCTTCATTTATGGAGCTGTTTTTTTATTTTGCATCTTTGGCTTTTTTTTTACTTTTCTCTAAGTCATAATTTCAAACAAAAATGGCGCCATCAAATTTTAAATGCAACGTAAACTATATTATTTCGCGCCTTGAACGAAACAAAAACACACAGGGTTCCGTCCCTTTTGGGTTGCGAAAAAAACATACAGCGATCGGAGGGTAATTCTGAAGATCCATACCCCGTGAGCTTTCCCGCTCACATTCCCATAATATTTATTCCACCTCCCAAAATGTTTTCACCCAACTGTGTGATTAACTTGTTCCTGAGGGCAGGCGTAGCGAGCAGGGGGATATGGGGGAGGGGGGTATGCCCCACCCCATACAGCAACCAATACTACGGTTCGTGGGGTATGGATCTTCAGGTTTACCGGAACTAATCAGAGAGGTTAATAGCAACCATTCACAAGCAGAATCTGAATCCACTTAATATGAAAGAGGAAAGCTACCCTAGGGAAAGGTAGGTTTACCCAGGGTTGGCCTTTGTAACGGCAGCTACTGTACCAAAAAAATAAAGAGAAAGGAAAGGGGAGAAGAAAAAGGTAAAAAAGAAAAAAAACATAGAATATCGTACAAAAAATTAGGTAAAGATGTAGTTTAAGTCCCATCGTTCGACCCGCTAATCTACATATTTACCGAAAATTAACCCACTCTACTTCTTATCTACCACATTTTTTCCAGGAATTCTTTAATAGTCCTTATCATATCATCTGTTGTCGCATTTCCCAGACCTAGTAGTAGGGTAATCCATTCCTCTCCAGTTTTCTCAATCGCTTCATTCAGTTCACATCCATATTCAGTAAGGGTAACCTGCATAATTTCCATCATATCTCTACCATACTTTCTCACATTCCAGTACTACATGTTCCAAGGTCTAATCTTCACCTGATTTACACATGACAGACCATCTATGTTTGGTTTCTCTTATGTTCTTCTAATATATAAAGGCTAGATTGTGAGTCAGTGAGTATAACGGCAGATGTAGCATGGTAGTTTTTACAATGCTCAGGTGCCTTTTTAATGGCAAATAGTTCAGTGAAAAGTACAGTATGATATCCATGTAATTTCCAAGAGTAGCATTGACCAGAGTTTTGAATAAAGATTGCAGATGAACATGAGTATTTCTCATTTAAGAGTACTTTAGATCCATCAGTAAATATTTTTTGAAATTCGATGAAATTGGTGTTGAAATAATCTTCTATTAATATTTTACTAGTACTCGGCATTGATCGCAAATTATGGTAATTGTGTAGAGTATGGCCGGATCCCAGTCATAGCTTATTTTGGGCTATTTACCCTAGCTACTTTTTCTGAGCTGTGGACGAAGTTTATGGCGATTTACGATTATCTGATAGAAGTCTAAGGATCATCGTAGGCCCATCTCCCCGACGAGCCGTCCCAAACAACGAGCCGACCCTCAAAATAAACTAGATCGGTGGCGCGAACGATGGGACGTAAAATATTTCGTCCGTGTTCAAATATGTTTCACGGTTTTGGAGTAAATTAAAGGGGACTGATCGGGGTGGATTTAAACACTGCGGGGATACCACCCTACGATGATCCTGAGTTTCAATCAATTGGGGGGTCTGGAGGGCATAGCGCCTCAGTGTATAATAATAATTGTTTATAAAAGGTGTTCCATTAAGACGGATCGAAGTTAGCAGTTATAGCAATGCCTTCTGGGCATTCCTATAATAAAAACCTCCTGGGAAACTTAAATATATATATATATATATATATATATATATATATATATATATATATATATATATATATATATATATATATATATATAATACAATATTCTCTACCATTCGACTCCCGCCATTCTCCGCATAAAGGTCGGTACTCATTCGTTCTACAATTAGTCATTTACCTCCAAACAAATCATACTTAGTTTAATTCCACATCCTCTCGCAATTCTCTACAAACTACCATGAGAGAGTAGGTCCTAATTCTATTTACTTCTCGTATTTGCAGCCCCCAATTCAGTCTATCATAGTCACCATATTATTTCATATTTATTTCACTAACTTCATTTCTCTTCACATTTCGTTACTGTAAATCATATTTTACCATATCTTACATTGTATACCTAATCCAACTTATATCATTGTACATTCGTTGATTTTATGAATATATTTATATTTGTTTAATTGTTTTTCTTAAAACCCAGTTCATTATTTTAAAATTTATTTCGCTTTCGTCTAGGGCCTTTAAACTAGCAGGCGACAACTTCGATCAAACAAATTTATGGTTATGGTTTTCTAAACGCTATTTAGGCTGATTTATTAACACAAAATAAATCCCATGAATAACCATATACTATACAGTAAATAAAACAGTGTTATTGATGAAAATTTATTGATATGACTATTGGATCATGTTATTTGAGTCATGGCAATTATGTGTTAAAAATAATATCGGCTAAATGTCCACTAGGGCTTCGACGGCACACCTCCACTCGATGGTCAAAATTTGTGATGACGTCTCTGCATAGTTGCTCATCGATCTCACCAATATGCCTTACTATCTCATCCTTCATCTGTTGAATTGTTGTTGGCTTAGACCTTACTTTTGAGATGACCCCAAAGGAAGAAATCTAAAGGCGTAAAGTCACACGATCGTGGTGGCCAATTGACCTCGCTGTTTCGAGAGATGATGCGACCTGGGAACTTCTCATTCAATAAAGCTATTGTTGCATTAGCTGTGTGGCATGTGGCGCCGTCCTGTTAAAACCACAAATCTTCGACATCAATAGAATTTAATTCAGGCCATAAAAAGTTGGTTATCATGGCCCGGTATCGCTCGCCTGTCACCGTAACAGAATTTCCGGCATCATTTTCGAAGAAATACGACACAATAATTCCGCTAGCAAAAAAAATGCACACCAAACAGTGACCTTTTGTGGATGCAGTGGCTTTTCAACAAGCTTCCTGGGATTTTCATCAGTCCAAATGCGACAATCGTCTAGTGTTGCTAAAGACATGCCTAAGCGGTTTCTCCCTATTCGTGGGAGAGCGCTTAGGCATTGTTAATATTAAGGTGCAAAAACAAGAATTATTCAGGGTGTAAAACGATTGAAAAGCGAGAAAATATAAAGCACGCAAAATTACGACAAATACACAAATCACTGCTCTAATCTACATACTGTAGTCAAACGAGTGAGATCTGAACGCTGATTGGCTGGAATCGCCCGTCTCAGCCAACCGACACTTACGTTTTACGACTATGTACGTAGATTTTCGCGGATGTCTGGAAATGGCGCAAATTTTGAATTTTAAGGCCCCCCCCAAATTTTCCGCGGATAGTTGAAGTCGCTGATGACGAACTGCAAATAGTCGAGGGTCGACTGTATATATTATATATATATATATATATATATATATATATATATATATATATATATATATATATATATATATATATATATATATATATATATATATATATATATAACTTTGAAACCAGTTTTGGGAGGCTGGTGGATGGGCCATCCTTAAGCGTAGTCATCCAGTTCGAAGAGGATAAGATCACCCGCTGGACCTGAAGCAGAGCAGTTATCTAATTATGCCTTTACCTTAAACGCATCAATTTGTCTTGGATATTTTTCCATCTTTCGAGCGTTTTGGCTAGTCAAGGTTGTTAATATATTAATAATAACATTACAGAGAACATCTGAACGAAAAGGTCATGAGAGGCAAGAGGAACTCACGATACCTATGCAGATCCAGAGGACTAACTACAAGAAACCAAAGAAAATTATACATGGCTTGGTTAGACCGATTTTGCTATACCCTGTCATCTCCTTACATCTGGCAAGCAAGACCCAAATAAGAAAGGCACAGGTGATACAGAACCAAGTACTATGACTTATTTCTAATGTCACTCACTGGGACTGCATCATATCAAACATACCTCATAATCTTGCAAAAATTGAACCACTAAACGTGACCCTACATAACAGGGCAAAAGCTATATAGAGGAAAATTTATGCATATTCTCCAGAAACGATACTTCAAGACATAAGACCACCAGATCTCAAAATCCAACGTAGACACTACCGACGATGATTCTATAGCAACCAACTGCGTACGCAGGAGGATGTCGTACTGATATACAGATAAATATCCCCCTGAAAAACGTAAATTAAAAAAACAGGACAACCAGGAAAAAGAAAATTAAAATATATAATATCCACACATATGTCTAGATACAGTGCCCGTTTAACCTAGTAGCAGATGTAGCGCTTCAAAGAGCCCGCGGGGATGTACGAAATAGTAATAATTAAGTTATTGCCATTAGGCACAGATGGCCGAGACAAAATAATTATTCATTTTCCTGATTTTTTATATTGTTATTATATATAATATTACTATATATAAGAAAAATATAGAAAAGTTCACTAGAGCATACTGCATAGTATAATAAGTCTGGCATTATGGGTAGTACACGGTGTGTTCTTTAAAAAGGAATAAAAAGTGTACAAAATAAAACCCTGTTTTTTCAGTTGAGTCCTCCCAGCCATATTAACAGTTCTTTTAAATTCTTCAGATATTTTTTCCCCTCTCTGCAAAGGAAAATGGGGGTGGGGGTGGGGGTGAGATACAATATGTGTATATATATATATATATATATATATATATATATATATATATATATACGGGTGGGGGTCCTGCTGTTTCTTGTGCTACAGGCTCCTTAAACCAGCCCTATATAAATATATATGGAAAAAGATCCGGTTAATGTAGTGGCATAACATTATTAGACAACTGATCTACTTCAGGTTCAGCGGGAGATCCTTTCCTCCTCGAACTTGAAGACTATATATATATATATATATATATATATATATATATATATATATATATATATATATATATATATATATATATATGAAATGAATAACTCAGAAAGTAAGTAGAACATTAGCACATGAGGTTCACAATGAATGCAATGTCCCTCAGGAAAAGTGAAAAGGTGCTTCCAAGTACTTTCGAACTTTATTCAGTTTATTCTCAAGGATAACTACAAGGAAAAATATTATAATAAGGGTATATATAATCTAGTAAAAGATAAAGGACCGTCTCTAGGACAAGAAATTACAATGAGGAAGTAGGAGAGGGATGGGTAAATTCACATTAGGATTTAGCTATGAGAGGTAGCAAGGTCAAACGAGAGGCAGAAAGAGTCAAGAACAGGTCTAAAAGGGTTAAAACGATTAACGGATAAAGCGATAGTCTAAAGAGGGAGATTAGGAGAGACACGAGAAGTAAGCAAATGCGTAGGGGAGAGGAGCAAGGAGAGAAAAGAGAAATAAAATTATGTTAATACAAAATCAATGCAATAATTAAATTGATAAATCGGGTGCCCATAAAAATGAAAAATGCAATATTTTCGGACACATATGCACAAAAAATGCATTATTATTCACAGCTCTCCTAGCATTGTATTTATGCTGATTAATACGGAACAGATAATTGCTTTCAAGTCTGTCTAAAATATTTACTTGACTCCCCCAATAGTATTACAATTATTGTGAATTAGAATGTTTTTTTTTTATAGTTTACTAGTATTTGAAAGCAACTGAAATGTTAAATATTTTATGACGGTGAAGGTCAATGAAACAAACAGAGAAGGGTAATTAGTAAAATTAGATACACTTTTCAGGCGTGAACCTAGTTTTAAACCTGTCTTGTCAGTTAAAAACATCGAGAACGTGTTATGCCTTGTGGTGTTCATCGTGCGAATTAATCTCATTTTCTCGTATTTTAATATGTGCTTATATTTTTATTGTGGCTAAGACGAAAAAATTACTGTGAAGCATAAGAAGTAATTAAAATATAACAGCATTCTAGCTTTAACATGCCTAAAATGAAACAATATAAGTAAAAAATAGACATCGTAGGCATACTTGGCCTTGGTTCTAAATTTAAAGATCATATTGATATAGCCTATTAAACTCACATGGTTTTATCTTTCTTTGAATCCATTAGGCCACCCTAGTAGCTTAGAAAATCTCGATTGTTTAGTAACTTAAACCGGTAAAGGTTAAGAGTGATGTCCTTCTCCGATCTGAATCTCTTATTTTCATCATTTCTTTCTTTTCCGACGCCACCCTAGAACAAAGGGAACATGGACCTCCTTGAGGAGAAGATGGGCCAGGAGGACATGGATGAGGATGAGGATTACCTGTAGATATTAGTTTAGGCTGTGTTTTAACTAAAAAATAATAAATATGTGTTTTTCTGCCTTATAAAAGCATGTTTCTGTTATCGCGTTAAAGTTTACTTTGTAATTTAGCCGAGTCGTAGTCGCAAACTTGCAAAGTCGCAAGTCGCACTGGAGGCGGGGGAGCAAAAATAGATTCGCAAAGTCGCAGTCGCACCAGATCCGGCGGCAAAGTCGCAAAGTCAAAGTCGTAGCTGAAAAAATTAAAGTCACGTCCAGCTATGATAGAAACTGCTCACAACACGCAAAATATACAATCAAATAAAATACTTCACCTTCTCAATACACACACACACACACACACACACACAGACTCATCACAATATATAACAATCACTACAGAAGAGGCCACACGGTAACGAAGTATTACACTCCTTCGTGCCCGCATCCTACAGTGCGTGCTGCTAGATCGGAACTGTTAAATTATGATGGGCACGGATCCTCTCAAGCCCATAAAACTACAAATAAACAACCAAACATTCACAAACACGGATGACATTCCCGAAGCAGGGTTGAAGAGTCAGAGTCGGAGGTTTTGGGATGGAATCGGAGTAGGAATCTTGTAAATGCTGGGATTCGGAGTTGGAAAAAATATGTCAAACTCCGACTCCTAAATTACATAAAAACTATAAACAAGATCCCCAAGAAGGGTCAAAGCAACGTAAGCTAGAGGGAACAGCTAAAACTTCAGCTTCAATGGATTAAGACCTATCAAATTTCAAGCTTCGCTTTCATGAAGCATTAGGGAAAGTGGCAAAAATAGATCGAAAATCAAAATTGGATGTCCATGAAGTCATACAGCAATACCTTGCTATTGTGAAGCAGCCTGCTCTCTCGGTAACAGCACTTCCACCAAAACATGTGAGTGTGGAGTGCTTATTTTCAGCACACTAATTTTTTAATTGTGCAGTCTATGTATTGAAATACAAATTTGCTTTCTCAAATGAAACATGATGTTAAATAAAAGCAATTCTTTTGTTATAATTGTTAAGAATGGAAGTCATTTATGTTTTGGTAAATTAATGCTGATTTTGTTTTATTGGACAAAGGTCATGTTTTAATATGGTTTTATTTCCTTAATACCATTCTATGATTTAGGTACTGAAATATAGGTAGGTAATAATATCAAAGAACAACCCCATTAACCACTCCAATCACCATTGGCCTTCCAACCACAATCATACATCACCTGTCAGTAAATATCTGCATAACATTAACACACCTCAACAACTCCTCCCTACTCTTGGATATTTTCCGAAAATATTCAAGGCCTTACACGGCATTCTACTCTACAAACAACATAAAGACCAAAAACAACCAAACAGCTACAGGCCTATTGCTTTCTAGGTGCACTTAGGTAAAATACTAGAACGTATGGTGAACACACGCCTGCGGAGTTTCCTTGAGGAAAAGACTGCTTCTCCCGATCCTAGTACGGCTTCAGGATGGGGGCGATCCACCGGCGCGGTGCTCATCATCGTTCACGACATCATACAAAAAGCACGTCAATCACGACAGAAAACACTCACTATCAGCAAGGATGTCATAAAGGCATTCGATAAAGTGTAGCATCAGGGACTCCTATACAAACTCGCCAACAACACGGAGCTGCCTCTCTGCACCAGAAGGTTCCTTTCGCACTACCTTACAGACAGGAAGTGATATATACGATACAACACATTATCACGCCCATTGAGGCTACGCGCTGGAATACCCCAAGGCAGCGTGCTGGTACATACACTCTTCATAATCTACACAAATGACACACCACGCACATACGAAAACTGTGCACATACACACACACACACTACCGTATGCGGACGACGAGACCATTCTCTGCTCAAGCCAGTGCCGGGCACAAATGATACTCAGCTAGAAGTCAGAATATGATGACATTTGGATGATGACTACTAATTCTCAGAAGACACAGGTGACACTATACGCCACGCAAGACCACTACATGCAGAACATACAAATATATGATCATATACCAAACCCACAATACCCAGGCCCATAAGACTTACATACCAACCCACAACAAAAATACTTGGAGCAACATTTGACAAACACTTACTCTTTCATACACACCAAAACAACCTACGAGCCAAAGCCAAATAAATAAAAAACATACTGAAGAGGTTCTACCCCAGCAGTAAAGAAATGCTGCTCCCTCTGTAAAAAACACTAGTCAAACTAATAATCGCATACGCACCAATTACACGAATGGCCGAAAGCCCCACATGGCAGAGGAGCGTACAGTACATTCAGAACTCTGCTCTGAAGCGGGACTGTAGCTCTCCTCTGTACACGAGAATGTCGACACTACACGACACAAATAAACTCGCACCACTAAATACATACACGTTCACACGAAAAACCAGACAACTAGAGAGATACCCCATATACAACCACGTTCATCATATACAAGAGGCTGCTGCTTGGGTACGCAAATTCCCAGCAGCACAATACCACCAGTCACTCGAACCATTTTACACCTAATAACAGCATCATGTGACGTTTGTCCTGAATTTTGGCGGACACTGCCGCGCTTAGGTGTTAGTAACACTAAAGCCCCACGTTTCGGCGATTTAGGCAAACCAGTCGTACAACCGAGGAGTCCATCCCTAGCTGAGCCTCCAACCTCGCAAGTCGAACAACACTTTTCGTACAACACGCCAACATATACTTCGCACCGGTATATAGCCACCCGCCTATTTCTCTCCCCCTATCCCCTCATAAGTTATTTCCCAAACCCTCCTCTCTAACTGCTAGTTTGCTACAACTTATCGACAGCAACCCCTCTACTTTTCTTTGTATTCTCATCTAACTTAACCTAAATGATCAGCAAAGGAGGCAAAGTAAACGGGGAAGGCGAGCTATGATGTAATTCTGCGTGATTAAGACCTCGCGCGGTGGGTAAGCTGGTTTATTGTTGGTGCAGGATGTTTATTTGTGGTTTTCGTTTCCATATAGGGACAGCTTCAACCATGCGCAGTCAACATCGATCACTCTCCCGAAGAATAATGGTTGTATTTCTATTTAACATTTCTCGGGCAAGGGTCGTCCGATGCTTTGCAGTGTGGCGTTTGGTGGCGCCGTCTTGGGGATGCGCTGTTAGCCGCCGAGACAAGGTTGTAGAAGTGATCCCAATGTACGAGGAAGTGCGATGTTCTCAGCGACCGACGTTACATTTATATTCGTACAAGGGATTACACTCTTTCAAGTGGCCTTAACCAAGCTTAACCAAGCAGCCATCGTTGTCAAATTTAGCAAATCTTATATATATATATATATATATATATATATATATATATATATATATATATATATATATATATATATATATATATATATATATATATATATGTTGAGGATAAATCCCAAAATGAGACGTGTAAAATTTCTCATTTGATTAAGTACAACGTTTCGGGTACCTTACCCATCTTCTGGTAAATAAGATAAAATTAGAACACGTTTTAAATTAAAAAAATTATAATGCACACAAGGATTAGAAGTAAATTATTTAGTTAATTGAAATTATGACAAATCGTTTGAAAACGATTGAAACTTAAGATATGGATCAATTATGGGTACTTTAAATATGGATAAATATAACACTAGTTGATGGAGTTATTGGTTGACACAGATTTTAGTTACTTAATGAAGCAGAAAAAGTAATAAATTATTTAATAAATTGAAAATGTGAAAAAATCATTTATTACTATTTCTGCTTCATTAAGTGACTAAAATCTGTGTCAACCAATAATTGCATCAACTAGTGTTATATTTATCCATATTTAAAGTACCCATAATTGATCCATATCTAAAGTTTCAATAGTTTTCAAACGATTTGTCATAATTTCAATTAACTAAATAATTTACTTCTAATCCTTGTGTGCATTATAATTTTTTTAATTTAAAACGTGTTCTAATTTTATCTTATAGACCAGAAGATGGGTAAGGTACCCGAAACGTTGTACTTAATCAAATGAGAAATTTTACACGTCTCATTTTGGGATTTATCCTCAACCTATATAAACTACTTCTTTTTTAAATGTGTCCAAATCGAAATAACATAACAATTCAGATGTCAAAATTAATCTTAGTCTGTTTGAATATTCTTTTCTTTCTCTCAAATTTCGAGTGAGTAAAATATGCCTCAAACACAATTAAACTTTCAATCCAGAATTTTTGACAATGTTAAAAGGAAAATAAAAAGTTAATAGAATGTTTCACAAATATCAGAATGATAAAGGCTGTGGTGACCGAGAACTATGCGACACTCTTGCTAACCAAACGAATCATTTGTAGGCCTTTTACCACCAATCTGCACTCATGATAGGCCCTTGTGGCTTTTGTCATCCGTGAAATTATGTTATGTTATATTTTAAGATGTCTTTGATTTCTCAGTGGGGCTCTGCAGTTTAACGTGGGATTCTAACCACGGGTATCTGTAACGTATGGCTGACACCGTAAAGGCGACCCGAATCGGGACTCTATCCTGTGCCGTAATTCAACTGTAATTTGGAAGCGCTGTTTTGACTCAGCTGAGGCGCCAGGCTAACGAAACATTCAATATTTACAGCAGACAATGGAAGCTTTGTTGTCCTCTAAACTGCTTGCATAATTGCATTAGTTTGGATTTAATAAAAAAAAAACGTTTTATCGCTCTATCGAATATCAAAATGTCTTTGAAGGTTTAGTTAGGTTAGGTTAT
This sequence comes from Ceratothoa steindachneri, assembly GCA_963969495.1. Lineage (NCBI taxonomy): Eukaryota > Metazoa > Arthropoda > Malacostraca > Isopoda > Cymothoidae > Ceratothoa > Ceratothoa steindachneri. The sequence goes on from OZ018329.1 coordinate 86,096,321, forward strand.
ATTGAGGTTGAAAAAATCTTGGGATGCCTCACCTGCACAAGAACCTAATGTTTTTACATCCATCTCATCCTTGCATTCTCTTGTTGCAAAACGTCTTCAACTAAAACTGGCGTCGTGGATTCCATTAAATGCAGTGATTGTCTAAGTGTGCACACGTGACTCGTGAGTCACCTTGTTTGTACACATATCCAGGAGGATCATTTCAAAGATTGAGATAGCGTCTATTCCATCGCAAGATATGCAGCATGATAGTCTCCATAAGTATTTTAGAATGAGTTTGAATTATTTTAATCGGCAACTTTAATATTCGTATAAATGTTGGTCTATTGTAGCTTGGGGGTTTAAATCTGATTGTGTGTCTACTCGTTTCCTGTATAAACCTCTCGCAACGCCTATGCATTCATTCCCTAATGAGCAAACAACAAAAGGTGCGAAAAAGTATAATTTTGTATGAAGATCCCTAGAAGAGTAACCCTAAATTAACCACATCCATTCCGGCGCTGAAGACGAATAGGGATTCTTAGCGATCATAGCGAGAGGTGATTGCGTCCCCTCTCCGAGTACACGTTGCCATGGTTACAGTTGCCAAGCAAAGGACGCTTGCAGTTAAGCGAACGGCGTATTTGACATTTAATATTACAGTTTAGCCTCTTTCTATAAACAGTAAGTTATTTCCTATTCCGAGCGTATAAATAAACACGTGCCTTTCTTCGAATGATGTGCGAGGCTGAATTTGGCAGTAAGTTCTTGGAGTACTTTTTAAATTACTTTGCGACAATGAACAGGTGACGGGGATCACGGCGGCCAAAACGATGAAGTTGAGTTAGGTGGAATTTAATTCACATCCGATGAGACTTTCCTTTAATTTGAAAAATGGTAAAGATGCAAAATTCTTTATCTTTAATCTGTTGGAGTCGTTGACAGAATGGAGCCTAAGGCGAGGTTACTTTGTTGCAAAACAAAGAACAAGAGGGAGAAGAATTTTAAACGAGGTATTAGAGACGGTGGAAAGAAAGACCAGGAGGAGAGAGGATGACCTTTATTGCAGAGCTCCCTCAAACTCAATTTGTGTAAGGGTTGCGATGGGATATTCGGGTTTTTTCCCTTAAAACCTAGCGATTGATGAGAGGAATTAGGGAGGACATTTCTCGTTTTAAAAATAAGGAAACCGAGGGAAAAATCAATGAGAGTAGGGAAAGGTGAACAGGAATTTAAAGACACGCGAAGAGGAATATAAAGAAACACGAGTTATAATAATTGAAAGAATAAAGAAAAATTGGATACAAATGATTTACCTAGATCATGATTATTAATATCATTGTTCGTAGTAGAAGCGAGGAATAAAAGAAAATGGTGAGATCGTCTCACTAGGGGTTAAGAGGGGTAGATTAGAATATAAAAATGAATGAATAGAAGTTTGAAAATAATGCCACCCAATGCAGTAAGAAGGTGGCTACTCGTTGCAATACTAACCTAACCTACCCTGACCCCTGCTGCGCCCATTGCAGTTGAGGAAAAGGAAGAAATCGGTTCAGTGTATGAGGACAGCTTGCGCAAAGGAAGCTATGATCCGAAGCCACCCAACCTCTAAATGGGTGGTCGCAATCATAATTATAGGCGAATCACCCCAAGGAAGAGGAAGAACAATTTCTAGATTAAACGTGATATAAAAAAAAAAATCACTTTCAGTGGTGTCATGAGCTGGCTGCCCGTTGGGTGGATACACTGATTATCGCCCCACGCGGGTAAGTAGCGCCACACGCATCATCATGCACATTAGGAGGAGTGTAAGCAATAAGAGTGCTGAAGTCATTCTAAAACTGTATCTGGCGCTAGTTAGGCCTCATCTAGACTAGCAAGGAATATTAGGGATCACTTGGATAAGCATAAGTTGATAAAAGAATCACAGCATCGCTTTAGTAAGGGTAAATCCTGCCTGACTAATTTGCTGTCTTTTTATAGTAAGGTGTATGAAGCAGCAGATAAGGATGAAAACTATGATATTTTATACTTGGACTTTAGTAAGGCTTTTGATCGAGTGCCACACTTACGGCTTCTGAGCAAAGTTAAAGCACACGGGATCGATGGCAGTATATTTAGGTGGATTCAGTCATGGCTTGGTGACAGACAGCAAAGAGTAAGTATAGATGGAGTTAAATCTGAGTGGGGGTGTGTTAGCAGTGGAGTTCCGCAAGGATCTGTTTTGGGTCCCTTGCTATTCTTAATTTATATTAATGATCTTGACATAGGTATAAGTAGTGATCTGAGTAAATTTGCTGATGATACTAAGCTAGGTAGGGCCATTAGGGCTGATTAAGATGCTGTTGTAATGCAGGAGGAATTGACCATTCTGTCCAATTGGGCTGAGAAATGGCAAATGAAGTTTAACATAGACAAATGTAGTGTACTTAGTATAGGTAGAAATAATCCACTGAATAGTTATAAATTAAATGGGAGAAATTTAGGGAGGACCGATTGTGAGAGGGACTTGGGTATTTTGGTAAGTTCAGACCTTCGTCCTAGAAAGCAATGCCTAAATGCTAAGAATAAAGCTAATAGGATATTGGGATTCATTAGGAGGAGTGTAAGCAATAAGAGTGCTGAAGTCATTCTAAAACTGTATCTGGCGCTAGTTAGGCCTCATCTAGACTATGCAGTACAATTTTGGTCACCATATTATAGGAAGGATATTGATTTGCTTGAGTCTGTGCAGAGAAGGATGACAAAGATGATTGGTGGGCTAAGGAACTTACCTTATGGTGAAAGGCTCAGAAAACTAAATCTACATACATTGGAAAGGAGAAGAGTCAGAGGGTAATTGATTGAAGTCTTCAAATGGGTAAAAGGATATAATAAAGGGGATCTGGGTAAGGTTCTTATACTTAGTGAACATGACAGGACACGTAGCAATGGGTTTAAGCTTGATAAGTATAGGTTTAGGAAGGAGATTGGGAGGAATTGGTTTACAAATCGTGTGGTAGATGAATGGAATAGGCTCACTAGACATGTGATAGAAGCCTCCTCTCTGGGTAGTTTTAAGAATAGATTAGAGAAATATATGAATGAAGCTGCTAGATGGGACTGACTTTTTTATGTACATATGTATATATTTTTCTAAGGAGTGGGGAGATTATTTTGCGGTTGCATGAATGGACATAATCCTCTGGATGCATTTTATGTATATTGTAGATTAGATCTGACGAACTCCTGTAAAGAGTGACAATGTTGATGACTTTTCTCTGTGGTAAGAAATCTTTTGTGTGTTGACTGGAACAGGAGCTGCCAAGTGTAGGCCATGAATGGTCTTTTGCAGTCTCCTTCTTTTCTTATGTTCTTATGTAACCAATCACAAGCCCGCTAGCATTTCCCTTCCCGCCTTCACAGTACCACAGACTCTCTCCGTTGTTCCTGACCCATGCCTATAGAGTACTAATGTCCCTTTCGGGGTACTCAATTCCGCACCCTCACGCGGGACCAAGAAAGGCTCTATGATCGATGGTTGGTGCCAAAACACAATACTCCTCCACCCCCTCGAAAAACGAGGACCGACCCAGGGTGCCTTCGTGCTTTTCAGCCGTTGTCATTCTCATCTTTATGTAAATTTCATTATCCGTTCGGGAGATTTCTTCCACGATGCATGGGACAGATGACGTAACTTAATTACAACTTAGGAATGATCGCATCCCATCGTTCGAGTTTGCCGTGTTACCCTTGCCATTTGGAGAATTTGTCGTCCCATCTTCCTCGAGGTCATCTTCCGGATCACTTTACGTATAGAGGTGTTCAACTTAGGATTTCTTTCGTCTGCCTACTCTCGTTTCTTCTGGCCATGTCTCCTATCCATTTCTTCTATGTCTGCTACCCGTGTTCACGTTCCTAGCGTATGTGTTGCACCATATTCTGCCTACTTCCGTGTCCAAACTTAACTTCTGTTCGTCTTGTAAAAGTCAGAGTAAAAGTTGTTGAAAGTTGGAGTGGAGAGAGAGAAAAAAACTAGGGAAATTGAGAAAGGGAAACAGAATGGGGGATTAAAAAAGTTTTGCGGCTCGTCGCCCATTTCCTTAATGAACATGGATAATTGCAATAAGCTTGCTACTCGTAAGTCGCAACATGTAACTTGATTATACAAACCTTTTACAATAGGCCTATCTTGCAAACAAGTAATTTCACCATTACATATGTAGTTACTCTGAGTATCATTCATTATCTTTTACAATTACATTAATTAATATACCAGTTGTTATACATTGAATTTATACATCCATAAATAATTAAGAGAGTCTGAGAAAACAGCAATTCTACACAGCTGATTAACACAGAACATGCATTACTAGTAAATCATTAATGATAAAATTACGCTAATTAGTTTGTCCGGGCAAATTGAGGAGTTTAGGGGTGTAGAGAAATGGCTACATTAAGCATCCTGGAGGAGTATAGGTACATTAAAGCCCCCCTCCTCCCCATGAGGAGAAGCGTGGGAAAGGTAGCCGGCGAATAACCATAACTGCTTACACTGTTTGATCTCCCCGCCGCTTTGGGCATTTGGAGCTAACATCTGTTTTAAGGCGACCACATAAGACCCTTAAACGACGCTCTAACGATCCAATTACCTACGAGACCCATAGACCCGTGGTTATGAAAAAAAGCGGTGCTAGTCAAAAGGCACGCCAAGTAGCAGGGCGGTTGTGAGCCTCTAATTAGCGAGCCGACTTGGGCACCCCAGTGCCACCCTCTGCAATTCTCGCTCTCCCCAGATGCGAATTCACCATTCGCGTCCCCCCCCCCCTCACCCCTTCTTGCCTCTGTGGCCTGGTTACTTTCCCCTTTAGATGGGGCAGTTATCCGCCTATAAATAAGCCCCGCAAAGAAAGAGAGAAGATTAGAAGTCGATACGCCAGAAAGAGATCAGTTCGTGAAGATCGATCCTTCAGCCCGACACGAAGAGTAGAAGTCGATCCGAAAGTAGAAGGATTAGTTCGTGAAGATCGATCCTTTAGCCGGACAAGAAGATTATAATTCGATAAGAGAGAAGAAGGTTCAGTTCTTGAAGATCGATCGTTCAGCCATACAAGACTATTTCCATGAGAAACGATAGGATCAGATTGAGAAAATCGATCCCCCTCCCTTTCCGGGCCGTATTAACATAAATAGTCAAGCTTTATATCGGTGCCATACCGAAGAATCCTTTACAGACTGTGAAGAAGTCTGACTGAAGAAAAGTAAACCCGCTCACACTCGAGTGACTCTCACATCTCAAGCTCCGTAAGAGTGAGAGTAGAAGAACCCAGCCCCAACGAGCTTCCGTTCTTTAATTACGTTGAAGAATCAGCCCCTTTCAGGCGGCAAGCCACCCCTCCTCGACGAAAATTCAACCATCGGCCACAACACTCCAAAGCGAGAGATAAGTCCTCCAGTGACATCCGGCAATCCCTAATACCTCCTGTCATGTAAGTTAGAAAGAACATTTATATTCATATTGCGATAGTACAAGTTTAGTACGTCTCACTTTTTAAAAGGGAAGTAGAAACCATCGTTCGTGAACCTAGGTCATATGTGCTTGTAGACGAGTGTACGTTAATTTAATGTTTAAAGCTAATCAAATAGAGTCGCAATAAAAATACTAATCGGCAATTGGTATGTTTACGGGTAGCCTATTTGTTTATTTTGTCATCATATCCGTGCGATAGGACTAGATGCCAAATATAGAAATGTGTTAACTGTTTGTTTGTTATAGTTAAGTGTTTCATTTAAAATATATGTTTATGTTGGTATAAATCTGGTGTTTTCTCTTATCCTTACGTGTTTCAATAGCTCTTCCTTAAGAACAAAATTACCGAATTAGCACTCTTAGAACAAAGCTTACTTCATCATAGAAGTAACTCACGCACCACAAAGCATACCGCTACAAAAAGGGTGTCAAAGAGTATAGTGATCAAAAAAGGGCCATTCTACGACAAGGGGTGTTCGCTTTTAGGATTTACTGTTTCAAACATTCGATTTTTATTCGTTTGATCTGAGTTAACATGTAATATATACTTTTTCAATTAAATAATGAATAAACTTTTTTATTACTGCTTATTTGTTAAGCACGAAGCAGAACTATTAGTAAAATGCATATATAATCGATCCTATTACTAAACAATAATATACTAATAATAATAGGCCTGCAAAGTGACTCATGCCTTTGTATTGTGACCTATTTTCCTAACACAATTTTGCATAATGACTAACGCAGAAAATAAATGAAAGAATAGTTATGATGTATCGTAGATTCTATTGTACCTCGCTCACAAATATTGCTTTTCTGGGTCGCTTCTGATGTTGGTCGTGCGCTCTGGAAGTATCCTACTCTGCGTCTCCTTCTATATTCTGCGGGCTGCCTTATGGAGTTGCTGCTTGACTGGCTTCAGATTCATCCTTAGATGGAGTATCGAATTCCTTACTCTACCAGATCCCCTGGTATTAGTAATGAGGAGAACCCCTTTATTCTGAATTTTCTGTTCGGTCTATTTAATGATTTAATGGGATGGGGGTGGGGGGTGGGGGTACAGAAAAATTAAGGCCAGTCCGCCAGAACTTGTCAAAGGCCGTTTGGGTGTCTTCCATTACAACGACGACAAGTGGCCCTCATGCTTGGATTTGGTTAAAGTTTCGACGAGTATCGGTGCAGCACATTCTTCTGAATCTATGCTCTTGTCCGGGAAGTAAGTCGTTTTTCCTCCAGGTGAAGGTTCAATCTGCTGTTCAGTGTTCCCTCAAATAATTTAGCAACCACTTCGAATAAGGAAATCGGCCTGAATTTCTGGTGCGAGGTTGGCAGTTTACCCGGCTTGTGGACAAATACCACCTTGATTATTTTGAATGAATCAGGGAAATATCCTGCAGTGTGGATTCATTGAGCTATTAATGATGCATCTTTTTTTAATGGTGTCTGGGGCTCTCACTAAGTTCTATCTCGTTTTTTTGTTCTCACCTGGTGTCCTTTATATGACATTGGCTATAATGATCTTCAATCTTGCCAGGGCCATGCGTTCAACTCGTCGAAGGTTGAACCAACGGGAAGATCTACTATTGGTGTTCTTTAAGGAACTCAACATCATACCCTCGCGATCTCTATCGAAGTCTTCATTCTCGTCAGGGGAGATTTGTAATATTCTTCTCCCAAATTCTCGGAATCTCCGTTCTTTTTCCGCCGGGTCTTCGATGATATTATCGCCGTCTTTAATCAGAAACATGTTGTGAGACTCCGAGATTCCTCTCAAGATGTTTATTTGCCTCCAGAATTTTGCTGATTTAAGCTCTCCGTCTATCCTATCTGTCAGATTGGTCCATCTTAAGCTAGTTTATTCATTAATGATCATTTTTAGCTCCTATCCAGCTGCTGTTAGGTACGTCTCTGTGTCTGACAGGTGTTGCTCTCGTTTTTTGATTAATTTCCTGATTCTTCTACCTTCTGCATGATGTTTCTTCGATATTATCTCCTGCGTTCTTCGGTGGTGGCGAAGGGTGCAAATCCAACTCTAGGAATGTGATTTTTGTCCGCCGAGGTAAGCGCTTCCATAACTCTGCCTACTTCCTTGTCTATTTCTTCCAGAATAGCATTAAACAGGTTGCCTGAGATGATTCTCTGCAGCTCGGTGCATCGCTCACCCAATCAGCCCTGGCATAGCCTTTATTTGTAGGGCACGTAGCCTGAATCGAGTTAACTGTTAGGCGTAGATACATTATCTCGTGGTCATTTCGTGTTGTTGGTCTTCGTTCAGTGCTGTATTTGGAATGCAGATCTGAACTAGCCAGTACTACGCCAGGCTTAGTGGCTGAATTTGGGGAAGAATACGTGGAAATTTCCGACCAATCCGGTCAGTGATGCCTCTGTTGACTAGGGCTTCTAGGTTGAATCCCGCTGCTTGGATCTACCGGTGTATCCACAGAGATGAGTCCTGGCGTTCATATCCCCAATAATAATGGTTGGATCAATTCACCCGAATGTCATCAGAAATTTGTAGACAGGTATGTAACGCCACCGTGGAGGTTAGTACCCAGTCATGATGCTTAAACCAGCTCTCGCCGTAACAATACTAACCACCAGATATGACTCGTCCAGGTCGGAAATCCCCTTGCCCTTTAGCTATTTGAGGATTCCAATAGCCACGCCGTCTAATCTCACGTCGGCAGTGTTTTTCGAGATGCTTCGTAGCTGTAGAGTTTGATCTTAAGAACTGAAGTGCCTAAGTTATGTTCATTAATGAGGTTGATATCGAGATGTTCTGATATATATGCGTTGTACATTGCGTATATGTTTATATGTCATTCAGCTTCGTTATGGGGTACAATCTTAAGCTTCCTGCGGAAGTTCGCCATATTTATTAGATCTTGTTCATCTTAGAACTTACTTTTGGGTTTTTTCTAGTAATTTTTTTTTGCCCTAGCCTGAGAGAGATTTTGTCCTACCGTTGCGTTTTTGTTTTGAAGATTTTTTGAGGTAATTTAAAGCATATGTCCCTAGTAATTATTATTCTATCACAAAGCGGAGCTTCCTCTATGCCACTTTATTGCAATGAGACTTTGTAGTCATATTTATACACACCATACCATCGAGGAGTTTGCGCTCAGATGCTTATATCTTCAGGTTGGCACCGTCTGCACCGAAGGCTTGTTCCCCTTGAAACTCCGTGGGTGCCCGTTCTGACCTCTCAAATGAGGCTATTGAGCTTCTGGAAGCTTGTTGCTCACTTTCCTGAGTTTAAATTCAAACTCCATTGCTTCTTCCTGGTTGTGATGCAAGGCTTCTGCTGTTCGGAGCGTTTTTCAAATGATTGGACGTTACTTCGTCTAAATTTACCACTCCTGCATGTTGGTCCGTCGTGCTTCCTTGTTGAGTTTTGACAGCGGAGTATTTAATGTTTACTACCTACGAGTATGTTGATAGCGGGTTACCAGGAACCACATCTCGCTAAGTCCCTTATTCTTTAGCAGTATAGTTAGCTCCTTAAAGTAAGTTCTTCGCCTGGTAAGGTTCAGCATCTGTGCCTGCGGAATACAGGGTAGAATATTCAGCGATTTTTCGTATTTCAATTCGATGATATGTTTTACAGATTGACACAACTCTGTTGTGACTTTGGCAATCTTAATCTAGGTGGAGTTCTCTTTTTCCTCTTTCTTCTGCATCGTTTCTATTTCCAATGGGCATGCCAATGTTACGTTCCTATGAGGGACCTCGCAGTTAATGTAATTTTTAGTGAACCTTTGCAGTGTCTCAACGATTGGTAAAGTTCACCACATTCGGAACAGACTTGGATGTATTTTTTTCTGCTAATCTATGGTGATACGCTATTCCATGACATAACAAATGAAGCAGGTTAGAACACTTATAAAGTCTTCGCATCTGATCTGGCTAGGTGTAGTACTCAGCTGAATAACAGGAGGCATTACGCTGGTATATTCGCGGTTGGTAACTTTATTCTTAAATGTAGTTTCCTCCTTAACTTTGGCACATTGGTGCAATCTCTCGATTTCGTTTTTTATCTCCTCTGCAGCGTTATCCGATCGATGAGTCCAGCTGCCTGCAGAACATTGAGCAGTGGGCTTCGATGTGAGTTGGGATACTGAGATCAAGTCCTATACTTTTTAGAGCTATGGATGCTTTCTCTGAGAGCAGAGCATCGACATCCATCTCATAATTGCATATTGCGATGGAGCTAGTGTCATACTTGAGAAGACATATTAAGACGACATCCAGCTCGCCGTAAATCTTTTGGAAGACTTCTTGTCTCAGTCGGCTTCTGCGCACCCCCAAGGACGCACAGAGAAATACGTTTAGGGGAGTTCGTCTCGGTGGTTTCGGTGGAGTCTTTTCATGTGCACCTTGGCCATAAACAATTCTAAATTAAAATCTATCCCTACACCAAAACATAACCTAATATTTACCAAGTTAAGTCAAAGGATAAAAAATAACCGAGCGGCTAAAATCCAACTTATGGAAGGTATTGGCTTATTCCACTTGGCGTGTCTGTGGCTTTACCTACCTACCTAACGCCTCGCCCTAACAGTTTTTGCTCCCACCTTTGCACGTCCGCCGCTTACACTGGTTTAACCCATCCCTTGCTAAGCTCCCGGCTGCCAGGTGTAAGCCGCAAGGTTCAAATATGACTCATGCGTGTGAGGTTACCTAGGGGAGACTTGTGACTCTCAAACTCACACGCTCTAAAGAGGGAAGGGGAGAAAGGTCAAGAGAGTCGAGCACTCACAAAATTCACTACTAAAATCATATACGTTTCAAGCTTAGAGACATGGCGCATCTAATGATGTTTCTAGGCTTCCTTACTACGGCCCGGCCTAATTTTGTTTTTTTTTTCTACTGATTTCCTTTTCACTGCTGTCATCAAGAGTCACGAGCTGTCCTATGTAAAGATTTTCTTGAAATGGCCTTAAAATTTAATCATCAATTCTAATTGTTCTAATGTTAACACAGACTATTGTTCCTTATTTTCGTCTTTGAAAATTTTATTTTTAGCCGTAATGTAAAACAAAGCTTGTAATAATTCTATTATTGGACTATACTTATTTCGAATTTGAGGAAAGTTAGCAAAGCGAGGGTATCTTAGATATTTTCCATTTTTACGGATTAATTTTTGTTCCCAGTGCAGAGTCGTACAGATTACAACCCCTTGTCTCACTCATTTTATATATTTATTTTTTTACTTACTCAGTCCAGACTAATAACCAAGATGAGTGACTATATACGAGTATGTAGGAGAATATGACAATGTAGGATTTGCTTGTTCCTTGTATCCGTAATGCTCTTAGAGGTGAATGGTTTTCAATGAATCAAGGGGTTTTCCATTGCCAGTGAATGCAATATACTCGTACGGATTAATTTCTGTTTCATTAGTTCGTTGCATTAATTAATTGTTTAACAGCCTATAGATAATAATATATAGTGCAGTTACTTCTGTAAGCTGACTAGTCCTGGAGATGATAGATGTGGGTGTTTTTGTTAGTCCATCGGTTATGAAAGTGTTTTGTATTTTGCTGATTTATGACTGGTCGGCCTGTAGTTGGTCATTTTTCATTGGCGTTTTTTTGAAAAGTACACTGAAGTGCCGCACTATGTAATCTGCGTTTTCTTTTGCTTTAAGTTTATGACAGACAAAATGGCAAGTAGATGGGTAAGACGTTCCCACCCACCTATTATAAGCTGGTGTTATACCACTATTCAAACTCTTAAGTACGTGCTAAGTTTTCTTTTCCTTTTTACCGGTGGAACTTCCACCTCCTCATTTATTCAACAGCTGAGATCTAGTTTCTGATATTCATTGTAATCATAAAGCTCTTAAAAATTTATTGCACTGCTTGTCCTATAGCATTGTCAATTCATATATCTTCCAAATGGTTTTTATTTGTTGTTTTCAATGGTATTTTAATATATTTGTATTCTATGATCTCTAAACCTTAGGGATTCGCTGTTAATGAGCTTATTAAGTAAGGTTATAATTCGTTAATTTCAGATGATTTTTACTGTTGTTACTTTGTACTTAAAATATCCTAATATGATATATAAATTTAGCCATGATCCTGCATAAGCTATTCTTGAAAATGTCTTACTTTGTCCCCAAATTTTCTTCCTTTCTAATCCAAACTAAAAGATTTGGTTTTCCTGATAGAGAATTTTTTATTTAAATTAGCCAGTTCGGAACCAAAAGCAAAACAAATATTGGAATCATCATCGTCCTCCTCCTCTCAGGGGAGAACTGGAATAACCTTTATTCAATTTTGACTTGATGCTCAATTCCTTTTGAAAAATCTCTGAGCAGCGCAACGTTTCGACAAGTTGGAGTAGCTATTGTAAATTTCTTTCTCCTCATAGATCGTTATGATGAACATCTTTCACTTCTCTGGAGAATTGTGCACCACCTCTTGTAAATTACTTTAAATTTATTTGAACGCAAACACCATTCCACCAAGAAGGTTCTTATTCTTTATCTCCATTGAATCATGATAATGGCAAGAAAGGTGCACTCCTTGTTTTGGATAAGTTTGTAGTGCCAAGTGTCAATTTATATTCTTTCTTGGTCCCGGCATCATTTGCCCCTTCAGATTACCTTGGGTCGCAATTCTTTAAATCGTTCCCAAGAAAATCCATTATCTACTTCCGCGATCTTGCATTATTTACTCTCAATATTGCCATATTGAGCAAGATCAACCTCTTCCATGATTGCAATCAAATTCCCGTCGACATTTTTCATTTAGTTGGATTTTTTGCTGCAAAATTACAAGGGCCCAATATAAATAACACAGGATCAACAGAGACTTGGTCCCCACCAAATAAACTATCTTGCATTTCATACAACTCATTAAATCTACGAATGCTACCAAATTCTCGGAGTACACATCACTTGCCCCTTTAGTGGCCCATGTACAACCACATCTGACAAACAACAACGACAACTTTCTATAATCACAGAATGCGCAAACTCCGCCTGTCCTCAACAATAGGCGAAATCTGACGAAGAAGGGCTTCAAGCCTTCGATTTCCGCCGTGGGAATCAGCTAATCCACGGCACAGAACTCTCCCTAACTACCGCACCTTTCACTTATTTTCCATCTCCCAAATTTAACTTTCTTTACGCTCTCTTCACAACTTTCTTACAGTCAACAAATTAGCTTTCGAGTTTATTTTGAGTGGCAAAAATTACCTCAAGGCTTTCGGAAACAAATTTGTTAAAATTGTAGGATTTATAGTTTAGACCGATTTGGAAGAGCTGAAGAAAATAAAGTCAGTAATTTTTGTGTATTCATTGACCGAATCAATTTGGTTGCCGAAAGCACAGAAATTACTGACGTAATTATCTTCGTTATTACATATCTATATACTTATTTTATGCATGACAAAATTTATAAAACGAACTGACACAAAATTACTTAACCTAACCCAACTTTTGACTTGTAACAACATTAAACAAATCGAACCTAACTTAGCTATCGCCTCGGGCTATATACCTCCACTAATTTACACTTTCTCTAACTTCACTATTTATCTTTTAATCTCTTCATAAAGGTGCTTCTGGGAAGGCATTCCCTATTATACGCTTCATTTAGTAAATTCTAGAGCATTAATACACGCCGTAGTATCTTGGCCATAAGTTCGTCACTCGCAATAAAAATGGCATCGAAATACTAATTGGGTTGAGGAAGACTACAAATAATAATTGGGGTAATGTTGTGGGAACCAAAAACCTGAATGATCGATAGATTTCCATAACTGAATTTAATGAAAGAAAAAGAGATAATAGCCAACAAAAATAATAATTTGGGTAATGTTGGGGGAACCAAAAACTTGAATGATCGCTAGATTTCCATAACTGAATTTAATGAAAGAAAAAGAGATAATAGCCAACAAAAATAAACTTTATTAAAAACTTTATTAAACGCGAATATTTCTGATTAAAGAAATTCGCAAGATTTTGAACAGGTACTAGATTGATTTAACCCTAAGGGATCGTTATTTAGAACGAGACAGAAGAAATAAGGAAACTACATAATACATAAAGATGGTTTCCTTAGAAGTGAACCAAGAGGTTTATAAAATATAGTAGTTTACTATTTGTAATTGTCAAGCGTTTATTTTTTTCCATGGTTGGACTTCGGAGAAAATGATTTCGATTAAAGTTTAGACTAAATTAATGTAGAATAAACTTCAGGAACTCCTATAAGTAGTAAAAGGAACTAAACAAAGGATATTATTTAGTATATGTTTAACACTAAAAAAAAGCATGTGTTTAAGGAGATTGCAGCTTATCTGTCGATTTTTCCCGCCTTACACTTCACAATCAGAGGGCGATGTCTTTCCCTTCGAAAAACCCTAACCAATATTCCTCTTTATCATATAAATAGGTACACTTAAATATGTTGCTTAAATTATGCGTGTTAATTTCGCTCCCATAGTGAATTGTCATTAGCATTCTGCTACAGATTCCTAGTGAATTTGTATTTTCCTTTATTCCTCTTCCGTTATGAGCAAATGATGGATTTGAGAGGTAAAAACAATAAACGTATTTTTCTTACAATATTGTTTAAAAATAAAATGGACCAGAGAACAAAAATAAACAGGGCCTTGATGCTTAATTTGAATGAGATATTAGTTAGAGCATGACTTAAACACGCCAAATAGGTGCAACAAATAAGCCGATTCTGCTTACTCCGAAGCAGAAATAATAATCGACCTATTACTTTTAGAGCCACTGACATGGAGATTTTCGTCCTGAAAGAGTCGGATGGTATGTGTTTCAGGGGTGGCGTGGGGTGCCCATGGAAAGTAAACACACCGAAAGTTTACAAATACTTTATATGATATATACGTTCTAATGATTAGTGCTTGAATTGGTCTTGAACTGGTTCTTTAGGTGATGGGGAGAGAAAATGCGGGCACTGCGAGAGAACGAATTGTGAGACCAGTGGCCGGAGGCAATTTGATGATTTAGCCTTGAGTCATGGGGCTCTTAGTCGCACTGCCAATTATACTCATAGTCGAATCAGTGATGAGTCGCATCAAATGGAAAATATAGTATCTTTCACACATTTTTTTCCATTTTGTATCCTCAATTTAAGGGAGAGGGACATTCCATCTCTTCTCCATGTTGTTCCCAGCTCACATGCGGGGTATTGGACCCATTATTCATATGCAAGGTTCGGAAATGCTATTTCCAGATCCACCGTAGGTTTGTGTAGAAATATTTTATATTTAGTCTTTCCATCTCACCTCTTTACATACTTAATAATTACTATTTGCTGCATTAAAGATGATTCCTAAATCATTTGGTAATTGTACAGCCGAATGTAGGTCACTGTGATTATTGTCCCTCCACCGATGGGGCTAAGCTTATAACCTAATTACCATTACTTAAGTTGCCGAAAATAATCCAATAACGCCTAGTTACTGGTTACAACCCAAATTAGACATTTACTAATTTGATATATATATATATATATATATATATATATATATATATATATATATATATATATATATATATATATATATATATATATATATATATATATATATATATATATATATATATATATATGAAACTCGTTATTTGAGGCGACCATACATTAGTGTGTTCCTGCGCATATATGTATTTAATGAGCATTAGACAACAGAAATTAGAGATTTTTCCCCCCTCTCCTACTGTAGAACAAATTTCAATGTCAAGAAAAAAAACATAGATCTCATGTGCATTTTATTATGAAGTTGGTTGTGCTGAATTCGAATTTAATAAAAAGAATTTCCCATCACGTAAAATTTCTTGTAAAATGCCGATTTAATAATTATGCAATTGATACCGATTTCCACGATACCATAAATGTGTTTCGCTCCAAAACTCAGATTAAATGTGTCCATTGTAATTAATTCATTAATATATAATGAATCAGCATGTTTGTTTGCATTATATAGTGTATTAACTACATTTAAGTATTTAGTTTTCGTTTGCAAGACGTCTCAGGTGTGTCACGCTTTAAGTTCCAGCGGAAGTCAGCCAGCAGATCAGGGCTCCATTTTTCCTTATACCTGTTGTGGTGATCTAAGCTTCAGGTAACCTTATATGTATAATTGCTTAATGGGTTACAATATATTATTTTCTTTACTTATAACTATTTGTGCTTGTTAACCTGACTAGAATGGGTATGTTTACTTATATTGTTTCTCTTTATTTTCAGACTCTATTGATGTTTTGTTAGTTGAATAAAGCCTAGAGAAAGGTATTGACACTTTATTATGATCACCACAATATATTCAACTAACAAGCCCACCAGTGCCGATCTAAAGGAGATACTGGTGCTTTAAATAAATAGTGGGAGCCCTATTATAGCTTCATAAAAATAAAAACAAGCTGCGTCTGATCTAAAGATGTATAAATTATTGAGACCTGAATATCTGGATGTATCCCCCAACTCGCCTACTGCTGCACGAGAATGGAATCACTGGAATCGTACTTTCTCTGCATTCCTGTAATCAATCTCAGGCCTTAATCCTAACAAGCTGGATACATTGATCAATTTTGTCTCTCCAACCGTATATGGTTACATTGCAGAGTGTACTACCTTTGATTCAGCTATAGATCTTCTCAAAGACCTCTATGTCAAGCGCAAAAATGAAGTGTTCACGAGAAATTTATTGGCTACTCGTAGGCAGCATGAAGGGGAGACAATAGATGAGTATCTGCAAGAACTTCAGGGACTCAGTAACGATTGTAACTTTGAGGTTGCTACTGTTTCACAGATTTGGGATGATTACATACGGGATTCTTTCATCAATGGCTTGCTATCTCATACAATCAGGCAACGACTGCTCGAAAACAAAACTTTAGACCTCAGTACAGCTGTTGATCAAGCCAGGGCACTCGATGTTGCTCAGAAGACCACAGAGTCATATTCTCGTTATACTGTCTCTGGTGTAAGTGCTGCTGCGACATCCGAGCCTGCTCGCACCGATGATGGGACCTGTGCTGCTGCAACATCTGAAACTGCTTATTCTGCTGAAAGGACCTGTGCTAATGCCAATTTAAAGTCCCATGCTATTTCTGTGGTGGTCCCCGTCACAATTGTGGACAGTGCCCTGCAAGAAACGTTACTTGTCATAAGTGTAACAAGGAGGGGCACTTTGCTAAGGTGTGCCGGTCTACTACTTTTTCTACTTCTGCATCCAATCAGTCTTCTACACTGGCAAAATATCTGCTTCTTCCCCGGAACTACTACGGCGAGCTACTGTGTATGTTTTGGTTGGTAATAATGAAGCGACCCCTCTTATCGACACAGGGGGATGTAAATCTTTCATCTCACATAGCTATGCCAAGAAGCACAAGTTGAAGGTTGTTCCAGCGACTGGAAGCGTATATATGGCCTCTTCATCACTCACGTCTCCTGTTAAGGGACGCTGCACGGTTGACATCAATTTGAAGAGTGAGTGCTACTACAATACAAGGCTTTCTGTGCTGCCAGACCTGTGCTGTGATGTCATTCTTGGTCAAGAATTTATGAGCCAGCACTCTAGTGTTACTGAGGACTTTGGCGGATCCATGAAAAACCTAAATATCTCCAACCCTGCCACTTGTAGTGTACTGTCTGCTTTGGTGGATACACCTCGTCTCTTTTCAAGTCTTGCTCCTCATTGCAAACCCGTTGCAATAAAACTTCAGAGGTTTGGGGATGATGATAAGAAGTTCATAAAGTCTGAAATTAACAAGATGCTACATGATGGTGTTATTGAGGAGAGCACATCTCCATGGAGGGCGCAAGTTCTTTTTGTGTCAAATGAGCGCCACCGAAAGAGATTAGTTGTTGACTATAGGCAGACAATTAATAGATTCACTCGTTTGGATGCGTTCCTTCTTCCAAGAATAGATGACCTTGTCACGGAACTGTCTCATTACAAGTACTATATTTCACTGAACCTGAAAAGTGCTTATCATCAGATACCTATACGGGAAGAGGACAAGCCATATACTGTTTTGGAAGCAAATGGCAAGCTATATCAATTTTGCAGAGTGCCACTCGGGGTTACGAACGGCGTT